>OY282499.1:35349372-35982872 GCA_958295605.1 Ajuga chamaepitys | reverse complement strand
CCTTGCTCCCGCCCAGGCTGATCAGGTTCTTCGGGAATTTCACGAGGGGGCCTTTGCCAGCCATATTGGTTCACGGACGTTGGCCAAGAAAATTCTTCGGTGGGGGTACTACTGGCCAACATTGTTTAACGATGCCCATGATTTGGTGGCCAAGTGCGACAAGTGTCAGCGACACTCTCGCGTAAAGCATCTAGCAAACCGAGCTCACTGGCATACAAAGCGCCTGGTCATTTATCCAATGGGGAATTGATATTGTGGGCCCGTTTTCGGTCGCTCCGAGGGGACTTAAATTTCTTGTGGTCGCTGTTGATTACTTCACCAAATGGGTTGAAGCCGAACCTCTCACCGCCATCACTGGTCAGAACATCTTGAAGTTCGTCTGGCGTAATATCATATGCCGCTTCGGCATTCCAAGCACCATTATCTCAGACAACGGCAAACAGTTCGTCAATGACCCCTTCCGGTCATGGTGCGAGGAGCTCCACATAAAGCAACTTTTCACCTCGGTCGCTCATCCTCAAGCCAATGGTCAAGTTGAAGTCACCAACCGCACACTCCTTACGGGTCTAAAGAAATGCTTAGATCAAGCTAAGGGTCTTTAGGCTGAGAATCTTCCGCAGGTTCTTTGGGCCTGCCGCTCCACACCGCACACCTCAACCGGAGAAACCCCCTACAGCCTCACTTACGGTTTCGAGGCCGTTATTCCTGCGAAAATCGGCGTGCCTAGTCCCCGCCTCATGACTTTGGATCCCGAGGATAATAACGAAGCCATCCGTGCTAATTTAGATGAGCTCGAATATCATCGTGATCAATCTTTCATCCAGCAAGCCAAGTGTAAGCAGCGCGCAGCTCAGTATCACCACCTTCGGGTTCGGGGTACTCAGTTTAATGTCGGAGACTTGGTACTCCGGCTCAACTCAGCCAACAAGGCTACCCCCGAGGGTAAATTGCATGCCGCCTGGGAAGGTCCTTATCGCGTCATTGCCGCGCATGACTCCGGGTGCTACCAGTTAGCGCATCTTGATGGAACTCCAATTCCCCGAACTTGGCATGTTACCAACCTAAGGCGTTTCTATCTATGAGCACCAAGAGACAAGTATCGTTTCTACCTTTACATTCCTTGTACATTTATTTTTCGTTGTGAGTTCTCTTTGTATTTTTTAATTGTTCCGACAATTACTTTGAATAAAGTTTTTTCTTTACGAATCTTACTGTACTTTCTTCTACGCTACGGGGACGCCCTAGCCTATACTTACTATTATTATCCGTCTCCGGACAGTTTAATCTCTCGCCCGATCCGTCCGGGGAGATTAACATTTGGTCCCCGGACTTATATTCCCTCTCGTCCATTTAACCGGAGAGGCCCTTAACTCCCGCCCGATCCGTCCGGGGAGATGCTTTGCCTTGTTTTTCTAGCAAGCATTATGTGCATATGGTGCTCCCGAGAACCTGTTAAAGTAATCACACATGCATTCTGGTTAAAGTTTGTTATTTTTCTTTTAAAAATACACCTCATTACATGCCAAACTGTTTCTAACGTTTTTTCACCCACAAAAATTTCTTTACATACTACATACAACGCTACAAAAGTAAAATCTATTTTCGGCCTCCGAGCCAGTACTCGGCGCTTCGGCATTGAGACCCATCTCGGGAACTTCTCCGTATCCTCCGGGATCCCGGCACTTCTCGGTTTTGAGCCCCGGCTCTCTCCCTACTGCGGCTCCCTCTGCGCCGAGGACTCACCCTTGGCACTTGTTTTGAAGTATCGCTCCTCGCCCTGCCCCGAGGACTCGGCTGAGGCGCTGGTCTTGAAGTCTTGGCCCATTCCGCGGGATCCCACTCTGCGGGATCCATCACCTCGATCTCCTCGGCCAGCTTCGCGACCTCCTCTTCCGCAACGACTACGGGGGCTTCCTCGACTGCGGTTACCGGGGTCGGCTCTTGGATTACTATCCCTTTGCTTTTTCCCGCCGGTTTCTTTTTACCCCTCCAAGGCGCTTTTGCAGTCCCTTGGCCCCGGCTGGAGCTCGCGATGTACTCTTCGGCGGTGCGCCGCCACCTGCCGCGTCCTTTCAGTCCTTCGTACATATTTAGGAGTAGCTCCAGCACCTCCCGCTTTCTTATAAGCTCCGAGGACTCCGCCTGACCAGTCGTCATCAGCGACGAAATTTCACCTTGAATCTCGGTGATCCGCTCTTCAACTTCCTCAAAAGTCAGCAGGCCGTATTCTGTAAGTATCCGGTCGTACTCCCTTTGATGGATAATGACGCGGTCCAGTTCGGCCACCTTCAACAAGTACTTCAGTTCCTGATCTCTAGCCCTCTCCGCGGCCCTAGCTCTTGCCTCCTCGGCCTCTTTGGCCCTCCTCTCCGCTACGGCCACCCGTCTCTCCAACCGCGGTACCACTTGCTTTTGCAAGTTATCCTTCTCCCCGCGGAACCAGTCTAAGGACTGCATGAGTTTCTTTATTGTATTATGCAGCTCCGCGGTATCCTCCTGATCGGATAACACAATCAGTGCAACATATAAATATCAACGCCTCGCCGGGCAAATATTCAATCATATGAACAACTCAACTTATATTCGCAGAGCAAGCATACATTGTCAAAGGTCTTTACAACAACATTACAAATGTTCCTATCGTCTACTATATAATAGCAGGACATCAAAATTGCGGGGAACGACTGACCTCCCCCTCTTCGGTTCCTTCAACGGCCTCAGGCACCCCCCCGTCCTCCTCCTCCACCTCGTGCTCCACCTCCTGCCGTTCTCCGACTATCCCTGCCTCATTTCCCGCGGCCTCCGGAGCGATTTCCACGCACGGAGGTGGTTCTTTGTTTCGGGGCTCTGGGATGAACTCACCCCGGCGAAATGCCAAGAACTCTTGGTCTTGGTCCACCTCGCAGTTTGAGATCTCCTCGGCACTTAAGATCTTCTTCTTCTCCGCCAGTGCCTTAACGAGGGGCATTCCGGGACACGCGCAAGGGCTTGGTAGTATGACTCTACCCCTGCCACGACGTCGAAGTCATACCCGAACTCTGGACGATAGACGTCCACGTTCGGATAGACTTCCTTGATTTTCTCCAGAAGCACCGATCGGGTGGCCGTATCCCCGACAGCGACAAAGTTGGTCTGGAAGTCGAGAAAGGTGCTCGTCTGGAACAACTTCTCGGTAAATGCTTTCAACATTGCCTCTTGACCGTCCACCACCGACGCTTCTCGGGCCTTTATCTCTGCTCGCAGTTCGGCCGTTTCCCCACGGAGAGCTCCGGCCTCCGCCTCCACTTCGCGCAGCCGCGCGATCTCCTTCTCCACCAGGGTGGCCCTCTTCCGCGCCTCGGACATATCATGTGTTTATCTGTCGTTGCGTGCGCATAGCTCCCTTGCCACCTTGGGAAATTCCTCTTTAGCCTCCCTCTCGCTCCTCCGGCCGAGCTCCATAATCCCCCGCGTCAAGTGCAGCAGCTCCTCGGCGTCCGCCCCTTCCAGTCTCAGCAGACTTATGGGCCCTTGCCCCTTCACAACAAAACACCGGGGTAAATACTGGTAACATATAATAAATTTGAGCAAAGGTTACACCTCGGAGATGGTTATGTACGCTTTACCTCGGTGCTCTGCTCAGTGCGGAGTCTTTTGACCGTCCCCGGAGGTGTCACGGATGGTTCCGACCTCCTTTTAGTACCGGGGGTTGACCCCGCTGCCACCACTCGTTCCTCCGACCCCATTGATGGCCTCGGACTGGGCGACACCCCCCCTCTGGGGGATACTTCGGTCGCTTTCCCCTTCATCTTTGCTGCCGCCGGTAACGCGGGGTTTCCAGCTGGTTCCTTTCCGAAGCGTCCCACTGCATACAGAAATTGGAGTTAGTCCTGCACAAGACACCAATATTACACAGATATAAGAGTTTCTACCCTCCTCGGCAACCCCGGCTCCCGACTCCTTCCCCCGGACGGACACCCCCTCAGCATCGCCCGAGTAATATGGGCTCAAACCTGCCTCCTCCAGCTCCACCTCGGTGCAAAGGGTCTTGAACGTCCCCAGCGCACGGAATGGGCCCACCACCTCGGCCTCCGGTTCCACCACCGGGGCATTATCTAACACCTCCTCCCTCCTCCACCTCGAGAGGGCCACGTCTGTCTTCACGTAGATAAATTTCTCCTTCCACCCCTCCACCTTGCTCGGGTTCTGTACTTTGAAACCGCCTCGGGCCCGGGGGCTGAAGGAGTACCAGCCTTTTGATTTCCTGAAGGCCTTTAGTTGGAAAAAATACCGGAACAATTCTACATTTAGTTGTACCCCGGCATTCTTGCATACCACCGTAAACCCGACTACTTGCCTCACGGCATTGGGCGCTAATTGGCTCAAGGCGATATTGTAATATCTCAACAACTGTATAACAATGTCCCAGAGGGGGAATCTTAACCCTATCTTCAGAGGATCTATATATACGCTAATGAAGCCCTTCGGCGGGCAACAGGCCCTGTCGCTGGGCTCCGGCACTATGTACTCTAAGTTAAACGGAAAGTAAAATGAGGGGATCAGGGCTTCTATTTACACCCGTGTCATCCGCAGTGCTACCACCGACACTTCGTATTCCTCCTCCAGACATTCCCCAAATCCCACTGCCCGGGTACCGGCCTCCATAAAATCGGCCCTATACACCATCCTATTCACTAGTCTTTCTGGAATAATAAAGCGTATCGGTGGTACATCTAGCGGGGCTTTCTCGCTTCCTACTTCCCTAATTGAAGAAGAAGACGATGAAGAAGACATACTTACTTGATCTTGGTTTGAAATGGATCACAAGTGCACGGATGAGTCTCATTTTTTCCCGCTTTCTGAAACTTGCAATCGCAAATGAGGAAGATGAAGAATACTGTGCACATGTTCATATATATATATATATATTTTTTTTTGATTCAACGGCTTAGATCTAACCTTTTCAAATTTCGCGTCTCAGATTCGAACGTGCCGTTCACGTACTTTACAGTTCCCAAGGCACGTGGGGAACAGGTTTTTTAGAAATCTCAAAACGCGTCACTTCACATCGCTCTCTCTCATGATGGCGCCGCCAATCAAATCAACCCCAATCTTGGCCAGGAAGTTTTGCGAAGCACTCCGGTGTCTCCTTCACCTCGGCCACATTATAGTTAGCTTCCGCTACACTTTATTGCCCTCAGGGTACTCTAGTTCGGCTCCGGTCGATTTCCTCCCCCCGGGGTGCTTCACAACGGATCAGGTCGACTCCGTCACTCCGGGGGTGAATTATCTCGGCTCCAGCTAATTCTCGGACCTTAGGGATACTTCGGCTCGCCATTGGCTGTTCCCATCTTGCTCATTGCTTCGCTGCCTTGCTCAAACTCGGCACCTGTTACATCTCACCCTGCTTATAACCGCAGCTCCTTCCTCGCTACGGCTGGTGGGGGGGCATCTGATAGGTATGGCCCAGCAACTTCGGGTCGGGCTGACACTCTAGGCCAAATCAACCCGACCCGGAGTAGCTGGGCCCAGGAAAGTAAGCCCAACAACTGGCCCAGAAGCACGCATGAGCCTGGAGCAGCCCAATCGCGGCATATTTGGAAAGAGAGATCCCCACGATCTTCTTCTAACTTCCATGCAGAGATGATAGGCGCAATTGTAGGGAGTTAGTTAGGGTTTGAGTTGAGTAGTATAAATAGGAGAATTGTACTCAGAATTAGGGTTCGCATTTTGTACTCTGAAACTATAACGTGTAAGCTCAAGAAGAATAGTGAAGGAACACCTCGGCAGGTGATATTTTCAGCCCGTGGACGTAGATCTCCGGATCGAACCACGTACATCCTGTGTTCTTTAAGTTTCTTGCATTGATTTACGTTGCCAAGGGGTTTTACGTTCGGAGTTTATTTGATAACCGGATTACGCTTTATCAGCGGTTTGCATGCTAAAACGAGCAATCACAGTATTAATGTAGGCCGCTTGAGATAAGCTCAACATCCTTTTCTTGCGATCCCTTATAACTTTGATCCCAAGGATGTAAGCTGCCTCTCCTAAGTCCTTCATCTGAAACTGTTTGGATAACCATCTCTTCATGTCTGATAATACCTCCACATTGTTACCAACTAGGAGAATATCATCTACATAAAGTGCAAGAAATACTTTATCTCCGTTGACATCTATGCGATACACAAAACTTCAGTTTTCACTTTGAGTAAATCCATAGGATTTAATAAACTCGTCAAAACGTAAGTTCTATGACCTAGAAGCTTGCTTGAGTCCATAAATGGACTTCTTGAGCTTCCAGAACAGATGCTCTTCGCCTTGCCTCACATAACCTTCTGGTTGCTGCATATAGATGTCCCTACCTTCTACAAGGCAACCATTTAAGAAAGCGGTCTTGACATCCATTTGCCAAACCTCAAGATCTAAATGAGCTGCTATGGCGAGAAGGATCTGAATGGACTTAAGCATGGCTACTGGCGAAAAAGTTACGTCATAATCTTTACCCTGCACCTGGGTATACCCTTTTGCCACTAGCCTAGCCTTAAAGGCTGTAACCTCTCCATCCCCTCCTCTCTTTCTCTTGTATACCCACTTACTGCCTATAGCTTTACATCCATCTGGCAGTTCAGTTTTCTCGTATACATCCTTAGCAGTTATGGACTCATATTCTGAATCCATAGCACGACGCCATTCTTTCGCATCTTCGTCATTTACTGCCTCGGCATAAGTCCAGGGATCGACATCGACATGTCCGTCTCCTGGGATCAAATCCGAAGATTCTCCCACAAACATGAACCGATCAGGCTGACGAACAACCCTCCCACTATGTCGAGGCTGTGTAGGCATTATGTCAACGGGTTGTGCAGTACTTGGTATTATTGCCTCTTGCACTTGTGGCTGTGGAATTGGAATCGTACTGACATTCCCTTCGAGTTTGTGAAGGATAATATCGGTTCTGGACTTGTGATTAATCATGTAGTACTCTTCTAAGAATCGGGCGTTAGTGCTAATAACGACCTTTTGATCCTTAGGACTATAAAAATAACCATCTTTCGTTCCTTTTGGATACCCTATAAACATTCTTACCTCAGACCTAGATTCCAACTTACCAGCATCCTTGTTCAGCACGTGTACTGGACTACCCCAAATCCTTATATGGTTCAATCTAGGCTTGCGCCCTGACCATAACTCGACAGGGGTCTTGGGTACCGATTTGGATGGTACTAGGTTTAATAGATAAGAAGTTGTTTCTAAGGCATATCCCCAGAACGAAATGGGCAAAGATGCATAACTCATCATAGATCTGACCATCTCAAGTAAAGTTCGATTTCTTCTCTCTGCTACACCATTCTGTTGGGGAGTACCTGGTGTAGTCAATTGGGATGTTATCCCAACTTCTAACAAGTACCTTTGGAACTCATTGCTGAGGTATTCGCCACCGCGATCAGACCGCAATGACTTGATACTTTTATCTAGCTTCTTCTCCACTTCCGCCTGAAACTCTTTGAATTTCTCAAAGCATTCAGACTTGCGGCGAAGTAGATACATGTACCCATATCTTGAGTAATCCTCAATGAATGTGACGAAGTACTCATACCCTCCACGAGCTTGGGTGGACATTGGTCCACATAAGTCAGAATGGATCAGTTCTAACACCTCTTTGGCCCTATTCCCCTTTGCCTTGAAAGGCCTTGTCGGCATCTTTCCCTCTAGACAGGATTCGCAGACTCTAGTCTGAATTGGTTGGAACGAATCCAACACTCCATCAGACACTAGTCTTTGGATCCGGTTCAGACTGATGTGACCTAGTCTTAGGTGCCAAAGTTGTGTTTGATCCTCTGAGAAGATAATTTCCTTTTCCTTGGGTTCGATGATGTTGATGCAACGAAGTTTTGGGTATTATGCAAACAAGTATATAGTATAAAGAGAACTATTCAAAACACCAGTGCAGATAACTATGTAATTTCTCATGATAGAAACATTACTACCAAAAACAACTGAATATCCATCACAATAAAGTTTCGAAACAGAGATTAAATTGCGCCGAAAACTCGGCACAAACAAAACATCTCTTAAAACTAAATCAGTGTCATTAAAGCATAAAGAAAAATCTCCAATTGCAACTGCTGCGACTCTTGCTGCATTGTCCATGGAGATGATGATCTCGCCATCCCTAAGCTGCCTTGTTGGCTGGAAGCCCTGCAAGGTGTAACAAACATGATCAGTCGCACCTGTATCCACTACCCACGAATGGGCAGAAACAACGGCTAAACATGTTTCAGTTACTAAAGCTAATGGCGTACCTTGGTCCTTTGACTTTAGCACTGGACAATCTTTCTTCCAATGCCCAGTCTTACCTTAGGTTTATTTACTCCACCACTAGGGCCCCCTTCCGTTACTCCCAGTATTTGCCTTGGCCTTGCCCTTTCGCCTCTCTTTCTTGATCTTACCTTTCGGTGGAACAGTGGGCCCATTGGCAGTGACCAAAGCCTGTGCATGCTTTCCCATCACCCCCTCTACTGTAACTAGGTCATTGAGCAACTCGTTAAGAGTATAGTCTTTCTTGGCTATAACAGCATTGAGACGGAAGTTCTCAAAGGATTTGGGAAGAGTGTAGAGAATGATATCGACCTTGGCTTCGCCGTCGATACCTCCTCCTATCAAGTCAAGCTTGTCCATGAGATTAATCATGTGCATGAGATGATTATGCACTGAGCTGTTGAGTTGTGGAGCCAAAAACAGGGGAACAGGGGAGTTTCTCACTGGAAAGTAATCTCGGACGAGACGGGGAAGGATCTCGGCCGAGACGGGCTGTCGAGTCATCTCGGCCGAGACAGAGAATGATCTCGGCCGAGACATGAAGGCAGGCAAAATGGAAGTTTGCCCTGGAGAGTCATCTCGGCCGAAACAGAGAATGATCTCGGCCGAGACGTGAAGGCAGGCAAAACTGGAAGTTTGCCCTGGAGAGTCATCTCGGCCGAGACAGAGAATGATCTCGGCCGAGACATGAAGGCAGGCAAAACTGGAAGTTTGCCCTGGAGAGTCATCTCGGCCGAAACAGAGAATGATCTCGGCCGAGACGTGAAGGCCGGCAAAACTGGAAGTTTGCTCTGAAGACTCATCTCGGCCGAGACAGAGAGTGATCTCGGCCGAGACGTTAACACCGACTTACTTTTTGCTTTTGAGAGTCATCTCGGCCGAGACAGGGACTGATCTCGGCCGAGATTCTTAAACCGTCTTACTTTTTCAGGCCTCAAGCTGAGGTCAGTTTTTGTATCCAAGAAGTTATTAAAATAGGTTTTTTCCTTCATTGTTCATTGTAACTCCTAAAAATTCATCACAAAGCAAAATATCCTGGCTTGGTATCGCCCCCAGACGTAGTTACTCTTCGTAACGAACTGGGTAATCAAATCGTTGTCTTGTTGTTTGCTATTGTTATTGCGTTCTTTATCCGATTGTCTAGTCGTTTCGTGCTTGGAGGTGGGATAAATTCCTAACAACTGGTATCAGAGCTTCGGGTTAGTTTCCTGGAGGATTCACGATGAACGACGGAAAGATTACGGTGGAGAGATTCGATGGGACTGATTATGGATTCTGGAAGATGCAAATCGAAGATTACCTCTACGGTAAGGATTTGCACCAGCCCCTCAAGGAGAAGCCCGAGAAGATGTCCGCGGAGGAGTGGGAGCTATTGGACAGGAAAGCGATGAGCGCGGTGCGTCTGTCGCTGTCCAAGGAAGTGGCCTACCATACCACAGGCGCGAGGTCTACATGGGAGATGCTGAAAACCTTGGAGGAGATGTATCAAAAACCATCGACGGCAAACAAGGTTCATCTGATTAGACGGTTGTTTAATCTGAGGATGACAGAGGGAACACCAGTGAGGCAACACTTGAATGAGTTCAACATGCTAACCTCACAGTTGGACTCGGTGGATATAAAGTTTGATGATGAGATTCGGGCCCTAATAATGCTATCTTCTCTGCCAAACAGTTGGGCCGGTACAGTGACAGCTGTTAGCGCCACAGACGCTAAGCTGAAGTATGACAGGGTGAGGGACTTGATGATCGGGGAGGAGATTCGGAGAAACGAATCAGGATCAGGACCAGGATCGTCCTCAGGGTCAGCACTGAATACCGAGAACAGAGGCAGACAGAAGGGAAGGCAGTTTAAGGGGAGGTCAAAATCCAGAGGGAAGAGTTAGACGAAAAAGTGCTGGAATTGTGACGAGGTTGGTCATTTTAAATACCAGTGCAAGGCGCCGAAGAAGAACAAGGGGGATCAGGCAGACAGGAAGACAGCAAATGCAGCCACGGAAGAGGATGATGGCGATGCATTGGTCTTGAGCGTGTGCAGTCCCATGGAGTCTTGGGTCTTGGATTCCGGCGCATCATTCCATTCATGCGGTAACTTTAGTATAATGCAAAATTATGTTTCCGGCGATTTTGGACAGGTGTATCTGGCAGATGATGAACCCCTGAAAATCGTGGGTAAGGGAGACGTAAAGGTTGAGACATCAAATGGCTCAAAACTGATATTGAATGGAGTGAGACATATCCATGGATTAAAGAGGAACCTACTTTCAGTTGGACAGCTTGACAGGGAAGGTTACGTAGTAACGTTTGGCTGTAGCAACTGGAAGATTACCAAGGGACCTATGGTAGTAGCTCGTGGTAAGAAGGAAGGAACGCTGTACATGACCAGTAACTCGCAGGATTCCCTTGATCTTGCGAGTGGTAATGGTGATGCAAATTTGTGGCACTGTCGGCTGGGCCAGATGAGCGAGAAAGGGATGAAAGTCATGAGTTCGAAGGGTAAACTGCCTAGTTTACAAACCGTGGAGGTTGGTATGTGTGAAGATTGTGTCTTCGGGAAACAAAGGCGAGTGAGTTTCTCGAGGAGTGGCAGGACCCTGAAGAAGGAGAAGCTAGAGCTGGTCCATAGCGATCTATGGGGACCAGCTCCGGTGGCGTCCATCGGAGGATCGATGTACTACATGACGTTCATCGACGATTCAACCCGCAAAGTATGGATCTATTTTCTTAAAAATAAGTCTAATGCATTTGACGTTTTCAAAAGGTGGAAGGCCTTGGTTGAGACGGAGACGGGGTTGAAGGTGAAGTGCCTGCGTTCCGACAACGGTGGCGAATATGAACTCAAGGAGTTCAAGGAGTATTGTGCTGAGAATGGGATTCGTACAGAGAGGACTGTACGTGGAACGCCCCAGCAGAATGGTGTGGCCGAGAGGATGAACAGAACTCTAAATGAACGAGCGAGATGCATGAGACTGAAGAGCGGACTGCCTCAGTCATTCTGGGCGGATGCAGTGAGCACAGCTGCATTCCTGATCAACCGAGGTCCATCGGTTCCCTTGGATAATCGGATACCCGAGGAGGAGTGGACTGGAAAGGAGGTAAATCTATCTTACCTGCGTATTTTCGGTTGTGTTGCTTACGCTCTTTTGGATTATGTTGTGAGAAATAAGCTAGATGCCAAGTCCATGAAGTGTACGTTTGTTGGGTATGGCGGCGATGAATTCGGCTATAGGCTATGGGATGAGCAAAGCCGAAAAGTAATTCGCAGCCGAGATGTGATATTCAATGAACAGGTTATGTACAAGGATAGAATGAAGGATTTGGGCGCTGATAGTGGAAAGCTCCGCACTGTTGAGTTACCCGATCTAGACTCGAGTGGGAGCGAAGAGAGTCCGGTCGATGAGGAGGTTCATGATGACGAACCAAGAACACCACCACCACCTCAAAGACCAGTTAGAGAACGAAGGCCACCAAATAAGTATTCACCCTCTAACTTTTACTTATTGTTGACTGATGGTGGTGAACCTGAGAGCTTTGCAGAGGCAAAGCAGGTTGGTGATAAACGAAGTTGGATGGCTGCCATGGAAGATGAAATGGCATCACTTCGTGTGAATGGCACTTGGGAACTGTCCAAGCTTCCCAAGGGCAAGAAGGCGTTGCACAGCAAGTGGGTCTACCGAATCAAAAATGAAGCCGATGGTAGCAAACGCTACAAAGCAAGGTTAGTCGTGAAAGGATTCGAGCAACGGTATGGTATTGACTATACGGATGTGTTCACCCTGTTGTGAAGTTCGACAATTTCATGTTGGAGATTGGATACCATAGATGCCATGCTGATCATTGTTGTTACTACAAAATGTTTGACAATAGCTATCTCATCCTACTACTATACGTTGATGATATGTTGATTGTAGGAGCAAATCCAAGGGAGTTGGAGAGACTGAAGAAGCAATTGTCTGAGAGGTTCTCCATGAAAGACCTTGGAGAAGCGAAACAGATTTTGGGTATGAGGATCAAGAGAAAGGCGGCAAATTTGTTGTATCTTTCGCAGGCGGACTATATCGAGAAGGTCCTTGAAAGATTTAACATGGAGGTTTCGAAGCCGGTCAATGTTCCCTTGGGGGGACACTTTAAGCTGTCGAAGAAGGAGTCGCCGAGTACCAAGGAGGAGCGTACTCAAATGATGGATGTGCCATATGCATCGGCAATTGGGAGTATCATGTACGCCATGGTTTGTACTCGTCCGGATATTGCGCATGCAGTGGGAGTAGTGAGCCGGTTCATGAGTGATCCGGGCAAACAGCATTGGGAAGCGGTAAAGTGGATTCTAAGGTACTTGCGAGGTACCACAAGTAAAGCTTTGTGCTTTGATGGAAGAAATTCTGAGTTAGTTGGCTACGTTGATGCGGACCTAGCATCAAACGATCTTGATGGAAGAAAGAGTACGACCGGGTATGTATTTACTTATGGTGGTACGGCAATTTCCTGGACATCTAAGTTGCAAAAGGTGGTTGCACTATCCACCACGGAGGCGGAGTACGTTGCCGTGACGGAGGCAAGTAAGGAGATGGTGTGGTTGCAAAGGTTCTTGGGTGAACTTGGAAAGGAGCACGGAAATAGTGTACTCTACAGTGATAGTCAGAGTGCAATCTTCTTGGCGAGTAATCCGGCATTTCATTCAAGAACTAAGCATGTTGAGTTAAAGTATCACTTCATCCGACACTTACTTGAAATGAAAGCCTTGCGACTTGAGAAGATTCTCGGGAGTGAGAATCCTGCCGACATGTTTACTAAGGTTGTAACCTTAGAGAAATTGAAGTTGTGCATAACTTCAATTGGCCTCGAAACGTGAAGAAAAAGAGGAGATGGTGATACCAAGTAGGAAACGGGAAGGAAGAAATTTGCTTTGAAGGTGTTTTAGTCTCCAAGTGGGAGATTGTTGAGTTGTGGAGCCAAAAACAGGGGAACAGGGGAGTTTCTCGCTGGAAAGTAATCTCGGCCGAGACGGGGAAGGATCTTGGCCGAGATGGGCTGTCGAGTCATCTCGGCCGAGACAGAGAATGATCTCGGCCGAGACATGAAGGCAGGCAAAATGGAAGTTTTCCCTGGAGAGTCATCTCGGCCGAAACAGAGAATGATCTCGGCCGAGACGTGAAGGCAGGCAAAACTGGAAGTTTGCCCTGGAGAGTCATCTCGGCCGAGACAGAGAATGATCTCGGCCGAGACATGAAGGCAGGCAAAACTGGAAGTTTGCCCTGGAAAGTCATCTCGGCCGAAACAGAGAATGATCTCGGCCGAGACGTGAAGGCAGGCAAAACTGGAAGTTTGCTCTGAAGACTCATCTCGGCCGAGACAGAGAGTGATCTCGGCCGAGACGTTAACACCGACTTACTTTTTGCTTTTGAGAGTCATCTCGGCCGAGACAGGGACTGATCTCGGCCGAGATTCTTAAACCGTCTTACTTTTTCAGGCCTCAAGCTGAGGTCAGTTTTTGTATCCAAGAAGTTATTAAAATAGGTTTTTTCCTTCATTGTTCATTGTAACTCCTAAAAATTCATCACAAAGCAAAATATCCTGGCTTGGTATCGCCCCCAGACGTAGTTACTCTTCGTAACGAACTGGGTAATCAAATCGTTGTCTTGTTGTTTGCTATTGTTATTGCGTTCTTTATCCGATTGTCTAGTCGTTTCGTGCTTGGAGGTGGGATAAATTCCTAACATGAGCTACCCTCGGTCATCCGACTTTCCATGATTTGCCTCATTAAGTTAAACCGAGCAGCTCTGTCCGACTCCCCATACACCTCTTGAAGGTTCAACATGATGTTGGCAGCATCGTCCTCTCCAGATGCTGGAGCTGCAAGGCAGACGACATAGTGTTCATAATATAACACTTGGCCACATTATTATACTTGTGCCACCTGTCATGCCTTGCCCGCTCCTCATCAGTGGACTGTGCAGTAAGGGGATCCGGACGAGGAGTAACTAACGCAAACTAGTGTTCCTCAGTGATAAGAATATACTCCAGATTACGTCCATTATTTATAATTAGGACCGGTTTAGGGGTGTTGTGCGAGAATATTTATAACAGACGATAACGACATATTTGAAAATATTAAACAATAAACATGTAAGAGCACAATCACATATATTTTAAATCAACAATATTGTAACCTTTTGATAAAACAATATTGATCGGATCCTCCAATAGCCCAAGAGATTTACATATAAGCCACGCGGGTGGACGTTTATATGTAAATCCCTTAACCAGACTAAAATACCTAGTCATTTTAATTTCAATCCATCTCAACCTAACCTTTTGACAAATGAAATTAATAATTGGACTTTTATACTAGACCATATTATTTTTAAGAAGTGACTCCGCGGGGAGTTGTACTTAAAATTAATATCTAAGCAGTGACCACGTCCTAACACTTGTAAACAAATTCTTGGATTTGACACACTTTCGTGGACTACGTCGCTTCTAATTTATTTAACCTTCGTTATCCCATTTGTTTCCAACTATCTAGAAATCTTGTGAAAATCATACGTGTAAGCCACGCGTGTGGACGTTTACGCGTGTAACTCCCACTTTTCTTTTGGAATTAAATGATTTATTTAGAAGTCCCAGCTAGCAAACTTATAAATAATAAATGTGAGCAAGCCACGCGTGTGGACGTTTACTAAATTTATTATTTATTTTTCCTAGATACCGGTTGTGGAGGTCTTTTGACTATTTTTAGAAATTAAAATTGTCGGGTTTTGCTTAGTCTTTTACTTCAAAAGGTTTGTCCATGCAACAACACGTAATCCTAAGCATAAATAAAAACTAAGCACAACAAATAAAGCATGCTCAGAGAATTTAAATATGCTAATATACGAGAACGTCCTAGCATGATAGTCTAAGCGCAATTAATAAATCACGTAGACATAATAAACATGATAATAAATATCATTCATCCATTGAGCAATAAAGAAACGATAAAAATAAATAAAAATCATTCTTCGTGGCTCAACATGGAAAAATTAAATCCTAAACTATTACAATATTTTAGGAAATACAAATCTTCAAGTCTCTTGGGCCATCGCGTCGGGCCTCGCATACTCGGGTACGGACCGGGCTAAAACGAAAAACACACTGGGCTAGTAAACAGGCTGCATGGGCCTATGGGCTGTCGGGCCGAAACCTTAGCCCATGCGACGCCACGGCCGAGGGTGCCGAGCCGTCTAGAGCCGTCGGGGCCTGCTGGGCCGAAGCCCAGCGCCTCGCGCATGCCCAGGCCCGTGCACGACAACGATCTGCTAGGGTTTGCAAACCCTAGCCGCTGCCGTCCCTCCAACCACAATCTGTCGACCGCTGGGGCCAGCTGCTGCCGGGCCGGGTGCCGGGACTACTGCTGCCGGTCGCCGGGGCTTGCTGCTGCCGAGTGCCGGGCGACGGGGCCTGCTGCTGCCGAGCGCCGGGCGACGGGGTGGCTGCCGAGTGCCGGGCGACGGGGCCTGCTGCTGCCGAGCGCTGGCTGCCTGCTGCCGGGCATCGGCTGCCTGCTGTTGGGTTCTTCGCATTTTTCGTGTTCTTCGTCTTCGTTCTTCGACTTTTACAGATATTTCAACAAAATACAAGTAAAAACGAACCTATTCTAACCACGGATTTTCTAGTGGTAAAAACAACCCAACGCCAACAAACATGACGTAAAACGAGCCACGAAGAACGACAAAAATTAAACATACACAGCGCACATTGATAATCAATAAACAAATTATATCTGACAGAGCCAAGAAGACAGACCTAGCTCTGATACCAGTTGTTGGAATTATTTCTATTATAATACTCTTGTAGAAAGTAATATAATTAATCCCTTTCCCTAGGACCCTTCTTGGTTGTCATAATTTCTATCTTTATTAATTAACCGTAGAGATGGATCTATAAATTTATATAAATCCTAACATGTGCCTATAACACATAAGAGTTAAGGATTCAACCTGATAGTTGTTTACACAAGAGGTCGATTTCTGATTGAATGATTTCTGACTCCCGTCTTAACCTTCTGGACTGTATCCCCTACTCAATCCTCAACGCCGGATGGACGACGAACCTTGAAGAATTTCAAGTGGGAAGGAACACCTTAAACCGCCGCCGCCTACTCTCGCTTTCTCTCTATTCAGTGATCCTTTTGAATGTTAATTCTTATTTTCCACAGAATGAGAGACCATGTATTTATAATACATGGTTGAGTGTGGGTCAAGTCTGGTAGTTTAATTTCTTCTAGGATTAGGAATTTAATTCCTTATTAGGAATTTAATTCTCTATTCCTACTTGGACAAGGAGTCTATATGGGCCAGTCCAGGGATCAAATACAAGAAATAAAGATGGGCCTAACTATGAATTAATTTTTCCTTGTTCAGCCCATAACATAATTAATTCATTCCACTAGAGAATTAATACTGACTTACCCCTTTATTCCCGAGTTGAGTCGGGGCTTGAATTAGACTTAATTAATCCCCGTATTTAAGATATCGAATATCCATTAATTAATTAAAGCCTCTGACATCTTAAATCAATTAATTTCTTATTTATTCCTTAAGTAGTACCACTCAACTTTATTATTGTATCTGAACTTAATCAACCTGCAGGGTTTAGTACAATAAACCTTTTGAGCTCCTTAAGGGGATATCATCATCCTAAACGGATACGGTTACTTAAGTACAAATTACCAATTATTATATGCAAGTTGCTGTCACCCTAAATACATAGTATAAAAGTTATATCTTAACTCTTGCCCATAGTAAACCAAAGTGACACACAAACAAGCATTCATAACTGTAATCTTATTTAGGCTTTAGATTATTATAAGTCATCGAGATCTCCAGTTCTTCACTAAGGTCAGGTAGAAGAACATATCTCACTGTGATCCTATCAATACGTAAATACGTACCAGTATAAGTAAATAGTCAAGATAAACTATTTCTACTTACTACTGCAGCCTAAACCAACAACTCGTCCTTAAGTCTAAGCTGTGATTTACATTTTATATCTCTTTAAGTTTAACCAATCATATGATCTTCTGTGATCTTCAACACACCATAGGATCTACTTATTTGCAAGAGGTATGGGGACACATACATAGTGAAAATGCAAATATAATCAGATAGGAGATAAACAGTGAATAACTGGAAACATTGTATATTAAAAGTTTTGCTTTCAGTATACAAATCCAACATCAAGTGCTTCTCAAGAAGTGTTCAGGTATCTACTACCACACTTAATGAATAATGCTATATGCTTAACCCTCATTGTCGACTCATATGGCAGGTTTGTTAAGAACTAAGAAAATTACTTCTGATTAGCACGACTAAGTACCTTTCCAATTGGTTTCAATACATGTGTTGAGTCAAACACACTATACTGCATTTGCTCAGAATTTTGTGTTTCCCAAAAAAGACCCGTTTGTCTTTACTGGGAGGCATTCTTCTGAAAAATAACCGTCAGTATTTTCCACCTTTACCATGTTCCTCTTATGCTTAGAATCCAATTCTTAACTGGGAACTTGTAACTGACTAACTAGTAGCCTTTAGCCACTTATAATCACTAATATGAGCGGCATCCCTAAAAACCCGAATTGTCCCAGTGGGCATGATCAATTTTTAGATGCCCCCACTTAACAGGAAGATACTAGACTCTAACTTAAGTCTTAATCTATTGTTCACAGAGAAGACTTGGAGTAACAACCTCTGACTGGTGGCGGTAGAGATACTAAACTTTTACTCTAAATATACCCCGATATCTCGAGTTAAAGTATTTTTCTCATTAAATGAGAATTACTACTAAGTCCAGAGTCTGTTGATTATCCAAGGTTTCGTCAGTAGAGGAATCGCCTTCAATTCCTTACTACTAGAACCATTTCCGGTTTCTTCTCTGTTCCAACACTAACACCCTCCTAGGGTTCATATGATTCAGTTGAAACTATTCAAGACTATCTCTAAGTCTAGTACACATCTGATTGTTGACCTCCTAGTCATAATCTACTTATCACTTAAGACAAGGTAAACTAAGAAGCAACTAACTAATTGTGTTCTACGCTATGGTCTAGGTGTAAGTGAGGTGATGGCACATGTAAGTGCTTACTAAAACTAAATATACATAAGATTTTGTTATTAGAATTGACATTATGGTAACTTGACGGAAGGTATGATCTCGAAAGTTCACCATGTTCCCAATCATCACCCATATCCAACCGTCGTATTACCACAACTCAATCCTGAAGCAAGACAAAACCTAAAACTATTATGGGTGAGAATGCGAGGATTCTTCCAACCCATAACCCCCACTCAAATAACCAATCATGTTCTCAACATGATTTTACTATGTTGATCACACTCAAGTTGTATAGACAACAAGTTGATCACACATAATATGGGGTTCAACACACAGTTGAATGTCAAGGATCATGAAATATGTACCGTCCATGTGGTTGGGAATTAAGTTTAAAAAAAACAAGTCGATGCCCTTAACTATATCCCCTTTATGACAGATTACTTTCCCATTACATGCTTACGAAGCATCTGTAAAGACACTCGTATCAGCATCATAACAAAGTCCATCTTCATTCATCGACAGATGTAACATCTATCTAAATGTTGACTTAGCCCTGTGATCACCTTTGATCTGAGCATAACACTTAGTCAGCTTAGAGGCAAGTCAACCCACTCAAAAATATTGAACGATAAGGGTAGGATTAGATTAGACATATCCAATCAAAAGTTGTTGTAAACTTATTCAGAACACTCACTAAGGAACATGATCAATAATCCTATGTGATTCTTGCTCATTAGTTCCAGTCGAATGCACTAACATGTTTAAGGTCATGGGGACACTTCAACAATTTCTCCCAAAAAATATTGTATCATTCTCACATCCCAACCCAGTTTCTAGATTTTGATTAAACTTTTAGATGCATTCAAATTTTCAAATTTGAAATCCATGGAGGATAATTGAAATCACAGAAAATAGGGTGTGAAAAACATCACAGAGGTTTTCAGGTGAAAAATTTCATGAACATAGCCCTTGACGCATGTTCATTACCAGTACACGCTCCGTGACACATCACCACGCTTCCGTTGCATCCATCACACGCTCACATGCACGTATACGCACCCGTACACGCGCACACACATATACATAAGCACAAAACACATGCCTCATGCGATCGTACGTGTCAAACACGAACATACGCATTAATACACTGTCCGGTCGAGCCTCACGCGCGATGCACGTGCTTTCACGCGCACAACATGCCTCCTACGCGCCGACACGCGCCCTAGGCACGTCCCACGCGACTCCACGCGCTTCCACTCGCTTCCACACACCACCACGCGTCGGCGTCGGCGGCGGAGCTGCGGTGGCGCAGTGGTGGTCCGACGG
Organism: Ajuga chamaepitys; assembly: GCA_958295605.1. Classification (NCBI taxonomy): domain Eukaryota; kingdom Viridiplantae; phylum Streptophyta; class Magnoliopsida; order Lamiales; family Lamiaceae; genus Ajuga; species Ajuga chamaepitys. Next base: position 35,963,160 of record OY282499.1, on the reverse strand, counting down.
TGGCGACACTGCGGTGGTAGGTGGTTCGGCGAACTATTCGTGGCGGCGAACCGTCTTGATTTGGTGGCGGTCTGGTTCGGCCGTCGGGACGTGGCAGCTATGCCACGTGTTACCCCTCTATTGGTGCTTTGTGTATGACGTGTCTCCATGTGGCTTGCCACATGGCTGCTGATGCGACCATGCCTTGCACACGTGGGACGATGTGATTCGTCCATGTGTGCTGACATGGCTCTTACGTGTCTGCTGATAGTGATGTTGATTGTACGCTGATGTGGCACAATTTCATTTCTCCACGTGTACTGACTAGGCACTGGTGTGTCACACCTTTGACCAAACGAGTCCCACTCTCACTGACCGGAGAGTGGGCTCCACGCGTTGCCTTTCCGACGTTTCTGGCCGGCGGCGCTTTGGCCATCCCCCCGTTCTCGGCCATTCCAAGTCTAACGGTGCAATCGATTTCTCAATCCGACAACCCTAGCTATGTATTCGGATCAGAAAATATGTTCTTGGAGAGTGAAGAACATTGTTCTTCATGTTTTTCGTCAAGAACAATTCAAGAACGCATTAGATCCATTTTTCATTTTCAAAGCACGTTATACAACTCAATTCAAGTCCGATTAACAAAAATAATGTATCAAATCGAAGCACATTTGATAAACTACGCATACATACCACGTACATGCATAAACTCGAACATTAACATGCTCAAATCGGGTTTTTACAGAAACAAGAACATCTTGAAGTTTCCGGAAAAATTTCAGAAAAATATGATTTTTGTCCAATATTTAAAAGCTTATATCTCATTCGTTTCTCAACGAAAAATTGCGTACAATATGTCTATAGAAAGCTCATTTAACATAAAATATGAAAATATCAATTATACACAAACATCAGATAATAATTGGACAAAAATCGCACCTGAACAGACTGAAAATATCATTTTCGCAACAAATTTTACAACTTCAGAAAATAATATAAAATCCGTTTCTTAACAGAATCGAGTGATTCAAGTTGGAGAACGTAGCTATTAATGAGTACTATAACATCAAATTAATAACACATAAATAATCAAAAAACTTTCGGGTGAAATTGGGCAGAAACGGGGCTGCACGTTTTTGTTCAAAACAAAAAATAACAAAAATCACCGAGAGCCGGATTCTAACCTTTCGGCTCTGATACCAATGTTGGAATTAGTGTCGGGTACCTTTGATTGCAGCGGATTTGAACCTGGATCGTATACGGGTCGAACCGTGGCCTCACCTCGATGATCCATACTCTCGGTCGGGGTGGAAATCGCAATCGGAAATCTACCACGATCCACAATCCAAAAGCCATTTCCGGAGTCTTTGGAAAATCACTTTTGGGTGTGGAAGAAAACACTTTTGATTTCTCCCCTTTCTGTTTCTCACATAAGTGAGAAATAGTTCTCATTATTCTCCATCATCAAGTGTACCCTGTACACTTAATGGGTTTATATAGGGGGAGGAGTGGGCTTCTAATAATGGGAGATGGGCCTCCCATAATAGCCCACTTTCTAAAATTGGATCAGCCCACTTGGGCGACCTTCGACCGGGCCCAATAGCCCGGGTGAATCGGCCCCATGGCCTGGGTCAAACCAACACAAACTCATCAATCACAATTCATTTATCACCCAAAATACTATTTCTCACATATGAAACACATACATGCGCGCGTGTGCGCACACACATACATATATTAATATACACTAGTAAATCACATGTGCGATGCACGGTTATAAGATGTTTTAATAATATGAGAATGTATAATAATTGTAATGGATCTCAGTTTAAGAGCTTCATGTCATATCTATTTGTTGACATATACAAAAACAAAGTGATTGAACAAATACAGAAATATGTAAATATCAGACTTATTAATTACAAAAAAACACTGCATTAATGATGTAAGATTTTTTATTTAAACATTGTAAAATCTATATATAAATCTATACATTTCTAAACATCTCTTTGTACACAATATCGGTGTTTTGTTATAGCTTTTATTTTCATAATCACAAATCAATATTTTCGATCCTTGACGATTCGTGACCCATGAAATTGCAACTATAGTTGATCATGATTGAATACGGACTGTTTAGGAACAATCCATCATGAAACAAATATTTTCCTTGACTTTTATTAATTGTCATGACACAAAATATGTTAAAATTATAAGAAAATGTATATGTTACGCTGATTAAATCTAAAAGAGTATGGCATATATTCAAAAAGGAGAATATTAAAAAAGATGAACATATCTTACTTAAAAATGAGAATATTAAAAAATTTACTCCACCATACAAATAAATGTAAGTAAATATTTATTTTATCAAATAAATATTTACTCATTGTTCTGAATTAAATAGTTGTTCAAAATTAAATAAAATCATATTAGGATTTATTTACCAAAACTACAAAAACTTAGATTATATTTGTAGAAACAAATGCGTTACTACTGTTTTTCAATATATGATTTTCAATACAATTATAAGCATTCCTATCAATAAACAGGCCACAACCCATCAAGCTTAGATTACCGAACTTTGACACGTGTCCAATCATATTCCCACCATTTCTCGAGTTATTCAAAACCTCAACATTTCAACCAATATACAGCTACAACGCCATCGCCGCCATGGGAAATGAGCGGCCAACTCTCTCTTCAACTACGGGCATCGTCGCCGTAGTGGAAATGCAACGATTTTGTCCAAAATTTCTAAGACGTCTTAAATGATTGCAACAAATATCTGCGTTAATCTTACCTAGATTCAAAACCCTACACTCAATTCTCAAAATACATCCATCATTACAAATAAAGACAAATGATGTATAAATATTTTTAACTATTTTAGAACTATTTTCTTTCATACATTAAAATTATACTAAAAAAGTGTTAGTCAAACATTATATATAATTATTTGTATCTAATGCACGTCCCAATTGTATTTGAAATGGTAATTACATACAAAATATTTTTTTTTTTTTTAATTTTACTACTTAAATGAAAGAATTACAAATTTTAAAAAAGACATGCATCTCCAAAATATACCTATTAACTGGGTAAACGAAAATTACATAGATTAAGGGTAACGCCCAAACCCATTTCCCACTCCCAAACCGCTACCCAAGCTGCGATCATCAACCCGACGCCGTACGAAGATCAGAAAATTTTCAACCCTCAATGTATTCCAACACGCCACGGTCGAGGAAGGATTCCGGCCTTGTCGCAGCACCATATCCATTTCAGACGCACATCCATAAAGTGCTGACCCCCGACGCGCATCAATCAGTTTTGGCGCGATTGGTACTGACTCCGCAGACCTTCGCCGCGGTCTCAATTACTCAGCCCCCTCTTATAGGTGATATTCTCCTAGATTCTAGTTTTTATTGAACAACCTATATGATTGTCCTCTAACATAGATATAATCAAAAGTGTTATGTCTCTAAGTGCAAGAAATTAGTTAAATCGAAATCCCTATCTATGCTATTAGTATGCGTCGAACAAAGCCGGTCATGAATCCGACACTATTGATTATGGCCGACGATATTTAAAATCGCCAACGATACCAATAATTTTGAAAATGTTCGCCTAATTAATGTACAAATATGCAACCGTTGCAGGTATTCATGAAAATTCCTTACAATTATGATGTAATTGATTCTATTACTCTGGGTGAAATATATAATTTTATTAACCCTAAAGATCGATCTAGATTCTTATAAATATATCCAAAACTTACTTAATTTATGTTATTACCATATTAATATGCAAATAATTGGATAATTTATGTTGATTGATTGTCATATGCAATTTTTTCATATTTTTAGAAGTTATTACCAAGCGGGAGCTTTGAATCCATTATATTAATATGAAAATAATTGAATAATTTATGTCGATTGATTGGCTTATGCAATTTTTTCCATATCTTTCATAGTATTTTTTATTGCAGATTTGATTCAAAAGATTCATTACCTTATGCAAGTGATTGAATAATTTATGCTGCTTTATTGCAGTTTTCAAATGATTAATTGCCATATGCTAATTGGTTGGACAAAAAATAATTAATTCTGGAAATGGGATTGGGATTTGGGCGGAAAAAATTTAAGGTTTCTATATTGGGATGGTTTTGTTTTTATATATACAAAGACTAGTAGTTGCCTGTGTGATGCACAGGAAGAATTTTGAGAACTGATATTACCTCTAATTATAATATGATAAATTGTTAATCCAGGATATTTACATACAATTAAAATATATATACAGTGAGTGAAAAATTAAAAAAGATTTCCTTACCCATGTAATATGTACTACGATAACTCAACTAATAAAAATATTAAACATACACAACAAAGTTATATGTTACAAATTCTGAAACACTTCCTTATAAACAACATTTGTCGTAGTATTCTTTCGGATCTTCATCATCACATATTAAAATCTTCAAGCCCTTTCTATTCGTGATGCGAGAGACAACAACATACAACTGACCATGACAAAACACATGTTTCTTTAAGAATTATTCAGCATGGCTAAGTGATTAACCCTGAATTTTGTATCATCATCGGATAAGAGACAATAAATGGAAATTATCTCCATTGAAATGGAAAAGACATTCTCTTATCCGAAGGAGTCACAGATAGCCGAGGGATGAGAATTTTTACACCAGCATTATCCCCTGATATAACCTTTGCCTCTACCACGTGATCCCCAAGCCTTGTAAGCACCAATCAGGTACTGTTGCATAAACCAAGTGAATGATCTATGTTTTGCAAAAACATAACTGGTGTACCAATTTTGAGGTATAGCTCGTGATTGGGAGACCTCGAACACTTGATTGAATTAAAAAATTTGGAGGTGTGAAGATCATTCAGAACATCTACATTCACATCAGATTTGCACGACGAATCCGAACTTAAGTAAGTCCTACCCTGAGAAGTGTTCTTTGAAGTCATATATTCATTAATAGACTCCACAATGTTCGGCGTTGGTTCCAATAAAGCTCTACCATGTAGATATGCACTATCATCACCTACTGTACCAAAATCTGGATACGTGCTCTCAACAATCGTTGCAATTGGATTCCCACCACATTGTAGTATTATATCTTCCGGGATGTCAGTCTCCACTTCTCCATCATTCGGACCACCAATAACACCATCACCTATACTTGTTATCCATTCCAAAAACTTTCTTAACTCATGTCCTTCTGCATCTTTAGTTACATTTTGCAGTCTCATATTCTTTGTTAATCGCAATACTTTGAAATGTTGCCACAGATAAGAAGAATTGATGGTCGCATAGACTATGTCTTGATGTGTCCACTTTGACACTATTGGTAGAATTTGTCTGAAATCTCCACCGAGTACTACACTCTTACCACCAAATGGAGTCTTCTTCTTTGTTATGTCATGCAATAATCTGACCAAATTTTCGAAACAGTTTTTGTGCATCATAGGAGCTTCATCCCAAATCATCAATTTTGATTTCCCAATCATCTCGGCCAGCGGACTACCTAACATTATACTGGATGGGACGTCCTTATAAACATTCAATGGGATTTTGAAACGCGAATGTACATTCCTTCCACCCGGCAATAGAAGTGATGCCATGCTACTTGACGCAACATTCAAAACTATTTCACCTCTGGATAGTAGAGTAGCCGACAGTGTCCTCCAAATAAAAGTCTTGCCAGTTCCATCGTAGCCATATACAAAGAATGTCCCCCATCACCAGGGTCCAATGAATTTAGTTACAGTGGAGTAAGCAACTTTTTGTTCGTCAGTCATACTAGCGACTAATTTGTCATGCTAATTAGCTAGAGCATCTCGATTATACATAAGTTCATCAGCAATAAAATGATTTTCACAACTCACGCCACTGGAAAAGTCTGCAACTGGCGTAGGCTTGTAATCAGAAAGACTCTTTCCACAACTGCACAACATTTTCTCAATCTCCACAAGAGTTAAATTTTTAACCTCATCTTCAGTCGGAGTCAAATTTACAAAACAATTATAATTTGGTTACCAATGATATAAGTAACAAATCCATGTTTGTAAAATAAATGACTTATGTATATATGTAGATGAACTCATGTCACACCTGGTTTCTTCCTCTAAATACGTTGTTTGTAAAGGATGTCATCAATTAAATACATCTAGCACTAGTCCCATGCATGTTCATGTCATTCAATTACATTAGAGAATAAGAGTGTAACAAAAAATCCTCTCAAGTTCTGAGCAAATGCCCAATGGCTTGCCTCTTCAATGCCATCAATATATTCTTTGTCATCCTCCAGTAAGCCCCTTGCAAAGCACACATCACGATACATTGCGTATTGTACAACACCCATCTTTTTAATATCCGCATAACATTTGCAGCCTTTAACAACATTCAAAAGACACCTAGCATAGTATGGATCACCACATGCAGGTGGGACATAAAGAGGTCTACCTTTTGCTTTAGCCTTTTGTCTTTTTAACCACTCTCTGTCCTTCTGCTTCCACACAAATTTCTGAGGGAATTGTGCATACGTCAACTCATTCGCCTCAGGGTATTTCTTGTTTGCTTCAAACCATCCCAAGAACATACTATGGCTTACACTATGTCGTTCCACAATATTGTCCAAAGGCTCATTCTTGGAAAAGACTATAGATTGTTAATTCTCAAGGTGAAAACTCAGACCCTCCACAGGAGGATACCGATACTGAATTTTAAAACCAAACATACTCCAAGAAACTTCACACGGGGGATATGTACCTACAATCTTAATACATACTTTATCTCATCTACTGTATTATTAGCCGTACTGTTAGAACTTGCTTTGTAGAATCTGGATGTAACACAATTGTGTCCTTTGTTTATGTACGTGAACATATACTTTATAGACCGAGGCTGGTTGCACCACTCAATGTTTATGTGCGCTCCATACTTGAGAAGAAGATATCTATTGTGAGGTACTACATAAGCATTGTTTAAAGGAATGCCACTTTTCATCACCATTCTTCCATCATCGCTCTGCCTATACACTGGATAACCCTCATCATCTATAGTAGTACAATCAATAAATCTCTTCGGGAAGTTCTTCGTACATCTACCATCACCGTCCATACACGGAAATTCGAACGCACTATTCCACACGGGCCCTGAATCATGTATTCTTGCACCGCTGAGTAGTATTTGTGGTCAGAGGACTCATCAGGAATTCAACAGAAATAATTTGATCAATGTCGGGTGTTGTAGGAAACTTATCCTCCTTTGCAAGGAAAATAAGTATGTGCGCGTGTGGCAGCCCATATTTTTTAAATTCAATCGTGTAAACCACTACATACCATTCAAAGATGGTTAATATAAAAGATACAACAATCCACAAAGAATAAATTTAGTTTTTTAACTTATTTGATTATATTGCTAAATAGGTTACCTGCTATAACTGTGCCAAATATTTTATTACAACGAAACTCATTAATAAGTGCGTCCAGTTTAATCTTGAACACCCTTACAATGATATCAGGTCGGTCTTCTAGCTTTAGGTTCCTTGGTTCTGGAAACCAAATAATTCCTGGCCACTTCGGATAACAAGTAAATGTGATAAAAAGATCAGGATAATTTTCCCATTTGAAAATAGCCATTACATCATGATAACTCTATATCATATAACGGGGTCCACCAATGTAGGATGATGGTAATATGATCCTCAAACCCATAAACCTTATATTTGTTTCCCCATGAAAAAGAGCATCAGCGAGACCACTATACAACTCAATGCGCAAGACCTTTTGGTTTAATCTGATACACAATAGTCTGATTGACTCAATAATCATATAAAGATCAATGGGACTTGTTGAGTCAGTCTTCTGCTATTCAAAAAGTAGAACTCTCGGAGGTCCTCTCTTGTAAGCGAAATGCAACAACTCTTGCATGTTCACCTTTTTTCTACTATCAATAGCTGATTCCCTACCGCTAGCAAAGGGAATATTATCATTGTACCCATCCTCACCATTAAGGAAACAACCGAGGATATTGAAGACCTAAGTAAGAAGAATAAAGTTTGTTTATACGTTTCAATGTTCCACTTTACGTTTCAACAATAATATCCCAATCTCAAAGAGCCAAATCAAGATCACCAACCACCACCAATGCCGTAACCTCTGAACTAGCTGGTAGAATATACATTCTACGATCAATTGCTCTCTCACTGACCAACTTTATTCTCACATCAGTACGTCCCTCCTCTGATATCTTTTAAGCAGCCATCCTAAATGTTTTGACCCAAAACATTATGCTCATCAAGCACTGATTTCAATTCTCTGACTAATTCAGCATGAAGCGTATCTCTATCACTGTTTTTTTTACACACAAGAATAATAACAACATAATTTAGAACACCTAACATAAGTTTTCGTTCTAATATGTAAAAAAACATAGTTCATAAATGTTTACATCTATTACCTCACAACATTGATTCTATTTGTAACTTCATCATCACTGTCGTATACATACATATATATATATATATATATATATATATATATATATATATATATAAGTGGGCAAATTTTGGCGTTGATCCCTTATTAGTGCAAATAAAGAAACTAAAGTATGCTATATCATAAAGCAAACTAACAAAAGGACATAGACTTTCGAGGCACCCTTTCAGGCTTAACTTGCTCATGACTTGTTGACGAAATAGTAGATCCATCACCCGTCAAATTTATAACTACGGATGCATTTGATGAGCTTGTATTACCAATTTCATAATTGTTTGAATTCCCTGAGCGTTAAAAATTAAATGAATGAATAAGCATCATAATAACATATACCTTTCCACAAACTTGATTTAAATAAGTATCTAGCAGATTAAATGTCATAAATACTTGCAAATATGCGCACCTGGACCTCGAATATCAGTTATTGACCTTATTGGTCGATCAATGTTGTCTTGAATATCAGCCACTCCACTAACAGATGGGTTCACAGACATTATTACACTCCGGTTAGTATCCACAATTTTGCTCACATCACTAATTTTTTGGCCCGAAGTGAAATCCATATATATTGATGAAATCTTTAGTGCAAATAAAGAAACTAAAAATATGCTATATCATAATGCAAACTAACAAAAGGACATACACTTTCTAGACACCCATTCAGGCTTAACTTGCTCATGACTTGATGATGGAATAGTAGATCCATCACCCATCAAATCTATAACTACGGATGCATTTGATGAGCTTTTATTACCAATTGCATAATTGTTTGTATTCACTGAGCATTAAAAATTAAATGAATGAATAAACGTCATAATAACATATACCATTCCACAAACTTGATTTAAATAAGAATCTAGCAGATTAAATGTCATAAATACTTGCAAATATGCGCACCTGTACCTCGAATATCAACCATTGACCTTATTGTTCGATCAATGTTGCCTTGAATATCAACCACTTCACTTACAAATGGGTTCGTAGACATTATTAAACTTCGGTCAGTATCCAACTTTTTACTCACGTCACTATTTTTTGCCCGAAGTGAAATTCATATTTCTCGAACCTTAAAAAGTAGAAAACACACTTCCCAAATTAGTATAGGAAAACATATAAACATATATATATATATCCACATCGTATTATCAAATGATATATATAACACCAACATTAAATATTGTAAAATACCATTTGTAATATCGCCAAAAGGAGACCTCGAAAATGGATATGTCACGGTGTTGAGGTCTACATCAACACTAAGTGTACTACGTTTTTGCAGTTTTGAGAGACACAATTGTGCTTGAACTTATTGGAGAAGTGTTTTCTACAAATAAATATAAAAAATACTTAAATAAAAACAACATAAATACTAAGCAATGTGAGCGCGATATTTCAGTCCATTTGAACAAATGAGTAAAGAAGTGCTTATTTTTCAAATTTATTAAGTTAAAAAGTTAATTATATAGTAACATAATATTTCCCACAATTGAAAAACAAAAAAAAAAAAAAATGTGAATAAATACTATATGCCACAATTCCATTCCAAGAGCATCTATTTACAATTATTTAAACCAAATGTGGAATCATTTTTCTTCAATTTGTAGTGCGTACAACATTACCAAAAAATACACATTATAATACTTGAGCCATGTACATAAAATTATATATTATTGTAACAATTTTATTATAACATTAGTAGTTACAATACTAATGCATTGACAGTAATTGAATTATTACAAATATATGTATGTATATAGAAAGGATTAAAGAAAAACATTGAAAATCTTCAAGACAAATTATAATATTCACAATTAATCTTGAATGATCAACCAATGATAATTTATTAAGTTTTTTTTACTTTTTTTGGGTCTGAAAAATTTGATTAGATTAAACTGAAAATGCTAGTAGGCCAACTGTAACGACTCTAATTTCTGGTTGCATCATCTTATTTGATTTATGCGAAACTATATGAGTTGCATTAGTTTTTGTGTGCATTTTTACTTATTTTAGTTATTTTCTTACACTTGAATAAATTATCATTTTTCATAATGGGTCGGGAAAACAAGAGTTTAATTAGACAACACTTATACGTTATATTACCCAATGATATAAGAGAAGCCTACATTTTTTATGGTAAGCCCTCTCCATAGGATTACTAACCCAAAACCAATGGCTAAATTTCATAGTTTTATGCCCAAAACCAATGGTTAAATCCCATGGTTTTATGCCCACAATATTGGTCAAAATCAATGGCTAAATTCCATAGTTTTATGCCCATAATATTGCCAAAAACCAATGGCTAAATCCCATGGTTTTATGCCCACAATATTGCCCAAAACCAATGGCTAAATTCCATGGGTTTATGCCCACAATATAACCAAAAATAGCAGCCGATACCGCGGTTTTATTCCCACGATTTTGTGCTTGGTAGGTCTATAAATAGAGGTGTAAGAAAGCCTTCCTTTCTTCTCCCATAAAGCATAGCTGGTAAGTCTTCTCTTTTTCCCTCTCAAATTTTTCATCCCCAGCCACCAAAATCCGGCGAAATCGCCGGAAAACTGACCCGACAACTTTTTAGGCTCGTCGGATCAGCTACTGCCCCATTTTCATTTTTGTCTCTTTATCAAAACCCGTATTTTATTTTACAATATGATAGGACTCGGTGAGAGGATTCTGAAACAGTTTTCAGAATCACAATCGGAGCTCTAGAACTCCGATTATGGCGGGTCAAAGTTTAGGCGAAACTCATATGACCGAACCACTTTCAAGGAGCCATAACTTTCTGTTCCGAACTCCGATTCTATTGTGGTTGGTTATTCTAGAAAGCTCTTGACAATAGCGTTCCGTGGCCATGTCCCAATTGAAATTCCGACACCGAGTAGTGGGAAAAGTTTGGTCAAAGTTGCTGTAGAAGTTTATGTACTATCTTTTGAAAATTAGATATTCTTTAGGGGCTAAAATACAATTTTTGATTTTCAATTTCTGCCCCTAGTCTAAGTCAGCCTTTTTGAAAAGTCAACTAATCCATGTATTTACGAAAACGCCACTACCCTTTTTACAAAATTGCCAGTGTTTTTTTAGAAATTATAACAATGCCACTAGATTTTTCAAAGTGTCATAAAATGCTCGTTTTAACCCGATTCGCCTCAAACCAATTCCGAAAGAACCCAAATTCTAAAATCGACAGCTTTACGTAAAAATATATGAATTTGAAATATTTTACGAAATTGCAAAATCGTCCCTCAACTTTTATAAAATCACAATCTTGCCCCAAAACTTCAATTTATGTTTAAAGCCTAGTACCCACATATGCTAAGATAAATATTCTATATTGTAGGACTAGAAAAAGTTGAAGTAGAAGAGGACTCCTGTCTAGAGAAGGACTATACGACCAACTAGCTGTACACACTTCTAGGTGGGGAATCTCTATGTGGCTATTTTATGTTGTCTACTTGTTTTCATGCAAATTATTGTTATAATGGCTAATACATTAATGTTGCATACGCCTATGTTTAGACAAATACCTAAAATTTATTTGAACTTGTGTGAAATTTATGTGAAGTTATGGGTAAAACTATATTATGTGTATTGTATACGGGTAAATACCGTACTAGCTATGTTAGGACTGCAGGTAACACCGTACAAATCCTCGGGTCGCTCTCGGATATGCTATGCTTTTCAAAAACCTTACGGCTAAAACCGTACATGCTATGCTTTTCAAAAACTTTACGGGTAAAACTGTATATGCTATGCTTTTAAAAAATCTTACGGGTAAAACCGTACATGTTACGCTTTCCAAAAACCTTACAGGTAAAATCGTACATGCTATGCTTTTCAAAAACTTTACGGGTAAAACCATATATGTTATGCTTTTCAAATATCTTTCGGGTAAAACCGTACATGATACGCTTTTCAAAAACCTTACGGGTAAACCAGTATATGCTATGCTTTTCAAAAATCTTACGGGTAAAAATGGTACATGCTACACTTTTCAAAAACCTTACGGGTAAAACCGTATATGCTATGCTCTTCAAAAATCTTACGGTTAAAACCGTACATGCTATGCTTTATGGGTAAAACCGTACACGATTATGCTTACGGGTAAAACCGTATATGATTATTTTACGGGAGACTACCGTATATAGATACAGTTATTCGACTGGAGACTATTCGTATGAATTCAACTAATAAATGAAACTAAATAATTAGTTAAAGAACATTTTGAATTAGAAGATGTATTCGAGAATTAATATTAAAGTTTTTTCTTAACAATGTTGCATAATTTTTGGTCATCATAAAATTAATTTTTTTAAATAAATCAAAATTACCAGTAACCCAAAAAATTAAACATGATAGTTTTGGCACACATAGTTATGATGGTCCCAAATCTATCTCTAAAGGGCCCACCTCGAATGGAGTGAGCTGCATGCGGGGAACTAACGACTCTATTAGAAAGTCGAATTAGGTTATCAACCCAATTCTGGTGGGCCAAATAAATTACCAGCTCAGGTATATTAATAAATACACATATATTCGGCCCATTAAAGCAACCCACCTAATTACACCTCATAATCAACGCAAAACCATTACCCGAAACCTAGTATTAAAAAATAAAATGAAACGCAAAAAAAGAAAAGAAAAACATAAAATGCGAGTGCATTTTTTGTTGTCCATACACATCAAAGCTGAGACCCCTCCTCTTCCTTACTCGAGAATAGTCACGAAAATATTGTGCCTCTTGGCTCACCAATACCTCTTCATTTCCTTTACAAAAACAGTCAAAATCGCAAAACTAAACCCCAACAATTCTTGTTTATTTTGTATACCTAGTCTTTCCAGGGTAATCTAAGAACATCTTTACCGAAAAATCATTATAGATCCCCCCTCTTCCATTTTTTTTTACTTTATTTCGATTTTGCCTAAAATGAAGACCATCTTTTCGGATCTTCTTCATCTACAAAACCCTGATCTATCTCAAGAACCATTATCAGGAGGTAATACTATTTTGGATTTCAATTGATTCTTTTTTTTTTTTTTTTTTTTTTTTTTTTTTAACTGTTCCCATTAACTAATCTATAACAAAGTGAAATTTTGCCTTTTCTTTTATTTATCAAACGATTTCCAACAACTATAACACGATTCTGTTTTGATATGATTGTGAACAACGGTGGGGATGATTGCATATCGAATTTTCATCAAAATACTTAGAGAAAACCTTGTCTAGATTGTTGAATTTCCCGAAAAATTGTATTTTTCCCCATTTTACGCTTGAATATCTGTTCTTTTTTTTTTTCTTTTAATCTTTTTTAAATCTGAATAATTTTTTATCATTTTTTTTTTCTGTGAGGGCAAAACATCCAGGCCTATTCAGATCTGATGTACGAAGTTAGACTTGGATGTTTGGCATTGTAGATTGGGCCACCGACCATTAAATGTTGTTGAAAATGTACTCAAAACTAGTAATATCCCTTTTCGTGCTGGTAAAGGAGAAAAACTATGTGCCCCTTGCTTACAAGAGAAGACTACCTTTTATGAATTCAATTCCTCTTATGGTTTATTTGATCTTGTCCATACTGATCTCTAGGGGCCATCACCTGTAAAATCCCACAATGGATAATAGTATTATGTTAGCTTCATTGACAATCATTCCAGATACACTTGGTTATACCTTTTGAAATTTAAATTTGACACTTATCATGCCTTTCTTCACTTTCATTCCTTAGTTAAAAATCAATATCATCTTGATGTGAAACAAATACAGAGTGATGGAGGAACATAGTTTAAAGCCACACCCAAATACTTCAATGACCATGGGATTCATCACAGAATATCTTGTCCCTATACACCTGAACATAACAGTTTGGCAGAGAGAACATAGACATATTGTTGAGACTAGATTAACTCTTCTTTCAAGGTCTCATGTCCCTCTTAAATATTGGTATGCATTTGTCAAAAGTGTCTATTTCATAAATAGTTTACCTACCAAAGTCCTAAGCCATAGAATACCTCTGGAAGTGTTAACTGGAGTAAAGCCTGACTACAACACTCTCAGAACATTTGGATGTTTGTGTTTTCCTCATCTAAGACCTTACAGAAAGCACAAGCTTGAATTTAGGTCAGACAGGGGTGTGTTTCTTGGTTATAGCACTCAGTTCAAAGGCTACAAAGTTTTACTTCCTAATAACAAAATCACTGTAACTAGAAATGTCCTGTTTGATGAAACTCAATTCCTTTTCCAGCAGAAAAATCCCAATGAGTCAAAACATTGTTCTTCCTGCATACCTTGCACACACACTCCTCAGATTCTCAGAATTGGAGATTTTAACATACAACTCCCTGATCGACCTACCAATTATGCTCCTGACCCTCTTTCTGATGCCAACATCCCTGAAACACCACCATTGTCATCTCACCATTCCAACACACCTACTCCCAACGATAATACAACTGAAATAAAAAATGATGAGGCACAAACTGAACAATAGGGGGAAATTAATGATGCAGTTGATAGAGATCAAGCATGTTATGGTCACCACATAGTGAATAGATCAAAATCAGGAACTTTTAAGCCTAAGATTTATCAAGCTATTGGACCAGTGCACATTGCTGAGGAGCCTCATGATCATCTGGAAGCTCTAAAAATTCCATAATGGAAAATGGCCATGGAAAAGGAGTATACAACATTAGTGAAGAACAAGACATGGGAGTTGTGTGAATGGCCTGGTGACAGAAAAGTGACAGGCTGTAGGTGGGTGTTCAAGATAAAAAGAGATGCTAATGGGAATATAGCTAGACATAAAGCCAGATTAGTTGCCAAGGGATATGCTCAACAACTAGGCTATGACTTCACAGGCACATACGGTCCAGTTGTGAAGCCTGCAGTATTAGAATGATGTTTTCTGTGGCTGTTTCCAAAGGATGGAGCATAAGGCAGCTTGACATTGATAATGCATTTTTGAATGGAGAAATTGAGAATGAGATATATATGGAATAGGTCCCTGGGTTTAAACTGGGAAATAATATGGTATGCAAACCCAAGAGGTCTTTGTATGGTCTCAAACAAGCTTCAAGGGCTTAGTACTTGAAGCTTGAGATGGTGTTGAAAAGGTTGGGTTTTCTGAGGTCACAAGCTGACAATTCACTCTTTCATAGACACAAGAATGGTGTGTATATCTTCATACTAGCATACGTTGATGATATGCTATTAACTGGAAATCATGATGATGAGATTCAAAGAGTGATTGATGATTTGAGGAAGGTGTTTTCTCTAAAAGATCTTAGACATGTAAGTTACTTTCTTGGAATAGAGATAAGAAGAACATCCAATGGACTATTGACAGGACTATTTTCTAACCCCTAATTACCGCAAGTGTACGGGTGTAGGTGTAGTAATAGCAGTCAGGGTCGATCCCACAAGGAATAGGTTAGGTAGTTCGATACCCCGATTATCTAGGATTATCCTTACTAGACACTAAGATTTCAAGGTTGTTTTTAACTAAATTAAAGAACTTAAACTACTTAACTATGACTTATTAGACAAAAAGAGATTCCAATTAACAAGAAAGTATCCTAGGGATTCGATTTCAGGACTTACTTCAATGATGAATATGCTCAACTTACAGACCTTTAAACCGGATTCTAGTGTTTATTAGGCAGCACTCAAATGACCTAGCCCTTCTCTCAAGGAGACTAATTGTAGATTAATTAAGATAATTACCCTCTCGAGTCAATTAATCCTAATAACTCCCGAAAGCTCATAAACCAATGCCTACACAGTCATAGACAACTGCGCTCTATGTCGTACGTCTTATAACAATTCCCTCATCTCGAAGCTGAATTGTTAAACGTGATTACTAAGCCTAGATTGCCAGTCTAGATTCAGTTAAAAACACAAACACAGAGATAAACACATAAATCGGAGTCTAAATTAAAACATCATTCAAACATTGTTGTACAAATCCCTACTTTCTAACCCTAGGACACGAATAGCTTAGCTACTCATGCAAAGTATCAATTCAATACAATATTCCATGAAAAATGTCATAAAGAACAAAACTAGAAAAGAATTAACTAAACCAGAATGAATCGTCTTGTCGATCTTCGTCTTCTTCGTCCTCCAAGTGTTCTACTTCTTCTTCTAAGTGTATTTGA
This sequence comes from Ajuga chamaepitys, assembly GCA_958295605.1. Classification (NCBI taxonomy): domain Eukaryota; kingdom Viridiplantae; phylum Streptophyta; class Magnoliopsida; order Lamiales; family Lamiaceae; genus Ajuga; species Ajuga chamaepitys. The sequence continues at coordinate 35,946,502 of OY282499.1, read as the reverse complement.
ACTTATGGAGTGTCTAACCTCTAAATCATGAGTTTGGGGACCTATTTATAGTTATGGGTTGAAACCTTGAAATATTAGGACAAAAAGCCCAACTTAAACCCGATTTGGAGTTTTGGAACGAATTTGACGCGACCTTGCATGGTCTTGAAGCGCCCACGTCGGGCCACACTGGACTCACCCGTGTGGGCTGAATTTGACGTGGCCTTGAATCGTTAGTGACGAGGCCGCGTCACTTCTTGCCCAAAAATATGATTTTCTGTCTTTGGGCCCATCGCGGCCCATTTCGCCTATTCTTGGTTCGTTTCGTCTCTAGTCCGCCACTCAATATTTTGGCCTAAAATCAGCAAAACTCCACAAAACACTTCAAATGGTCCAATGTAACCAATATAAGCAATTCTCGACCATATATACACGCAAATGCTATGAATACGCACCTAAAATCGACCTAAATATATGCATACACGACATGTATCAAAATTCCCCAAACTTAAATTGTTGTTCGTCCCGAACAACATTATAAAAGACAAGTGACTTATGCAATGTTTTAGGACGATTGGATGATGATTCAGTTTCAGACCAATTTTTTCTACACAATTTAGGTAAATACAATGTACTTGAGCATATGCAATATCATGAAAATCAACTAATCTCAAGTCTTTGAACTTTCGAGTTATTCAATCCTCACTGGTTATGTATTTCACTCATCTCTCAAGTGTTTACGCTAATTTCACTCGTATTGAATTACATGCAAAGCCTACCATATGCTTGCCAATCGTCTAAACTAGACTTTGTACTTTAATGTGTGTGAAAAAGGATAAAAAAAGGTCTTTTCTTGGTTGTAATGTTGGCTTAAGGTAAGGTAGGATATATTTGGCTAAACGTGACTATATTTGGAGTAATCAAGTCATATCTAACCCGACTACCCCTCAATAGTATCACTCAATCTCACTCTTCAATTTTCAGCAACTCTCCCCATAAGAGATGACTTCTTCACCTTTTCTAAACCTTTACAACAAAGCGCTTTTCAATTCACAATCAATACACGGGAACCACATTTTTGGGACTACCCGACTGTGCTAATCAATTCAAACAAGATAAGCACTTTTAAAATTTCTTAGCCTCTCCTCACCATATGTAGCAATTTATTGACAATTGATTTTTTTTTTTATTTTTATTATTTTTTTTTATCTTTTTTTTTTTTACTAGGAGAGGCTGTTCTTCGTTTTTCACCTATCACTTTTCTCTCATTTCCTTCATCTTTGAAATTATCTCAACTTTTCCCATTCCTTCCCACAAATTGCTCACCCAAAATTCCTTCCAATTCTCCTCCCTGTAACTTGATTAATCCAATGAAGGCCAAAAAGAGTTAAATTAAAAGGATTCGGCTGATATTGTTAGGCTATGAAAGAATAAGGATTTACAGCTCAAGTGGGCTAACTAGGGATAATTTCTTGACATTATGGTCCAAAGGCGATGTTTCATCGTTCAAGTAAATAGGCTTAAAACAAAAATGCCTAAGATCACTTCCTAAATCACACCACAAATTTAACACATTCTTAGTGAAGACTTAAGGCAAGTTCTAGAGACTAATGCATGTATTCAATCTAATTCACACCGAAAGAAAGTATATTACTCCAAAAATAGGAGTACAATTTAGGCTCAAATTCTCACCAAGGTAATTTTTTATTAAATACTCTAAGTTCAAGCTCAATTTTATCTCAATTCACTTCTCATGCTGTATTATGCACCTTTTCTCATCTATTTCTCAAAATCGTCTCATCATTAATGTTGGGTAATAAACTCTTATCACACACACAAACAATACTCAAACCAAGAGAGAATGAAAACAATCAAAGAATTCGGCCAAATGAAAACCAAACACAGAACAAGAACATAAAATGAAGAAACAAGGCTTTTACGTGGTTCGATCAATGTGATCTACGTCCACGGAGGCTCTATACACCTCAATTCACTTCACTGAACAATCAATTACAAGAATTATTCCAGAAAACTAGAAACCCCCAATTCACAGACCGAATTGAGCTCAAGAACCCTAGCTAACTAATTCCAATGATTGAGAGTGTTTTTCAGAGGGAAAATAACGTGTATCAACTCGCATCTTCAAGTGGTTTTAATGTATATAACGGATGGAGCTCAAATCAGGAAGTAGCAGCAGTTGTAACCAATTCTGTTTCCAACTGCACAAAACTGTTAGACGGGCTTTCAACAACGGTTTTACTCACAATGGTTCTAATCCGTTGCACATGACAGTTATAACCGCCTTGACTCCGGTTCCTTTTTAACCCTTCTAACTGATCTGGCTAAAACCCAGTTTTCTAGCCCGATTTTCCACATACTGAACCCGGTTCCTGACTCCTCAAAACCTCTACTACAAACTATGATCACTTGATGATATTGAACTGATATCTACAAATCTCCACCTCAATGAACTCAAGTGTACTTCATCACCTCATTCTGCCTTGTCTTCCAGATCTAATCACACTGTTCAAACCTTATCAGGCTTGAGCAATGAACCATCTTGCTTCCAGGAACTGCCTTGGTTAGAAAATCAGCTGCATTGTCCATAGTATGAACCTTCTTCACCTCAACAGATCCTGCTTCAATTACATTTCTTGCAAAGTGAAGTCTAACATCAATATGCTTAGACCTCTCATGAAATGCTTGGTGTTTTACCAAGTGAAGAGCACTCTGATTATCACATTGAATGGTAACACACCCTTGTCTGATCCCTAAGTCTTTAAGAATCCCCTTGAGCCACAGAGCTTCCTTGATTGCCTCAGTTAAGGCAATGTATTCTGCCTCAGTTTTTGACAAAGCAACTACAGGTTGTTGCACACTTTTCCAGCTTACAGCCATCCCATACAAGGTAAAAACATATCCTGTAACAGATTTCTTAGTATCTAGGTTCCCAGCAAAATCTGCATCAGTATATCTAACAAGAGGTACAGCACCAGCTTCTTGTTTCTTAAACTTCAGTCCTACACTGACTGAATTTTTCAAATATCTCAAGACTTGCTTCAAAGCTTCCCAATGTGCCTCTCTAGGATTTGACATGTACCTGCTTACCAGAGAAATACTATAGGCCAAATCTAGCCTGTTGCATATCATTCCATACATCAAACTGCCAACACCACTGGCATATAGAACATTCTTCATGTGACTCTCCTCTGCTTTTGTCTTTGGATAGCTTAGTTTGTTGGTTAACTGGAACACTTATTGGCCTTGACTCATGTATGTAAAATCTCTCCACAACCTTCTGCAAATACTGCTTTTGTGAGAGCCAAAGTGTTCCAGACTTCCTTCTTCTGATAATATCCATCCCCAGAATCTTCCTTGCTTCTCCAAGATCTTTCATGTCAAATTCTGAGCTCAATCTTCCCTTTAACTGTTGTATTTTGTCCATACTCTTGCTGGCAATGAGCATATCATCCACATATTATAACAGAAATACTTGTTCAAGCCTTGAACCCTTATTAAAGTATACACAACTGTCATACAAGCTTCTTATGAAACCTGCATTGATCATGAACTCATTGAACTTCTTGTTCCACTGCCTTGGACTCTGCTTCAATCCATAAAGTGATTCCTGAGAAAACAGACCTTCTCTTCATTTCATGGAATCACAAAGCCCTCAGGTTGCTTCATATATATTCTTTCAATGAGATCACCATGTAGGAAAGTTGTCTTAACATCTAACTGTTGTAGTTCCATGTCTTCTTGTGTAACTTTTGATAGAAGTAGCCTAATAGAGCAATGCTTCACAACAGGAGAGAATACCTCATTATAATCAATGCCTTCCCTTTGTGTAAAGCCCCTTGCCACAAGCCTTGCCTTGTATCTGATTTTATCAGCCTTTCCAGCCTCCACCTTCTTCTTGTAGATCCACTTTGAGCTGACTAACTTCTGCCCTTTTGGTTTGACTACAAGTTTCTAGGTTTGGTTTCTCTCCAGAGATTCCATTTCTTCCATCATGGCCCCTATCCACCTCTATGCCCTTGCATCAAGTCTGTCTTGCCTTATGTGAGCATATGCCAGACAACCAAACACTCTCAAGTCATTATAGTTTGGTACCTTTCCACTCCAAACTTCTTCTGAAGTCTTAAATCCTAGAGTTGATGATGGTGATCTATTTATCAAATACCATGCAGTGTTCAGTGTTTCTCCCCAGAAGGATTTGGGTAATCCAGCATCAATCAGCATACATCTAACTCTCTCAAGCACAGTCCTGTTAAACCTTTCAGCAACACCATTTTGTTGAGGGTTCATTGGGACAGTTCTGTGCCTTGTGATGCCCTTATCTTCACAAAACTTTGTGAACTCAGTAGATAGATATTCCAAGCCATTATCAGTCCTAAGATGTTTCAATTTCTTCCCTCTTAGATTCTCCACCTGGCTCAACCATGCTTTAAACTTAAGGAACGCATCACTCTTGTTCCTTAAGACATATACCCATATTTTTCTACTGTAATCATCAATGATGGACATGAAATACCTTCCTCCTCCATGTGTCTCTGTCCTTGAAGGCCCCCATATGTCAGAGTGTACATAATCAAGTGGTTCTTGAGTAGAATGTATCCCTTTAGTATAAGGCAGCTTCTTGGCCTTTCCTAAAGCACATTTGTCACAGAACTCAAGTGTTTGATTTCCTATTTTACCAATTATACCCCTCTTGGACAGCTCCTTCAATCCTTTCTCTCCAATATGACCCAGTCTTTTATGCCACTTCATGAAATCCTCTCTACTTATCACAGATTCAACACAACCTATCACAGGAGATCCAATCAAAATAAACAGGCCATTGTGTTGCCTTCCCTTGATTACCAGCTTGTTGTGTTTAGTGATATGAAGATAACCATCTGTGGAGTTGAACTGACAGCCATTTGCCACAAGAGATCTAAGAGATAGGAGGTTTCTTTTCAGACCAGGAACATACCTCACTTGTGAAATGGTCCTGATGACTCCATCATACATCTTGATCTGAACTGATCCTGTGCCTTTAACTCTGCAGGAGTGGTCATTTCCCAGTAGTACACATCCACCATCTTCTTCTTTAAGTCCTTGAACCAAGATTCATTAGGGCACATGTGGAATGAACAACATGTATCAAGAACCCATTCCTTTTCCATCTTTGTGTCTGTGATGTTTAAAACTTCAGGGGTGTCATCTTGATGCTCAGTCACAACCACTTCTGCCCTCTGATTTTCCAGTTTCTTTTTCTTCTGTGGGCAATCCTTTTTCAAATGTCCAGTTTGCTTGCACTTGAAACACTTTCTATTTTCAACCCAGTCTCCATTCTTCTTTGAATTCTGAGTTCCAGCTTTGTTGTCTTTGGATCCCTGGAACTTATTCTTTTGGTAGTTCTTTTTGAACTTTATGTTCAAGCCTTCTCCAGCCTGTGTAGAGCCCTTATCTCCCTAATTTTGAAAACACTTTGTCTTCAAAGCTGAGAGGATAGACTCATAACTGACCTTTCCATCCCTTCCAAACATCAATGCATCCTTGAAGCTTTCCATAAACTTTGGAAGAACATTCAACACCATCAAAGCCTTATCATCATCCTCCAAGTTCACACCCAGGTCTTCTTGTTCTTCAATCATCTTGACAAATTCATCATGTTGATCAGAAATGGCCTTATCATCATTAATCTTGAAAGACCAATTTCTACTTCAGAAATAGTTTGTTTGATATTGACTTTGATTGATAAAGTTCTTCCAATTTTCCCCATGCTTCTACTGCCTTCTTGCACCTTGATATCTCCCTCAGGGGTTTATCACCCAAACACAGAAATATCAGGCTCAAAGCCTTCCTGTCCACTTCTGGAAACTTTGGTTTCTCAGCATCAGACCATTGATCAACATGAAGAAGTGCAGAGTCTAAACCATTTTGAACCAATACAACATTCATCTTGATTTTCCAAAGTGACAAGTCATTTTTACCTAAAAACTTCTCCACATCCATCTTCACTCCAGCCATTCTCCTTTCCTCTTCGAGTGTGTGCACAAGTTTCCCACAGATGGCGTCACTTGTTGGGTAATCAACTCTTATCACACACACAAACAATACTCAAACCAAGAGAGAATGAAAATAATCAAAGAATTCGGCCAAATGAAAACCGAACACAGAACAGGAACATAAAATGAAGAACACAAGGATTTTACGTGGTTCGATCAATGTGATACGTCCGCGGAGGCTCTATACACCTCAATTCACTCTACTGAACAATCAATTACAAGAATTATTCCAGAAAACTAGAAACCCCCAATTCACAGACCGAATTGAGCTCAAGAACCCTAGCTAACTAATTCCAATGATTGAGAAGTGTTTTTCAGAGGGAAAATAACGTGTATCAACTCGCATCTTCAAGTGGTTTTAATGTATATAATGGATGGAGCTCGAATCAGGAAGTAGCAGCAGTTGTAACCAATTCTGTTTCCAACTGCACAAAACTGTTAGACGGGCTTTCAACAACGGTTTTACTCACAACGGTTCTAATCCGTTGCACATGACAGTTATAACCGCCTTGACTCCGGTTCCTTTTTAACCCTTATAACTGATCTGGCTAAAACCCAGTTTTCTAGCCCGGTTTTCCACATACTGAACCCGGTTCCTGACTCCTCAAATCCTCTACTACAAACTATGATCAATTGATGATATTGAACTGACATCTACAATTAACTAATCATCATCCATCTTTCCCTATTTTTTTTTTCTTTTCACTGGTTATAAGAATTATTTTTTCGGGTTTACCTCTTCTTTTTTACTCTAAAAACGAAACACTCATACTCTAGACCCCTAAAACTCAACATGACAACTAAATAACAAATATGGGCTCACAGACCCGACGCTCCAAATCAAGCAGCATAATAAGCAAGTGGGCACACAGACCCAATAATCAAACCAAATGAAACAACATCAAATTGAACAAGCAATAAGAAATAAAAATTTATAAACAACAAAAGATAAATAGCAACCAAGACGTCTACTATTCACCCCCTCCCCCAAACTTGGTTGAAAGCCAATGTTTGGAGAAAAAGAGTGGTACGCCTTGGTGCTAACTCACAATCATTGTGGCGGTGAAGGTGGTTGGAAACCATGTTAGCTCCAAAATTGGGCCAATGCATCCCACCGAATATCTTGCTGCTGCCTCCAAATGCGCTCCTCGATCTTCTATGCTGCCGGTGCTTCAACCATGGTCTGTTTGCCCTTGTTACGGCTTTAGTGAACGTGGTCGCACTTTTTTTTTTCCGCCGGACTTGTGAAATGACGTGACACCGTCATCTCTGGATGCGACTGCGTCACGGACTACTGGCCTATGCTGTGGGACGGCTTGACGTGACTGCGTTGCTTGTCACTGTCCTGCGACTTGTCCTGGGTTGAATTTTAGACGCGACCGAGTCATTAGGTGACTCGACCGTGTCACGTTGTACTACCCCTCGTCCTCTGTTTGTCCCCTGCATCTTGCTATCGCGTTCTGTTTTGCTCTTGAGTTGTCAATGTTGGTTCCTAATAACCTTAAAACTCTAGAAAAACAAGTAAAAACACATAACAAATAAAGATAATAAAATAAAACAATAATTATCGGGTTGCCTCCTGACAAGCGCTTCGTTTTACGTCTCAAGCTTGACAACCTTTTTGGTTCTAATTCGGCTTCTTCAGCTGCACTTTCTTTTTAACTGTTTCCCTCATCATTGGATTTGGCTTTAGATGCTTAGGTAACAGTTCAATGTTTTCGCAGTCTTTGTTCTCTTTGAATGCCTCCTCAACTTTCTTTTTCTTTTTATACTTTTTAGCCAACCTTCTTTTTGGAAGTTCCTGCAATACATCTAGAACACTACCACTTTCCAAAAGCTTAAGATTAGTAGAGTCATGGTGATCAAGATTAAATGTAGAATTGACAACGCATACTTTAGGGGTAGTATAATCACTAGGTGATATTGTGACTTCTAAAGACTGTATAGAGCCACATGTTTCAATGTGATTCGCCCTCTCACCCTGGTGTTGTTTTTGAGCTTCATATATTGAAAACATGACTTTCTCCTCTTCTACCCTCAATTAATTTCCCCTTTTTTACGTCTATAAGTGCACTACCCGTTGGTAGAAACGGGCAACCTAAGATTAAGGGAATCTCCTTATTTGCTACCATATCTAGGACTACGAAGTCAACAGGGATTATAAAATTACCAACTTTTATCAAAACATCCTCTACAATGCCCCATAGCCAAGTTATTTAACGGTCGGCCATTTGAAGGGCGATTGTAGTAGGTTTTAATGTGCATATCCTAATTTTTCATATATAGATAGAGGCAATAAGTAGATACTCGCTCCTAGATCACACAATGCTTTATACAAAGTTAAATTACCTATTTTGCATTCAAGAGTAAAGCTACGTGGATCTTTGCACTTTGCTGGTAACTTATTTTCGATAATTGCACTACATTCTTCTATTAAGTTCACCATCTCGTAGTCTTCCCATTTTTTCTTTTGAGTAATCGCCATTTTTAAGAATTTTGCATAGTTAGTCATCTGCTGTAGTGCCTCTACAAAAGGTATATTGATCTGAATCTTCTTCAGCACATCCGAGAACTTTACGAATTGCTCATCTATCTTTTTCTTCTTTAGAGCTTGTGGAAATGGAATTGGAGGGACATATTCTCGTAAATTAGCTTTTGGCCTCTTTTCTTCTCCGTCTACCCCTCTTTCTTCCACTAAGTGTTCTTTCTGTACTTCCTTTCCCGTATCAGCCGGAAACTCTGGGCTTGCAGAACCAATATCACTTCTCACTTGAATTGCGTGACACTGCTCTCTTGGATTCACCACTGTATCGCTCGAGAATTGCCCCTGCTTATGTTGGGCTCCGACAATCTTTATCAGCTGACTCATATTGTTAGTCAATTCATCATTACTGGTCTCGAGTCGCTTGATGTCTGCTCCCTGTCCAACCATCTGCTTATTTAACTCAATAAACCTTCCGTCCACCTTTCTCTCCAGTTAAGCTAACTTTTCATCGTACTTAGCAAATTGAGACTGCATTATCTCCTCTTGTGTTGGCTCTTTACCATCATGAATCACTCCATTCATGAAAGCAAATCCGGGTGGCGGATTTGTTATGATTCAGTCTGACCTGGTTCTCCGTATTCCAAATCCGGTTCTGGAATCCTCAAAATCTCTACTACATTCCATGAACACTTGATGATATTGAATTGACATCTACAAATCTCCACCTCAATGAATTCAAGTGTATTTCATCACCTCACCCTGCCTTGTTCTCTACCTCTTTAATCACATCGATCAAGCCTAATTAGGCTTGAGCAATGAACCATCTTACTCCCAGGCACTGCTTTGGTTAGAAAGTCAGTAGCATTGTCACTGGTATGGACCTTCCTAACCTCTACAGACCCTGCATCAATCACATCTCTTGGAAAATGCAATCTGACATCTATGTGCTTGGATCTCTCATGGAAAGCTTGATGTTTCACTAGATGTAATGCACTCTGATTGTCACAATATATAGTAACACAATCCTGCTTTATCCCCAGATCCTTCAGAATACCTTTTAACTACACAGCTTCCTTGATTGCCTCTGTCAAAGCCAAGTATTCAGCTTCTGTAGTTGATAAGGCCACCACTGATTGTTGCACACTTCTCCAGCTAACTGCAGTACCATATAATGTGAAAACATATCCTGTGATTGACTTCCTGGTATCAACATTACTAGCAAAATCAACATCTGTAAAACCTTCCAAAGGAATAACCATTTTTGCCTGCTTCTGAAACTTCAAACCCAGACTTGCTGTTCCCTTTAAATACCTCAAAACCTGCTTCAAAGCTTCCCAATGAGCTTTCCCCGGATTTGACATATATCTGCTGACCAAAGACACACAGTATGTTGTCTGGTCTGTTGCATATCATCCCATACATCAGACTCTCAACTCCACTAGCATAAGGCACACTTCTCATGTATGTCTCTTCTTCTGCTGTCTTAGGACTCTGCTCCTTTGATAATCCGAGTTGTTGGCTTACAGGAATACTAAGTGTCTTAGCCTCATGCATCTGAAACCTCTCCACCACTTTCTGAAGATAATGCTTCTGAGACAACCATAAACATCCAGCAGCTATGTCTCTGATTATATTCATTCCCAGAATCTTCTTGGCATCTCCTAAGTCCTTCATGTCAAATTCAGAACTCAACTTTTGCTTAAGCTGATGTATTTTATGTGAGTGCAATGAGCATGTCATCCACATACAGCAATAGGTATACAGGATCAGCATTTAAAATTTTATCAAAATACACACAACTATCATACAAACTTCTAACAAAACCAGCTTTTAACATAAACTCATTGAACTTCTTATTCCACTGCCTTGGACTTTACTTCAATCCATATAATGACTTCTTGAGAAAATATACTTTCTCTTCATTTCCTGGAATCACAAATCCCTCAGGCTGCTTCATATAAATGTTCTCAACTAAGTCTCCATGTAAGAAAGTTGTTTTTACATCCAGCTGATGTAACTCCATATCCTCTTGAGTTACTTTTGACAAAAGTAGTCTGATTGAACAGTGCTTTACTACAGGAGAGAAAACTTCATTAAAATCAATGCCTTCCCTCTGAGTAAAACCCCTTGCTACCAACCTTGCCTTATACCTTATCTTGTCTGAGATTCCAGCTTCAACTTTCTTCTTGTAAATCCATTTGGAACTTACCAGCTTTTGTCCCTTTGGTTTATCCACCAGTTTCCAGGTGCCATTTCTTTCCAAAGATTCCATTTCCTCCATCATTGCACTAATCCAGTGTTCACTTTCATCACCACTGACTGCTTCCTTGAAGTTTTGTGGTTCATGATTTTCTATTTCTTCAGCAACACTAAGTGCATAATGTACACTTCCAGCCTGTCCATAAAAGTCTGGTTTCTGTATTTGCCTCCTTGGTCTGTCTCTGGCAATGCTGTACTCTCTCAGGTTTGGATTTCTAGGTGGTATGTCTTCTTCTTCTGAAGAACTATCACTGAAATGATCAGCCAAGTTTTCACCTCTCTGTGTGTCATGATCCTCCTGAGTCTCCACCTGAACTGATATCTTTTCTATTTCAGAGCCTCCATCATGCTTTCCTTGATTCCCAGAGAAATGATATCCCATAATGGATTCATTGAACTTTACATCTCTGCTGATCATCAATTTCTGATTCCCAGGTTCCATGCACCATAACCTGTAACCCTTGATTCCCTCTGGATATCCCAGAAACACACACCTGTAAGCTCTAGGATCAAGTTTATCTGATGTCATGTGAGCATATGCCAAGCATCCAAACACCTTTAATCCTGAGTAATCTGGAATTCTTCCATTCCATACTTCTTCTGGTGTTTTGAACCCCAGAGTTGATGTAGGAGATCTGTTTATTAGATAACATGCTGTGTTTATTGTTTCTCCCCAGAACACCTTTGGCAACCCAGCATCAAGTAGCATACACCTTACTCTTTCAAGAACAGTTCTGTTGAATCTTTCTGCCATACCATTCTGCTGTGGATTCATGGGGACTGTTCTGTCTCTGGTAATTCCCCTTTCATCACAGAAGGTTGTGAACTCAGTAGATAGATACTATAGGCCATTATCAGTTCTTAAATGCTTGAGTTTCTTTCCCTTCAAGGTTTCCATTTGAAGCAACCATGTCTTGAATTTAGTGAAGGCATCCCTCTTGTTTCTTAAGATAAACACCCGTACTTTCCTACTAAAATCATCAATAGCAGACATGAAGTACTTTCCTCCTCCACGTGTTTCAATCCTGGATGGTCCCCAGATATCAGAGTGAACATAATCTAGAGGTTCTTGAGTGATATGAATCCCTTTGGCATAAGGTAGTTTCTGTGATTTGCCCAATGCACATTTGTCACAGAACTCAAGTGTCTGATTCCCAACCTCTCCTATTATCCCTCTTCTGGATAGCTCTTTCAGTCCTCTTTCACCAATGTGTCCCAATCTTTTATGCCACAGGGTTAGTTCATCATTAACCAAGATATTCCCTACACTCCCATCCACTGGTTTTCCTATCAAAATAAACAATCCATTGTGTTGTCTTCCCTTGATTACCAGTTTATTCTCTTTGGTTATGTGTAGTTGGCCATCAACAGACTTAAATTCACACCCAGTAGCAATTAGAGATCCTAGGGAGATCAGATTTCTTTTAAGTCCAGGCACATACCTTACATTTGTAATAATTGCCTGGTAACTCCATCAAACATGTTGACACTTACTGATCCAGTGCCTTGAACCCTGCAGGATTGGTCATTTCCCAGCAGTACACACCCTCCATCTTCTTTCTTGAGGCTTTGGAACCATTCTTTATGAGGACACATATGAAATGAGCAGCCTGTATCCAATACCCATTCCAACTCCATTTTTGACTCAGTAACATTCAAGACTTCTGGAGTGTCTTCTCCATGTTCAACTGTAGCAGCTTCTCCACCATGGCCTTCTTTCTTCTTCATCTTTTGAGGGCAATCTTTCTTTAGATGCCCTACTTGCTTGCACTTGAAACATTTCCTGTTCTCTATCCACTCTCCAGGTTTCTTTGGAGCAGTGTTGCCGATCTTGTGATTCTTTGAGGTTTGACCCTTCTTCTTTTGGTAATTCTTCTTGAACTTGACATTCAATCCTTCACCAGATTGAGTCACCTTCTTATCTCCTTGATTCTGTAAGCATTTGGTCTTCAAGGCAGTGATTATTGAGTCATAACTCAGTTTATCCTGCCTCGCAAACATCACAGTGTCCTTGAACCCTTCCATGGAACTTGGTAGAGCATTTAACACCATTAAAGCTCTGTCATCATCCTCCATAGTCACTCCAAGATCTTCCAGCTCATCAAGAAGTTTTAAAAACTCATCCAGTTGATCAGAAATGTCTTTTTCTTCCACCATTTTGAAGGCCAGTAACCTCTGTTTGAGAAACAACTTATTTGATACAGACTTGGACTGATATAGTTCCTCCATCTTGGTCCAAGCCTCTATTGCAGTCGAGCACCTTGAAACTTCCCTCAATGGCTTATCTCCTAGACACATGATGATTAAACTCAAAGCCTTTTGATCCACTTCTGCATATTTAGGCTTCTCTGTCTCTATCCATTCATTTTCAGGCTTGAGAGCACCTACCAGCCCGTTTTGAACCAGAATAGCCTTCATCTTGATCTTCCAAAGTTGGAAGTCATTCCTCCCTGAGAATTTTTCCACATCCATCTTCATTCCTGACATCTCTATCTTCTTGTTGCGTGAGGAGGCTTCCCACAGACGGTGCCACTTGTTATGATTCAGTCTGACCTGGTTCTCCGTATTCCAAATCCGGTTCTGGAATCCTCAAAACCTCTACTACATTCCATGAACACTTGATGACATTGAACTGACATCTACAGGATTAAGTGAATTCTTTGTGTTGCCATAAGAGAAGTTTTGGCGATTCCGATTCGGCGGGTACTGATTGTACCATGGGCTGATTGTTCTGGAAGTTGTTGAAGTTCCTCTGATTCACAAAGTTTACATCTTCAACTTCTTGTTGACCCTCTAGTTGCTGCGTTAGAGTGTCTGTGAGGTGATGTTCAATTTCATCAAGTGAGCCTATACTTTGTAATATGGTGTGTTGGGAATGTGGAACCGGAGTCAGGGAGTGAAGAACCGGAGGTTTAAACCGGGTTTTAGCATCAAGAAGACAAACTGGTCAGAATAGACCGGGTTCGAGTTAGTTTGGGATAACCGTCATTTGTGACGAAGCAGTTGCAGATTAGTGACGAAGAAAACCGTCACAGTTGTCCGGTAGCTCAGCGTAACTTCTTGCAGTTAGAACTTTCTGTGCAGTTGCATTCGAGCTTCAATCCATATATCACTGTAAAGCTCTCATTGAGGCGGAGATCACTACGATCGCATTTTCTTCTGTACTTTAGATTAGAGAGAGTATTTAGAGATTGAGTGTTCGTGCCCTAATTTGTATCCAGAATTGGGCATTTCATTTCTTGAGCTTATTCTCTGTAATTGGTTGAAGTTCTTAGTGGATTGAGGTGTGCCTTGCCTCCGTGGATGTAGTTCATCTTGAATGAACCACGTTAAATCTGTGTTTGATCCATTTCTATTTCCTGTTCTGCGCAAGCTCAATTCGGCCACAACTCTGGCCGAACTGCATGTGTGATTTCGAATTATTTTCTTTGTACAATTTCCAGATTCTTTGGTGTTGTGTGTTCAAGAGTTGTTTTCACTAACAAGTGGCGCCGTCTGTGGGAAACCAACTCTCACAGCTTGAAGAAGGGAAGGAATGGCTGGTATGAAGATGGACTTTGAGAAGTTTACAGGGAGAAATGATTTCACACTGTGGAAGATCAAGATGAATGCAGTTTTGGTTCACAATGGCCTTGATCTTGCTTTGATACCTCTTGATTCGTGGGAAGAAAGTGGGAAACCCAAGTTTGTATCAGTGGATAAGAAAGCGCTCAGTCTTATCTTTCTGTGTTTGGGTGATAAACCGCTAAGAGAGGTCTCAAGATGCAAGAGTTCCTTAGAAGCATGGAAGAGGTTGGAGGAGTTGTATCAATCTAAGTCAGTTTCCAACAAGCTGTTCCTAAAGCAGAAGATGTTGGCCTTCAAGATCACTGAAGATAAGGTAATTTCTGACCAACTTGATGAGTTTATTAAGATGGTTGAGGAATTGGAAGACCTGGATGTGAAAATGGAGGAGGATGATAAAGCATTGATGGTGTTAAATATTCTTCCAAAATCCATGGAAAGTTTTAAGGATGCCTTGATGTATGGGAGAGATGAGCAGTTATCTTATGATGGGATAGTGAAGGCTCTGAGGTCTAAATGCTTCCAGACTCAAGATGATAAAGGCATGGTGCAACCTGGAGAAGGTTTAAATGTTAAATTCAAGAAACCTTGGCAAGGGAAGAAGGGACAGAATTCTAAGGACTCCAAAGCAGGAGATTCTAATCCAAAGAAGGGAAGTGAATGGGTTGAGAAGAGGAAATGCTTCAAGTGCAAGCAGCCTGGTCACTTGAAGAAGGATTGCCCTAAAAGAAACAAGAAAGGAGGAAACCAAGGGGCAGAAGCTGCTGCCATTGACCTTCAAGAAGATCCTCCAGAGGTATTAAATGTTACTGAATCAAGAATGGTAAAGGAATGGGTCTTGGACACAGGCTGCTCCTTTCATATGTGTCCACACCAGTCATGGTTTGATGAACTGAAGAGAGAAGATGGTGGAAATGTTCTCCTGGGCAATGACCAATCATGCAAGGTCAAAGGAATTGGATCAGTGAGCATAAGGATGTTTGATGGTGTGGTCAGAATCATCTCTAATGTAAGATATGTTCCTGGCCTTAAAAGAAATCTTCTATCTCTTGGTTCTTTGGTAACTAGTGGTTGTCAGTTTAGCTCAGTGGATGGCTTCTTTCATATCACTAAACATGGTAAAGTGGTGATTAAAGGTAGACAGCATAATGGGTTGTTTATCTTGATTGGTTCACCTGTTGTTGGGAGTGTTGATATGGTCTTGAGCAGTTCTGAGCTTGTTAAATGGCACAAGAGGCTTGGACACATAGGAGAGAAAGGGTTGAAGGAACTGTCAAGAAGTGGAGTAATTGGAAACATGGGAAATAAAAACCTGGAGTTTTGTGATCAGTGTGCTTTGGGCAAGTCCAAGAAGCTGCCCTATGGAAAGGGTGTTCACACAACTCAAGAGCCATTAGATTATGTCCACTCTGACATATGGGGTCCTGCAAGGACAGAGACTCATGGTGGAGCAAGGTATTTCATGTCTTTGATTGATGATTACAGTAGAAAGGTGTGGATCATGTTGATGAAGAATAAGAGTGATGCTTTTCATAAGTTCAAAACATGGTTGATTCAACTGGAAAATGTCAAAGGGAAGAAGCTGAAGCACCTTAGGACTGATAATGGATTGGAATACCTCTCTACTGAGTTCACAAACTTCTGTGAAGAAAGAGGAATCAAGAGACATAGGACTGTCCCAATGAATCCTCAACAGAATGGGGTTGCTGAGAGGCTTAATAGAACTCTTCTTGAAAGAGTAAGGTGTATGCTGTTGGATGCTGGGTTGCCAAAGGTATTTTGGGGTGAAACTATTGCTACAGCATGTTATCTCATTAACAGGTCACCCTCATCAGTGATTGGGTTCAAAACACCTGAAGAGGTGTGGAGTGGACAGAAACCAAGTTATGAAGGTTTAAGGGTGTTTGGTTGTCTTGCTTTGGTCCATGTCAAGCAAGACAAGTTAGATGCAAGAGCTCTAAGATGTGTATTTCTTGGATATCCAGATGGAATAAAGGGCTACTGATTGTGGTGTCTAGAGAAGGGAAATCAGAAGATAATCACAAGTAGAGATGTAAAGTTTAATGAGAATGTGATGGCTTATACTTCAACAGGCTCTAAGGAAGAATTTGATGGTGCTAAAGAGACAGAAGAGATATCAATTCAGGTGGAGCATCCTGCTAAAGATGATCACACATCTCAACCACAAGAGAATCTACAAGATAGTGATTCATCATCTGAAGAAGAAGAACAAGCTGGACCTTCACAAAATGTTAGAGAATATAACATTGGAAGGGACAGGCCTAGAAGGACAATCAATAGACCTGACTTCTATGGTCAAGCAGGGAGTGTTTATTATGCCTTGAGTGTTGCTGAAGACCTGGAATCACAAGAGCCTAGTAGCTTTAAAGAAGCACTAGACTGTGAAGAAAGAGAACACTGGATTCAGGCAATGATTGAAGAGATGGAATCCCTGGAAAAAAATGAGACCTGGATATTGGTGGAAAAACCAAAAGGTCAGAAACTTGTGAGTTCTAAATGGATATACAAGAAGAAACTAGAGACTGCAGGATCCAAACAAGTGAGGTTTAAAGCAAGACTAGTGGCCAGGGGCTTTACACAAAGGGAAGGGATTGATTTTAATGAAGTTTTCTCTCCAGTAGTAAAGCACTGCTCAATCAGGTTGCTTTTATCAAAGGTTACTCAAGAGGACATGGAACTACAACAACTAGATGTAAAGACAGTATTCTTACATGGAGAACTCATTGAGAAAATATATATGAAACAGCCAGAAGGCTTTGTTGTTCCTGAACAAGAAGACAAAGTTTGTTTGCTGACGAAGTCACTGTATGGACTCAAACAAAGTCCAAGACAGTGGAATAAGAGGTTCAATGACTTCATGATCAGTGTTGGCTTTGTAAGAAGTCTTTATGATAGTTGTGTTTACTTCAACAAGTGTTCAAAGCAAGATAAAGTCTTCCTGCTTTTGTATGTGGATGATATGCTGATTGCCAGCAAGAACAAGAAGAGTATACAATGGCTGAAGGACAGACTTAACACTGAATTTGACATGAAAGATCTGGGAGATGCCAAGAAGATTTTGGGCATGAACATTCTGAGGAAAAGAGAAGCTAGAGTTCTTTGGTTATCTCAGAGGCAATATCTACAGAAGGTTTTGGAGAGGTTCCATATGCATGAATCCAAACCTCTCTCCACTCCAGTTAATCTACAGAAGAAACTCTCCATAGAACAATGCCCAAAGACTGAAGAGGAGGTCATACATATGAGCAATATTCCTTATGCAAGTGGAGTTGGAAGTCTCATGTATGGGATGATTTGTAGTAGGCCTGACTTGGCCTATGCTGTTTCTTTAGTAAGCAGGTTCATGTCAAACCCAGGTGTTGAACATTGGGAAGCTTTGAAGCATGTGATGAGGTATTTGAAGGGTTCAGTGAACTTGTCACTGAAGTTTGAGAAGAAAGTGAATGGAAGTACTGTTGCATTGGAGGGGTTTGCTGATTCTGATTTTGCAGCAAACATAGACACTAGGAAATCTATTTCTGGATTTGTGTTCACCTTATTTGGAACAGCCATCAGCTGGAGAAGTGTACAACAATCAGTTGTAGCACTTTCAACAACAGAAGCAGAATATATCTCTCTCACTGAAGCTATCAAAGAAGCAATCTGGCTTAAAGGGATTTTGAGAGATTTGGACATCAAGAAAAAGTGTGTGGCGATTTACTGTGATAATCAAAGTGCTCTACACCTTGTGAAACACCAAGCATTTCATGAAAGGTCAAAGCACATTGATGTTAGGTTGCATTTTGCTAGGGATATCATTGATTCTGGTTCTGTGGAGGTGAAGAAGGTATACACATTGCATAACCCTGCTGATTTTCTTACTAAGGGTGTACCTGGGAACAAAGTGGATCATTGCTCGAGCCTGCTGCAGCTTGAGCAATGTCATGAAGAGCATTAACAGACAAGACAGAGGTGAGGCAGGAAGAGGCACACATGATTCATTGAGGTGGAGATTTGTGAGGTGATGTTCAATTTCATCAAGTGAGCCTATACTTTGTAATATGGTGTGTTGGGAATGTGGAACCGGAGTCAGGGAGTGAAGAACCGGAGGTTTAAACCGGGTTTTAGCATCAAGAAGACAAACTGGTCAGAACAGACCGGGTTCGAGTTAGTTTGGGATAACCGTCATTTGTGACGAAGCAGTTGCAGATTAGTGACGAAGAAAACCGTCACATTTGTCCGGTAGCTCAGCGTAACTTCTTGCAGTTAGAACTTCCTGTGCAGTTGCATTCGAGCTTCAATCCATATATCACTGTAAAGCTCTCATTGAGGAGAAGATCACTACGATCGCATTTTCTTCTGTACTTTAGATTAGAGAGAGTATTTAGAGATTGAGTGTTCGTGCCCTAATTTGTATCCAGAATTGGGCATTTCATTTCTTGAGCTTATTCTCTGTAATTGGTTGAAGTTCTTAGTGGATTGAGGTGTGCCTTGCCTCCGTGGATGTAGTTCACCTTGAACGAACCACGTTAAATCTGTGTTTGATCCATTTCTATTTCCTGTAACCTCACTGATTTCTCCATCAGACTCCCTTCTGCAGCTGCATCTATCTGATTCCTTGTTGGAGCAAGTAGCTCATTGTAGAACTTGCAAACCTGTTGCTTCTTTGTAAAAACATGTTGAGGGCAACTCCGGAAAAGATCCCGGAATCGCTCTCAAACTTCACCAATTGGCTCTTGGTCCATTTTCTTGAACTGGTTTATCTGATTCGGCAGGTCTAGCATCTTGCTCGGCGGAAAATATTTTAGAAGAATTGAAGTGCTCAAATCCTCCCAATCTGGGATGTCTTCCAACGAGTTGAACCATGTAAGGCTCTGTATTTCAGGGAGAATGGGAACATCCTCATTTGACCTGTTCGTGTGGCACATGATTGATCTTTATTGTGTCTGCCAACATGCGAAATTTAATCAGATGCATATTCGGATCTCCGAGAGCACTTCCCGAAACTGGTTTTGCTGCATTAAATTGATTACTGCAGGCTTCAGCTCAAAATTGTTGGCATTCATTGGAGGGGGTTGTACTCCTCCCCTCTGCTGATTTGGGTTAGGTCGCAGACAATCACTGATGGAAGTGTCATCCTCATCTACTTCATCTAGTTCTTCCTGAACTTGTTCCTGCTGCTGTTGCAACTGTGGTTGTTGTGGAGGTAGCTGCTGCTGAATATTGGTGACTCGATAATCCAAGCGTGCTAGAGCTGTCAGTACTCTGTTAAGAACTTCATCTTGATTCGGTTGTTGTGCTACGTTTTCCATCTCAAATATGTGATTCCTTCTTGTTCGATGATGGCGGGCAGTCGCTTCAATTTCAGGGAAAACGAGAGGGACAAGCTGTTCTTTCCTTTTGATCTAGTTTGCATAAGAACCCTGAAACACCAACTAAAATGAAATACCACGTAATACAAAAATTAACTAATTAAATAAAAACTAAAATTAAAAGTACGAAAAAGTAAAGTCTAGTCTAGTATCCTCCTATCACTCAAGATAAAAACTAAAATGCTAAGCCTATTCCCCGGCAACGGCGCCAAAAACTTGACAGGACTATTTTCTAACCCCAAATTACCGCAAGTGTACGGGTATAGGTGTAGTAATGGCAGTCAAGGTCGATCCCACAAGGAATAGGTTAGGTAGTTCGATACCCCGAGGATTATCATTACTCTTAAACTACTTAACTATGACTTATCAAACAAAAAGAGATTCCAATTAACAAGAAAGTATCCTAGGGATTCAATTTTAGGACTTATTTCAACGATGAATATGCTCAACTTATAGACCTTTAAACCAGATTCTAGTGTTTATTAGGCGACACTTAAATAACCTAGCCCTTCTCTCGAGGCGACTAAATTGTAGATTAATTAAGATAATTACCCTCTCGAGTCAATTAATCCTAATAACTCCGAAAAGCTCATATACCAATGCCTACACAGCCGTAGACAATTGTGCTTTATGTCGTACGTCTGATAATAATTCCCTCCTCTCGAAGCGGAATTGTTAAACGAGATTACTAAACCTAGATGGCCAGTCTAAATTCAGTTAAAAACACAAACACGGAGATAAACACATAAATCGGAGTCTATAAATTAAAACATCATTCAAACATTGTTGTACAAATCCCTACTTTCTAACCCTAGGACACGAATAGCTTAGCTACTCATGCCTAGTATCAATTCAATAAAATATTCCATGAAAAACATCATAAAGAACAAAACTAGAAAAGAATTAACTAAACCTGAATGAATTGTCTCGTCAATTTTCGTCTTCTTCGTCCTCCAAGTCCTTTACTTCTTCTTCTAAGTGTATATGAAATTATGGAGTGTCTAACCTCTAAATCGCGAGTTTGGAGACCTATTTATAGTTATGGGTTGAAACCTTGAAAGATTAGGATAAAAAGCCCAACTTAAACCCGATTTGGAGTTCTAGAACGAATTTGACGCAGCCTTGCATGGTCTTGATGCGCCCGCATCGGGCCACACTGAACTCACCCGTGTGGGCTAAATTTGACGCGGCCTTGAATCGTTAGTGACCCGGCCGCGTCACTTCTTGCCAAAAAATATGATTTTCTGTCTTTTGGCCTATCGCGGCCCATTTCGCCTATTCTTGATCCGTTTCGTCTCTAGTCCGCCAGATACTCAATATTTTGGCCTAAAATTAACAAAACTTCACAAAACACGTCAAATGGTCCAATGTAACAAATATAAGCAATTCTCGACCACATATACACGCAAAAGCTATAAATACGCACCTAAAATCAACCTAAATGCATGCATACACGACGTGTATCAACTATTCTTTGGACAGAGAAAATACATTGAGGAAATACTCAGTATAGGAGCTAAGGGGATCAACACACCCATGGTAAATAGTGAGAGTTTTTCTAATCAGCCCAATACTTTCTCCTCTATATATATATGGTTATTTTCGATTTTGACCTAACTTTGAACCCATCCCACACACATATTCAGCCACTATTCCCCATTGGAAGCAAAATGATTGGAGGGAGTGTTAGTGATTTCAACTCCTAAACACACAGCTAAACAGAATCTGGAAATCGCACAAAGATCAATCTGAAAAACACACACTTAGTTCGGCCAAAGTTGTGACCGAACACGACTTGCGCAGAACAGGAAATATAAATGAATCACACACAAGTTTTACGTGGTTCGTTCAACATGAACTACATCCACGGAGGCAAGGCACACCCCAATCCACTAAGAAATCCAATCAGTTACAGAGAATACACTCAAGAAACAAAAAATGCCCAATTCTGGAACAAATTAGGGCAAAAACCTTTCCCTCTCAAATATTCTCTCTAATCTAAGAAACAGGAAAATTGCTCGACGTAGTGTTGTTCTCCTTGATGAGAGCTTTACAATGATATAAGAATCGAAGCTCGAATGTAACCGTACAAAAAGTTCTAACTGAATCAAGTTGAGTTCAGCTACCGGACAAAAGTGACGGTTTTCTTCGTCACAAATCCTAAAACTAACTCGTCACAATCAGCGGTTATTCTCAACTGCCACGAACCCGGCTCATTCTGACCAGCTTTGCTTCTTGATGCTCAAACCCGGTCCAAACCTCCGGTTCTTCACCTCCTGAACCCGGTTCCACATTCCCAACACACCATATTACAAAGTATAGCTCACTTGATGAGATTGAACACTACTTCACAAATCTCCACCTCAATGAATCAAGTGTTCCTGTTAATGCCTCACCACTGCCTGTCTGTTATTGCTCTTCATGACATTGCTCAAGCTGCAGCAAGCTCGAGCAATGCTCCACTTTGTTTCCAGGTACACCCTTTGTAAGAAAATCAGCAGGATTATGCAATGTGTGTACCTTCTTCACCTCCACAGAACCAGAATCAATGATATCTCTAGCAAAATGTAACCTAACATCAATGTGTTTTGACCTTTCATCAAATGCTTGATGTTTCACAAGGTGTAGAGCACTTTGATTATCACAGTAGATTGCCACACACTTCTGCTTGATATCCAAATCTCTCAGAACCCCTTTCAGCCAGATTGCCTCTTTGATAGCTTCAGTTAGAGAGATATATTCTGCTTCTGTTGTTGATAGTGCCACAACTGATTGTTGCACACTTCTCCAGCTGATGGCTGTTCCAAATAAGGTAAACAAAAATCCAGAAATGGATTTCCTTGTGTCTATGTTTGCTGCAAAATCAGAATCAGCAAACCCCTCCAATGCAACAGTACTTCCATCCACTCTTTTTTCAAACTTCAGTGACAAATTCACTGATCCTTTCAAATACCTCATCACATGTTTCAAAGCTTCCCAATGCTCAACTCCTAGATTTGACATGAACCTGCTTACTAAAGACACAGCATATGCCAAGTCAGGCCTGCTACAAATCATTCCATACATAAGACTTCCAACTCCACTTGCATAAGGAATATTGTTCATATGTATGATTTCCTCTTCAGTCTTTGGGCATTGTTCTTTGGAAAGTTTCTTCTGTAGATTAACTGGAGTGGAGAGAGGTTTGGCTTCATGCATATGAAACCTCTCCAATACTTTCTGTAGATATTGCCTCTGAGATAACCAAAGCACTCCAGCTTCTCTGTTTCTTAGAATGTTCATGCCCAAAATCCTCTTGGCTTCTCCCAGATCTTTCATGTCAAATTCAGTATTAAGTCTATCCTTCAACCATTGTACCCTCTTCTTGTTCCTGCTGGCAATTAGCATGTCATCCACATACAATAGAAGGAAAACTTTATCTTGCTTTGAACCTTTGTTGAAGTAAACACAACTATCATAAAGACTTCTTACAAAGCCAACACTGATCATGAAGTCATTGAACCTCTTATTCCACTGTCTTGGACTTTGTTTAAGTCCATATAGTGACTTCTTCAGTAAACATACTTTGTCTTCTTTCCCAGGAACAACAAAGCCTTCTGGTTGTTTCATATATATCTCCTCATTGAGTTCTCCATGTAAGAATGCTGTCTTTACATCCAGTTGTTGTAATTCCATGTCCTCTTGTGTGACTTTTGATAAAAGCAACCTGATTGAGCAATGCTTTACCACTGGAGAGAAAACTTCATTAAAATCAATCCCTTCTCTTTGTGTAAAGCCCCTAGCCACCAATCTTGCTTTAAACCTCACCTGTTTGGATCCTGCTGTCTCTAGTTTCTTCTTGTATATCCATTTAGAGCTTACAAGTTTCTGACCTTTTGGTTTATCCACCAATATCCAGGTCTTATTCTTTTCCAGGGACTCCATCTCTTCAATCATTGCCTGTATCCAGTGTTCACCTTCTTCACAGTCTAGTGCTTCTTTAAAACTACTAGGCTCTTGTGATTCCAGGTCTTCAGCAACACTCAAGGCATAGTAAACACTCCCTGCTTGACCATAGAAATCAGGTTTGTTGATTGTTCTTCTAGGCCTGTCCCTTCCAATGCTGTATTCTCTGATATTTTGTGAAGGTCCAGTTTGTTCTTCTTCTTCAGATGATGAATCACTATCTTGTAGATTTTCTTGTGGTTGAGGTGTGTGATTATCTTCAGCAGGATGCTCCACCTGAATTGATGTCTCCTCTGTCTCTGTAGCACCATCAAATTCTTCCTTAGAGCTTGTAGAAGAGTAAGCCATCACATTCTCATTAAACTTTACATCTCTACTTGTGATTATCTTCTGATTTCCCTTCTCTAAGCACCACAATCTGTAGCCCTTTATTCCATCTGGATATCCAAGAAATACACATCTTAGAGCCCTTGCATCTAGCTTGTCTTGCTTGACATGGACAAAAGCAAGACACCCAAACACCCTTAACCCTTCATAACTTGGTTTCTGTCCATTCCACACCTCTTCAGGTGTCTTGAACCCAATCACTGATGAGGGTGACCTGTTAATGAGATAACATGCTGTAGCAATGGTTTCTCCCCAAAATACCTTTGGTAACCCAGCATCCAACATCATACACCTCACTCTTTCAAGAAGGGTCCTGTTAAGTCTCTCAGCAACTCCATTCTGTTGAGGATTCATTGGAACAGTCCTGTGTCTCTTGATTCCTCTTTCTTCACAGAAGTTTGTAAACTCAGTAGAGAGATATTCCAGTCCATTATCAGTCCTAAGGTGCTTCAGCTTATTCCCTTTGACATTTTCCAGTTGAATCAACCATGTTTTGAACTTATGAAAAGCATCACTCTTGTTCTTCATCAACATGATCCACACCTTTCTGCTGTAATCATCAATCAAGGACATGAAATACCTTGCACCACCATGAGATTCTGTTCTTGCAGGACCCCATATGTCAGAGTGAACATAATCTAATGGCTCTTGAGTTGTGTGAACACCCTTTCCATAGGGCAACTTCTTGGATTTGCCCAAAGCACACTGATCACAGAACTCCAGTTCTTGATTTCCCATATTTCCAATTACTCCACTTCTTGACAGTTCCTTCAATCCTTTCTCTCCTATGTGTCCAAGTCTCTTGTGCCATTTAGCAAGCTCAGAACTGCTCAAGACCATATCCACACTTCCAACAACAGGTGAACCAATCAAGATAAACAACCCATTATGCTGTCTACCTTTAATCACCACTTTACCATGTTTAGTGATATGAAAGAAGCCATCCACTGAGCTAAACTGACAACCACTAGTTACCAAAGAACCAAGAGATAGAAGATTTCTTTTAAGGCCAGGAACATATCTTACATTTGAGATGACTCTGACCACACCATCAAACATCCTTATGCTCACTGATCCAACTCCTTTGACCTTGCATGATTGGTCATTTCCCAGGAGAACATTTCCACCATCTTCTCCCTTCAGTCCATCAAACCATGACTGGTGTGGACACATATGAAAAGAACAGCCTGTGTCCAAGACCCATTCCTTTACCATTCTTGATTCAGTAACATTTAATACCTCTGGAGGATCTTCTTGATGATCAATAGCAGCAGCTTCTGCCCCTTGATTTCCACCTTTCTTATTTCTCTTAGGACAGTCCTTCTTCAAGTGACCTGGCTGCTTGCACTTGAAGCATTTTCTCTTCTCAACCCAGTCATTCCCCTTCTTAGGATTAGAATCCCCTGACTTTGGATCCTTAGCATTCTGTCCCTTCTTGCCTTGCCAAGGTTTCTTGAATTTGACATTCAAACCTTCTCCAGATTGCACCATGCCTTTATCCCCTTGAGTCTGGAAGCATTTAGACCTCAGAGCCTTCACTATTCCATCATAAGATAGCTGCTCATCTCTCCCATACATCAAGGCATCCTTAAAGCTTTCCATGGATTTTGGAAGAATGTTTAACACCATCAATGCCTTGTCATCCTCCTCCAATTTCACATCCAGATCTTCCAATTCTTCAATCATCTTAATGAACTCATCAAGTTGATCAGAAATTACCTTGTCTTCAGTGATCTTGAAGGCCAACATCTTCTGCTTCAAGAACAGCTTGTTGGAAACTGACTTTGATTGATACAGTTCTTCCAATCTCCTCCATGCTTCTGAGGAACTCTTGCATCTTGAGACCTCCCTCAACGGTTTATCACCCAAACATAGGAAGATAAGACTTAGGGCCTTCTTATCCACTGATGCAAACTTGGATTTCTCATTTTCTTCCCATGAATCCAGAGGTATCAATGCAAGATCAAGGCTATTGTGAACCAATACTGCATTCATCTTGATCTTCCACAATGTGAAATCATTCCTTCCTGTGAACTTCACAAAATCCATCTTCATACCAGCCATTCCTTCTCTTCTTCAAGCTGTGAGAGTTGATTTCCCACAGACGGCGCCACTTGTTAGTGATTTCAACTCCTAAACACACAGCTAAACAGAATCTGGAAATCGCACAAAGATCAATCTGAAAAACACAAACTTAGTTCGGCCAAAGTTGTGACCGAACACGACTTGCGCAGAACAGGAAATATAAATGAATCACACACAAGTTTTATGTGGTTCGTTCAAGATGAACTACATCCACGGAGGCAAGGCACACCCCAATCCACTAAGAAATCCAATCAATTACAGAGAATACACTCAAGAAACAAAAAATGCCCAATTCTGGAACAAATTAGGGCAGAAACCTTTCCCTCTCAAATATTCTCTCTAATCTAAGAAACAGGAAAATTGCTCGACGTAATGTTGTTCTCCTTGATGAGAGCTTTACAATGATATAAGAATCGAAGCTCGAATGTAACCGTACAAAAATTTCTAACTGAATCAAGTTGAGTTCAGCTACCAGACAAAAGTGACGGTTTTCTTCGTCACAAATCCTAAAACTAACTCGTCAGAATCAGCGGTTATTCTCAATTGCCACGAACCCGGCTCATTCTGACCAGCTTTGCTTCTTGATGCTCAAACCCGGTCCAAACCTCCGGTTCTTCACCTCCTGAACCCGGTTCCACATTCCCAACACACCATATTACAAAGTATAGCTCACTTGATGAGATTGAACACTACCTCACAGGGGGAATTGAAGATCAAGATCATCAATCCTATCTTTTGGTTCCTTCTATCTTATTTTCATGTTTTCTTGAATTTTCTCTTACTTTATCTTTGTAATAGTTGTAATGGGTGGCTAGTACCCTAGAATTCACTCTTGATCATTAGTTGAACCTTGAGTTTAAGTCATTTATGTGATTATTGCGGTTAATATTACTGATTGGATTATGCTTTGTGAATGTTCTATGTTATTTGGGATTGTTGATTCACACTTATGAATTGAATTGTGGTTGCATCACTCATTTGGATATTTGTTTGTGTGTTGGTAGAATTGGAAATTACTATCCTGATTATAGGATTTTCGATTCCTGGGTAGCAAATAATAGATTCATTTGATTGGGGATAACATAGATTTCGACCACTAGATCCGAGCTTATGAGTTCTATGTCGAATCTACTCCGTTGTCTTAAATCTTAATGCACTCGACTATTGATTCTTAAAGAGCTTGTTTTAGGATTTGATAAGTTGAGTAGGATTAATTGAAGAGCTTATTTTGATTAATCATACTTAAGAGACAACAAGATTGGTAGAGCTTGTTATCAATCTTGGAGTATGAGTTCTAAGGCTAACTAATTGGGTATTAACAATAGTTGCATAAATAGTCCAAGATCAAGGTGAAACATGATCAATGGTGAATCGTTTTATTATTTGAAAACCAAAAACCAAAAAAAAAAAAAAAATCATTATATTTGTCTTTGTTTATTTGAATTGTTAAATTGCTAAGTATTCTTAGAGTAATTGTTATTTAGTTTGCTTAATAAAAATTTAGGTGTTAGTTGTTATTTCATTAAAATCCCCCCACTTCTTTATTGTTTTTCTAGCTTATTTACATTATATTCCTTGATCATAATAGTTTAATACATAAAGCAAAATTGTTCGACCGTTCCTCGTGGGATCGACCCTTACCTGCCACTCTACTAGTTAGAGTTGTAAGTTAAGGTTAAGTGTATATTTCTATACATTAATTTGGCGGTAAGAAACGACCCTTACCAAATTTTGGCACCGTTGCCGGGGAACGGTGTTAGAACGATTTTGTTTTTAGTGTTAAGCGTTGTTTTTAATATTTTAGTTAAGAATTTTTTTACGTTTGTTGCTTTGATAATCATAGTAGATAAACACAAAATGTCGTTGGAGGATATGATAAAGATCTTGGCTTCTAACACTCCATAATTTCAGGAAGATACACAATCGAGAATCATGAGTCTTGAGACTCAAATGAGTCATTTGGTTACCGTGCTAAGCAGGTTAGAAGGACAAGAACACTTGAGTAGGGACTATGAATCTTTCCCTAAAGATAGGCTCCGAGAAATGTGCAAAGCACTCACCAAAGAAGACCCAAGCCATCATGTCACACTCACCCTTGTAAAAACTTATTTTATACTAGTTTTTAGTCTTACAAAACCTGTATATTTTTTTATTTTTTTTTCAAACTTAACAATTTAGAATACTCATTCAAGACCAAAATCTCACCTACATATATTTACATAGATTCAGATCGAGTAAAAATGTGTCACACTCCATTCAACACCATATTTACAGAAATATACATATTAAAGTTCCTTAATTTGAACGTGTCCAAAAAGATTATTAGAACACTAGCAAAAACATAGTGAGTCCAAGGTTTAGCCCCACAGGTTGTCATTCATACACACGAGGCTTCAAAACTTGCAGAAACTCCAACGGCATGCCAGATGAATCCACGAGCTCATGCATAGTCAAACTCACCTACAATGCAAGAACTACGTGAGCTAAAACTCAGTAAGCAGAGATCATGTATGACAAATGCGTGAATGATGAGATGCAATCCACAAAACCATTTATTTCAACTTTACTCAAAAGAAAACCGTTTTCGTGGGAATTGGCTCTCATCACTGTCACAAACCTCTCCAAAATATCACTCATTGGCCATACTCGTGACAACCAAGGGTCCCTCCTCCCCCCTTATAGTCCACCCGAGACATCATTGATGGTTGGTAAGACCAAGTGGCTATCCTTCCGAGACTACCAGGGGTCCACCTCCTGCGTACCCCTGCAGTCCACCGGAAAGTCTACCTCTTCCCATACCCATCATCATAAAGGTACTGAAGTGGGAACCTCTTCCACGTGCACACCAGTCCCCGGAAGCATCCCGAGAGACACCATATATAATATATAACTCTCAATGTGCCAGTGATGACCAACCCCAAAACATTTCCAATTTATGAAATTACGCTATTTTGACTTCTCTCATGTGCAGATGCAAATTCTTGCAAATGCTAATGCTCATGATTGATGTGCTCACCAATTTACCATTAATAATGGAATAAAACACTTTATATAAAAAGATACAAGTGAACGTATTACAATCAGTCATCACAAATAATATGCACAAATACTATGTTCAAGCATTGTAGTTGAAGATGGATTTCTACTTACATCCTCTCCCGATTGACTTTTGAAACTTCCTATTCCAACGTGGTAATCAATCTATGATAATTGAATCAAATCAAAGCACGAATTGCCAAATTCTAGATCATTATGTACTTTTAGTTCGATAATTCCAGCTTCGTCGCATTTTGGTAATAAAGCTCTAACTGTTTCTACAACTTTCATGTTTCGAACTCTTCTTAATTCAGTTCGTACAGTGGTCAAAATCGGCTAACTAGTGGATATATGCTCCAAAAATCTGGACAGATTCTATTTTATTTCCATGCAAATTTTTCTTAATTAACACAATCCACCTATTACATTATTGAATAAAATTAAGAGCATAAGCCCTTAATATGTTAAAAGTAATCATTAGATTAATATATTATAACTTGATTCCAACCACCCTCTTCGTAGCTTCTAAATCAACCATTTTGATTACTTTTAACATTGAACTTTATACATATATTTATAATTAACTATAATCAAGGAACGAGAAATAAATTAATATATGAAAACTCACCTAGCTACTCTTTGGTACTCTCCAAGGTGGAAATATATAATTTCTCTCTTTTGTTTTCTACCAACTTCTCTCTTAATGTTTTGTAGATCTTTTATTGTATAGATAATATATAATGATGAGGTTTGGATCCTATCTCATTTCAAGAGATGTCGGTCACCGCCTTTCATTTTTTTTTTTTGTTTCGTATTATTATTATTATATTATTATTATTATTGTTATTGTTGTTGTTATTGTTGTTGTTGTTGTTGTTGTTGTTGTTGTTGTTGTTGTTGTTGTTGTTGTTCCGACACCCTTTACATATCTAACACTTCCACATACTATATAATGGTCTATACTTTAAACTTGTCACATGTAGTCTTAAATTTTGTAGCATGTCCAATATTTTAGACTAGGGGGTTCTTGACTACCAAAGTAATCATCTCCAAATTAGTCGCAAAATAAATACAACAAATTAATTACTATAAAACTATCACGCAAATAACACATAAAAATATGGAATGCATGAAATGCAAAAATTATATTGACCAGTGAGTTGTGAGAGGCTCGGGTATTACATCCTCCCCCCCTTATGAAATTTCCTCCCCGAAATTTACTTACCTGAAGAGTTCAGGATATTTGGATCTCATTTCATTCTCTCTTTCCCAGGTAGCTTCTTCGACTGATTGATTTCTCCATAAGACTTTGACTAACGGAATTTCTTTGTTTCTGAGCCGTTTTACTTCCCTTAATAAAATTTGTACTGGTACTTCCTTATATCCTAAGCCTGCTTGTAATTCTATAAGTTCATTGTTCAGGACATGAGACTGATTTGCAATATACTTCCTCAATACTGACACATGGAACACATTGTGTATTTGAGACATCGATGCTGGCAAATCGAGTCTGTAAGCAACATCACCAACTCTCTCATTAAGACGAAATGGACCAGTGTATCTTGGACTAAGTTTTCCTTTCTTACCAAACAGCATTATTCCCTTCATTGGTGCAACTTTCAAGAATACTAGATCCCCTACTGCAAACTCAAGTGCTCTTCTTCTCTTATCTGCATAGCTTTTCTAGCGACTCTGAGCCGTTTTCATCCTTTCCCGAATTTGTGACACAGCTTCTGACATTTCCTGTATTACATTTTGACCTAGAAGTCTTCTTTCGCCAACCTCATCCCAATGTATCGGAGATCGACACTTCCTACCATATAGTGCTTCATAAGGGGCCATTCCTATAGTAGATTGATAATTGTTGTTGTAGGAAAATTCTATCAAAGGTAGAAATTTTCTCCATTGACCCTGGAAATCTAACACGCAAGCTTTGAGCATATCCTCTAAAGTCTGTATCGTCCTTTCCGATTGTCCGTCAGTTTGTGGATGATATGCAGTACTGAAAGACAACTGTGTTCCCAGTGCCTTGTGTAAACTCTTCCAGAAGGTAGACAGGAATCTTGAGTCTCTATCTGAAACAATGGATAATGGTACTCCGTGAAGTCTAAGTATTTCCTGTATATATATCTGAGCATAACGATCCATGGAGTAAGTAGTACAGACTGGGAGAAAATGAGCAGATTTAGTGAGTCTATCCACGATTACCCAGATAGCATCGTGACCCTTTACAGTTTTCGGCAATCCCACCACAAAATCCATTGTAATGTTCTCTCATTTCCATTCCGGAATCAGTAAGGGCTGTAAAGTTCCTGCTAGTCTTTGATGTTCTACTTTTACCTGCTGACAAGTCAAACACTGTTCTACACACTGAGCAATATCTTTCTTCATACCTGGCCACCAATACTGCATCTTTAAATCTCGATACATTTTGGTAGCTCCTAGATGTACTGAATATGGTGTCGAATGCGCCTCAACCATAATATCTCTACGAAAGCTATCAACACTTGGCACACATAAACGATTTTTGAATCTTAAGACATCATTCTCTGATAAGTGAAAGTCTGATGGCATCCCTGATGTGACATCCTTCTTTACTTTAGCTAAATATTCATCTGCATTTTGTCCTTGCTTAATTCTATCAAGTAGGGTAGGCTGAAGGGTTAGAGCTGCTAGTCTTGCCTCTACTATTCCAAGTGGAACAATCTCGACATTCATTCTTTGCAAGTCTAGTAACTCTGGTCTCTGAATTAAAGCCATCAATGTTGTACTTTGGGATGATTTTCTGCTTAAGGCAGCAGCTATGACCTTTGCTTTACCAGGATGATAGTTGATAACACAGTCATAGTCTTTCACGAGTTCTAGCTATCTTCTCTGTCTCATATTCAGTTCCTTCTGTGTGAAAAAGTATTTCAGACTCTTGTGATCTGTGTAGATCTCACATCGTTCTCCATATAAGTAATGTCTCCAGATTTTTAGTGCAAATACCACTGTTGCAAGCTCTAAGTCATGAGTAGGGTAGTTCTTCTCATATTCCTTCAATTGTCTGGAGGCATATGCTATTACTTTGCCTTTCTGCATTAACACACAACCTAAACCATTCTTCAAAGCATCACTATATACCACAAAGCCTCCAGTCTCCGTTGGTATTTAAAGAATCGGCGCTGAGGTTAACCTTTTCTTCAGTTCTTGAAAACTCTGCTCACAAGCCTCTGTCCACTTGAATATTACACTCTTTCTAGTCAGTTGTGTTAAGGGAAATGCTATTTTCGAAAACCCTTCTACGAACCTGCGGTAGTACCTAGCCAACCCGAGAAAACTACGTACCTCTGAAGGGTTTGTAGGTTGTGGCCAATTGTTAATCGCTTCGACTTTACTTGGATCAACTGAAATTCCTTCTCCTGACACAACATGCCCTAGAAATATTACTCGATCCAACCAGTACTCACATTTGTTGAACTTGGCATACAATTATTTCTCCTTTAGAACGTCTAAAACCTTTCTCAAATGCACATCATGCTCTGCTTCATTCTTGGAGTAGATCAGGATGCCATCAATAAACACGATAACGAACTTATCCAAAAAGTCTTTGAATACCTGATTCATCATATCCATGAAAGCTGCTGGGGCATTTCTCAAACCGAATGGCATTACCAAAAACTCATAGTGCCCATATCTTGTACTGAATGTTGTTTTTGGGATATCTTCCGCTTTAATTTTCAGTTGATGATAACCTGAGCGCAAGTCAATCTTGGAGAATATGGCAGCTCCCTGGAGTTGATCAAACAAGTCATCAATCCTGGGTAAGGGGTATTTATTCTTGATTGTAACCTTGTTTAGTTCTCTGTAATCTATACACATCCTCATAGTACCATCTTTCTTCTTGACAAACAAAACCGGTGCACCCCATGGCGAAAAGCTAGGTCTAATGAAGCCTTTGTCCAGTAAATCTTACAATTGAATCTTCAATTCTTTCAACTCTGTTGGCGCCATTCTATATGGTGACTTCGATATAGGAGCAGTCCCTGGATATACGTCAATTACGAACTCTATCTCTCTGTCTGGAGGTAATCCTGGGAGTTTGTCTGAAAATACTTCAGGATATTCTTGCACTACTGCTACCTCTTCAATAGTCGGACAATGCTTCTCTTCCATACTCATAACACTTACTAGGTAGCCTTCACAACCGCTTTCCAATAACCGTTTCGCTTTCACCGCGGATATCATGTGACATTTGAACCTTTTTCTTACTCCAATAAAGACAAAAGATGTGTCACCTGGTGGTTGAAATGTGATTACTTTGTTCTGACAATCTATTGTAGCACTGTATTTCGACAGCCAGTCCATTCCCAAAATCACATCATAATCATTCATATCTAGGGGGTGTTTGCAAACAATTGTGCTTTTCGAAAAGTGATTTAAATTGATTTTGTGGTAAAATTAAAATTTGGTAGTGTTTGGAGAAAAAGTGATTCTAAACAAATAAAAAGTAATAAATAAAATAAAAAATAATTCCATTTGTTTGTAAAAAAAATCAAAAGCACCCAAAGCTATGATCTTGGGGATTCTCAAAATCACTTCTAGGAAGTGATTATAGTGATGAAATAGGAGTTTGCAAACACTTCTTTAAATTAAAGTGCTTTTCAAAAGTGATTTTAATGTTGATAATGAGTTTGCAAACACCCTCCTAGTATGATCAGATCGGCATAAAGTTCTCTTCATTCAATAGAGATAACACATGCTCGCAGAATCTGGTTAGTTTGTTTTGGCTCTCCGGAGGGGACTACTATATTGTAGCTAACATCGGCTATATCAGGTTTCCTACCCAGCCTCTTCACATACTCAGTGGATGCAAATGAATATGTGGCTCCAGAATCAAATAATGCAAATGCAATCGTATCACAAATGGGAACTTTACCTGTTACTACAGATGTATTTGCTTCTGCTTCCTCCGTGGTCATGGTAAAGACTCTAGTTGGCGTCTTCTTTTGTGTAGCAGGGTTTGAGTTCTCTGGACAAATCGTGGAAAGGTGTCCTACTTTTCCACATTAAAAACAAGTCCGGTACTCTGCAAAGCACTTTCCACTGTGCGAACCTCCACACGTGGGACATGTAGGTTGTGTAACTGGTGGTTTTCCTTGTTCACCCTTTTGGCGCTTGTTCTGATCCCATGATTGTTGTCCTGGTTTTGGTTGAGAACCCGGCCTTGGGCCTTGCACTTGTAGCACCCTTTTCTTTCCATCTCCTCCAAAACGAGGTCCTTGTCTTTGTATAAATTGGCGCCTAACATCCTGAGCACGCTTAATTTTCATTTCTGCTTGTTCGGCAATCAACGCTCGTTCAGCAACTTGTGAGTAAGTTACACCATGTATACCAGCCATACACACATCTCTATATAGCTCTGGCCTCAGACCTTCTAGGAATCTCTCTACTTTCAATGAATCAGTACTAACCATGTGCTCCGCAAACCTAGAGAGTTGCTCGAACTTGGCGATGTAGTCCGTGACATCTATTGCCCCTTGCCTTAACTGTATGAACTCGTTCATTTTCATTACTCGAACTGGGGCAGTGAAATACCTGTTTCTAAAAAGTTCATTGAATCTATCCCACGTCATTGTCGCCACATCCTCGATCGTCTTCATTGTATCCCACCAATGTCCTGCACTTCCATGTAACATGAACGATGCACATAGTACCTTTTCCCCGTCAGGGACTTTACTATATAAAAACATGTTCTCTATAGTTCTAAGCCAATCCTCCTCATCAGTAGGATCCACTACACTCTCAAATGTTGGTGGATTAAGCTTTCTAAACCTCTCTCCGATTACTTCTAAGTATTCAACTCGAGGTTGCGGTTGATTCACGTCATTTCCTGGTTGTCCACCCCCATCTCTTTGTTGGATAAGTTGTTGGATCTTTTGCGACTGTTGTTCTACTAATCCTGTCAACCGAGCCACAATCGCTTCTAAACCAACACCCACAGCTTGTGCATTCGGTTCTTGATCGTTATTTCCTTTAGCACCTTCCCCTCTAATGATCTCCATGATCTCTTTCTAATTTTATTGTCCCTCTGTCACAGGCCAATATGATTCATGAAATAATAAATGCAAATTATAAAGAAATAAAACTTACTGGCATGTCTGCGCTTCAGAAGTTCTGAGCT
The DNA here is from genome assembly GCA_958295605.1 of Ajuga chamaepitys. NCBI lineage: Eukaryota > Viridiplantae > Streptophyta > Magnoliopsida > Lamiales > Lamiaceae > Ajuga > Ajuga chamaepitys. The sequence goes on along the minus strand of OY282499.1, from coordinate 35,911,174 downwards.
CATGTATATGAACAGTCTACAGGGCACAAACCTGTCTCTGATACCACTCTGTCACACCCACCCTTGTAAAAACTTATTTTATACTAGTTTATAGTCTTACAAAACCTGTATATTTTTTATTATTTTTTCAAAATTAACAATTTAGAATGCTCCTTCAAGACCAAAATCTCACCTACATATATTTACATAGATCCAGATCGAGTAAAAATGTGTCACACTCCATTCAACACCATATTTACAGAAATATACATATTAAAGTTCCTTAATTTGAACGTGTCCAAAAAGATTATTAGAACACTAGCAAAAACATAGTGAGTCCAAGGTTTAGCCCCACAGGTCATCATTCATACACACGAGGCTTCAAAACTTTCAGAAACTCCAACGACATGCCAGATCAATCCACGAGCTCATGCATAGTCAAACTCACCTACAATGCAAGAACTACGTGAGCTAAAACTCAGTAAGCAGAGATCATGCATGACAAATGCGTGAATGATGAGATGTAATCCACAAAACCATTTCTTTCAACTTTACTCAAAAGGAAACTTGTTTTCGTGGGAATTCGCTCTCGTCACTGTCACAAACCTCTCCAAAATATCACTCATTGGCCATACTCGTGACTACCAAGGGTCCCTCCTCCCCCCTTATAGTCCACCCGAGACATCATTGATGGTTGGTAAGACCAAGTGGCTATCCTTCCGAGGCTACCAGGGGTCCGCCTCCTGCCTACCCCTGCAGTCCACCGAAAAGTCTACCTCTTCCCGTACCCATCATCATACAGGTGCTGAAGTGGGAACCTCTTCAGCGTGCACGCCTGTCACCGGAAGCATCCCGAGAGACACCATATATAATATATAACTCTCAATGTGCCAGTGATGACCAACCCCAAAACATTTCCAATTTATGAAATTATGCTATTTTGACTTCTCTCATGTGCAGATGCAAATTCTTGCAAATGCTAATGCTCATGATTGATGTGCTCACCAATTTTACCATTAATAATGGAATAAAACACTTTATATAAAAAGATACAAGTGCACGTATTACAATCAGTCATCACAAATAATACGCACAAATACTATGTTCAAGCATTGTAGTTGAAGATGGATTTCTACTTACTCCTCTCTCGATTGACTTTTGAAACTTCCTATTCCAACGTGGTAATCAATCTATGACAATTGAATCAAATTAAAGCACGAATTGCTAAATTCTAGATCATTATGTACTTTTAGTTCGATAATTCCAGCTTCATCGCATTTTGGTAATAAGGCTCTAACGTTTTCTTCAAAATTGATATGTAGATGCTTCAAATTGGCTTATAAAGCTAATACTTAAGGCTACAACTTTCATGTTTCGAACTTTTCTTAATTCAGTTCGTACAGTGGTCAAAATTGGCTAACTAGTGGATATATTCTCCAAAAATCTGGGCAGATTCTATTTTATTTCCATGCAATTTTTTCTTAATTAACACAATCCACCTATTACATTATTGAATAAAATTAAGAGCATAAGGCCTTAATATGTTAAAAGTAATCATTAGATTAATATATTATGACTTGATTCCAACCACCCTCTTCGTAGCTTCTAAATCAACCATTTTGATTACTTTTAACATTGAACTTTATACACATATATTTATAATTAACTATAATCAAGGAATGAGAAATAAATTAATATATGAAAACTCACCTAGCTACTCTTTGGTACTCTCCAAGGTGGAGTTATATAATTTCTCTCTTTTGTTTTCTACCAACTTCTCTCTTAAGGTTTTGTAGATCTTTTATTGTATAGATAATATATAATGATGAGGTTTGGATCCTATCTCATTTCAAGAGATGTCGGTCACTGCCTTTCATCTTTTTTTTTTTTGTTTCGTATTATTATTATTATATTATTATTGTTGTTGTTGTTGTTGTTGTTGTTGTTGTTGTTGTTGTTGTTGTTCCGACACCCTTTACATATCTAACACTTCCACATACTACATAATGGTCTATACTTTAAACTTGTCACGTGTAGTCTTAAATTTTGTAGCATGTCCAATATTTTAGACTAGGGGGTTTTTGACTACCAAAGTAATCATCTCCAAATTAGTCGCAAAATATAAAATAACGTAATAAATATAACAAATTAATTACTATAAAACTATCACGGAAATAACACATGAAAATATGGAATGCATGAAAGAAAAAATTATATTGGCCAGTGAGTTGTGAGGGGCTCAGGTATTACACTTCAAGAGGTAGAACTCGAATCTCAAAAACTGTTTGAAGTGGTTGATGAATTTAAGAGTGAGGTTAACAACAATGGAAGTGGTCTTAGTGAAGGTTTTGACATAGTTTACGATGTGGAATGTGTTTGCTTTGATGACTTTTTGATGAATGACTTTTCTTGCAAACATCTTTCAAATGAAATTTTTTCCCTTGATGCATTCATTGATTTAGGTGAACCCTTCACTTGAACATTAGAAAAGGATGACGTCTTATTTTGGGAGGATTTTCAAACTAAGATCATTCTTGATGAATTGAGCATTGATTTGAGTGAAACCTTCGGGTTCACTTTAGAAAATATTGACGTCATCTTTTGGGAAAATTTTCAACTCTTGAGCATTCCTCATTTCCAAAAAGTCTTTGATGAAACATCCTCCACCCTTGTTGATTTTCAGGTTTGTGGGGAACCACCCCTATTTGAGAGTGATAAATGTTTTTCAAGAAAATGTGGAACCCCTAGACTTGACAATTCGAGGAATTTGAATTGCATCCCCGCTTCTTCATATTTTCTACAAGATGTCATGGAAGGGTTTTTAGAAATTGCCAAGCATGATTTTATTGGGACGGAAATTTTCTCCTCGCCAACTAACTTGACTTTCTTGAAAATTGGCATTGTTTTAAAAATTCTTTCAAATTGGGAAGAAAATCTTGTGGTAAAAATTGAAACACCCTCATTTGCAAAAGGGTATCATGAGAGCTTAATCATATTGGCTAGAATTGTCATATATTCATTGTCTACGTTTAAACACTTTGTTCTTTTTGAGAAACCTTTTTGTATGGAGGGAAGGAAGCCAAAGGAAAGATGAAAGGTGGAGAACATATGGGAAATGATGGAATGGAAATTCCATGGATCAAGAAAAGCGACTCGTTGGAGATTCGCTAAAGGGCAAAGCTGTAACGGCTCAGACGAGAACTTTTACTTCGAGCCCCCTTGACAAACAAGAGGATGATAGGGTCAAGCTAATGACCTTAAAGAAGGGCTTGTCGGGAGGTAACCCGGCGGTTACTCATTTTATCACATTTCAAATTCATAGTTTAGTAACTTAATAATTGTCTTGTGGCATATTTGATGTTTTTGTTGAGAAGTGTGCAGGTATAAATCAGAATAATCGAGAGATAGCATGAAATGGGGGTGAAGGGAGACCAAAATGAAGAAAAAGTACAGGGGAGGCCATCTCGGTCGAGACACACGGTGAATCTCGGCAGAGACGTCATGCAGGCGAAACAAGGCAATTCCCTGGAAGCACATCTTGACCGAGAGACATAAAGCATCTCGGCCGAGATTCAGGAGAGCCCAAACTGGCCAAAATCTCTGGAACAATATCTCGGCCGAGACACACATGCATCTTGGCCGAGACCCATTGTGAGCCAATTGTTGTCCTTTGTTTCTTTTGGTTATGTTGATATTGTCTTTATTAAATTTTGATACCTTGCATATTTTTAGGAGTAAGATTGTTTTTGTTAAGTTAGTTAGTTAGTTCTTGGTTTGGGATAAACTGGTAAATAAATGGTTAAATTCGACGGGCACCAATTCGTACCCCTCTCTTTCCCACAAACTTTGGTTTTTCAACCAAATTTGGGGAAGGGGGTGGTAGGTGTACGTATTGGCCGCTCTCGATCGTGTTTGGGGTTGACATTGGGCGAATGATTAATGATGAGGCGATTTTTGCAAAATTTTTGAAAAAAATAAAAAAATGGCAAGTGGTAGAGCATGATAGGCACTTGAGGTGAAATTGAGCTTGGACTCAAAACTTTTGATCAAGAAAATTTTGCCTTGTGAGTTTTTGAGCCTAAATAGATACTCTCATTTTTGGAGTTACTTATACCTTCTTTCGGTATGAAATTCATTAAACTTGCCCTGATTCTCTATTTTGAATAAGTGAGTACATTGTGTGACTTAGAAAATGATCTTAAGCAATTCTTGATTTTTAGCCTATTTGTAAACTTGAAAATGTTACACCTTTTCACCAAAAATTGGAAAATTGCCCCTAGTTAGCCCCTTGAGCTTTTAGATTTTCGTTTGATAGCCCAACTCTACAAGCCAAATACTGTTCGATTTAGCCTTTGACCCTAATTAGGCTATTTGAGTACGAGGGAGGCGGTTGGAAGGTAGACGGGTATAATTTGAGATTAAAAGGGTTAAACTATTGGGAATATTGAAGGGTGAAGAGGATTGAAACAATATGCAAAGAACTGGGAAAATAGTCTCTCATAGTGTTTGAAAATAGTGTATAAAAAAAAATCAGAAAAAGAAAGAAAAAGTCGATTATATATATTTAGTGCACTGCTTTCGGTTGGGAGAGACTAGTAATATAAATGCTTTTTGACCGGTGTTCTCAAACTTGGAAACAAAATTCGAAAGAAAACACACCAAATGGAGAAATGGAAAAGAAACATTTAGGTTGTGAGTTTGTAGTAGGGTGAAGAAATCAATTTGGGATTGGTTTACTAGGGAACTGAGAGAGTGAGGAAGAGTGAATGTTATTTGAAGGGTGATTGAGAGTAGCTAACTCAGTAAGTCCAAGAATTAATCACTTGTGCCCATATCTATCCCACCTTACCTCGAGCCAACATTACAACAAAAAATAAAACCTTTTTTATTCTTTGTCACACGTATCGAGTACAAACTCGGAATTAGAAGATTGGCAAGCATATGGTTGTCGTTGTCTGCATTTCAATGTGAGCGAAAAACACTACCTATTTGATACACTTGAGAGTCGAGAGATACACTCACCCGGTGAGGATCTTTAATTGAGAGTTTTTCAAGTCTCAAAAGTAGCCGAAGCTGTTATATCACATATGCTCATCTTATCATGATTGCCTTGTTTCTGAAAACGTCGTCTGAAACTGAATTCGCCACTTAAATCTTCCCTAACACGTGTCCTATTTTCTTTTTCTTTGATTCGATCTGTTCCACAAGATCCGCCTACTCCGAGACAAAACAGTCCAGCTCAACCCATAATTTTCTCGTCATACTTAGGGAGCTGGCTCAACACTTTATTATCATTCAAGCACCTGTTGCACCACTAGCACCGTGCGATAATGCAAACTTTGTGGTTCATCAGTTTCGAAGGTTTCAGCCCCCCACTTTAAATGGAAAAGGAGACCCTACTGAAGCTGAGGATTGGCTTAGAGGACTTGAGAGACTTTTCACTCACATGAACTGCACCAATGAACAGAAAGTACCATGTGCCACCTTCCAACTAATAGAGAATGCTGGATTTTGGTGGGAGTCCTACTATAGGACCCGAACTCAGAATCAGATGGAAACAATGACGTGGAATGATTTCAAGGAAGTGGTCATGCAAAACTATCTGCCACGCTCTTACCGTGAGGGGAAGGAAACGGAGTTCATGTACCTAAAGCAAGGAACTATGACTGTAACGGAGTATGAGAAGAAGTTCACTCAGCTCTCCCACTATGCCATTCACATGGTCGAATCAGATGAGAAGAAGTCTCATTGTTTTGAAAGGGGCCTACACCCCGAGATCGGATGCATTCTAGCTGGACAAGGGGCTATGACTTATGGAGAAGTGGTCAAACGAGCTCATGAGATTACTACCAGATTGAGGCTGAACGATGCGCTTAAGAAGCCAATGGAAACCATAAGCAAGAAGAGATGGGAAAATCAGGTGCCGGTTCAGAGCAAGCAAGCTAGGATTGGGGACAATCGTGGACCTGATACATTCAAGGATATTGCTGCTTTCCCTAAGTGTGGGAAACACCGTGGTGGAGAGTGTCTCTATGGATCTAGAAGATGTTTTTGTTATCACCAGTCGGGACACACTGTTAATGTTGTCTAAACCAGGGAACAAAGACAATGACTAAGGGAAGGCCAAGCTAGGACAGCCCAATGCCGGCAGAGCTCGGACGCATTAACCACAGAAGAAGCAACTAAGGACCCAGGAACTATGGCAGGTATGCTAACTATATACAATATACCTGCTCTCTCACTTTTTGATACTGGTGCCACACATTCTTTTATTTCTGCTCAGATGTATGAAAGGCTGAGAGGCAAGAACCTCACAATAGTTAATGATGATTTAGAAGTTAGTAGACCTTCTGATAGAGTTAATCGAACGAACTGGTTGTGCAAGGATGTGGTAATCTACATCGAGGATAGAGTCTTGAATGTCGATCTACACGTCAGTAATATGAAGGACTTCGATATAATTTTGGGAATGGACTGGCTTCAAACCAATCATGTTGTTCCAGAAACGCGAAGAGGAAGAGTTCACCTTCGTTGGGTCGAAGGTGGGGTCTATAGCCCGCATTATATCAACAATCAAGGCAACCCAATTGCTCAAAAAGAAAGGTGTGCAAGCTTTCTTGGTGAACGTAATGGAAACCAAGAAAGAGATGCCAACAGTTGATGATGTGCCAATAATAAGGGAATACAGAGATATTTTCCCAGAAGACTTTCTTGGTTTACCCCCAAATCGGAAAGTGGAGTTCATGATAGACCTACTTCCAGGAGCAACACCTGTGTCAAAGGCACCCTACAGAATGGCACCAGAGGAACTACATGAACTAAAAGTTCAACTGCTAGGTACTAGATAAAGGATTTATCCGATCCAGTATGTCACCTTGGGGAGCTCCGGTATTATTTTTGAAGAAGAAGGATGGAACATTCTGAATGTGCATTGAGTACAAAGTATTGAACAAACTCATGATTAAGAACAAATATCCACTTCCCCCGATTGAGGATCTTGTCGATCAATTGAAGGGAGCCAGCGTGTTCTCTAAAATTGACCTTAGGTCGGGTTATCATCAAGTGAGGATCAAGGAAGGAGATATACCTAAGATAGCATTCATAAAACGTTGTGGACATTATGAGTTTGTGGTTATGACTTTTGGACTTAACAATGCACCGACAATATTTATGAATCTCATGAATCGAGTTTTCCATCCTTATCTAAACAAGTTTGTGATTGTCTTCATCGATGACATTTTGGTCTTCTCACGAGATAGGACTCAACACGAGGAACATTTGAGGATCACCTTAGAAACCCTTTGCAAGGAGAGACTTTATGCCAAATTCAAGAAGTATGCATTTTGGTTGGACAAGGTAATCTTTCTTGGACATATTATCCCAGGCAGCAGCTAAAGTAGAGGTGGTCAGTAACTAGAAAATGTTGACCAATATGAATGAAGTTCGCAGTTTCTTGGTTTAGCAGGGTACTATAAAGGATTCATTGAAGGTTTTGCGAAGATTGTAGTGCCCATGACATGTATAACCCAGAAAGGTGTTAGTTATCAATGAACAGATAAGTGTGAGAATAGTTTCCAGGAGCTGAAGAAGAGGTTGATTACTGCAAAAGTCCTGACTATACCCGACAGAAGTGAGGGATTTATTATCTAAAGCGATGCATTTAAACTTCGTCTTAGGTGTGACCTGATGAAAAATGGAAAGGCAGTAGCCTACGACTCTAGACAATTGAAGAAACATGAGGGAAACTATCCAACCCATGACTTAGAACTTGCTGTTGTTGTTCATGCTTTGAAGATATGGCGACATACCTATGGTGGGAGGTGCGAGATATACACGGACCAAAAGAGTCGTAAGCACCTGTTTGAGCAGAAAAAGTTGAATATGAGGCAAAGAAGGTGGTTGGAATTAGTCAAGGACTACAACTGCACCATCCTCTATCACCCAGGGAAAGCTAATGTAGTTGTTGATGATTTGAGCCATGTAGGAGGAGGAAACATAGCTTGTAGTTGACTAGTCAAGAACGTTTAATTGAAGAGTTCAACAAGATGAAGTTAGAAATTTTGGTGCCACCAGCTAGGACTAACGATGCCATAGCAACCTTCGTTGCAAAGCCCACACTTAGAGAGAAGATAGTTGAAGCTCAATGTAGAGATGCATTTCTAGGGAAGCTAAAGAGAAGAGCCACAAAGGCTTCCATCAAGGGATTTACCATAGCTGCCGATGGTGCTCTAGTATTTTGCAGTAGAATATGTTTTCCAAAGGATGAGGATATCCGCAGAGAGATTCTAGAAGAAGCGCATAGTACTCTGTACGCTGCTCACCCTGGAATCAATAAGATGTACCAAGATTTAAAGAAAATCTTCTGGTGGAGAAGTATGACGCGAAGTACAGTCTTGTTCGTCCAAAGATGCTTAACTTGCCAACAAATTAAGGCAGAACACTAATGACCAACTGGTCTTTTACAACCGCTTGAGATACCAGAATGAAAGTGGGAACACATCACAATGGATGTTATCGTTGGATTACCGAGATCAAAACATGGAAACGATGCAATTTGGGTTATTGTGGACCATTTGACCAAATCAGCCCACTTTTTGCCGATCAAGATGACATTTAGCTTGGATGAACTAGCGCAGATATATCTAGAAGAAGTATTAAAACTCCATGGGGTCCCTGTATCTATCGTCTCAAATCAAGATCTAAGGTTCACTTTTCAATTTTAACGAAGCCTGCAGACGGGCATGGGAACTAATCTCAATTTTAATACTGCTTTTCACCCATAATCAGATGGACAAAATGATTCGCCATGAAGGGCTAGAAATCGAGAATGATTTGTCCAAGCCACCATAGGAATGACACCCTATGAAGCACTTTACAGGAGAAAGTGTAGATCGCTTTTGTATTGGGATGAGGTTGGAGAAAGAAAGATCTAGGCTAAGAGATAATTGAACGGAAAATTAAGGCAATTGAGAAGATCAGAGTGAGGATCAAGATGGCCCAGGATAGATAGAAATCCTATGCAGACAGAAGACGGAAGAACTTGGAATTCGCGGTTGGGGATAAAGTTTTTCTCAAGGTAGCACCCACAAGAGGAGTTGTACGTTTTGGCAAGAAAAAGAAGCTACGAACGGATTTATTGGGCCATATGAGATCTTGGAATGTGTGGGAGAGGTGGCGTATCGCCTTGTACTGCCACCTGATCTCTCTGGAGTACATGATGTTTTCCATGTTTCCATGCCGAGGAAGTATGTATTTGATCCGAAACACATGATTCGCCATGAAGGGCTAGAAATCGAGAATGATTTGTCCTACAAGGAAAGGCCAATTACTATACTCGATCCAAAGATCAATAAGCTACGAAATCGGGAGATTCCCCTAGTCAAGGTTCAATGGCGCCGCCGTGGCAAAGAAGTGGCCACTTGGGGAGCTCGAGAGCGAGATTTTGGCCCAATATCCAGACTTACCAAGATTAGGTAACTTCTAAATTTCGAGGACGAAATGTTTTTTAAGAGGGGAAGGGTGTGACAACCCGAATTTTCTAGTTGCATTATTTTATTTAAATTAAGTGAAAATATATCAGTTGAATTATTTTTTGTGCGCATTTTACTGGTAATTATTTTTCTTACACTTGCATAAATTATCGATCTTTATAAGTAATAATATAAATCAATATTTTGAACGGATCAAAGGAAGTTTACGTAGACAACACTTAGACGCGATATTACCCAATGATATAGAAGAAGCCTAATTTTTATGGTAAGCCCTCTCCATAGGATTACTAACCCAAAATCAATAGCCGAAATTAAACCATGGTTTCATTCCCATAAGAATGTCCAAAACCAACGGTCGAAAACCCTGGTTTCATTCCCACAATATTATCTAAAACCAATGACTAAATCCCATGGTTTTATACCCACAAGATCAACTAAACTAGCAGCCGATACCACGGTTTTCTTCCCAAGATTTCTCCTAGGAAAGTGTGCTTGTTATGCCTATATATATGGATGTGGGGGGAGCCTTCATTCCATCATCTTCTCCCAGCAAAACATAGCTTGAAAGTCTTCTCTTCTTCTCCCAAAAAGCATACCTAGTAAGTTTTCCCTCATGACCTCTCAAATGTTCTATCCCCAGCCATCGAAATCCGGAAAAGGCGCTGGAAAACTGACCCAATAACTTTTTAGGTTCGCCGGATCAACTACTGCCCCACTTTAATTTGTGCCCCTCTATCAAAACCCATATTTTATGGTACAATATGATAGGTTTCGGCGAGAGGATTCTGGAATAGTTTTCGGAATCGCAATCCAAGCTCTAGAATTAACTCCGATTATGGCCGGTCAAAGATTAGGCGAAACCCATGTAACCGAACCACTTCAAGGAGCCATAACTTTTTATTCCCAACTTCGATTCTGCTGTGGCTGTTCATTCTGGAAAGCTCTTGACAAGAGCTTCCCATAGCCATGTCCCAATTGAAATTACGATGATCGATCATAGGAAATGTTTGGTCAAAGTTGTTGCAGAAGTTCATGTACCATCTTTAAAAAATTAGATATTCTTTTGGGTCTAAATGCAATTTTTTATTTTTTATTTTGCCTCTAGTCAATATCAGCCTTTTTGGAAGTCAACCAATCCAAGTATTTATGAAAATGTCACTGTCCTTTTTACAAAATTGCCACACTTTTTTCAGAAATTACAACAATCCCACTAGACCTTCAAAGTGTCATAAAATGTTCATTTTTAACCCGATTCGACTAAAACTAGTTGCAAAAGAACCCATATTAAAAGAATCTAGTATCTTACATAAAAATATGAATCTAAAATATTTTGTGAAATTGCAAAATGGTCCCTTAACTTTTATAAAATTACAAATTTTGCCCCAAATCTTTAATTTATGTTTAAGCGTAGCACCCACCTATGCTAAGAAAAATATTCTATATTGTAGGACTAAAGGAAGTTGAAGTAGAAGAGGACTTCGGTCTAGAGGAGGACTATACGACCAACTAGCCTTACGCTCTTCTAGGTGGGGTAACTCTATTTGGCTATTTTATGTTATTTTTCATGTAAATTATGATTATAATGGTTTTGCATGAATGTTGCTTACGTCTATGCTTATGTGAAGAATATGTGAGATTTTATGTGAAACTTGTGTGAAAGTTATATGAAGTTATGGGTAAAAGCATATTATTTGTATTGTATAGGTGTAATACTGTACTTGCTATGTTAGGATCGCGGGTAATACCGTACAAAATCCTCGGGTTGCTCCTGAATATGCTTTTAAAAAAAAAAACCATAAGGGAAAAACACACATTCTATGCTTTATGGGTAGAACCATACACGATTATGCTTACAGGTAAAATCGTATACGATGATACTCTACGAGTAACACCATACATGTTTATGGATCAAAAGATCACCCTCGGGTCGCTCCTGGATATGCTATGTTGCTCGAGCGAGGCAATGCGTGCCCAACCTATGTGCTCCTATGTGTATCTATATAGTATTTATATATGTGTATATTTATTTTATTTTAGATTCCAACATGGTTTCAAATTTGTTTTATGTGTTGATGGTAAATGCATTATTTATGTAATTTTCCATTATTGCAATTCTTTGTATGACATCTAAGTGGGCAACCGAGTGAACCCACAGAGTGTTTTCCTCGAACACTCACCCCCTCCTTTCAGGTACTAGCGTGGAACAGGAATGAAGATGGACGTGAGCCCTCGTCCGAAGTGAAAGCTACTAATAATTGATAAAGAATTTTATTAAACTCTATCTTGTGTGACATGTAAGCAAACTTTGTAGATTTCGATATGCACTTCCGCTTTAGACTTTGTTAAACTACTTTTTCAAAACTATGCAATCTCTGTTTAAAAGTTATGATGAACTATTTTGAAGTGATTATGAGCTTCGGCTTGTTTTTAAGATTGTATTAGCGTGATTTACAAACGTCTTTTAGGTATTTATTATTTCGAGCAAAAATTATCATCAAAATTTGAAGTACAAGGATTATATATATATATAGATTTTAGGTAGTGATGTTGTCCATTTTTTTTAATAAATATAAGTTTCATTGAGAAGCGAACGTCACACAAACAACCTTTGCGCGTGGCCGATTTTCTGTTTATTGTATCTCTTGTCTGTTGTATGGATATCGAATGTGTTGCTTAAGGCAAAAACTTATGTACACCCAACACACAATTGCACTATTGTGCACTCTCCTATTTAATTTGAAATTAAGAATATATATAAGGGCCTTGTTTGGATGAATTCACAACAACATGTGGTGCAGCGGTGAGACACGCGCAGGTGTGGTTCATGTGCGCGGGTTCGAACCCTGATTTTGCTCTGTTTTTACCTCTTTTTATGTTGTTCAATAGTATATGTTATATTGCGCAATAGTATATGTTATATTACGTAATAGTATATGTTACAGTTATGTGTACAATTATTTAATAATATATTTTATTGTTTAATAGTATATGTTATATTGCGTAATAGTATATGTTATATTGTGTAATAGTATATGTTATGTTACAGGTATAGACATTTTTTTTGAATAATATATAAATCTTTTAAATATTTTGTTGTCTAATAGTATATGTTATATTGCGTAATAGTATATGTTATATTGTGTAATAGTATATGTTATGTTACAGGTATACACATTTTTTTTGAATAATATATAAATCTTTTAAATAATATATTACATTGTCTAAAATAATATAAAAAGTGCACATATATAAAAAGTTGGAGAAGATGAGATTCGAACCCATACCCTAATATCTAACAATTTAGAAATTTTACCACCTAGGCTAGTGTTTCTTGTGTGATAACAAACATGCCTTAATATATATATATATATTATTAATTTGAATTAAAAGAAAAAAAAATTGCGCGCGCTAGCTGAGGCTCAAACTTGAGACCTCAGCATGCACGCCTGAGGGTTAGACCGCTGGGCCACCAGCGTTTTTGTTTATCCAAACGCAGCCCTTAATATATATATAATTCCTAAATTAAATTGGAGAGTGCACAATAAGCTTATTGTGTGTTGGGTGCACCCAAAACCTACTCCTTTCTTAAATAGGGTTCAAGAAAGCAGGGTTTTATAGGATCTCAATCGGAATTAATAGATTTATATATATCTCTTCCAAATATTTGTCTACATAGGTAAGTAAGTATAAGATTTTGTGTACATCCAATTTTGTTTGAAGATTATTAATCATAGCAAATACGTAGCCAATTTTTTAGTTAAGAAGTGCAAAACAATAAATTTTTGACATTATAGGTTTATGCAATTTTGGGTAGGGCTGTGCACGGAGCTTAGAGATTACCGAAACCGCATCGAAACTCGGACCGAATAAGTTTCGAACCGAAAAAATCCGTTGACCATTTGACTTTTTCTGAACTGAACTGAACCGATTATTTTTTTTGGTACGGATTTGGATATTTATCAATTTTCCGAACCGAAACCCGTATTGAACCGTACTGAATCATACCGAACTGCATTGAACCGAATAACCGAATAAAATAACAAATTATAAATTTAAAAATATATTATCCCTAACAGATTAATTTAAATAAGAATAAAAAATTAAATTATTCATAATTTTGTAGTTAGTTATATGTAACATAAATTATTAAAAATATTATATTTAATTATTATATAATTTTCAAAACACAAGTTAGTTAGTTGGAAACAAATTTGATGTAATAAAATTATTTATATTAGTTAGACGTCAATATATTATATTCAATTAAATTTATTATTCAAAAGATAAAATAAATCTCGGATTATCCGAATTGAACCAAACCGAATTGAACCGTTCCGTTAGATCAGAAATTCTGAACCGAACTGTCCCAGAAAAATAAATAACCGCACCGTACCGTCCCGATTTTTTGGATCGGTCATGGATACTATTTTTTTAAATAATCGGAGTTTGATATGAATCTGGATATTTTCAAATATCCGATCCACATCGTACCGTGCACACCCCTAATTTTGGGTATAAAAAGATTTATTCATTAAAGTGTTTATCAAAATAACACGGTCGTATAGGATCTCAATCATAATTTTTAAGAAGTGCAAAAAAATATATTAATGCTATTTTCTTTTTATGATTTTTTTGTTAAACAACTTGTATTTTTTAATGGACGTCATTAACTCGATCTTCCTTGTAACATATTAAATCTTTAGACATAATCAAGACAGTCCAATTTAATTAAATAGATAAAGTAAGTCGATTTTCTTTATGTATTATTCATAAGATCATGTTTATAATTAGTCAAGATTGCATATAAAATTCTAACTATATAAATTGGCTGTCACAGTTGAGTCATTATCACTAATTTTCATATAAATGTACACACAATGATTTACCATTAATTTAGGTTTCCTTTTGAAACACATATTATATTGTTAGTTATATATCACGTAATAATTTTATTATCGTATAGATCTAAACATGTATATGTATACTGTTTTGTTGATACTCAACTATTCTGATATGTTGACACCTAACTAATATGTTACGTTGTCATTTTTCGGCTGGGTCAATATGCCAGGTCGATGAGACCTGAAGTTCATCAAACAAATAATGCAGCCCTGTTAAGGTGAGTTTGAAACTTGCTAATATGACTTGAGTTGTACAACAATATTCAATTGGAAGTAATGGAAGTCAGCGTCTATATAATGGAATCTTCATAGATTTAATTATAGTTGAAATTCTGTTTAGTCATGAATTATTTATTATTGACATTATGCAAGTACTAAGTAGTACACCGATTTAGTGATATATAACTCAACATACTTCATCCCAATCACAGGACTATAATGACTACCCCACATACTAATAGGTTGCAAGCCATAGGTCTTCCAGAAGAGTTAAATAATGATTTTACTACGACCGTCAGTGCCATAACATGAATTTCGAAATCAACTATTCTAAAAAATGAGGTTTTATACATCGGAATATGGTACACGTGGTAGTGCACACACTTTTAGGTCAATTTAAGTGTCTTTTTACGGACTTTTGTGTGCATATTCACGTGTATTTTGTGCGTTTATTTCTCATTGGGCAATTTGATGTGTTTGGTTCATTTCCATGTCAAGACAGGTAAATTAAAGCCGAAAAACAGGTTCGAAGATCTCAAATTGACAATTCGAGCTCAAAGGAAAAAGAAAATAAGGAAAAACAGGGGACCATGCCCGAGGTGATGATGCCACGCCCGTGGCTCAGGCCTCGGCCGAGGCTAACCAGCTCATGGCTGTGGTAATCCTCCAGAAGAGGGCCAAATTGCTGCATTACCTGCCACGACCAAGGCAGTCCAACGCCACGACCGTGGCGAGCCAAGCCCCACGACCGCGGTCAGAATCAGTCGCGGCCGTGGCCAAAGATCCAGAAGAAGGGCAAATCCAGCCCAACCAAGACCACGGCCGAGCTGGTTACTGGACCACGGTCGCGGCCCCAGATTAGGCCCAAACCCTTGTTTTCACCACGCCCGCGCCCAGCTTTGTACCACGGCCGCGGCGGGGTTCCCTGTTTTAAAAACCCAAACACGTTTTTACCTATATTTGAGCTAACACTTTGTCCCCTATAAATATATCCTCTAATTCAAAATGGACCAATTCTAGAACACAATTCCAGCCACTTTGGAGCCTCCATCCTCCTCAAGAACACTTTGGGAAGAAGATTGAAGGCCAATTCATCCTCAACCCAAAGTTCTTGGTTTAATCTTTAAATTTATCATGTTTTCTTATGTTTCTATTTATTTGCTGATTGTATTAGGTAAAATGGGTGGCTAGCACCCTTTAGTTCACCCTTTATCATTGTGGAACTTTGAGTTGAAGACATTGATGTGATTATTGCGGTTAATGTTACCGAAAATATTGTGTATTCAAGTGTTTTGTGTTATTTGTTGTTATTGAGTCACATTTATGAATTGATTATTGGATTGATCACCCTTTAAGGGATTTGTGAATGTGTTGCTAGTAGTCGGGGTATCTATCCGTAATTGTAGTGCTTTCGACTCATTTGTAGCAAACAATAAATATTTATTGGTGATAACACAAAGTTCAACCACTAAAACTGAGCTTGCGAGTTTTATGTTGAATTTATCTCGTTGTCTTAGTGTTTAATGCATTTGATTATTGAATCTAAAAGAGTTTGTTCTAGGATTCGATTAAATTGAATAGGGTTAGTCGAAGAACTTATTTTGATTAACTAAGATTAAGGGACAACAAGGCTATTAGAGCTTGTTAATAGCCTTGAGATAAGGGCTTGAATCACAATTTAATCGGGCATTAACATAGTTGCATGAATCGTCTAAGACCAAGGGGAAGTATGATCAAAGGTGGATCGTTTTATTACTTGAAAACCAAAAATCGAAAAAATCTCTTCTATTGTCTTTGATTATTTGTTTCTTTGAATTCGAATGTTAAATGCTTTTAATTTCTTTTAGTTGCCTTTATTTGTTACTAGTAGATTGTTAGTCCATTATCAAGTCCCCCCAACCTTTATTGCTTTCTTAAGTATTTATTTCTTGCATATTTAATTATAAATTGCTTGGCATCGGAATCAAAATTGTTCGGTCGTTCCCTGTGGGATCGACCCTTATTTAGTATTCTACTACTTAGAATAGTTGATAAGGTTAGTATAATTTTATACTTTAATTTGGAGATGACAACGAACCGTTCCAGAATAACATGAATTTGAAAATCAACTATTCCTTGAAATGAGGTTTTATGCATCAACATCTTTTAAGTTTAATCATTAGTGCCTTTGGTGAAAAAGAAAATGGATAAGACATAGTAACTAAAATAAATCATGCACCAAAAAATTTCTTTTAACAAATTAGAAACATATTTAGGGAATGCAGATAATTAGTAGAATTCAAATTGAAAATAGTATAACAAAATCTCCAATTACTTCAAAACAACACCAATTAAAAAAAAAAAAAAAAAACAAGCAACATTTAGAAAGGATGAGATATTTCATAGTTTCTCCTATTTTATCACCTTACAGTTAATAGAACTCTTATGCAACTCATCAATAAGTTGCCCTTAACCTTCAAATCTTTATCATGATCAAACTCTTCAGCGTTAGAATCACGAGTAGGTGTCTCTCTACCTGGTACATCATCAACAACAATGCCTTTCAGCATTTTGTAAGGACTGGTTACATCTTCATCTTCAACCTCGATACCCTTAAGCTTTTTGTCAGGTGTAGTAACCTCATCTTCAGATGAACTAGCATTGTCCCCCTTCACCATCCGCCTCAGTTTAGATATTAGATTAGATTCTTGAACAGGACATAAATAATTTTAAATACTGTTGTAATGTTATACTTAGAAATATCAAAATTAAAGGAAAAAAATTCTATTAAAATTTTTATCACCTGACACTGCACATATGGCCTACAAAATTTAGCCAACAGTTCAGGGTCATCTGTCACTTTGATAACAGAATATGTAACCGTTGCTCCTCTAGTATGATCCCGTCTTCCTAGAAACCTTGAACAGAACATTATGATCAATTAATCTACCAATGAAATAGTCAAGGACACCGGGTTCAGGATCCTACAAAACACACACAAATACATTAGAGAGTATGAATTATACAGTGGAATACAAATATATGAAATCGATAAATATATTGATACAGTATTGTTAAGTATGCTTAAGGAGACAACTCACATCCTTAGTTTTTAGTTCATATGCCGTCTTTCCAACTATGATACGGCCTTCAGGATCCCAAATAATGAAAAGTGCATTATAATTCTCGCCAATCACTCACTTCAAGCTTATACCTGTCATAAATGATACTATGTTAATACGCATCACCAAATTGATGCTACTCAGTTAAAAAAAATATGTAGACAAATATATATAAGCCCTCATGTCATTACCTGAAACTATTGTTTGCTTCCACATCTCCGCACTGTCTATAATTCCATTTACCATCAATAGTCATCATCTTCCTATGACACGTAACACATGCCATGTACCAAATGTTTTTCGAGTTTTCAATTGCTGCTATGGTGCAGTAAACACAGAAAGTTCTATCCTGTCCAATTACCAAAAAACAAAATAAATAAATTATTAATAGATTTAATGCATCATATTAACATGATTCAAACTAATAGATATTTAGTTTCAGAACATATAATGATTACCTCCCCTTCACATATCTCTTACAAATTACGAACAACAGCTTGACCAGAAGCGAACTCACTTTCTGGTGAAACCCCGAATCCGAAAGATTGAGTAATAGCGATAGGCCTCGACACAATTATCGAATCGGAAGTCCTTTCATAAAGAGGTAAAAGATTCAATTCGTACCGCATATTTTTTAAACTTTAAAAGAATGACTGTATAGTTGCTTACATTTTCTTAAATTCGTTAATCTCCCATATGTTATCATTCACAAACATTTGTCTGCAGTTATAAGTGTTCGGAACTTTAACATTATCCGCATCTATCATATAAATACACAAATGTAATTAATTTTCATAAAATAAAGCAATACTATAAATGTACATGTTGCATATGTATCACAAAAAAAAATCATTCACACTACCTCTGAAACTTTTGGCCGGTAAAACTGCATCACTATCACTACCGGTTCATTGGTAGGCATATTGTAGCAAGGCATCATCTTGTCAACGAATTCCTTCCAAAGGGTAATAGTTAACCTACGGTCACTCCATACAAAATTAACCACATAAATTGAAGTTTCAAAAAGTCAAAATAAAAAACTTATACAGATTACCTCATGTCCTAAATTTTGATCTCCATAAGCACTTTATTGCCCTCTCTTGTAGGCATGTTCCTAGGAGGGTGTATCTCAACCAATCTCCCGGTTACATCTATATAGCAAACAATACTTTTAGAAAATTAGACATATATATAATTAACACATTTACGAAAACATCATCATAAATAAATGTACGTTTCAACTAACTGAAAAGTAGGTTCTCATCTGCATCTTTCAACTTAGCAATCTGATCAAACGACTTGAATATAAGCTTATTATTAGGAAAACCCAGATGACGGATTTGCCTTATGATAGTTTTACCATAGAATGATTTTTTTTAGTATGGGTCGCAGTCTTGCATCATAGTTCATCTTTGAAACCATGAAATTGTCGATTGCACAGGCTTCCTTCATGAAGCTTTGAATGCACATTATCCATATGGATAGCTCTAGTTGAACCTCGAATAGTCATACCCTATAAAAATTATAAGGTACCATCATAAAAGATCAGTATTTAAAATTATTTTTAATATTGTGAAAGTTTGATATACCATATATTAATATCTTAACAGTCCATATAATGGATTTATTGCATGATCTTTAACTAAACTAACAAAATGTAAAATTTTGTATAATATGTCTTTGTTGTTTCAGAAATGAGCAAATTAAAATATTAGATGTTCTGTTTTTCCAGAAAGTAGAAAATTACAACATAGCTAATTTTATAAAAAATAAAAAAAAAATTCAATCACTGCAGTAAAGGAGTTTAATAGTTAGGGCAGTAAAAATAGATTAAATAGTAGCGAATAAACAATCAGAAGAGTATTTTAGTTGAAAATAAAAAATATATTTATCTATCTAAATTCAAAAAGGAAATTTATAGATGCTTTAGTCATTATAAAGAAATTACATAGCAGATTCTAAACATCTAAACATAAAAAAATACTACAAAATAATGTAGCTTCAACATTATATAAGAAAAAGAAGTGTAATTCTACATGTCAGCTATGCTACTCCCAAATATATTATTTTTAAAATATTTGGAGTGAGTATTTGGTATATAGAATGAATACATATTGCATTATATGGTAATGATCTTAACATATTATAACAAAAGTTATAAGTACAGTAGATATAGAAAATATATTGAGTTCACATTTACAATTTACCTTGATGTCATGAAACACACATTCAAAGCATTGGATCTGATCTGGGTTTCTGAAAACAGGTATATTATAAGCCCTGGCCAATCTTAGCTTTAGGGCCCAGTCGGACCTTGTCACATCGACATCTCTTATTTTAGCAAAAACCGGAGCCATTTCCTAGAAAAAGGGAAGCAGCGTCTTTGACCATGGTATGCACATGTATCTTTAATATATTGATATATATTGATCAAAACTTAACTTCAAATCAATTATCAAATATGTGTAAACTAAACAAATTTTTTAATCTTCTGAGTGCAGTGAAACAGTTCAACTATACACTTATTGGCATGCATGTTTCAGAGTTTCTCGGTACGCTATAAACATGCAAGATTTCAAAGTTTCACGATCAGATGTGTAATATGGTCGAACAAGTTTTTAGACTTTGGATATGACAACGTTTTTGCTAATCATACCATGTACCAATATAAGCAGAAGAGAATAGAACAATCAAGTAATCACTGCTGAAATTGACATCTACAAAATATATGTTTGATTCAGTCGAGTTTAGAAGCATATTAAAAACGAAGCAAAAAACTTACAAAGGCGATAAATGAGGGCGACAACTGATTGTTTCTCAATGACAGAATGAATGATGGAGTGTTTTTTTTTTTTTTTTGTTCGTATTTAAAGATGAGAATTTAGGGTTTTGAATAGACATTTGGATACCTATAATTCAGTAAAACCAAATACTAGCAGATCTTGATTAAACATAATTGAGTTGTGAAATGGACAAATTGATTCCATATATCTTAAATTGATATGTTTTTCATATTCAAATTAGAGTTAATATCTCTAAAAGACTTGATCAATTTCATAAGGGACTAACAAAAAACCTTAATAAAGAGATTTTTACGGGTTCAGTTGTAAAACTCCAGATCTGTATCAAATATATGATTTTCCCTATATTTTCTTCCCAACTATGGTAATACAAAATGGGCGAAAAAACACCATCTTTCGAAATGTGGAAAACACCCATTTTGTTTCTAAATATATTTATATATATATATGATATAACAAATTATATTTTTCTTATAATGACATAGTGATAAACTATTTATTATATAATATTGTAAATATTATATATTAAATATTACTCCCTTCGTTTGAAAATAGATAATGTTTTAGCTTCTTAATCATTTTTCAAAATAATTGATGTTTTAGGTTTTTTTTTTTACCATTTTTCTCTATTTTGCCCCTGCGTAAATCCAAAAATATCTTTGACTTTTCAACCTCCCACTCATATTTGATTTCATTAAATCATATCTCCACAACTTTTAGGGGCTATATTTGGTTATATATTTGTTTCTTAATTATTCTGTTTTTTTTCTAAAACATCATCTATTTTGGAACGG
Organism: Ajuga chamaepitys; assembly: GCA_958295605.1. Taxonomy (NCBI): domain Eukaryota; kingdom Viridiplantae; phylum Streptophyta; class Magnoliopsida; order Lamiales; family Lamiaceae; genus Ajuga; species Ajuga chamaepitys. The sequence continues at coordinate 35,889,888 of OY282499.1, read as the reverse complement.
AGGGAGTAATTATTATTTTATATATATATATATATATATATATATATATATATATATAATATACACCACTTAATATATATATTACATATTAAATATTGATTAATATTATTTCATATCCTAAATTATTATAATTCACATACTTTTACTTTGTATACATATTTCATGTTATTTTAGTACTCATTTTTTTTTGTATATACTTCATATTAAGATGTAATTACAAATTATATAACAATACATAGTATTATATACCAATTAAAATAAGGATGATAAGGATGATAAGGATGATGATGATGATGATGATGATGATGAGAGTCGGTCTAATTTTTCAAAGGGTCGGGTGCAAAACAAATGAGGCCCATCACATTATTTCATCTACAAAGACTTACCGCTAGAGCTGCAATGATTTATGTTACACTCCCGCATATGTTAATTATATATTATAAAATACTGTATATGCAAAAAATAGAAAAAAAAAACCGGGGGCTCTCGCCGGCGGAGGGCTCGGTGCAATGGTGCCGCCTCCCGCTCAGAGACCGCCGCTGATGATGATGGTGGTCGTGATGGTTATGATGGTGATGATATTATTAGTACCGGATGTCCACTGGTGTGACGCACGAGATATAATATGTTCGATCAAATTAATATGTAATAAGCTTATATATTATTGCTATGATTATTATAAATTGCATAAGGCACCTCTTATGAAGAAAAAAATTAAATATATTATCATATGCAATGGACATGCATTTTACTTCAAGTGTAACAAAATATTATTTTGAAAATACAATGATTTGCCTATATAAAATATTAAGAGAAACTATATTTTCTTTTCTAATAACATTCATTTCTTTACTGTAATAAATCCCAAATATATATGTAAAAATGCCAAGAGCAAGATAGAAGAAGAAGTAAATTTAGATCCACCAAATGTACTCAAACTCATCTGTATGTGAGTTTCGTCTACTGAATACATCACCGAGATCAATAAATGCATAATTTAAGGGATTTGTTGGTTCAAACTTTATTTCTTCAAAGTTCAAAATACATAACTTAACCGCATAACAGTTAAAAAACCGGAGAAGTCCCAAATCAACATGGGATAGTGCTTGTAGAAGTGCTACCGATTGAATGCAGAAACAACAATGTAGACGACTTTACTTAGAACAACTGTCATTATAACTTAATCCTTATCATCAACATGACGGTAATATGTTGTCATGGTAATTTCCAATATGTCATTCAAAATATAGATAATTCCATCTAACAACTCAATGTATTAGGGATGGGGGAAAATCAAAATTTCGGTATGATATCGTACCAAATATTTTTAGTATGGTATGATAACATACTGAATTTTTTGGGTACGATATTAGTATACAAATTCAAGATTCTGTATTTCGGTATATACCGAAATACCGTACGTATATCATATTTATGTTATTATTTTTCTTCTCTTCTTTGGGTTGCTCACCCAATAAGTTAATGAATCCAACCCAAACAAATTTATGTTTATGATGTGAATTAGGGGCACATGTACACAATCTCTTGTTCCATTTTTTGGAGCTTTGCTAGATCTGTTCCTTTAATCTCTCGTTGTTCTCACATCTACATCTCAACCAAGATCGATTTCTTCTCCGCTATTTTCTTTCGTCTTCAAGCACACGTAACACGTCTCCCTCAACCTTTTTTCACCAAAGGGCAGTGATTAGGGCAATGAGGTAACTACAAACTGACATTTTTTACTAACAGTCTGGCGACGCCATCATCCTTTGGTTTGCAAGTGACGAATTAGTTTTAGCAGCCTCTTCCCACTAAAGAGGGGCGACTGAAATCTTTCTTTTATAATCAAAATTGTGCTCTCATTTTTCTATTTATTGAAATAATGTGTATATTTACTGATATATTTGCGTTTTTTTCTTTCTTCCTTCCCAATTTCTTGTTGAAATGGGACGCTTTTTTATTCTACTGAAGATTTTTCTAAATTTCTTTTATTAAATTGAGGTTTTTGGTGTTCTGAAGACCTTCAGTATTATTATATAATATAATCTAAGAATGCTTAACTTGAATCATTATTACCAATATTTTACTGTGTCATACCGAAATTCGGTATACCTAGAATTTTGGCATACCAAAAATTTCTGTACAATATACGTTATGACAAAAAAAATTGGGATATCATATTGAAACATCCCTACAATTGTACATAGGTGACTTTGGCTTGAAATGCACAATGATCTATGTGAGGTAAGCAAAGTAGAGCCTTCAAACCTTATGGACAATGTGGCCATCCCAATACGTAGTCCAAGTAAAAGGTAAAGGATTTCAGATGAAGTACCAGATTAACATTCACGCAAAAGAGAAGATGCAAAGCAAGAAGATGGAAAACCCTACAAATAAGGGTGGATTAAGCACAAAAAAAAAATTGAAATGCTATAAACTAAAAATAGTAATTTGAGTTAAAACAAATGGCAATATCATGAACTTTGTTTGGAGAAGAAAACATTTTCCGCTGTTGCTAATTTCTTATATTTGAGTCTAAATTGTAATACCTAAAGAATTTGGTTCCACAATATATTTAAGGTCCATTGATTCACAAATACGATTTTAAACTTCATCAATGACCATGGCAGATCCTTTAAGAAAAGCCTAGATCTGCAAAGTAAGTGAATGAAATCTCTCCATTCTCTTCACACGCAAAATGACGAAGCTAGATAGCTCAAGTGGTAGAGCATCTACTACCTAGACCTTTGGTCCTGAGATCGAGTCACCTTGAGGGGAAGGAGAGGATTTTTCTTTGTTCTTAGATTAGGAGAAAAAAAAATCATCTTCACACATAAAATCTTCTTCTGCAACTCGCCAAATCTTCATTCTCGATCACCACATATTCAATGAATAACTTCGACAAGATGAAGTTGTTGTTGGAGCAATCGACATGGTAAAATGCTAACACTACAAGAAAATATTTTTTGAGACAACAAAAATGGTCTCAAATAATGAGTATTTGTCACAACTTTATTATTAGAGATAACATGTCTTCACTAATTAGTCGCCTTAATAACTTGGATGCAAATAATATATTTGAGGCGGCAAAAGTTGTCCTAAATGCATCTCAAATATTTTTTGCAACAATTACTTATCTCTAAATGTAGTTTTAAAATGGTTTCTGTTATGAGAAGATCAAAGTCACACAAAAACAAAAGAAAAAACAATGTTCGAACGAAATAAGAATGAAAACGGCCGAACAGTGCTCACACGCAGAAAAACAGAAATAGAATCAAACAATCAAGGATTTACGTGGTTCGATCAAAGGTGATCTACATCCTTGGAGGCTCTATGCACCTCAATTCACTTCACTACACAATCAATTACAAGAATCTCTCAGAAACTAGAAAATCCCCAAATCACAAGTCAATTTGGAGCAGAAACCCTAGACTTCTAATTCTCTCAATTGTTTAATGTTTACATAGGGAAAACTATATCATCTAGCTCGCATTTAAAAGTGATACAAATGTATATAAGTATTGTAGCTCGAATCCTGAAGACGAGAGAGCTGTAACTGACTTTAGCTCAACTGCTACAAGTTGCAGAAATAGGGCTTCCACAACGGTTTTTAGCGCAACAGACTAAACCCGTCGTAACCGGCAGTTATAACTAACCTAAGCCCGGTTCCCTCCTAACCTCTTCCACTGATTTGAGTTTAAACCTGGTTTTCTGATCCGGTTCTTCAAATCATAACTCCGGTTCTGAATTCTTCACAACTCATACTTCATACAACAAACCACTTGATGAAATTGAACCAATATTCACAAATCTCCACCTCAATGAATTCAAGTGCATGTACTTACCTCAACCTGTCCTTGTTCCTTGAGCATTAACCACATTGTTCAAGCCTAATTAGGCTCGAGCAATGTACCACCTTGTTCCCAGGAACTACTTTGGTTAAGAAGTCAGCAGCATTATCAAGTGTATGAACTTTCTTAACTTCCACAGACCCTGCATCTATTACATCTCTTGCAAAATGTAACCTTACATCTATATGCTTGGATCTCTCATGAAAAGCCTTGTGTTTTACCAAATGAAGTGCACTCTGATTATCACAGAATTTGGTCACACACTCCTGCTTAATTCCCAAATCCTTAAGAATCCCTTTCAACCACACAGCTTCCTTGATTGCTTCTGTTAATGCTATATATTCAGCTTCTGTAGTAGATAAAGCTACTACAGACTGTTGTACACTCCTCCAACTAACTGCAGTTCCATATAGAGTAAATACATAACCTGTAATAGATATTATGATGTCTACATTCCCTGCAAAATCAGCATCTGCAAATCCCACCAATGGAATAGTAACATCTGCTTGTTTCTCAAATTTTAAACCTAAGTTCACTGTTCCTTTTAAGTATCTCAGCACCTGCTTCAAAACATCCCAGTGAGCTTTACCAGGATTTGACATGTACCTGCTAACCAAAGACAATATGCCAAGTCAGGTCTGCTACAGATCATGCCATACATCAAGCTGCCAACACCACTTGCATATGGTATATTTCTCATGTATTTCACTTCTTATGCAGTGTTTGGACTCTGCTCCTTGGACAATTTAAGTTGTTGATTTATTGGAATACTTAGAGGTTTGGCCTCATGCATCTAAAACCTCTCCACCACTTTCTGAAGATAATGCCTCTGAGACAACCATAAACTTACAGAACTCTTATCTCTTAAAATACTCATGCCCAGAATCTTCTTTACATCTCCTAAATCTTTCATGTCAAACTCTGAACCCAACTTCTTCTTTAGCAGGTTTATTTTATGCTTACTTTTACTTGCAATAAGCATGTCATCCACATATAGTAACAAATACACTGGATCAACATTAGTATTCTTATCAAAGTATACACAACTGTCATACAGACTTCTGATGAATCCTGCCTTTAACATAAACTCATTGAACTTCTTATTCCACTGCCTTGGACTCTGTTTCAACCCATACATTGATTTCTTGAGAAAGCATACCTTTTCTTCACTTCCTGGAATCACAAAACCTTCAGGTTGTTTCATATATATGTTCTCAATTAAGTCATCATGTAGAAATGCAGTCTTAACATCTAATTGCTGTAACTCCATGTCTTCTTGTGTCACCTTTGATAACAGCAGTCTAATAGAGCAATGTTTCACCACAGGAGAGAAAACCTCATTAAAATCAATGCCCTCTCTCTGAGTAAAACCCCTTGCAACAAGTCTTGCCTTATATCTTATCCTTTCTGTGTCTCCAACTTCAATCTTTTTCTTGTAAATCCACTTGGAACTCACCAGCTTCTGCCCTTTAGGCTTATCAACCAGCTTCCAAGTACCATTTCTTTCCAGATATTCCATTTCTTCCATCATTGCACTAATCCAGTACTCACTTTCACCACCACTGACTGCTTCTTTGAAGTTTTGTGATTCCTGATGTTCTATGTCTTCAACGATGCCAAGTGCATAATGCACACTCCCAGCCTGCCCATAGAAGTTTGGTCTTTGGATTTGCCTTCTTGGTCTATCTCTGGCAATACTATAGTTTCTCAAGTTTTGATTAATAGTTTGCACATCTTCTTCTTCTGATGAGCTGTCACTTAAGTGTTCTCTTAAATCCTCAACCCTTTGAGAATTAAAATCCATCTGAGGCTCCACCTAAACTGATACCTTTTCTACTTCAATAGTTCCATCAAGTTCTTCTTGACTTCAAGTGGAGTGATATCCCATAACTGATTCATTGAACTTAACATCCCTGCTTATCATGAGCTTCTGATTCCCTGGTTCCAAACACCATAGCCTATATCCTTTTATTCCTTCTGGATACCCCAAGAACATACATCTGTATGCTCTTGGGTCAAGTTTGTCTGGCTTAATATATGCATAAGCCAGACACCCAAACACCTTCAAACCTGTATAGCTTGGATTCTGTCACTCCACACTTCTTCTGGTGTTTTGAACCCTAGAGATGATGAAGGTGATCTGTTGATTAAATAACATGTTGTATTAATGGTTTCTCCCTAGAAAACCTTTGGCAGTCCAGCATCAATCAGCATACACCTCACTCTTTCAAGTATTATTTTTTTGAATCTTTCTGCATCACCATTCCGTTGAGGGTTCATTGGGATTGTTCTATGTCTTGTAATTCCTCTTTCATTACAGAAATCAGTAAACTCAGTAGATAGATATTCTAAGCCATTGTCGATTCTCAAATGCTTGAGCTTCTTACCCCTTAAATTCTCCATCTGAATCAGCCATGTTCTGAATTTGGTGAAGACATCACTTTTGTTTCTTAAAACAAACACCTACACTTTCCTACTGAAATCATCAATCACAGACATGAAGTATCTTCCTCCTCCATAAGTTTCAGTTCTAGATAGTCCCCAAATGTCTGAGTGGACATAATCTAAAGGTTCTTGAGTAATGTGAGCCCCCTTAGCATAAGGCAATTCCTGTGATTTGCCTAATGCACATTTATCACAAAATTCAAGTGTTTGATTTCCAACCTCTCCAATTATGCCTCTCTTGGATAATTCCTTTAATCCTCTTTCCCCAATGTGCCCTAACCTCTTATGCCACAGTATTAATTCATTCTTGCCTAGAATGTTGCCCACACAACCAACCACAGGCTTTCCAATCAAAATAAACAGACCATTATGTTGTTTTCCTTTGATCACCAGTTTGTTTCCTTTAGTTATGTGTAATTGACCATCAACAGACTTGAATTCACATCCAGTAGAAATAAGAGATCCTAGGGAGAGTAAATTTCTCTTAAGACCAGGTACATACCTCACATTGGTGATAGTTCTTGTAATTCCATCAAACATGTTAATGTTTACTGATCCAGTGCCTTGAACCCTGCATGATTGATCATTTCCCAGCAAAACACACCCTCCATCTTCTTTCTTAAGGTTCTAAAACCATTCTTCATGAGGACACATATGGAAAGAGCATCAAGTGTCAAGAACCCACTCCTTCTCCATCTTTGACTCAGTAACATTCAGAACTTCTGGTGTGTCTTCTTCATGTTCAACCGTAGCAGCTTCAGCACCTTGTCTTCCTTTTTCTTTATCTTTTGTGGGCAGTCCTTCTTCAGGTGTCCAGTTTGTTTACATTTGAAACACTTCCTATTTTCTACCCACTCTCCAGATTTCTTCTGAGTATTATTTTCGTTCTTTAAATTTCTTGAAGTTTGGCCCTTCTTCTTCTGATAGTTTCTTCTGAACTTAATGTTCAAACCTTCACCAGATTGAGTTACTTTCTTATCTCCCTGATTCTGCAAACATTTGGTCTTCAAGACAGTAATAATTGAGTCATAACTCAACTTATCCTGCCTCCCAAACATCAAAGTGTCCTTGAAACTCTCCATATATCTTGGCAAGGCATTTAGTAACATCAAAGCTTTGTCATCGTCTTCCATTTTTACCCCAAGATCTTCTAGTTCATCAAGAAGCTTTGTAAACTCATCTAGTTGATCAGAAATTTCCTTTTCATCCACCATCTTGAAAGCTAGTAATCTCTGCTTGAGGAATAGCTTATTGGAAACTGATTTGGACTGGTAAAGCTCCTCCAATCTGTTCCAGGCATCAATTGCATTCAAACATCTGGATATTTCCCTCAAAGGCTTATCCCCAAGAGACAGGATGATCAGGCTCAATGCCTTTTGATCCATATCACCATATTTGGGTTTCTCAGCCTCCACCCACTCATCTTCAAGTTTGAGAGCATTTACTAACCCATTCAGCACTTAGCCTTCATCTTTATTTTCCACAGAGATAAATCGTTTTTCCCTGAAAATTTGTCCAGATCCATCTTCATTCCTGACATTCTCTTCTTCTTCTTGTGTGAGAAGTTTCCCACAGACGGCACCACTTATTATGAGAAGATCAAAGTCACACAAAAACAAAAGAAAAAACAATGTTCGAATGAAATAAGAATGAAAACGGCCGAACAGTGCTCACACGCAGAAAAACAGAAATAGAATCAAACACTCAGAGATTTACGTGGTTCGATCAAAGGTGATCTACATCCACGGAGGCTCTATGCGCCTCAATTCACTATACTACACAATCAATTACAAGAATCTCTCAGAAACTAGAAAATCCCCAAATCACAAGTCAATTTGGAGCAGAAACCCTAGACTTCTAATTCTCTCAATTGTGTAATGTTTACAGAGGGAAAACTATATCATCTAGCTCACATTTACAAGTGATACAAATGTATATAAGTACTATAGCTCGAATCCTGAAGACGAGAGAGCTGTAACTGACTTTAGCTCAACAGCTACAAGTTGCAGAAATAGGGCTTCCACAACGCTTTTTAGCGCAACAGACTAAACCCGTTGTAACCGGCAGTTATAACTAACCTAAGTCTGGTTCCCTCCTAACCTCTTCCACTGATTTGAGTTTAAACCCGGTTTTCTGATCCGGTTCTTCAAATCATAACTCCGGTTCTGAATTCTTCACAACTCATACTTCATACAACAAACCACTTGATGAAATTGAACCAATATTCACAGTTTCAAATAATTTTTTAAGAGTATTGTGACAACACGTTATCACAAATAACATATTATTAGTGACCATAATTGTGGTCTAAAAAACGGTAGCACAAAAGACCTTTTGTTGTAGTGTAATTGGTTGACCCGATTCTAGATTAGATGGTTTGGACAAGGACTTGGTCATCCGGGTCGAACCAGTGCAACAGGTTATTTATCGACGGTAATTAATTCTCATAAGTCGTGGAGAACGAAAACCAAGGCTACTACGTGAAGTCCTTCAAATCACCCGACATTGACTCGGATATGTCTTCAGATTGTAAAACTCTATTGCCAAAGCATCGTCTTGGACTAATTGGGCCACGGTGGGCGCCATGATCAGAGTTGAGCGGGTCCAAAGAGAAGGGAAATCTATTTAGATCAAACTACAATTTATTTCGGAAGCAAGCACACTGGTGTAACAGAGCATCTTGTAATAATGAAAAGATGTAAATTTTCGGTGTGAATTTGGAGAGGTGAATCTATGGACGGTTGGGAATTGCGTGGTAGAGTGAATTTTTTATTGGATTGACATTTGACAATTAAATTAAGGGTTACACAATAAGAGAGAGAGAGAGAGAGAGAGAGAGAGAGAGAGAGAGAGAGAGAGAGAGAATTTAGAGAGTTAAGCGTAAGTAACGGCTTACCTATATCGCCTCTATGTCAAACACGTAGTCATGAAACGGTTCATACATTCCTTATTTAGGTTTGATCGGTAGTGGGGCAAAGCAATTAACGAAACTGTCTTGCAAATCTTTTAATATTTAATATGTTATATATTATATTATATGTTACATCAATAAACACATTTTAATGTGTAACCATCCTTTATATATTCCTCATTATTTTTTATTTTTTTTGCAATGTTTAGGAAGTCCGATGTTGATAAATAAAAATAATATTTAATCACATGCAAAAAGAGGAAGTAGAAAAAATTAAAATTGAAATTCTCCTAAAGAAATATTAAAAAAAAAAAAAAATTAGACTTGTGATTAGGGATATCAACGGATAGGGTAGGGTACGGGTAAGTCTTCCCCATACCCTACCCGCATATAAAATGTCATACCCATACCCTACCCTATTATCCTAATTTTTACATTGGGTAAGGTACGGGTAAAACTGACGGGTATACATGTACCTGCGGGTGATCGGGCTACCTTATATTTCATAGAAATATAGAAAAAAAAAAACACAAATTACATATAAGTCATAGATAAAGATCAACACATTACTTATAATCTGTAGTTGCATTCCAAGACTTGATTAGATAGTTAACTTAGTTGATATTTGCCAATTCCTTTTACATATGATATCTACTATATCTTTGTATATACATATTTCATTCAATAACTTATGCATAATATATACTTATATATATACATATTAACATATTAAGATATATTATATATATTATAATATATATATATAATATATATATATATATATATTGGGTAGACGAGTAGCATATACGGGTTGGGTAGCCGGGTATAATAAATTCATACTCTATCCTTACCCTACTAACATTTGACAGGTACGGGCGATACCCTACCCGTTACCCTAGAACTCGAGTAGTGCCCTGTTCATTTATGATTTTACCCACGGGTAACCCTACCTTGCGGGTAAAATTGACATCCCTACATGTGATATAATGGTTGAGAAAACATGTATATAGGGCGTCAAAATAGTGCGGAGGTGGGACACAAAATTTATAAAAAAATGATACGACATTTAATGAAACATTGGACACATTTTTAGGGGAAAAAGAGAACACCAAAAAGGTCATGTTGACATGTGTCGTTTCCTATTTTTGTGCGGTTGTGAATCAGTGTGGTTCTGATATGTGTATTTCTCTACTTTTCAGTGCTGCTTTTTTTTTATAGTAAGTAGGGATTATTACATAAAAATATAAAATCACGATACTGTTTAATATAATATTGTATGATTGATATATAATATTAATATAATTATGCATGTAATTTTCAAAGGACAATGTAAAAACTTTAATTAATTATCATTCATTTCGAAAGATTTGAACCAAGCAATATTAGTCTCATCCCAAATTTATACGAAGCAGCTCCCAAATACTTTAATGAGCTATTGTTGTTGTTGTTGTTCTTTTTTTTTTTTTTTTTTTTTAAGTGGGAATTGAGGTTCAAATCTTTGACCTCTACCATAAATTAGTGAGACGGTATCACTAAATTGATATACGTAGTGTATGCATGAATTTTGATCGATTTAGATGAGTATTTTATAGCATTTGCATGCATTATTGGTTGGTTTGTGTAGATTCATTATATTGTGTCATATAATGTGTGTGTACTAAAGATAATTAGGTGGTTTTTAAGAAAAAAATTCCTTTGGACGAAGTTTGATGATCATATGAGCCAAGAGAGGGGTGAAACATGAAGTTTGGAAGAAAAAGGCTTGTAAAAACCCGAAGAAATAACTCGGTCGAGTTGGAACAACAAACTCGATTGAGTTAAGAGTTCATGAGAAAAACTCAGTCGAGTCACACAAGGCGAATCGATGCTTCGAGGTGCAAGGGTATTTTAATGTAAAAGACCAACTCGGTCGAGTTGACCATTGTGACTTGGTCGAGTTGGAAGTTCGAATAGAAGACGAGTTTGGCTAACAAGGCCAACTCGGTCGAGTTGGTTTGACTGATTCAGTCAAACTAACTTTGTCGAGTTAGTTTGACTGACTCAGTCGAGTTGATTAATCTGTGTCAGTCGAGTTGCCTGAGGCGATTCACACGTTTTGGCCCATTTTAGGCCCGTTTCAACCCCCAATTCTTCCCAACTTATAAATATAGATTTCCAAGTCTAAAAATAAGCATCATACATCATAAGAAACACCTTGGAGGCTTGGATTAAAGAGCAAGAAACGCGAAGCAAAAATGATCAAAATCGAAGATTCCTGGTTTTGTTGCTTTATTTATTTTTATTGTTATAAGAATGTTTGTCCATGAAAGTTCTTGTATTTTGATAATAAACATGAGTAGCTAAATACCATTGTGTTCTATGGCTAGAAGGAAGGTTTAATGTCCGACTATGTTTTGATTAATGTTTTATTTCGAGACTCCGTTCTAGGTTCTCATCGTATGTGTTGGCTCTTATATTATGAATTGATTCATCTGGATAATTAGTATATTCTACTTGCTTAATAACTCGATGTCCGAGAGTAGAGGGTTGTTAATAGCCACACACCACATATCATAGGTATCAATAGTCATCCGAGAGGAGTGAAATACTTGTATAGGCATTAGTTTTAGGAACCTTTTGGAGTTACGTACGTGATAGTTAGGCCGAGATGGTAATTATTCATAGGTAATCAACACGTTAACATCATACGAGAGGATATTTAACTAGAGAAGTGCTGCCTAATAAGAAGTTGAATTCGGTCTAAAAGTCTAGAAAATTACTATAATTGAGTATAGGAAAACATAACCGAAATCGAACCCTAGGATACATTTCTTCATCTGATTTATTCCTTTGTGACTGCTTGTTTGCATCTATTGAGCGTCATATTTGCTTTGTTTATTATTTTTGTGCACTTTAGTTTTAGGTTAATCAACACTTTTTATTTGAGAGTCTAGATAGGGTTGGCTATTATAATCGGGGTATTGAAATTGAACATAGGGCACAGTCTCTGTAGGGTCGACCTTGCTCACTACTAGCTACATTAGCATCGTATCCTTGTAGTAATACTAGGGTTGGAAATAGTGTTTTTATATACTACCAAGGTCTGGACTTAGTGAGCTATTGGTTCCCATTCTTTTATATGGATTTCAAATGTCAAAATACTAATTCTCATTTATCTTGGATTGTAAAATAGATTTTTGTGCTCGAAAAGTTAAAACTAGCTAAACTAATTATTATTCTATTTTTTCATTCCATAACACTTTCTCTTTACTTTTAACTAGATATCCACCCGTGCGATGAACGAGCTAGATATAAACGTAAATATGTATCATATTGGAAAACTAATAAGATGCTATAAAGGACTTGTATGAAATATTGTAATATAATGACTAAAAGCTTGATATAACAATTACATATGTCTAATAATCATAAACTAAACAAAATTCAAACTAATGGAAAAAGTTAAAAACTAAAGGTTATGAAAAACTTCTCTATATACATCATTAACAGTTAATTGTCATGTTGTTTCTCCCCATCGCATGTATGGATCCACTTCGATCTGTAACTCATGACTGAAAAATGGTTTGTACAAGAAGAATTCTACATTAGACAATGATTGTCCTTGACTTTTATTGATGGTCATAGCATATGAAATTGTAAGAGGAAACTGACGGTATTGGAATTTGAAAGACACTCGCATATCGGATGGAGTCAATGATAATTTTGAAATTAACACATTTGTACCTACACTAGTTCCAGTCATGACTTTCTTTTCAAGTATATGTGTATCAAGTCTTGTGATGGACAACCTTGTATTTTTACACAATCCAAAAGTAAGATGAATATTTCTCAATAGCATCACCAACATGTCAACCTTTAACACCAACGCATGATTCAGAATAATAGGACACGTTATACCAATAAAAAATTCTGGTGTGCGCACACTAGTCATTATCTCAACTGTTAGATCTGATTTGCTTGGACTATCAGAGCTATAGTATCTATGACTCTCCGCAGTATTTTTTTCAATCATGTACTGATTAATAGAACCAACCACATAAAAAATCAGATCCAAGATAGTTCTTTGTTCGAGATACTCTAAATCGTGAATTCTTTAAGATAACAAAGGATAAGTACTCTCAACAATATTTAATAAATAGAAAATATAGCATGACACTAATCTATATGATAATTATATATTTGTGATATTTATGAGTATTACTCTCATGCGATGCACAAAAGTTTATTTAAAAATTAATGATTTTAATTAAACTAAATATGATTTAATCTAATATTTTAAATGTGACCGTATTATACTAATAAAATGAATATTTAGGATTAAACATAAATATACTTATAAGTAATATTAATATAAGTCTCTCTCACGTTATATATGAATTTAATATAACTTACTTTATATATATATATATATATATATATATATATATTATTGATTAACAATAATATAAAATATTAAATATAAAATCTAAGTAAAATATCTATTTTCAAAATGATCATTTTATCTTTGAAGCCCAAACACACATTTAATGCATCTGCACCATTCTTGACTTATAAGCATACACTAATATTATAAGGAAATATTTTTCCATTTTTTTTTCCTTATTATTCTAAATATTTAATATCTCTAAATAAAGTTTTAAATTCTAACAATAACGATTTAACTTAAAAACAAAACTCATTCGCAAGTTGTAATACTTTACTTGTTTATTTCAGTTATACTAAATTAACAAAATAACAAAATAAAATCTAAAAATTATTCAATAGTTAGAATAACAAAATAAAACATGAGTTCTCCAGTTTTTCTTAATATTTTTTATGTATGTTGAAATTTTCTAAATAAATTATACATTTCTCTTGTAAATAGTATATTTATTTAAAAATACATTTTAATTCATGTAAAACAATAAATTGTTTAGGTTGCAAAACGTGAAGAAAAAAAAGACAGTTGAGACCGGTTAATATGGCAAACTATTGTTTAGGTTGCAAGGTCCAAAAAGCATATAGTTTAGGTTGGCTAACTTTACTTATTTAAAAGAAGTTTAGATATATTGCAACGTGTAAAGAGTCATAGTTTAGGTTGGAAAGTGTAATTCGTTGGAAAAAATATATTAATAAATGTAAAATATGAAAAATATGAATAAGTAATAAAAATAATGCTCAGATTTATTATCATATATGAAGTTACATATATGCGCGAAAGTGGTAGGCTAATGACTAATTAAATAAAAATTAGTATTATAGCAAATAGATATTAGCAAATTTAATAATTTGATAAATTATTTTTTTATCAATTTTTTTAATTTAATAAAGTACATGTTCAATTATATATAAATGAATTTTTCTCTCAACATAATAATTGAAGAAAACTTTAGAAATTTTTTGTCGGATAAAATAAATTGACTAGTTGTGGTTTGAATGAAATAGTCAAGTAAAATATTTTTTATAGGATAATAATTTGACTTGTTTTTAGTTATATTCTGAACCATTACTATATAGTACAACCCACAATAAACCCAAAATTCTCGGATGGAAAGTGTTAATTATAGAGCTAACACTCACACACACACACATATATATATATATATATATTAATTGAGAAAAAAATTCAATTCTAACAATAAATAATTAAATAAAAATGAAATATATAAGAAAAGAAACACTAATATTTTATTTGAATATTTGGAAAAAATAAAGTTTTGTATATTTCTTCATTTTCCTGCTTTTGTTTTATACTTTTTTTATTATCTAAATAAATTCTAGTTCTAACTATTAATACTTAATTTCTTTATTTCTAAAGTTAGATTCTCGTTTGCAACTTTTAATATTTTACTTGATGATTTTAACTATACTTAAATACTTCCTATGTTTCAATAAATTCTTACTTTAACAAAAATATAAAAGTTATTTGATAATTTGTCTAACAAATTAAAGACTGTGAGTTTTTCAAACTATTTTAATTTATTCATATTTTATTTTGTATTGTCATCTATTTATATAAATGTTATAATTTTCTTATAAATAGTTTATTTATTTAAAGATACAAATTGATTAATGCGAACAAAGTTACTTATGTTTTTAAGAGTAAAAAAGACATAATTGAGGTTAGTTAGTGTGACAAAGTATTATTTTGGTTACAAAATGTAAAAAACATACTTGAGGTCTAGTTAACATAAAAAAGACTACAAAGTGTAATAAATATCATAATTTCGGTTGCGATAGTAAGTTTCCTTAAAAAGTAATTTTAACAGAATATGCATTATAAAAGAAATATAAATAAATAATTAAAGTAATTTTAATAAAATATTTAATACATAACTATGCATATGCTCAAAACTCCCGTACTCTCGTGATTAAAAAAAAAAAAGTATTAACAAATTTATGATTTGATAAACGGGTTACAAAATAGATATTAAATTTTTACCTTTAATTTAGTAAAGTAGAATTCCATTATTTGGACAATGATTTTTCTTCCTGCGTAACTTAAATAACAAAAAAGAATTTAAAATTCATGTCCATAAAATGAAGTGTTCAGTTGTACTTTTACAACAAAAATATTACTAATTAATATTTTTATTAGAGAATTATTTTACTCATTTTTAGTTGCAACCAGTTCACAATAAACATTCCAATTTAGCATAAATAATTAACCAACAAAAAATCAAAATTTTCAAACCAAACATCTCATTATATGATACATGTTACATGTTAAATGGTGTGAAACGGAAGATCATAAAAAACATGAATAATTTGATATATTATGCATAAAAAACGAATTAGAAATAAAACAATTATTTACAATTGAAAATGAAAGAAAGTTATCCAAAAAAATATCAACTTACCAAAATGGACAAAGAGTTGCCAATCATGGGGTAGTTTGATATTTTATGCATAAAAATGGATTAGAAAAAAAAAAGTGATTTACATTTAAAAAAATGAAAGAAAGTTATCAAAAAAAAGTATCAACTTATCAAAAGTGACAAAAAGTTACCAATCATTAGATCCCACAATCATATTAGTTCATCAAGTATAGGGGTGCTAAACTATATTATTGTGACATATTTAAATAATAATTAGATTATTATTATTTTTTAATAACGTAATTTTTTTATCACCAAAAGACATGCAACAACACGATTTTCTAGATTAGTTTATAGTAATTATAAAGTGTCAAAATATTTAATTTATTTATTTAGAAACTATTTTTGTTTTAATCGAGCCATTACTAAAAATAGTTTTAACTACCATGCCTTAATATTTTACCAATAAACTATGTAAAAAACAAGTTTGAAAATATACATCACATTATGAGACTTTGAAAATTTTAAAAATAATATCAAATAATTGCAGTGGAAAATAAATGAAAACTGTAATATCCCAAAATTTTAGTCTATTATTTAATTCTAAAATATTATTTTACGCGCTTGTATAAATAATTAGATATATAATTTATTACGTCCTTTCAAAGTTGTGCATTGATATTTATTTTTACCACTAAAGTGGAATAAAAATATTATTATTTAAATTAAACCCAAAATATTATAATTATAGATATTTGGGTCCAAACTAGAGAAAATTTTAGGACAGTATAGTCGGTCTGGTAGCTACTAATATTTATTTATTCTTTTGCCCAAATACAAGTAAGGAAGCCCATATAATTATTCGAGAATTTAACTATTTGGCCAAAATTCACTTTTACTTTATATTAAGTTCAAGTCAAACTAATTTCATTTACTTCCAAATCAAAATATTTATTTTGAGAAAATGATAATTGAAGGAATTATGTTTTGAATTTATTTTATGTTATTTATGTTAACACCTGAATTTTTATATATTTATTCAATATTCCAATAAATTCATTTATTCATTTATTTATTAAATTGGGTTAACTAATTATATTTTTAATTTAAGGTTGGGTTACGACCTAACCACAATTTAACCCGTTTAATATTTTCAAGCCCAATAATATTGGGAATCATTGTTTAACTATTTGCAAACCCATTTGTTTGCAGTTTGATTATATTATTTATTATCTTTTTCTTTTAAGCTCAATGTATCAATAGGAAGATCATTCATTATAGTTTAGTCCATTACATTTATTATCTATGTCATTAATAAGCCCAAATCATTGAGCCCAAGATTAAAGTCCGGTCCACTAAAAGAGTGAAGGGCCCATATCTCAAGGCGAAGGAGATCTCCAATTTGAATTACACGATCACGTATTAATCTCAAATCTTTGCAACCAATAAAATATCAATACACATTTATATATATATTATAGTACACTCATATTTACGGTTGTCAAAACCTAATATTTCTCCTCTCCAACAATCGTCATTGACACCACTTCGCCACGATGTCCATCTCGCCAAAAAGAACCGAAAAAGAACCTAAGGGCATAGCCGTCCCATTGAACCATCCACCATCCCTAACTTCCGTACAAAACAAACATCTTCGCCAACAAACATCTTCGCCATCCATAATCTAGGTCCAATTTTCAAACAGGTAAACCAACACTCAATTCAGTCCCAAAATATTTTCTTATCGGCACGTATGCAGGGGGATGGGAGTCAGTGTATGTATGTAAATTGGTACATGTGGGTGTATATGTATGTTTAGTGGGTGTTTATGTATGTGCAACTGTGATATTAGTGTGGGTGTGAGAATTTAATATGTGTGTATGATGGTGAGTATGTAGTATGTGCAGGTGTGTGTATGTATGCATGAGTGTGTGCGTAATTTGGTGTATGTGTCTGTATATGTGGAAGTGTGGGTGTGTGTGTGTTATTAGGTATAGGTGTGTTAGTGTGAGTTTGATGTAGGGGGATGGGAAATAAATATCCAATTTCAGAATTCACCTTTCATTTCTAAATGTTCTATCTTTCCTAAACCTTTCCATGAAACACCAATTCATTTCCCACAGGAATACCACTCCCTGACCTTTATTATGCTCATATACTAAACCTTTCTCTTTATTAGATGGCCAAATTACAATTCTTTTCATAAATTGGGTTTAATAAATTAATATTAAATACATGTGCATCTGCGTGTAGGTTGCAAAGATCAAGGATTTCGGACATATAATTTGTATTATATTTCACTCATTTTACATGAGACACTAGGTGGAGGTTTATTGTTTATCGCTTTAATTATATTTACTTAACTGTCCATATGTTTTTCAAGTTATTACTTGCCAATACAAGTAATTATTCAATTTGCTACTTGCCAATACAAGTTTAGCCCATTACCAGTATGCTACTTGCCAATACAAGTTAGCTCTATGTGTCTTGCCAATACAGCACATCATTATGATAATTGTTACATTGCATGCCTCTTGTACTTGTAATTATTGTGATAAGTTGTAATCCTCCACGAGTTAAAGGAAGCTCACCCCAACCCAATATTGATCCTTTCAGGTTACCTCGGTGTTGGTCGGTGGAGTTGAGGCAGGGCACGGAGCATATGATAGTCACCAAAATTTTAGTAAATAATTTACCATTTATATGTAGCTACTTGAAAATTTATATGTAGCTACTTGAAATTTATGTGGAGGTATTGAAATGGCTAGTTGTGACTAGATTAATAGGTAAAATATTAATAAAGTTACATGACTACTTACTTAATTATCTTCGAGATATGTGATATTTACATACATTACTTGTTTGAATGTTTATCAAGGTTTCAAATATTATGTGACAATGCATGAGTGAATTATTATATGATCTTTTTTTGAAATAAAATAAGTAATATGCTTATGTGCTTGTACTGTGACTTGATTGTACCTTGATTTGATTTGCATGTTATATAGGCTTGTACATCAGGTATGCTTGTACATTCACACACACAAACACTTACACTTAATAAGATAAATTAAAGTACACTCCTATGGGTCTCCTTCCATACGGTCAATGTTGTATTATGTGGGTCTCCTTCCATACGGTCAATGTTATATTATGTGTTGTTAATTAGTTATAATAAAGCATGATTAGATGTGATGAGTAAATTATATTTTTGTTGGAGGTGCGATAAGTTTATCTTAATAATTTTAATCGTGATATGTTTATTAATATTATGTTCCTATAAATTAACTAATAAATAAATTATTTGTCTATACTTAGTTGTTGATTTGTGTATGTTTATTTATAAATTTCACTAGTATGTTGTTGTTAAATAGGTCTCCACCTTGCTACAGTCTAGACTGTATATGTACTTATTTATATTGTGTTATGACTTATGGTTTCGATACTATGCAAAATTTATATTTGAATTTATTGAGGTTATAGATTATAGAAAGATCCCTGATATGAAGTTAATTATGCTCTTAGAATTAATTTGATAAAAACATGTCTGTATATTTATTGAATTATTTGTATTGAATGTATGCGTAGGAATACAAATGAGAGGGGAAGGGCTATATATAGGTCCCCCCCAACCTTCAAAAAGCTAAAAATAAGCCCAAATAAGAGCAAAAGTGTAAAAATACAAAAGGGAGTGCTTGGTCCTTTAAGTTGTTGAGTCGAGCCCCTTGGGCGCACTCGACTCGTACTTCTCGTGATTTCTGGGAATAATCTGTCCGGAATCAGCGTTCGAATTCAACTACAAAGTTGTATATTTTTGTCTCGGCTATGCGTAAAAACTTAAATCACTCAAATCAGAGCTTGGATGAAGAAGTTACTAGCAAAATATGAAAACTGCACGAAACAGTGTATGCGCGCACGAAACAGCCGCGAACTACCGGTCCAACTGCCAGTCCAGCGGCCGGTCTTGCAGCCGGGCCAGTCATGACAGCAGAAATTTTTACCATGACACACTAGGTGGTCCTGCCAGTCCGGCAGCCGGTCCAGTAGTGGTCCTTTCCCCTGTTTTACACCTCCGTCTTCCATCGCTGTTCGGACCCCTTCCTCTCATTTTCTCGACTTGACCCCTTCACGACTTTTGTTTGTGACTCGACGAACTTAAATTTAAGATTTTATTAGGTCTGATTTGGGGCCGTTTAGGCCTCGGTTTGTAGGCTGGAACGTGGCATATATGCGATCGACACTTCTTCTTTCTTTCTCCAATTTGAGGCATTTTCATCGATTCTCGACCCGACTCCTTCATGACTTTTACTCATGACGTAATGATCTTCAGTTTGGGCCTGACCCTGACCCATTTTGGGCCCGTTTGATCCTTAGGATGTGGGTCGGAGTATGAAAATGGATGTGAATGATCTTCTAAATTCTTCTGAGTTTTCTAACCTTCAAAATAAGACTAAAAAACATCCAAAAGGGCATCGAATCATATTAAAAAAAAAAAAATCAACCCGGAAGCACAATAAAACACGAAATCGCACATAAACACAATAATTACACGAAATTCTCCACAAAATATGAACGTGAAAAGTGCAAGAAAAACGATAATTTTTGTGTTCATGCAATAAAGGGACGTCAAAATATAAAAGTCATTTATATAACGTGATAACTAAAGACTTAAGTCGACAAATATCTCGGTGTTATAGTCATCATGGTCCTAAACCACTGGGCGTCCACCCCTCGCCCTATACCAACATCCCTTTTGTACAATAAAGGCATACAATGATTTTTGAGTTATGAAATGCAAAATTCACATAAGGGTATGTCATAAAAAATATAGATAAAATATGTGCTCATAGTCCATTAGGCTTCCAAAAGGAAGGCTTCATACTCGCGCTCTGTAGTGGCTGGTTATTTAATACCGTCTGCCTCATAAGGACTCTAGTAGGCCTTCCCTTTTTTCCTCAAATGGAGGACCCTAACCTCTGTCTGATGTCCTTTCACGGTGCCTCTCTTTGTCACGTCGCACGGTAATATGGCAGTGGAAGGCTATAGGACGTCTATATGACTAACATCAGTTTCCACCTCAATGACTGGAGGCGTACTCCTATACTCCGGACTACTCAAATCAGCATCTCTGGATTCTGAAGCCACGATGTCAACGACGTCCTAAATCGCCGCATCTACCGGATCAACCAAGTCTGCAGCTACTCTCCCCAAATCAGGTCCGACATCCCGTGCCAACCTTCGCTCTTTAGAAACTACGATCGAGTTGTGATGTGTGTCTCCTCGAACACTAAGCGGGGACTGAACACTATCTTCACCAACTGTATGTGTACGTGGAGAAGGGACGTAAATAGGATCACTGGATGACACATGCAAATCATCACTGGGATTACCCTCCTTATGCGGGCCAGATGCATCGCGAGATGGACATGCATCATGCTTCGGAACACCGCCCATGAAAGGTGACAAGCCTTCTTTAATAGGGAAATTCTCCTTGTAGAAAATATCACGAACCAGAGTGGGGAGCTCCGCCTTGTACAAATCAATCTTCTCGTTGACGTAACTCTTCAGCTACTCAGCCTTGGAGTCATAGTAAGATGTAATGCTCTTCATCAGTGCACCGTGCAATGAAGATAGATCAGTAATACTAACCCTCGACGGTCTGGCTTCTGCTCGTCCTAGCCCAACTCTCGGGATATCCGAACCACGATGATGGCCATGCTCGGCTATGTGTGAAGGCTCTACCTCACCACTGTGTGACATAGCAGCAGAGCGATCCGTACGGTGCTCCAACTCTATGGCATCCTGCTGGAGAAAGTGCTCTCTTTGATCATCCATACCTTCTTCGGTTACCGGGACTTCCTCAGATAGTGGGTAGTACATGATGTACCAGTAACACAAAGGGCCTACTGCGCTTGGTTGGCCGATCGTCGGCTACCCTATATTCGCGATCGGAGACTGTTTCCCTAATACTGGTAATCCCGCGCCTCAAGGTCGGATTCGATGCCTCCCCCTGCTCTGTGCTGCACGATCCTCTTGCACGACCAAAGTCGAAGCCCCGATCATGACGTTCAGCTGCCATTTCCCCTACAGGTTCCTGAATAGGCTGCCCCTGCGGATCTTCATACATATGCGGTCGTCTTGGACTGCCCCACCACTCCCTGGGTACGTATTGGGCGACACCCATATGAAGATCCTCATCTAAATATTGGAGATACACGACCCCCTCCTCCTCCGATGTGGGAACTAGAGTCTCGAGATATTCCGTCTGCAGTACGGGAAAAATATGGATTGAATAAAAAATATATGTATTAAACAACTACCGTGATAAGAACATTAAACTACAGAAAACTAACCTCGTCATTGAAGAAGTCTGAAGTCACATCTCTATCCGCAAAAAAAAAAAACAAAATTCTAACGAACACATCGGGGCCGCTGCAGGTGCTGAGGGGGTATAAGACTAACAAACTTCATCCCAAAAATAGGGTTAGCCTCGAGAGCCCACGTTTGAGAAATCAAACATTGTGAGAAGGAAAAAAAATAATTACATATTAGCTTCAACAAAGTCACAACTAAAATAAATACATAGCGTAAACGCTAACTTGGACCCGTAAACGTGATAGGATGCAAATTTCCCCTTCGCAAGGGGGTCTGGCGGTAACTGTAGGGGAATCATACCTAAGGTAGTGTGCAAGCTTCTAGAAGGTATACTTGACACGTCGGTTTCTAACCTAGTGTTCCGCAAGTGTACGGATGTAGGTGTAGTAACGATTATCAAGGTCGATCCCACAAGGAATAGTTTTAGATAGTTCGATACCTCAATAATATAGGATTGTCCTAACTAGATACTAAATTGCAAAAGGTTGAATTTACTAATTAAAGTACCCAATGAAATATGAACTCAAACTTGGTAACCGCAAAGAATTAATAATCAAGAATAAAAGGAATCCTAGGGTATCGATTTCAGGATATTTATTCCAATGATGATTAGAATTAACTTATTAATTTTAACCGATCTAGTGTTTATTAAGCGGCGCAACATTAACCTAACCCTCCTCTCGAAGTAGTTAAATCGTTGATTAACTAAGACAATTACCCTCTCGAGTTAATTAATCCTAGAAACTCCAAAAAGCTCAATGCCTACACAGTCATAGACAACTATGCTCTATATCGTACGTCTAATAACAAACCCCTCCTCTCAAAGCAGATTTGTTAAACAAGATTACTAAACCTAGATGGTCAGACTAAATTCAGTTATTAAAACAAATATAAAGATAAACACATATAAGAACGGAATTCAATAAGTTAAAACGTAAATCAAAACATTGTCATCAAATAATCCCTACTTTCTAACCCTAGGACACGAATAGCTTAGCTACTCATGCCTAGGTTCAATTCAATACAATATTTGAAACAAAACATTATAGAAAATTAAAACTAGGAAAAATCGCTAAACCCGAGTAAATCGTTCCGTTGATTGAATCTTCATCGTCGTCCAAGTCGTCTATCGCCTCAAAACTTGGATATTATGTATCTCTCTTGAAAAACGACTTGGAACCCCTTTTTATAGAGTTTAGATAAGCCCCATTAAATTAGAAAATCAGATCCCCTTTTAAAACAGGATCTCTCTTAACGGCGGCCTTTTTGACACGACCGTATTGCTTGCAAAACTTCAATTTACGCGCATAATTTGACACGGCCGTGTTGCTTTGTGACGCGGCCGTGTTACTCTTCAGAGCCTATTTGGCCTTTACCCAACACTTTTGACACGGCCGTGTTGCTTATGTGACACGGCCGTGTCGGTTCTTGCTTCGTTTTGCTCCTGGACCGGTTCAAGCGGGTTTGGACCGGTTCTTGGATGGTTCAGACCGATTTCCCCTGGTTTTCTCTATTTTGGGCCGGTTTTCACTCTGTTTCAACTTGTTTTCTTGTCCGGTAGTCGTAAATCACAACTTTTTATCCTGAAAATGCTCAAAACACCTTAAAACAAGATGAGTACGTTAATTTGTCACTTATATCACATTTCATCCAATTCCTAACCATTTATGCACATAATCCCTATAAAATAGTATCATAAATTAACCTAATTACATGCATTATTAACGTGCATCAATACTTTCCCCAAGGGAAGTCGTACACGACCGTCGTGCATCGCTACCAAATTAATTAGTGTATATAAAAATACACTTATCCCTATCCCACTACTCTAACCAGTAGAGTGGTGAGTAGGAGAAAACCCACGAGAAACGGTTGAACAGTATTGTCATGATATGCCAAGCGATTATTTATTACAAACACGAATAAACTCGAATAAAGAAAGAAATAAAGGTGGGGGGGGGGGGGATTAATTTGTCAAGCCAGAAACCACTATTTAGCTATGATCAACTAAGCTAAGATTCAATTAACAAAAGATAACAACTATTGTTGATGCCCAATGGAAAGCATTTCAAGTCCTTATTTCACGACTACTAACAAGCTCTAGCAATCGTATTATCTCGTAATTATGGCTAATCAAAATAAGCTCTTCGACTAACCCTATCCAATTAAACCAAAATGTCGAACAAGCTCTCTTCAATTTGGCAATCAAATGATGAAAGCTCCAAGATAGTGAAACAGATTTGACATAAACCTCGAAAGCTCGGGTTTAGAGGTCAAACTCTACACTATCACCAAAGAAACCACTCGTTGTTTGCTACTAGGAAATCGGAAATCCTACAATTACGGATAGTGATTTCCAATTCTAGCAACACATTTATACACTCCCTAGAGGTTGATCAAGCCAAGAAAAAGCATACAAATATGAGTCAATAACAGTAAATAGTATAGAACACTTGAAATTACAAACAAATGGTAACATCAACTTGCAATAATCATGTAAACATTGTCACTCAAAGTTTTATATTTGATCAAGGGTAGAAATAAGGGTGCTACTCACACATGGAAGCTAAAACAAACAGAAAATAAGTAGAAAAATAGAGAAACATGATACTAAGATGGATGAATCCAAAGATGTCAATTGGAGAAGATAATCCTTCAATCTCTTGTCCAATCTTCCTTCCTTGGTGGCTTTGGTGGCTCAAAAATGGCTGGAAAGTGTGTATTTCAAAGTCCCAAAGTAGGTTAATTTCGAAAGGGAGGATATATATATAGGGGAAGAGTTGTTACTTCAGTTTAAGGCAAAATCGCGTTCAGGAATTTAAAACAGGGCAAGGAATCTCGGCCGAGATGCAAGTGTGTCTCCCGAGACGTGAAAAAGGGTTTTTCAGAATGTAAACCGTGGGATAATCTCGGTCGAGATTGGGTTGCATCTCGGCCTAGACGTGAAAAGGGGATTTTAGGGTTTGGGTTTATCTCGGCCGAGATTGGGTTTCATCTCGGCCGAGATCTTCATATCTTTGAAAATCTGATTTTCTCTGGCGAGCTATGTACAGCATCTCGGCCGAGATCTTCAATTTCTCAAAACTCCAGGCTTTCCCTGGAGAAGTATCTCGGCCGAGATTTTGCCCTATCTCGGCCGAGATCTATCCCTCAGCCCTGTTCCTTGTTTCTTCGACTGATCCCTCGACTCCGCGATCGTTTGATGTTCTTTTTCGATCCTTTATCACCTGTCTTAACACAAAAACAACACAAACACATTATTTTGCCAATGAGAATACAAAAGCACTAAATACACGTGATTATGCATATTATTGACACTAAATGACACTAAAAGAGCCCTAATGTGCATGCACGGGATACATGTACCAAATCTCCCCAAACTTAGAACTTGTTCATCCCGAACAATAAAGTGAAAGACAAAAGGACACGTGTTTAGGGCAGAGTTTAGTGGCATTTGATTTCAGAGAATTTTCATGAAAAAGAGTAAGCGATCATGATAAAAGCGAGCATATGTGATAGATTTAGATCCACTACTCTCGAGACATAACACTCTCAACTTAAGATCCTCACCGGGTGAGTGTATCTCTCTCTCTCTCGAGTGTATTAAAAAGGGTAGTGTTTACACTCGCATTGAAATGCACACAATGCCTACCATAAGCTTACCAGTCATCTAAACCTGAAATAGTACTTGACATGTGTGACAATGAATCAATTAGGTCTTTATGTGGGTTGTAATGTTGGCTAGGGGTAAGGTGGGATAAAATTTAGGTAAAAGTGACTATAAAACGGACTAAATGAGTCGTGCACTTCCCATCTACCCCTCAAACAGTGGTCACTCAACCTTACTCTTTTAATTCTCAATCAAGTCAAACTTGAGATTCGACTTCTTCACCTTATTCCTACCTACATTTCCCATATTTATCAATCCTTTCAATAATTATGCTTCTTAAGAGTTTCCTAGACAAGGGATTGTAATCACTAAATGATGTGATTTTCATTAACTTCTCCTAAAAAATGGTATATACACTTCCTTTTTCTTTCGTTTTTCTACTTTTTTCGATTTTTTTTAAAGGTTAATATTCTCGATTATAGCCTATTTCGCGTTTTTCCTTTCACCCTTCTTCGTTTTCCACTAGTTTACCCAAATTCAATCCTAATTCCCAAACTAACTACCTTCCAACCGCCTCCCTCATACTCAACAGTCCGTTTGGGTATCAAAGGCTAAATGAAAGGTAAATTTGCTTGTAGTGTTGGGTATCAAACAAAAAAAGCTAAAGCTCAAGGGGCTCAACTAGAGACAATGTCAAATCTGGTAAAAAGGAAATATTTTCAAGCTTTTGAAATAGGTTTTTGATCAAGAATTGCCTAATATCATTTTCAAAGACACAACATGTATTGACTTATTCAAAAGTAGAGAATTGGGGCAAGTTCTAGACGAAAATGCATGCATTCATGAATTTTCGCACCGAAAGGAAATTTAATTTCACTCCAAAAATGGGAGTACACATTAGGCTCAAAGACTCACTTGGTTGCAATTTTGATCAAAAGTTTTGAAAGTATGTTCAATTTTGTTTCAAAAAGTCAATCATGCTCTACCATGTGCTTCTTTCAAAAATATTTGTTAAATTTTTTTATCATTATCAATGCCACATTTTTCCTTCCTAAACTAATCCAATTGCTTTCTCGAGCTGCCAACTTGTCCGAATCCCACCCCCTCCCCAAACTTAGTTGCAAACTAAGTTTGTGGAAAAAGAGGAGCACAAGTCGGTGCTCGTCGAAATTAACCAATTATTAACCAACTAACTAACTAACTTAACAAAAATAATCATGCTCCTAAAAATATGCAAGTTATCAAAATTTAATAAAGACAATATCAATATAACCAAAATAAACAAAAGACATCAATTGGTTCACAGTGGGTCTCGGCCGAGATATCGTTCCAGAGATGTTTGCCAGTTTGGGCTCTCCTGAGTCTCGACCGAGATGCCGCATGTTTCTCGGCCGAGATGTGCTTCCAGGGAATCGCCCTGCTGCGCCTTCACAACGTCTCGGCCAAGATTCCTCGTGTGTCTCAGCCGAGATGGCCTCCCCTGCACTTTTCCTTCATTTTGCTCCCCTTCACCCCCACTTCATGCTATCTCTCGATTATTCTAATTTATACCTGCATATTTCTCAACAAAAACATCAAATATGCCACAAGGCATTTATTAAGTAACTAACTAGGAATTTGAAAAACGCAAGAATTTGAAAGATACCGGGGTGCCTCCCGACAAGCGCCTTTATTTAACGTCTTTGGCTCGACGGATGTTCTTTTTACTTCAATTCACTGGAAAGGGTTCCTCGGTCCCTTCCTTCCGTGCTTCATTCAATTCTCGCGAGTCTTTATGGGCCTCCCACTCTTCCTTACCGTCTTCTGGCATCTTAATTTCCGGGTCAATTTCACCCGGATCTTCTTGGATCCCCAAACTTGTTCTTTCCACATCCTTTGCCTTCCTTTCACGCAATCTCTTCCTAACTTTCTTGCTGTTCAAAGCAATAATATCTTTCCCAAGCAAGTAAATCAAATCAATAGAGAAAACATCATGTACATCTTCAAAGTGTTTCATGGACTTAAATATATTAAACTTCACAATTTGACCTTCAAACTCCAGGTGAGAGTCCCCTCACGCACATCTATTTTTGTTTGGGAGGTATTCATGAATGGCCTTGCCAACAAAATAGGTGTGGAGTTTGTTGTGTCTCCTTGCATATCTAATATATAGAAGTCGGACGGAAAAATAATATTATTTACCTCAATAAGTACATTCTCAACCACTCCATCCGGGAATGAGGTACTTCAATTGGCGAGTTGGATAACAACGTTAGTTTCTTTCAATGCCCCTAAGTTTAGGCTCTGAAACATCGAACGGGGCATCACGTTGATTGATGCCCCTAAATCAAGCATAGTTTTCTCTATTAGACAATTACCAATCTTACACGGGATGACGAACATTCCCGGGTCCTTGCACTTTTGAGGGAGTTTCTTTTGGAATATGGCAGACACACTTTCCCTCCTGAGTACCTTGTTATTTCCTTGAGGCCTTCTTTTGTTTGTGCATAGACCCTTCATATATATTGCATACCGTTTTGATCTCCACTTTCTGAAATATTTCAAGCATTTCCCGTTCTCTGTCTTTGTCTACAACTTTCTTGATTAGGCACGGGAATGGAAGTGGTGGGGTCACGGTCAGTGTTGGAGTGTTGAGCTTTAGATCCTTAAGGGGGATTAGTATGGTTCTTCCTTCGACAAATTCTCTTTCTCTTCCCTTTTCTTCTTCATACTCCAAGTGAGGGAGGCTCTTGGGTGGCTTCTCGAGCACTTTTCCGCTCCTCAAGGTACTTACACTAACATTCTCAACTTTACTCTCTACCTCTTGAAGGGCCTCTGTTTCTCCCTTGTCTTTCACCTTCCAGATACCTTGGGCGAGAAATACTTCTTAATGGGGAATGGCAATAAATGGTCGGAGAAACATGCCGCCACTGCTTCTTTTTGCTTCCTCGACGCCTTTGCAAGTTTCTACTTTAGTAACGAACTTGAACTTCAGCAACTTGAGGAGTTGAGGTCTTTTCTTCATCCAAAATGTCATGTGGGCTGTCTGTCTGTGCAAGTGAAGGCTGCCCGGGCTTCTCAAGCTCTCCAGGCATTACCCTACTAATGATGCCAATTGCATTCACATTAGCCAAATTTTTGGGGTTGATTTCAGGTTGTGCCGGTAGCTTTCCACTTTGAACACTCTCCAGACGATACTGTTGATGCTATTTGACTGACTTGATTTTCAATACTCTGGAATCTCGAACTCGATTCCTTCTGTAGTTGAAGTGTACTTGTTGCTAGGCTCTTGACTATATCGAAAAGGGATGGATCAGAGGGTACTGGCTCAGTGGGTTGCCCTTGCTGGAACGTCCCCCTAGGATAGGGGGGTCGATTGTGTCCACCTTGATCACCCTGTTGATGCATATTTGGACCTTGATTCCCATATTTCAAATTGGGGTGATCTCTCCACCTCGGATTGTACGATTGCGAATAGGGATCATACTTTTGGCCAGCCTGGTTTGGATTAGAATTATGAACTGCATTAGCATGAGCTGCCATTTCTTCTCCAAGAATAGGACAGGTATTAGTGGAGTGCTCGGTTATCTGATAGATTCTGCAGGGTTTTGGGGTAGGAATGCTTCCCGAAATCACTTTCTTCACCAGGTCGGTGAGCTGGTCCAATCTTTCTTCAATAGTTGAATCGATAACATCTTTGACTCGCCTCACTGGTTCTCTACAACGGAACTGTTGAGTGTTGGCGGCCATCTTGGAAATCAATACCCAGGCCTCGGTTGGGGTCTTGTCGGCCAGAGCCCCTCCACTGGCTGAATCAATCATGTTTCGTTCAGTTATACACAGTCCCTCGTACCAATACTGGATCAACAATTGTGGAGTGATTTGATGTGGTGGGCAGCTCCCTACAAGCTTCTTGAATATTTTCCAATACTCATACAATGTTTCCCCCTGCATTTGCCTCACTCCACTAATTTCTTTTCGGATGGTGGTGATTCGAGATGCAAGAAAATACTTTTCTAGAAACTGTGTTTCCATCTGCTCCCAAGTAGTAATGGAACCCGATGGCAAGTAGTACAACTAGTCTATAGCAAGATCTTTCAGTGAGAAAGGAAATGCTATGAGCTTAATTTGTTCTTCAGTCACCCTAGTCGGCTTCATGCTCGAGCAGACCACATGAAATTCCTTTAAGTGTTTGTGTGGGTCTTTCCCAGTTAGCCCATGGAATGACGGCAAGAGGTGAATGAGCCCCGATTTGAGCTCAAAAGTGGTATCATTCCCTATCTCCGGGAACGTAATACACAAGGGTTCTTGTGCAACCCTTGTGTTGACAAGTTCTTTCATGGTTCTTTCTTCATCCTGCTCACCAGCCATCTCTTCCAATTCAATCTCCTCAATCTCTATATTCAAGGTTTCAAATGATTCTCGAACCTCTTCAAGTAACCTAGCTCTTCTCCTCAACAATCTTTCCCGTTCAACTATCTCTGGCTCAAAAAGAAGTTCTTTCTCCACTTGAGAACGCAAGAACATTAACTACCTATCCAGAAACAAGAAAACAAGAGAATATCAAACTACTAGATAAACAAGAAGTAGATAAACAACTAATAAACTAAACATAATGCTTGAACAAATAAAACAACACTATTCTTATCATCTTTCCCCTACAACGACGCCAAAATTTGATACGTGATCGTCGTGTGTCGCTACCAAATTAATTAGTGTATATAAAAATACACTTATCCCTATCCCACTACTCTAACCAGTAGAGTGGTAAGGAGGAGTCGAACCCACGAGGAACAGTTTAACAGTATTGTCTTGATATGCCAAGCGATTATGTATTACAAACACGAATAAACTCGAATAAAGAAAGCAATAAAGGTAGGGGGTTGTGTTTGTCAAGCTAGAAACCACTATTTAGCTATGATCAACTAAGCTAAGATTCAATTAACAAAAGATAGCAAGATAGATAAACCGATTTTTTTATTTTTAATATATGATTTAAGTATCTACCCTTGATCGAGTATCCTTTTGGTTCCAACTAATTACACAATTAATGCTGATGCCCAATGGAAAACATTTCAAGTCCCTATTTCACGACTACTAACAAGCTCTAGCAATCGTATTATCTCGTAATTATGGCTAATCAAAATAAGCTCTTCGACTAACCCTATCCAATTAAACCAAAATGTTGAACAAGCTCTCTTCAATTTGGCAATCGAATGATAAAAGCTCCAAGATAATGAAACAGATTTGACATAAACCTCGAAAGCTCGGGTTTAGAGGTCGAACTCTACACTATCACCAACGAAACCACTCATTGTTTGCTACTAGGGAATCGAAAATCCTATAATTACGGATAGTGATTTCCAATTCTAGCAACACATTCATATACTCCCTAGAGGTTGATCAAGCTAAGAAAAAGCATACAAATATAAGTCAATAACAGTAAATAGTATAAAACACTTGAAATTGCAATCAAATGATAACATCAACTAGCAATAATCATGTAAACATTGTCACTCAAAGTTTTACAATTGATCAAGGGTAGAAATAAGGGTGCTGCTCACCTATGGAAGCTAAAACAAACAGAAAATAAGTAGAAAAATAGAGAAACATGATACTGAGATGGATGAATCCAAAGATGTCAATTGGAGAAGATGATCCTTCAATCTCTTGTCCAATCTTCCTTCCTTGGTGACTTTGGTGGCTCAAAAATGGCTGGAAATTGTGTATTTCAAAGTCCCCAAAGTAGGTTAGTTTCGAAAGGGAGGACATATATATATAGGGGAAGAGTTGTTACTTCAATTTAAGGCAAAATCGCGTTCAGGAATTTAAAACAGGGCAAGGAATCTCGGCCGAGATGCAAGTGTGTCTCGGCCGAGAAGTAAAAAAGGGTTTTTCAGATTATAAATCGAGGGATAATCTCGGCCGAGATTGGGTTGCATCTCGGCCGAGACGTGAAAAGGGGATTTAGGGTTTGGGTTATCTCGGCCGAGATTGGGTTTCATCTCGGCCGAGATCTTCATCTCTTTGAAATTCTAATTTTCTCTGGAGAGCTATCTCGGCCGAGATCTTCAATTTCTCAAAACTCCAGGCTTTCCCGGGAGAAGTATCTCGGCTGAGATTTTGCCCTATCTCGACCGAGATCTATCCCTCAGCCCTGTTCCTTGTTTCTTCGACCGATCCCTCGACTCCGCGATCGTTTGATGTTCTTTTTTATCCTTTTTCACCTGTCTTAACACAAAAGCAACACAAATGCATTATTTTTGCCCATGAGAATACAAAAGCACTAAATACACGTGATTATGCACATTATTGACACTAAAATGTCACTAAAAGTGCCCTACGGTGCGTGCACGGGACACGTGTACCAGGAAGGTTTTAAACCACTCTGGCTGATCGACAAGCGCCCACACCCACCTATCCACGACAGCGTTTCTCCCATTCGAGCACAGCAGAATATAATACAACAATAGCACCTTCGTCACCGTAACTACGTTATGCTCATTGGGCCTGAATCGCCCGAGAAGGAACTGTTCCCTAAGCTCTTCCAGCTTGTGCGCACCAGTTGGACGTATAACCGTGTTGTAGAAACCATCATCCACCGGAGCCGGGGCATTTTCAGGGTCGAAATAGATATCCCCAAAACCTTAAACCGGTTACAAGTGCATACTCATGGCACAAAAATCTTATATAGTGTGTCCCTATTCGAAACCAAAACTCAAAATCTCCAGCACTGGGCTTCACTACCTCCCTCAGTAATAACGAGTTTACTCCCGCCTGAGGAAAAGAAGACGAGGGCTGACAATCGAGTAGGTGGCCTAAAACAGCACCTCCGGAAGGTATCGAGTGCACCACCGGCCAATTCAAGTTCAGTTTTAATCTCTTCAAATATCTTCAACCTGACATAACTAATAACAGTAGCCCTTCGGTTCCAGATATCTGGCCACACATCCTACATAAACGAAAACAACGGATTATTGAATACGGAGTGTGAAAGAGTTAGATATCGTGTCATTAGTTACTCACTACTATACTTATTTTCATGTGTGAATAATACTATGGAAAATGTCGTGTATGATATCGTGTATCATTATTAGCATGTCGTGTAGCATAGCATACAGTACAATGTCGTGTATAATAATTGTTACATCGAAAGTCATCATATATCTTAGTCGTGTATCATAACATATCTATGTCGTGTATACTACCATGTCATGTATATTAACTTTCAATCATGTATCATCATTAGACATCGAAAATCATTTTAAATGGTAAATGTCATGTCTCATATTGTATGTACAGTCGTGTATCATACAATATGAGTTCGTGTATCAAATTATGAGGTCGTGTATTATGAGGTCGTGTATTTTCTCTAGACTGCAGCGATTATGAATTCCTAAAAGTGTAGTCATGTATCATACAATATGAGGTTGTGTATCAAATTATGAGGTCGTCATGAATTCATGTCGTGTATAAAAAAATGTTGTGTTTCTTTACAGTTGAGGTACAACATGTATCAATTGAACAGGTCATGTATTATTTACAAACATATCTTGTATCAACAAAATAAGCCGTGTATCATATATTACATCGTGCATCTTTATATAACAGTCTCTAAATCATCTTCTCCCCTAATTCATTTTCTAAAACTTACAAAAAAAATTACAAAGTAGCAATGGAGTTTTCTTTGAAGTATTTAAAAACTTGTACAATCTAACATCTTCCGATTCTGGTAAAGGTTCATTTGTAGGCGGCGACTGTTCCGGCAGAATAGTAACTTCGTCTCCATGCTTCGGAGGTAATTCTACCCGCGTATCGCCATCAATATTTTCGGTAGCCTCCGGCGGACTATCCATTCAAAGTGAAAAATATTATTGTACACGAAGTGCTGAGTATGATTCACGATTTATTGAAGAAAAGGGCAAAAAAAATTAAATAGGGCAATTTGGTTATGACTCACAGTAGTGGTAGCTTTAATTTAGCCAAAGAAAAAGTGGGGGTAA
Source organism: Ajuga chamaepitys (assembly GCA_958295605.1). NCBI lineage: Eukaryota > Viridiplantae > Streptophyta > Magnoliopsida > Lamiales > Lamiaceae > Ajuga > Ajuga chamaepitys. Next base: position 35,855,917 of record OY282499.1, on the reverse strand, counting down.
AACAGACCTAGCGGGAATATTTGCGGTTTCAAAATTAAAGTTACAAAATAGTTTTTTTAACATTGTGAGTGAGCGCAGTTGCCCATTACCACTAGTTTATGTAGGGTGGGTTTGGTTAGTGGGTTGGGTTATGGGATGTTAGTTGGGTTGTCCATTTATTCAGGTGGTTGGGCCTGATTGGATAAGCAATAAGCTGTTTGATACATTCATGGGTCACTTTCTTATTCTCTGGTTATATAATTTTAGCATGTTTGGTAGCAAGGCCCATACTATTACTAATTAGAAGTAAATGACGTCTTTGTCCTCCAAAGAAATTATATTCACGCATTTGCTGACAACCATCATAACATTTTGACCTCTCACGTAGGTGATATTTCGTCTTCCCAAGACGATCTCACATAGGTTCTTTTGGTGCTAATTTGCTTTGACTCTTCATCTCAGCCACTGGTGGAGGACTCCCTGCTTCTGCCTGGAGTATTGTTCACCCATTGTTAGTCGCCTTCAACAAACGCTTTTGAGGGTTGACCATTACTGATGAGACTGAAATTTTTAACCCTGTTTTTGTAATTTCTTGTGGATACAGTTCAGATCTCTCAAAGAATCGATCTGCAAATATTAAATAAGGTATAGAGGTGTCAAGTTTACCGTAGAGTGTTGAAATGAAACAGGAGCTGGAAGTCGCCAACCGTGGAATGAAGAACATCATGCCGTCCATGGAATGAAAAAATCTGGGGAATTCATTAATTTTAAAAATAAAATAAATAAAGATAAAACAAGAAAGAGAAAAAAAAAATCCTAATAAGATTTCACCGAACTGCAAAGAATATCGAAAAATGAAACTTGAAGATGGATCTCGATTAACACTACCCAGACTCGTGCTGAGGTCGAGCTGATTTAGATAGGATTTGATAATGCGCAATCTGATATCCAAGAAACTTAACGAAAACCTACGTAAGCAATATGAAAAAACACAAGATTTACGTGGTTCGATCCGGAGATCTACGTCCACGGGCACAAATAAGCACCTGCCGAGGTGTTTCTTTCACTAGATCTTTGAGTTTACACGTAGTAATTTCAGAATACCGAATGCGAACCCTAATTCAGAGTTCTTTCCTCCAATTTATACTAAACCCTACTGAACCCTAACTGAACCCTAACTAACTCCCTATTATCACGCCTCTTTTCCGCTGCATGGCGGTTGGGAACAGATCGTGGGCCTTGAGTCGCGGAACAAGTCATAAGTTGGGCCGCGCCACACGCGTTATCCGGGACGCGTACCTCTGGACCTTCTGGGCCGGTTAATGGGCCGAGGTTCTGGGCCAGTTAGTGGGCCGAGACGTTAGGTATTAACCCGACCCGAAGTGACCGGGCCATCCCTATCAGATGCCCCCCCTAGCCGGAGCGAGGAAGGAGCTTCGGTTGTAACCGGGGTGAAAATTTGTTTGATATGAAGCTCCTCGCACCATGACCGGAAGGGATCGTTGGCAAATTGTTTGCCGTTATCCGAGATAATAGTGCTCGGTATGCCAAAACGACATATGATATTTCGCCAGACGAACTTCAAGATGTTTTGGCCAGTGATGGCAGTAAGAGGTTCCGCTTCTACCCATTTGGTGAAGTAATCCACGGCGACCACCAGAAACTTCAATCCTCCCGGAGCGACCGGAAATGGGCCAACAATATCAATTCCCCACTGAATAAATGGCCACGCACTTTGAATTCCAGTGAGTTCGGTTTGTGGCAGGTGTTTCACACGAGAATGTAGCTGACACTTGCTGCATTTGGTCACTAAGTCGTGGGCATCGTTAAACAAAGTTGGCCAATAATATCCCCAACGGAGAACTTTCTTGGCCAATGTCCGGGAGCCGATATGACTGGCACAGGCCCCTTCGTGAACCTCCCGTAGAACTTAACTAGCCTCGGCAGGAGCGAGGCACCGGAGACTCGGTTGTAGGTACGACCGTCGATACAAGACTCCATCATGAAAGGAGTATTTGGGGGCTTTGAGGACTACTTGCCGAGCTCGCAGCTTATCATTAGGCAGAATTCCATCTCGGAGATACTGAACGATAGGGGTCATCTAATTCGGATCACTATCGGTCAACACCGAAACCATTGCCTCATGAATTGCCGGATGAAATAAGTCTTCGACTATTATATCCGGAGATATATTAGTTCGGACCGCGGAGGCTAATTTGCTGAGCGCATCTGCTCTTGCATTTTGAGTACGTGGTATTTTCTGGATAACAACTGTATCAAGAGTTGACATAAGTTTGAGTGTTAAAGCACGATACCTGATCATTGTTTCATCCTTGGATACATAAGTTCCCTGGATTTGCTTGGACACGACCTCGGAGTCCGTGAAGAGCTCAAGATGGCGAATGGCTAAGGATTGAGCGAGCCGGAGCCCGGCGAGAACTGCCTCCTATTCTGCTTCATTATTGGTCACCTTAAATTTGAATCGGATGACGTACTTAACTTCAACTCCCTCGGGGTCAATGAGAAACACCCCGGCACCACTTCCGCGAGTCGTGGATGCACCATCCACATATACTTGCCACTTGCGAGGTGGGGTAGCAGGATGATGGGTACCATTGCCTGCAGAAGATTCATGATTATCCCCCGGGGTTTCAGCCAAAAAGTCTGCAAGTGCTTGACCCTTGATAGCTCGGCGGGGAAGAAATTGAATATCATATTCGCCTAATTCGACAGCCCACTTGGCGAGGCGCCCGGACACCTCGGGCTTGACTAGAATCTGTCGGATAGGATGATTGGTCAGAACTCGTATTTCGCGCCCTTGGAAGTATGGCCGCAGACGCCGAGCCGCCATGACGAGGGCCAGCACGGTTTTTTCCAACATGGAGTACCGTGTCTCCGCCCCGTGAAGTACTCGGCTTGCGAAATACACGGGATGTTGAACACCATTGACTTCTCGCACGAGTGCGGCGCTAATAGCTTCCTCGGCGGAAGCCAAGTACATATAAAGAGGCTCTCCGGAGAGAGGAACTGACAAAGTGGGCAATTGCTGAATATGATGCTTCAAAGCCTCGAAAGCCTCGGTACACTCCGGGGTCCACTCAAATGACTTCGCTTGTCTCAAAATTTTGAAGAATGGGAGTTGGCGCTCTGCCGCTTTAGATAAAAAGCGATTTAAGGCCGCCAAACCACCCGTGAGGCGTTGAACGTCTCTGAACGTCTTCGGTGGTTGCAGATCTAAAACATCCCGAAGTTTGGCTGGATTGGCCTGAAGACCATGTTGTGAAACCATATAACCGAGAAACTTGCCGGAGCCAACGCCGAAAGTGCATTTTGCGGGATTAAGTCGCAAATTGTAACGCCGTAGAGTACGCAACGTTTCGGCAATGTCTTGCACGCATGAAGAATGGGAGGTACTTTTTATAACCAGATCATCGACGTAAACCTCGACGTTGCGGCCAATCTGATCGTGGAAAATGCGGTCCATGAGACGTTGATATGTGGCTCCAGCGTTCTTGAGCCCGAAGGGCATTTTCTTAAAAGCAAAACACCAAAAAGCAGTGATAAATGCCGTCTTGAGGGCATCCTGCGGATCCATAAAGATCTGGTGGTATCCCTTATACAGGTCTAAGAAACAAAGTGCCACGTACCCAGTAATGGCTTCGGCCTTTTGGTCGATAGAAGGTAGAGGATAACAGTCCTTCGGACAATGTTTATTGAGGTCGGAGAAATCGACACACATCCGCCATGCCCCGCTGGACTTTATCACCATCACTGGATTGGATAGCCAAGAAGGGTAATACACTTCGAACAAGATGTCCGCATCCAAGAGTTGTTGCACCTCGATTCGAATTACTGCATTTCAGAGCGACTTCCTTTGCTTTTGCTGTATAGGCTTTACGCTGGGATCGATGTTCAGCTTGTGGGTTATTATATCGGGAGAGACCCCAGGCATATCCAAAGGGGACCATGCAAAGACATCGGAATACTCTCGCAAGGTCTGAATGATGGCCTGGTGTATCCATGGCACATCCACGGCACCGACAGTTACAGTTTGTTCTGGTTTGGACGGATCAAGCGGCACTTGGACGGTGGTATCCCCCAATGAGGTACATACCTGAGGTTCAAGAGCCGATGACGCTACTTGAAGCTGCTGTTTGGGAGGAACTTTGGTAGTCTTTTTGAGTGCCACGTACATGCACTCCTAGAAACCCGCTGATTACCGCGAATAGCCACTTCGCCATGTGAGGTGGGGAATTTTAGCGCGAGGTGGTATGTGGAGCATATGGCTTTGGCAGGAGTAAGCCAATCCCGACCCAAGATCATGTTGTACGGTGACGGGGAGTTAACCACGTAAAAATCCACGAAAATGGTTTTTATCGCCGGATAGGTCCCCAGAGACGCCGGGAGAGTGATGACACCTTCTGGCTGGACTTCACCCTGAGTGAAAGTCTGCAATGGCCCGGGGGCCGGCCGAAGTTGTTCCCGAGGAATCCCCATCTTTTGGAAACAGTCGGTGAATATAACACTCACTGCGGCTCCATTGTCCACGAAGACCCGCTTTATTGTAATATTGGCTACAGTCATGTCGATGACAATGGCGTCAGTATGAGGTGTTATCTCTGGAACCGGGTCCCTATCTGTGAAACTAACAGTTTCGGATTGATGGAGGCGCTTATGACGTGGCTCCTCGGGAGGAGGACGGCGAGCCTCTGCCTTCAAGGCATTTCGTGAAGCCCCGGTGGGGAGGGCCCCATATATCACGTTTATTACGTGAGTGGGTGCATTGTCTCCGGGTCCTCCCGGAGGAGGAGGTGGTGGCAGAAAACGAGGTTGTTGGCGATTGCCAGAGTCTTGCCGTGCATAATTGCTAGGCCCCGGCCGATTATTCTGCCACGGCGGTCGATTTTGTTGTGTACCCCGGTCATGATAACCTCCGCGGTTATGAGATGAACCCCCATGCTGACTTGTCCGAGGTTTGTCATCGGTCCGCGCAATGTATTGTCGCAAGAGACCTTTCCTTAAACACTCCTCAATTTCCTTGCCGAGCTCTCGGCACTCCTCTGTCTCATGCCCATGATCTCGGTGGTACGCACACCACTTTCCACGGTTCCTCTTTTCAGGCGGAGCAGTTATCCGCGGACAGGGCCGTAAATCATTCTTGTGAACACAAAGAATTTCAGCTCGTGATTTTGTCAGCGGAGTGAATTGTGGAATATCACCTCGAGATTCTGAATGCCCCGGGTTCAGACGAGAAAAGGCACTAGGTCGTGTGCTAGGCCCAACTTGTGCCCTGTCGGACTGCCGCTTGCTAGCATGTTTCTCACGTTTCCGACGAGTCTGCTCCTCGGTCTTAGCATATCTGCACACCGTTTTGAACAGTGCTCGGGTTGTGACCGGTGGATTACGAACCAACTCGGTGTAGAGTGGTCCGGGACGGAGTCCATTCATGAATGCGTTGATGATTACATCATCTGAGCAATTTCCCACTTTGAGACTCTCCGCTGTAAAGCGGTCAAGAAATTGGGTAACGGTTTCGCCGTCCCGCTGTTCCATATTCATGAGGTCGGCCAGGGTGGCCATGGGCTTCGCACGTGCTTCAAAACGCGCCCAAAAATGCTCGGCGAGTTCTCTAAAAGAGGATACACTATTGCGAGGGAGAGAATCAAACCAAACCCGAGCTTCATCCTGAAGGTACTCAGGGAAAATCATACAGTAATGAAGGGATGTAGTATGATCGCGGCTATGCATGTTGTGCCTGAAAGCTCCAAGAAAATTGGTTGGATCTCCGGTGCCGTCGTAAGGTGGTATGGCAGGCCTTTTGAACCCTTCGGGAAGGGAGGTAGCCATGATTTCCTGAGAGAACGGTGTGATGATATCTCCATTGGCATCGAGGCCCAGGATTCTGTCGAGCTCGACATTGCGTTGGACTCGCTCATACTCTTGAAGATCTAGAGTATGAGGATTGGCATAACGAACTCTTTTAGCCGCGTTGAGTGGACGGCGGCGGTCGACATCTGTAGGTTCGTCGTTGCGCTGTCTTGACCCGTTAGAATTCCCATTGTCCTCGGGAGAACCAGGTCGTTCCCGTCACCGATCCTGACGCCCGCGGTGCACCGGGTCTTGTCGATCATGCGAGTGCTGACGATGTGGAGGCACCGCGGGATTGGCCTCATGTCCGGCAGGTCCCTCGGGATTTAGGCGATTGGCCGCCCAGTCCTGAAGAACATGAGCATGCTCTTGTAGGAAGGCCTGGAGTAATTCTGGAGTTATTTGAATATTGACCGGTGGCCGGGCAGCAGCGAGATTAGGGTTTTGCATGTCTTGTGGGGGTGGAGGTAAGAACTGGTTGTCTGGATTCATAACCGGGCCTTGGTTGCCCTGATGATGAGACGTACCTCTTATCGGCGATTGCCTCGGCGGCAAAACTTGATCCACGGGTGGATCTTGATTGGCTTGATCACCCTGGCGAGATTGATTCAGACGAGTCATCACCATGATATTTGAATGCACTGTTAATGTCAAAAACTACTTGCGGTTCCCACAGACGGCGCCAATTGATAATGCGCAATCTGATATCCAAGAAACTTAACGAAAACCTACGTAAGCAATATGAAAAAACACAAGATTTACGTGGTTCGATCCGGAGATCTACGTCCACGGGCACAAAATAGCACCTGCCGAGGTGTTTCTTTCACTAGATCTTTGAGTTTACACGTAGTAATTTCAGAATACCGAATGCGAACCCTAATTCAGAGTTATTTTCTCCAATTTATACTAAACCCTACTGAACCCTAACTAAACCCTAACTAACTCCCTATTATCACGCCTCTTTTCCGCTGCATGGCGGTTGGGAACAGATCGTGGGCCTTGAGTCGCGGAACAAGCCATAAGTTGTGCCGCGCCACACGCGTTATCCGGGACGCGTACCTCTGGACCTTTTGGGCCGGTTAATGGGCCGAGGTTCTGGGCCAGTTAGTGGGCCGAGACGTTAGGTATTAACCCGACCCGAAGTGACCGGGCCATCTCTATCAAGATTGGACCAGTGAAGAACACAAAGTCCTATGGCGGCTCCACAAAGAAGTGAAAACTACAACTTCTATATAAAGGGACATATTGATTTGAACAATTTAGGGGTAAGAATGTGATTTCCATTAACTCTGCAATTGGGGTAAGATGGCTAGTTTACAAGTGACAGCATATCCGACCACCCCATGTGGGTTTAGTAGTACCAGGCTGAAGGCTTTGCTAAAACGGGCCGGCGTATTCCAACCCATGGCGCAATTAACAACCAAACGGGTTAATCGCGTGGTTAGTGTGTTTTACCACCTTTAACCTACTAACCAAACCCACCCATACTGAATAACAAAAGTAGTAATATTTTGTCGGAGAAATTGTAATCTATATATATATATATAAGTAAAATGGAGGTTATTTTGGTAATTTTAACTTTCCCGCCTAATTTTTACACTATAATTTGGTAAGTTTTAAATTTTATTTTAAGTTTTTAAAATACGAATAACCTTTTCATTTCTAATCCATTTTTTATGTAAAATATATCATTTCAATGGTCTTTTCACGAGCTTTAATTTGACATCTATATCATATATATATATATATATAATAATCAATTAAAAAGTAATATTGTTTTTTGGCCAATTATATGTATTAAATATTGTGTATTGGCCTGCAAAATTAAATTTGTTAAACAAGTTTAATGTAAAAAAAAATATAAATTGATTTATTTATAAAATACAATTAATTTATTTCATTTTACATTATATATTTTTTTAGTATTTGATCTCCTACTGCATATATATATATATATAAACACGCCATAGTGATACCAATAATTCTATTAATACTCTTTTCTCAAAAATTTTGGACCATAATTAGTATTGTCTCCCTTTTTATTAGATGTAGGTTTAAGTTTTGTGAATTGTTTTTAAATAGATGTCTTTTTAGTGTTTTTTTTCCCCTAATTTTTCCATTACTATCCATATTACTATTTCTAAAAATTTCTAATTTTCTAACTTATCATATATAAATGAAAAGAGAGATAATATCAAGAAAATGTGAGGATAAATTGGGAAATTTCACCAGAAGGCCTAACTTCTTAGAAAATATCTCAATTCGCGGCCTGAATTTTAGGAGTTTTCAATTCGGGGCCTGAATCTAGAGGTCTAGATCTTGAATTTTATTCTCAAGTTAGGGCTTGCATCTTGAAAAATAAAATATGTTATCTAATATATGGAAGGTTTAGTAGTATATATCGAAAATTTCAATATACTCCGTAATGAAAGTTTCAATCTACTTCATACTGAATCTTACATTGAATAATATTTTATATTTTTTCAAAATGTAAGACCTGAATTAAAAATAAAATTTAAAGTCTAGCCATCAAACTCAAAACTCAAGCATGGATTGAAAACCTCTAATATTCAAGCCCCTTATTGAGGCACTTTTCCAAAATCCAAGACTTCAACTGAAATTCAGCTAGGATAAATTAAGGGATTTGTAAGGAGAAGGGAAATTTGATTTAGGGCAATTTTGTCATTTTTCCCTGTTATCTAATTCTCTTATCCAAAACTAAGACTGCATATAAAAAACAACGAGGTAGTATGTTACTGTCACATTTAGTAAAAATCAAACTTTATTTTAATCTTTTAAACCTCAATTTTTTTTTTTTTTTATTTCTAATCTATTTTTATGTATAATATATCAATTTAAAGCTCTTTTGAAGATCTTTAATTTGACATCTATACACTTATATTATAGTTAGATATTTAATTTGAAATATTATATTATTTGGTTGTTGATTATTTAAGATTTGAGCATTTAGTGTGGGTTGTACTATAGCTTGGGGTAAAAATACAACTAAAATTAGTTAAATAATTCTCTAATAAAAGAGTAATTGTCTTGATTATTTTATCAAAAATAAAACTAATCAATTTGTTTTATTGACTTAAAGCTTTCTTCATTTATTGTGTCGAGATAAAATCCATTATTGAAATAATTAAATTTTCACTTTATTAAATTAAAATAAAATTTAATGTATAATTTAATAATCAATTTAAATTATTATATTTGTAAGTATTTATTTTTTGTGATAATATTTTTTTGTTTGGTTTATCACATGGCTACGACTTTCACATATTTATATATGATGATAGTCAATATATTTATAAAATATATATTATATTAAAATCATATATCACATGGAAGAAACTTATAGTTATACTACTTATTTTTTTTTTATATTTAATCAAAATTATTTAAATATTTAATTGTTTTAGAATACATCATAACCATTTTTTAATATTAAATTATATAATATTTAGTTTAACAAAATTATTATTATTTAAATAACTTACTAGTTATCCCTAATAATAGTGGAGCAGGAGCCGCCGTGAAGCTATGCTCATACCTAAGTTGGCAGATTTGTGTATAATAATTTTGGAGGAATGGCCGTAAAGCTTCTTTCCTTACACGTTCCAGCACGGTCGCCCTACTACCTTCCAACTTCTTTTGAGCATTCCTCATTTATAACTAATCCATCAAAGAAGCACAAATCCCTGAATAATTCAAATTCAGCTAGGCTGCCTAGAAGCGTAGTTGTGAGATCATCACACTTAAATTTCCCAATCATTTCTCCACAGGATCAATGGGGCACCTGGACTGCTCTTTTTGCCACTGGTGCTTTTGGTATATGGTAATGGTAATGGTAATTAATATATTTATTCATTTGCTTGTTTCCAAATTTGGTGTGACTTTTGATAATGTTGTTGAAGGTCAGAGAAGACCAAGATTGGGAGTACGTTGAGTGGTGCACTGGTGAGTACCCTAGTTGGTCTTGCAGCAAGTAATTTGGGAATAATAGCCAGCGAAGCTCCAGCATACGATGTCGTTTTGGGGTTTCTGCTTCCATTAGCTGTTCCATTGCTGCTATTCAGGGCGGATATGCGGCGTGTTATTCGCTCTACCGGCACACTGCTGCTAGCTTTCTTGGTTGGATCAGGTAAACACAAGTAACTAATAATGCTTTAAGTTTTCAACCCAACCCTTTCGGCCTTGTTTGTGATGCAGTTGCAACAACAGTGGCAACAGCTGTGGCTTTCCTGTTGGTGCCTATGCGATCACTTGGTCAGGACGCTTGGAAGATTGCCGCTGCTCTAATGGGAAGGCATATTGGTGGAGGTATTTTCTCAACTAGTGCGTGCAGTCACAACCTAATTTATATATCAAAATTAAGAATTGTGTTTTTTCAGCTGTCAATTATGTCGCCATATCTGAAGCTCTTGGTGTCTCTCCATCAGTGTTAGCTGCTGGATTAGCAGCAGATAATGTTATCTGTGCTGTATATTTTACCACTTTATTTGCCTTGGCATCTAAAATACCTGCAGAGACCTCAACATCCTCATCAGGTGCGTCTCCGTACTCTTGAGTTCTGTATAAGCACATATATATATAAGAATGCACATTACCTATTCAGTGTTTAAATGTTTTATAGTCGCTTGATAAGAATACATCTTCTTTCAGCCACTTTTCCATAAAAAGACAACTTTTCCGTTTGAATCTCCGTTCATGACGTTCAAGATGTATGTTCCATCTCCAACTTTGCATTCTTTAAGTTACCCTTAAAAGAGGATAAAGAAACATCTATACTGGAAATGTGGCTATATACATCTACTCTTATCCCATTTGGCTATCTAACCACCACGTCCATATAAATCTAGAATTTTGTCTAATGAGTCACAAAACTTCCATTTCTAATCAGATTAACTGTATCTAATGGCTCCTAACTGTGGTAGATGCTGGAATTAATGAAGAAACGGAATCTGGTAACAAGTTACCCGTACTCCAGACAGCAACAGCACTTGCTGTATCCTTTGCAATATGCAAGAGCGGCAGTATTTTAACCAAGTATTTTGGGATCCAAGGAGGCACCCTTCCAGCAATTACGGCCATTGTTGTTATTCTAGCAACTGCCTTACCGAATCAGTTTGCTTACCTGGCACCTTCTGGTGAAGCTATGGCTCTTATATTGATGCAGGTCAGCGATAACAAACCTTACTTTCTCTGTGCATTATAAGTAGAGCATAACATACTTTTGGAAGTCCTTTTTTTTTTCCTTCTTAATCTTTCCTTTCTCACTTTGTCTTACTTATCATGTGTGTATCCTCTTTGCTGGATGATCTGGAGTTGCACTTGGAATTATCTTCTTACACTTTCTGTAATAATATAATGGGATTTTATCTGTTTGAATACAATGTATGCATCTGATGCCTCAACAAATATGATGCATCTTATGGGTTTCTATTTATCTTATAAGAAGCTTTACTTGGGAGAGTTAGCGGTAGCAAATGTTGAAGAACACCCTTGCTCCAAGTTACTAATAGAAACACAAACACGAACAGGTCAAATCTAATACGATTTATTGAAGTTGTCTTAAAATGTATTTTCTTACATTTCTCGACTAAAGCATAACGATTACGTTAGTGGGCCTAATAAGAGTTAGTTATATTTCCCCTGAAACACCTTAATGCGTTATTTGTATTGGTGATCAGGTGTTTTTTGCTGTTGTTGGTGCAAGCGGGAGCATAAGGAATGTTGTGAGCACAGCACCCAGTATTTTGCTGTTCTGTGTAATCCAGATCGCTGTCCACCTGGCAATCATTCTTGGGGTGGGGAAGTTGCTGGGGTTTGAGCGGAAGCTGTTGCTTATAGCATCGAATGCCAACGTAGGCGGGCCCACAACGGCTTGCGGTATGGCCACTGCCAAAGGATGGACCTCTTTGGTTGTTCCTGGTATTCTTGCTGGTATCTTTGGCATTGCCATCGCTACTTTTCTTGGTATTGCTTTCGGACAAGCTGTTCTCAGATTCATGTGAAATCTCCAATGTATCCAACTAATATCTACTCCTTATTTCGCTTTCTTACTTCAAGATTCAATGAGGCTTAATTAGGGGTAAGCACGAAAATAATCTGAGCCGCATTGAACTCTGGACCGAAAGTATTGATAATATATGTTGGCTATTAACTGTCTACATCTTACTCAGTTAATATGTTTGTATATACAATTATACATGATACGTTTATATTTAATTCTATATTTTTTAATCCAAACACAAACTATCATATCCCTAGATTCTACGACACACCAATAATAGCAGTGGCTGGTTGCTCGTTCTCTTCTCTGATTTTCCATCTTTCTCGCCCAATCTCATTTTTCTTTTGAAGTCGATTTTGATTTAACCGTATTTAGTCATATTAATTTTGTCTTTGCTTTCATAGTCTATCTTCCTCATATTGTCTGCATTTATAATTATAGAGGATGAAAATCCGTGTATGAAGAATATCTTATTGAAATTTACACGAATAGAGTTTTATACATGAACATTTGAAGAAAGAAAAATAAAAGGTCTAAAGAGGTGTATCGAAAGTTGATAACTTTATTTAGTGCTACTCTTTAGACGAGACACCTGCTTTAGTAACTTGTAAAATACACTTTTAAATTTCAATATTGCAATTTTTTTTGAGAACATGATATTACCTTAAAAACTACATTTTGTTCAATACAATATTTCTTTTAAATTTAAGATTAAATGAAAAGGTTTCGAATACCTGGACCGAACAATTTCGACCTTAAGAAGGAATTGAACCGATACACGGAACGATTCTGGAGATTTTTCTCTTTTGATTTCTTTAAATATCTCTGAACTTCAATTCGATTTTAAAATTTCTGAATCTTCATACCACTCCGAACCATGCTCATCTGTGAACTTAATACTTACATCTTTCTTCAACAAAAGGAAAAATATCTTATCTCCCATCATTTCTTTTACCCACAATTGTACAAGGCTGAAGCACAAAAGAGATCCATGTTCGAACTTGATTCATCATATTTTTATCTTTTACTTAGTAGATTAATCGACATATATATGTTTTTAGTACGTCGAGGATTTTCAGGGATTAAATTGGATTTAGAACTTGGAACTTTTAGGTTTGATGCCAGGAGTTATGCTAACAAACTACAAGGTTATTAGATGCAAATTTATCAATATTTCATTAAGTGAGATGAATATTTTAATCCAAATGACATAAATAAATAAATATACATTTTAGTTTTATATTCTTACAATGTATGTATTGGGATAAACACATACAAATTTAATTTAATTATTTAATTGAACCACAACGCAGTGGAAAATATAAATATCCCTCTCTTGTGTGAAACTAGTAGGAAGTAATAACAAGCAAACAACAGTGGACAATCACCAAGCGACAAAAACACACACGCAATTCTAATGTGGAAAACCTCCTCGATGTGAGGAGCAAAAAACATGGGACCGAAGTCCACCTAAAATCTCCACAATAACAAAAATATGATGAGTACACCAAATTCACAATCTGTCAAAACAGATATTCAAGCACAAACGTATCAAGACAATCGAATCTTGATGGTAGCGCGATTGTCGTGTGTCGCTTTACCAAATTAATTGTGTATAAAGAATACACTAAAGCTCATCCTACTACTCTACTACTCTAACTAGTAGAGTGGCAAGTAAGGGTCGATTCCACGAGGAATGATCGAACAATTTTGATTTTACGTATTAAGCTATTATGATCAAGAAATACAATGTAAATAAGCTAGAAAACAATAAAGAAGTGGGGGGAATTTTAATGAAATAACAACTAACACCTAAATAAACAAAGACAAATAAAGAGATTTTTTTAGGTTTTTGGTTTTTAAATAACAAAACTATTCACCCTTGATAATGTTTCCCCTTGATCTTAGACGATTTATGCAAATATTGTTAATGCCCTGTTAAATTGTGATTCTAGCTCTTATCTCAAGGCTATTACCAAGCTCTAATAGCCTTGTTGTCCCTTAATCTTAATTAATCAAAATAAGCTCTTCGACTAACCCTATTCAATTTAATCGAATCCTCGAACAAGCTCTCTTAGATCTAATAATCAAATGCATTAAACACTAGGACAACGAGATAAATTCAACATAAAACTCGCAAGCTCGGTTTTAGTGGTTGAACTTTGTGTTATCACCAATAAATAAATCTATTGTTTGCTACACGGGAATCGAAAATCCTACAATTACGGATAGTAATTTCCTATTCTAGCAACACATTCACAAATCCCTTAAAGGGTGATCAATCCAATAATCAATTCATAAATGTGACTCAATAACAGCAAATAACACAAAACACTTGAATACACAATGTTTTCGGTAACATTAACCGCAATAATCACATAAATGTCTTAAGCTCAAGGTTCAACTATGATCAAGAGTGAATTCTAGGGTGCTAGTCACCCATTACAACTATTATAAAGATAAAATAACAGAAAAATAAAGAAAACATGAAAATAGGATAGAAAGAACCAAATGTTAGGTTTGAAGATCTGCTTCCAATGGAGAAAAGTAGTTGATTATGTGTGGGGGATGGGTTCTAGGTTAGGTCAAATTCGAAAATGACCTTATATATGTAGAGGGGAAAGTGTTGGGCTGAAAAAAATGGGCAAAAACGAGTTTCAGGATTAAAAACAGGGTATTCGGTCGTGGCCGTGAACCAAAGTCACGGCCGCGAACCCTTCATTTTGCTTCAGTGATAATTTGGTTCGTGGGCACGGTCGCGGGAGCGAATCTGAGTCACGGGCGTGAACCGTGCCCTTTCTCTTTGATAGGTAGCGACCGTGACTTCTATTCGCGGGCGCGACTAGTCATTCGAACCTCCTTTCCATCCTTGGCTCGTTCTCCGTTCCGAACTTCTTCGATACTCATTTTTCGGTCTTAATTCACCTGTTTTGTCCTGAAACGAGCTCAACACATTAAATGGCCCAATAATACAAATACGCAAGATACACGATCAAATGTGCATTAAAATATCATTAAAACGACACTTAAAGTGACCTAAAATGCATGCATTTTCACGTGTACCACTTGACAACAAACAAATATTGGAAAGACCTCACCCAAAACAACCCTTCTGCCCGCAACTGTTCTCAATGTTCTGATCTCCACTGTCTAGAATATACCTTTGTGTGTCCTGAACGTGCTGACCAAAATTTAGCTTGACCCAGCGGTTATGTTGTCCATAACCGCCTCTTGAATCAAACTGTGCAAACAAGTATTCCTAAAACAACACTTGATGCCCGTGGCTGTTTCCCAGTAATATAGAAGTCCAAATCATATCTCCACCATTCATATTGTACCTTGACAAGACATGAACGTGCCGTCTAAATTTCATTTCGATCCAACGGTTGAATCTCTGGAAAATGTTTCTTAAATTTTTCCGGTTTGGGTAGCTCCAAAAAACGAGAGAAAAGAATCCTCTCTTTTCTCTCTAATTCTCTTGGCCTCTCATGCCCTAATTTTAGCTGCTAGTACTCTATAAATGTTAGGGCAACAATATCTAAGTATTGGACCTCACTTAGACATGAATTAAGTTGGTTATTGGGCCGCTCCATAAGGTGGAAACCCAACCCAACAAATCTCCCCATTCCTAACTATGTGGAGGGGTTAGCCATCCCGGCTATCTCACGGCAAATCTCAAGCTTGTTCCTTGGCAATGTCTTTCTCATCATATCAGCACCATAATGATCTAACTAAGCCTTCTCAAGTTGAAGCAGCTTATCATTGATGGCATCCCTCACCCAATGATACCGCACATCAACATGCTTCGTTCTTGAGTGGAATGTGAAATTCTTACAGAGATGGATAGTACTTTGGATGTCACAAGATACTATGTACCTCTTCTGCTTGCGACCAATCTCCTCTATAAATCTTTTAGACCAAAAAAACTCTTTACAAGCTTCCTTTGCTGCAATATACTCTGCTTTGGTTGTAGAAAGTGCAACACACTTTTGCAATCTTTTTGCCATGACACTGACCTTAAATGGATTTTCTGGTATCCACATATGATGTCATATCTGTATCAGTGTAGCCAACTAACTCCGGCTTCCATCTCTAAAGGCGAGTTTCATACTAGAAGTGCCTCATAGATATCTCAATATCCACTTCACTGCATTCCAATGCTCCTTTTGCGGATTGGACAAGTAACGACTAACAACACCAACTGCATGAGCTATACCTGGCCTCATGCACACCATTGCATGCATCAAGCTTCCCACGACTGAAGCATATGGAAACTCTCCTCATTGCTTCTTTATCTTCATTATTAGTAGGGCTATGATGAGCACCAAGCTTAAAGTGAGTAATAAGAGGAGAACTAACCACTTTAGCTTTGCTCATGTTAAATCGCTCAAGCACTTTCTCAATGTACTACTCTTGTGATAAATGCAACGTCTTGTTTTCTCTATCCTAACATATTCAAGTGCCAAGAATTTTCCTTGTTGGTCCCGAATCCTTCACGGCAAAGGATTCACTTAACTGCTTCTTCAACCTCTCAATTCTCGAAGCATTCCTGGTAACAATCAACATATCATCAACATTGAGAAACATTATAACAAAATCATCATCAGAAAACATTTTCACAAATACATAATGATCAGAAGTAGTCGTCCGCTAGACTTCATAACTGACTCAAACTCTTGATACCACAATCTAGGTGCTTGCTTCAACCCATCCATGCTTCTCTTCAGTTTGCATACATACTTTTCTTTTCCATTCACCCTGAGACCTTCAGGCTACTCCATGTATATCTCTTTATCCAACACACCATGAAGAAAGGCGATTTTCACATCCATCTACTCAACCTCCAAGTCATGGCTAGCTGCTAAGCTAATCACAATGCGAATAGATGACATCTTAACAATTGGAGAGAAGATCTCATCAAAATCAATGCCTTTCTTCTGACTAAAGCCCTTAACAACCAATCTAGATTTGAACTGTGGACGTGAAGTGAACTCGTCTTGCTTTATTTAGCATAACCATTTACAATTCAAAGCTCTCTTCCCTTTAGGTAGTTTCGTCAGTTCAAATGTGTCATTCTCATACAGAGACATCATCTCATCTTGCATTGAATCCGACCGCTCATTCTTGTGCTCACCGTTCATTGCTTCATTATAGCATTCATGCTCTCTCCCATCAAGCAAAAGCTCATATTCGTTAGGAAGGATACAATGTATTAGGTTTAGTAGGTCTAGTACTCCTTCTAGGTGGTTAAACATGCGGTTCTAGAACCTTTGGGTGGGGGAATGACTGATCAACATCAGCTATATGAACATCATCACTATCAAGATCAGGCTGATCCTGATTATCCTCTATAGATTGTAATGGACCATGACTTATATCCGAATCAATCAAGCCACCACTGAATGTAGGAACAATTTTGACTACCTTCTAGATATCCTTAATGGTTTGACCCTCAACAAACACAACATCTCGACTTCTAACAAGTTTCTTCTCCACTGGATCATAAAACCTGTAGCCGAACTCATCTTAGCCAGAACCAAGAAACACACACTGTCGAGTTTTCATCTCAAGTTTAGACCTTTCTTCATTGGGAACATGAACAAAAGCTTTAAACCTAAAGACCAGCAAGTGATTGTAGGAGAGATCTTTCCCTGACCAAACCCTGTCTGGAACATCAAACTCTAGAGGAACACATGGCGTAAGATTCAAAACATGTACAACAGTACTCAAAGCCTCACCCCAAAATGATGTAGGCAGACCTGCTTTTGAAAGCAAACATCTTACCCTTTATCAGTTTCATGTTCATCCTTTCTGCAAGCCCGCTTAACTGAGGAGTCTTTGGAGGTGTCTTTTGATGTCGAATGCCTTTCTGTCTGCAATACTCATCAAATGGACCAGAACACTCACCACCATTCTCTGTTTTTATGCATATCAACTTCTTCCTAGTTTTCCTCTCATTAAGGCCTAGGACTGCTTAACACGTTAAGCACTTGGTCCTTCATGTTCAATGTATAAGCCCATGTCTTCCTTGAGTGATCATCTATTAAAGTCACAAAATATAGAGCACCGCCAATAGTTTTTTTGTTTTCATAGGGCCACAAACATCTGAATATATTAAATCGAGTATATCTGGTTTTCTTGAAGGAGGGCATGTCTTGAAAGCAACTCTAGTTTGCTTTCCTGCCAAGCAATGAGACCACTTCTGTAGGCATACATCCTTCATTTCCGAAATGAGATTTTTTTTTTTAGCCAAAATCATCAAACCCTTCTTTCTAATGTGATTAAGTCTACTATGTAACAATTAAACCTTTCCCTCATTCTCCACTGCATTTATGAAGCGATAAAGAAACTTTGCCTACATCAAATACAACGAAGAATGTTTCCTGCCTCTAGCCACAATCAAAGAGCCTTTTTTAAGCTTCAACTGACCATCAAAGAAAGTTCTGCAAAAGCCTTCTAAATCGAGTCTTCCAACAGATATTAAATTCAAATGAAGATTAGGTACATACTTGACATTTTTCAAAAGGAGCGTAGTACCATTGCAAGTCTACCAACATATATCTCCAACACCAATGGCTTTGTCCAAGCCATCATCACCCATCCTAACATTTCCAAAGTCAGCTGATGTGTAGGAGGAGAACATATCTCTCCAAGATGTAATGCCTATGGATGCGCCACTATCAATTACTCAAAAGGTTCTCATGACATGCAAGATTGACATCATCATAATCACGAAAGATAAGAAAACTCACCCGAGGAAGAAGATACTCGATCACCAAGTTTTCCTTCTTCATTCATCTTCTAGTTCCCTTATCTTTCTTGTCATTTCGCTTGGGTTTTTGATAATTTTTCATTATGTAACTCGGAGTGCCACATTTCCAAAACTCAACTTTAGAATATCTGTTGGATTTTCTTTTGTCTCTGTTTTTACCTTTGGGACCTCTACTCTTTCTTCTCCCCCACTTCTTTATAACCAAGACCTCTGATTGTTGGAACGAACCATGTGACTTTCTTCTCAACTCTTCATTCAGAATACATCCTTTCACTAAATACAAGGTAATGGTACCATCAGTGGCTGAATTAGATAATGATGTCTTGAATGTCTCCCATGAATAAGGTAGTGTATCAAGAAGCCATAATCCCTGTACTTCATGTTCAAACTTTATATTCATTCTTGCCAATTGATTAATAATGCCCTGAAATGAATTCAAGTGATCATTCATGGGAGTACCATCTTTATATTTCAAATTCATCAAATGCTTGATTAGAAATAACTTATTATTCCCAGTCTCCCTTGAATACAACTGCTCAAGTTTTTCCCATAAGATGATGTATATGTTTTTGCACTAGCATAATTCAACACATTATCATCCACCTACTGCCTAATGTAACCACATACTTGCCGGCGCAATATGTTTCATTCAGATTCATTTTTACCATCAGGCCTTTTTGAACTTGTACCTAAAAAGCGCTCTAAATGATTACGATTCGAACATCTTTCTCAAACCGCAAGCGTACGACTTGTGACAGTGGTAGTGTAAAATATTGTTGAACCACAGAGAGGATACTCTCGTGGAGCACACTGAAGGTCTTATCAATTAACTAAGTTAGGCTAATTGAAAATGTAGAGATTGACTAATTACTAATCAAACATAAATCAAACACTTAAATAAAAGATACTCTCAACTAGAAAGTGTGTTTCTAAGGCGTGGTTTCACCTTACCTAGGGTTACGCCTACTAATCACCAATTAAACTAAGGGGTTTTGATGGAAGGTCTTCTTCCAATTTGGGAATCTAAACGAGTAACAAAAGGATTTTTACCAAATCAACCAATTATCACATAATTTACTCTAATCCCAATCATTATGGACAATAATGGAATTATGAAGATAACCTAATTAATCCTCAAAATCCCACCCAAGAGGATCTAGCCTAGGGAGCGAAGCCCTAAAACATGGTACAAGATTAATACACACGATTTGGGTTCTCCCTTCATCCCACATGGGCCTTCGGGGAGAACCAATATATTCTCGGTTAGCTACGCCTAGAATATAAGTCATAAAATTCCGTAGTATTGATTAAAATAAAAAATAACCCCCCAGTCAACAATCAATAAAAGCAACCCTAGGGTTGGGCTACTCCCAACCCTAGAAACCATAAATAACTACTCACAATTCATGAAAATCATCCAACAACCAAAATAAATAAAAGACCCAAGCATTTAATTAGAGAAGGATTAAAGATTAATAAATGCAAAGAGAAATAATAAGTAAGGGAGAAGAAAGCTTAGTCTTGATTTAGAATGATGATGATAATCTTCAATTCATGCTCGTATTTACTCCAATCCCGATTCTCTTGCGAAAGTCCCAAAAATCCTTCAATAATACTCAAGAACCCTAATGGGTTTCTCAAGAACAAAATGAAGAACCCTAGTTCTATTCTAGAGAGAAGGGAGAGAAAACAATTCTAGAGAGAGTAAATAAAAGTGTAAAAACTGAAAATTGAATAATGATTCATAAGTTGTTTGAAATAAAGGGGAACAGGGTAGTTATACACACCCACTCCCCACACATACAAAGGTGAAAAATATTCTGAAAAGGTCCCTATAAGTAAGGGTAAAATAGTTAAAAGCAATGTAGAAAACAAGGAATTATAAGTTGTTGGTCGAATCCCCCTTTGTGTACTCGACTCGACTTTCATGCGAATTTTGGGAAGAATTGCCTCGGAATTGGCTCTTGGTCTAAAAATAAAAGTTATAGGTATTCGTTTTGGGTACACGTGACCTCTTGAATCACTCGAATCAGAGTTCGGATGAAGAAGTTACGATCGAAAAACAAAGACTACACGAAATAGGGAAAGACGTGGGCGAACTACTGGGACCGCTGCTGGTCCGGCAGTCGGGCCGGTAGGTGGTCCGGTAGGTGGTTCCTGGTTCAGCTCTGGACTGACAGCCGGTGGTCCAGCCGGTCTGGTAGGTGGTCCCGCTGTTGGTCTATTCAGTTTTCAGCTTTGCACCTCCGTCTTCCGTCGCCATTTCGGAGCCATTCCTCTAGTATTCTCGACCCGATCCCTTCACGACTTTTGTTTATAACTCGACAAAATTCTATTTGAGCTCTTTTTGGGTCTGATTTGGGTTTGTTTAGGTCTTGATTTGCGGACTGGAACGTGGCATATGCGCGATCGACCTCTTCTGCTATCGTTCTCCAATTTGAGGCCTTTTCATCCATTTTCTCCGCCCGACTCCTTCATGACTTTTACTCGTGACTTGATGATCTTTAGTTTGGGCCTGAACCCGACAAATTTAGGCCCGTTTGGGCCTCGAGATACGGGCCGGAGTGTGAAAATGGACTTGAACAATCTTCTAAATTTCTTTCGATTTCCTAAGCTTCAAAATACGACTAAAAACACCCAAAAGCGCATCATCAAATCATATTAAAAAGGAAAATCAACCCGAAAATACAATAAAGCATGAAATCGTACATGAACATATCAATTACATGTAATTCCCTATAAAATATGAACATGAAAAGTGCAAGAAAAACGATAATTTTTAGGTTCATCATCCCCAAAAACTTAAGCCTTGCTCGTCCCCGAGCAAGTTAAACAATTAGGCACATAAGAAAACGACAGTTGGAGAGGCATTGTAATTCCTCCTTTTTATGAATCTATCTTTTCATTGAGTATTTTTCCAGTTTTTGGTTCACCATTCTTGCCTAATTCAATTTGTTTCAAGGATTTGATAAACGAGTGGGGGAATATAAAGGTAGAGAAATTTGAAAAGGCACGTAGTATTTTTATTTCACTTAGTACCCTAGATCATATGCTAAGAGCTCTATTTTCAACCCTAAAATGTGCAATTGTGCGGTGACCTTGGACGACTCATTATCCTTCGAAATCCTCGACCCTAGGTGGTTCGACTCGGTTATTTTGAGGAAGATGCTACGCACTCACCCGATGTAGGTGATGCGGCTCTTTTCTCCCTCGAGCCAGCTGATCTTTAATTTTTATCTCTCTATTTCTCCTTTTTTTCTGCCAGGTTTCGTCTAAAAGAATAAAGATGATAATTCTAGCTTTTGTCATTACATTACAATATTCTTTTCGAGTTACATGACATTTTCAATGACTACAACACTTGAATTTTCACTTGAGCTTTTCTCTCTTTTTTTTCCCTACGTTTCATACAACGTGGAATTTTTTTTTATATACTTAGCTCGACAATCGGAGTATACAACTATCACTAGAATTTATCACAACAATGAAATGCAATGACTCGATTGGTGACCTATACTACCTTATAACTCCTCCTACATCTCCTTAATTTTTCTACCACTTAAAGCCGATTCATTTTATTCTTCACGAGTTCTTCCTTAGTCGTGCAGTGTTTATCTTAGGATTGAAGAAATGTCCACAAGCAACAGAAGTTCGGGATAAGTTATTTTATGAACTCATGCAATCCTCTTCACTATATCTAAATATTCACCTACCCTTAAATCTCATCGACCATTTAGTCACATTTTGATTTTTAGGCAAGGAACCCTCTAGTGTTATGTACTCAATTTATAGAGATTTTGAAAATTTTGGAACACAACATCGGGGTTTCCAATCCTTCTTCCTCATCCATCACAAGGTAAATCAACTCAACAACCAATACACAAGTGTGTTATTCACAAAAGCAATTAAAACAACAACAAAGTAGTGGAATGGCATAGATAAAAAATTATAGAAAGTTCCATATGACAAGAGGAGCATCCTCACAAGCACACAAGAATAACAATCATTCCATCCCCCCACAAACTTGGGCGAACTTCTCAAGCCCAATTTGTTAGGGAGGTGGAAAAATGTGCAAACTCAACAAAGAGTAGTAAAGAGTGAATTTACAAATCAAACACATCACAAGATTATCATCTCCAATTTTATGCCAACGAAACGATCTTTTTCTATATTTCATTTCCATCCCAAAACCATTTATTAAAAACACAAAACTTCATCCTACTCAATTAAAGAAATAAAAAGGTAAGAGAGAGGACTACCCAATAAAGGGAGGACCCTCAACCTCTACATATTCCTAGGATGCAATAAAAGGTGCTTGGGATGCCTTCCAAGTGCGCTTCTTTAAGGTCATTAGTTTGACCATATCGTCACCTTACTTGTTAAGGGGGCTTGAAGTAGGAATTCTCGTCCCTGCATTCGTGCACTCCTCCTCGAGCGAATCTCCAACGAGTCGCTTTTCTTGATCCTTTGGGTTTCCATCCCATCATTTCCCATATGTCCTCCACCATCGGTCGTTCATTTGGCTTCCTTCCCTCCTTAGAAAAAGGTTTCTCAACAAGAACAAAGTGTTTAAGCATATATAATACAAATATGACAAATTTAAAAAAAATGCTTAAATTCTCTTGATGCCTTTTTGCAATAAGGGTTCTTCCAAATTCACCACAAGATTTTCCTTCCAATTTGGAAGAATTTTTAAAACTATGTCATTTTCAAAGAAAGTCAAGTTAGTTGGTGAGGAAAATTTTTCCGTCACAACGAAATCATGCTTGGCAATGTCTAAATATTCTTTCATAGAATCTTGTGGTAAATATGAAGAAATGGGCATGTAATTCAAATGCCTAGAAGACATGTAGTCAAGTCTAGGGGTTCTATATTTTCATGAAAAAAAATTGTCACTCTCATACAAGGGTGGTCTCCCACAAACTTGAAGATCAACATGGGCGGAGAGTGTTTCATCCAAAACTTTTTGGAAATGAGGAATGCTCAAGATTTGAACATTTTCCCTAAAGATGATGTCATCCTTTTCTAAAGTAAAACCGAAGGATTCACTCAAATCAATGCTCAATGCATCAAGAATGTTCTTAGTTTCAAAATCCTCCCAAAACAAGACATCATCATTTTCTAGAATGCAAGTAAAAGGTTAACCCAAATCAATGCTCATTTCATCAAGAATGCTCTTAATTTGAAAGTTCTTTCAAAATAAGACGTCATCATTTTCTAAAGCACAAATGAAGGGTCACCCTTATCAACGCTTAATGCATCAAGGGAAAAAGTTTCAATTGGAAAACGTTGGCAAGAAAAGTCATCCACTACGAAGTCATCAAATCAAACATATTCCACATTGTAATCTATGTCAAAACCTTCACCAAAACCACTTTTGTCATCCTTAACTTCACTCTCAAATTTATCAACCACTTTAGATATATTTTTGAACTTTTCATCATTCCAAGAAATGGAGTTTAGAGAGTCATACCTCATGAATGAAGTGAAAGATTCGAGTTCTACCTCTTGAAGGTTCGGCTCTTCTTCGGTGAGTGCCTTGCACATTTTCCGGAGTCCATTTTTAGGGAGAGATTGATCGTCCCAAACCATGTATTCTTATATCCTTTCCCAAGCCATCTTCTCGGGAATCTCCGGTACCTCTTCAATTTCCTCTCGAATCACATCTATCATCAAACAATGTTCTTTGGGGGACGGTTGATTAATGTAACCTTTAAGATTGAATTTAACTCTTTGATTCCAAGCTCAAGAGAAAGACTTCCATCCTTGACATCGGTAATGGCACCCGCGGTGCCATGAATGGTCGACCAAGAATTATGGGGGTTTTGGGGTCCTCCTCGTCCATGTTAAGAACAACAAAGTCAACCGGAATATCAATTCCGTTGATTCAGACGGAAATATCCTCAACAACTCCCATAGGTTTCTTGATTGACCTATCGGCCAATTGAAGGGATATGGAAGTTGCCTTAAGCTTGTAATCCTTGAATTGCCACATAATAGAAGAAGACAACAAACTCACACTGGCACCCAAATCAAACAAAGCTCTGTCTATTTGTACATCATAAATAGAACACGCGATAGTGAAGCTACCCGGATCTTTAAGCTTAGCATATGCTTTGTTTTGAATTATGGCACTAATTCCTTCAGCTAAGTAAACCTTCTCTAATTACCCCCATCCTTTCTTATTATTGGTAATGTCTTTCAAGAATTTTCCATATCGGAGGACGGTGGAAACTGTTTCGGTAAAGGGCAATGTAAGAGTCAATTGTTTTATACCACCAAGAAAATTTTGGAATTGATGATCAACTCTACGTGCCCGTTCACCTTTTGGAAATGGTAATCGAGGTTGAGTATTATTAGGATAAGGTTGACTTCCCATGGTAGGAGGGTCATCTTTTTCCTCCATTAGTTCCTCGGTTACCTTTTCTTTTCCTTTATCATTGGAAACCCTTTTGGAGATTCTATGCTCAAGTTCTCGAAGTGGCTTACCACTCCTTAGTGAAACGGCATTACCGCTTTCTAGGGGATTAGCATACGAGTTCTCTTGAGTTAGAATCTCCTCTTCCTCAAGGTTATTAAACATGTTATATAAGTTTTCCAACGATAAGGCGTAGTCCCTTTCTTTTCCATAACTCTTCCCAGACAAAGTCTTCACCAATTTAAGTATTTTTTCTTAATGGAAACTTCGTCGGAATCATCCTCATCTATATCCCTAGGAACCACCAGAACACGGGGTTCTAACAACATAGATGACTTCCTATCACAAGAGTGGGTCACAATATCCTTAGCCTCATATCCCGAGCAAAAGAGATGAGTGGTACTTACCTTGAATCCTTGCCGCATATTATTTTGTAGAAATAATTCACCTTGTTCAATGGATTCAAGCCTTTCCCTCTTCGCACTTTCCTCTTGACTTAGCCTTTTCCTCTTCTTGTCTTCTTTGTCCCATTGATATTGATTAGACACCGTCTCCTTTAGCCAAGAGCGAGCCTCATCCACTTCCTTGTTAAGGAAAGATCCTCCCGAAGTTATATCAAGAAAAACACGCTCATTAGGCGTGAATCCAACATAGAAGACATTAGTAATAAAGGGATCATCAAATCCATGATGTGAGCATGATCTACAAAGATGTAGGAGTCTTTCCCAAGCTTCGAACCAACGTTCGTCACTCCGTTGATCAATACTTGAGATGTCACGCCTAATCCTTGCACTCTTGCTTGCCGGAAAGAATCGATGATGGAAAGATGTAGAAACTTCCTTCTATAGAGGTGAGGAATCGAATCACCCTTCACGAAACCATTATGTCGCCGCTCCTTCGAGTGTGAATTGAAAAAGCTTGATAGAGTATTCGTTTACAAGTTCGTTAGTGGTTTTAACACACTCATGAATTTGCAAGAATTCCTCAAGATGCTCATATGGATCCTCATATTTTTTCCCATGAAACTTCATTCCTCAGGCTAAGTTCACCATGTCCGGAGTGACTTCTACTCCCATGCAAGATTTTGCGGCCTCGGTGAGCCGGGAGTAGGAAGTGGCAACTCCGGTATAATGAAACTCACCCCTTCTTCTATTCATCATGTTTTCTTTTCTAGATTAAAATAAAGATAACATGTAAAGTAGATAAAACAAAAACAAATCAAATAAACAAACAAGAAAATATATACAAGTCTAATCTTAACACATGGTTAACCCTACAATGGCTCTACGAGGAGAAAATCCTCCCCGGCAACGACGCCGTGAACTTGTCCCCGAAAAGCGCTCTAAATCATTACGATTCGAACACCTTTCTTAAACCGCAAGCGTACGGCTTTTGACAGTGGTAGTATAAAAGATTGTCGAACCATGTTCTCTTGTTGGGTCTGATTTGGGTTCGTTTGTGCCTCGATTTGCAGGCTAGAACGTGGCATATGCGCGATCGACCTCTTCTTCTTTCTTTCTCCAATTTGAAGCCTTTTTATCCATTTTCTCGACCCGACTCCTTCACGAATTTCCCTCGTGACTCAAAGATCTTCAGTTTCGGCCTGGCCCCGACCCATTTTGGGCATGTTTGGGCCTCGGGATGCAGTCCGGAGTGTGAAAATGGACTTGAACAATCTACTAAATTTCTTTTGATTTCCTAACCTTCAAAATACGACTCAAAAACACCCAAAAGCGCATCAAATCATACGAAAAATGAAAATCAGCCCGAAAATACAACAAAGCACGAAATTGCACATGAACATATCAATTACACGTAATTTCCTACAAAATATGAACGTGAGAAGTGCAAGAAAAATGGTAATTGTTACGTTCATCACTTTTACTCTCAAACATGGCCAGATAATAATTTTTCACATATGAAAGACCTTTCTCGTCCAGACATGACAATTAGAACCACTTAAATTCACCATTCCTCTTGTATTAGCTTCCATGTTCACCACAAGGTACATAGCAGAAACCTACTTTGATACCACTTTGTTGGGATACCAACACACAAGTTCAATTTAATTATTCAATTGAACAACAACACAACGAAAAATATAATTATGACTCTCTTGTGTGAACCTAGTAGGAAGTAATAATAAGCAAACAAAAATGAACAATCACCAAGCAACAAAAGCATACACGTAATTTTGACGTGGAAAACCTCCTCAATGTGAGGGGTAAAAACAATGGGACCGAAGTCCACCCAAAATCTCCATTATAACCTAATAGGATGGGTACATCAAGTTCACAATCTGTCAACTCTAATATTCAAACATAAATGTATCGAGACAATCGAATCTTGACAATAAACAATTATTGGAAAAACCTCACCCAAAACAACCCTTCTGCCTGCAACTGTTTCCGACGCACGGAACAAAACTCAATATACATTGTCAAGATATACCTTTGTGTGTCCTGAACGTGCTGACCAAAATTCATCTTGATTCAACGGTTAGATTTTCCATAATAGCCTCTTGAACCAGACTATAGAGACAAGAAATTCGAAAACAACACCTGTTGTCTGTGGCTGTTTTCCGGTAATACAGAACTCCAAATAAGATCTCCACCGTGCAGATTGTACCTCGACAAGTCATGTACGTTTTATCCAAATATCAGCTCGATCCAACAGTCAAATCTTCAGAAAACATTTTTGCAAATTTTCTGCTTTAGGTAGCTCACAAAAATTGGGAGAAAAAGAATCCTCTCTTTTCTCTCTAATTCTCTTGGTCTCTCATGCTCTAATTTTGGCCCCCTGTAAATATTAAGGCAACAATATTTAAGTATTAAGTCTCACTTAGACATAAATTAAGTTGGATAATGGGCCACTCCACAAGTTGGAAACCCAGCCAACAGTATGTCCTCAATTGCAGCCATACTACCACCATCTCCTCCTACTCATATTGCTCTCTCTAACTATTCTATATTATCTTCATATGTACTCTTAGCCCAACACTCTCTTCACCTTCCTCAAGTTAATCCCAAAGTCGCTACCATTGTCCCAAGCCATGCTAATGTCAACCCTCATATAGCTAAGCATCATAATCCTCGTCTTCTTGTCCCAAAATCTGAACCTATCTTCCCCTACATTTAGCTTCCTTCGATCAAATGATTGCCGAACCTATTACTCCTTCACGACTACAACTCGGTCCAGTATATCATCCCTCACCCCCCAACAAAAGGCCCCTCTATCTCCCTCTAATCAATTCTTGTCCCTGATCCCATTGAACTGGACTTCCTGACCTGTAAATTTGCTTGCAAATTCAAGCACAGTTGTGCTAGGCTTAATGCTACTCGACAACTTCCTACCTCATGTTCTATGAAGCGGAAGATCGAGGACCTAACATCAGTCCCTAAAAATGCGTCCTTTTCTAAAATAGGGAAAATTACTTTTGGTGGACTTAATGCACCATTGATTTCATATGCAATTCTTAAAAACGTGATTTCATCGACGGAGGCTGGTACGTCGGACCAGCCCCGCCAGACTCAATGAATCTACTAAGCTGAAATTGTCGAGGGTTGGGAACCCGTGGATAATTTGGGAAATAAACGATTTCATTCGCCACAAGTCTCCCGGCTTGGTGTTCCTCTGTGAGACCAAGTGTGATTCTTCTCCCATTGATCGGCTTAAACTTTGTCTCAATTATTTTAGTGTATTTATCGCTGTTTGAGGCATTTCTGGGGGGCTCGCTATGCTTTGGCAGAAGGAATGAAAGTCACTCTTCTATATATGTTCGATTTATAGACATGTCAGTGGCTATATTTGTTCAAAGGTGCCATGTCATTCGTTGTTTTGCCAATTTGATGAAGGTAAAGCTCTCCACGCATGACTTATTTTATTTTTTTATTACATATTTAATCATATGTAAGTAATTCATGAAATAATTTTTTTAAAGTTTTTTACTTGGACTAAGAAAACAAGATATTGATATTTGAAACATGACTTTTTTTGACAAAAAAATGTTTTGAAACATAGCACTTGTTATGGGATGAAGGGTACATGTTTATGAGAAACTAGTAAATGCTCCCGTGCGATGCACAGACTATTTTTTTTAAGAGTATATCAACATTAAATATTAGGAAATACATTGAATGTGGAAACATCACTTCTTCTTCTTCTTCTTCTTCTTCTTCTTCTTCTTCTTCTTCTTCTTCTTCTTATTATTATTATTATTATTATTATTATTATTATTATTATTATTATTATTATTATTATTATTATTATTATTATTATTATTATTATTATTATTATTATTATTATTATTATTATTATTATTATTATTATTATTATTATTATTATTATTATTATTGTTGTTGTTGTTGTTGTTGTTGTTGTTGTTGTTGTTGTTGTTGTTGTTGTTATTATTATTATTATTATTATTATTATTGTTGTTGTTGTTGTTGTTGTTGTTGTTGTTGTTGTTGTTGTTATTATTATTATTATTATTATTTGTAATTAAATCAAATCTTATCAAAATTGTTAGTACTTTCCAATGTACATGATTAGAGTTGCATATTGCTGAGGTTCATTGACATATTTAGGGTGCCACGACGGTAGTCCTCTCTTTTAAATTTTCTAATTTTTTTAAAAGTAATTTATTCAATACTTTAAGTTTAGAATCTAATATATAATAATTTAATTTCTAGCCTATTTAGAATTTATCCCTAATTAGTTAAAATATTTTCCTATTTAAAGGATTGTTTCAAAAGATTTTTGATCCCACAACCTGCTCACTAATAGAGGCAAAATTGTGACGTTCATTATTTTCATTTTCAATCATAGAGCAAGTTTTGTTGATAAAAATCCTTATAATACGAAACTGCCATTATATTAAAAATTCAAAAATTTTGTGTTACATCTATCTGAAGCATTATACTCAAATAATGGCGATAGTCCAATTAGACACAGATTCATCATGGACCTAATTTTGTTAAATTTATTAAACGTCGCCCAATATACATAAATAAATTATTTCGGTGAATTTGAACAGCCAATTAACTAATGTCGATGGCCAAATTAAACACATATTCATCATGGCCCAAATTTTGTTAAATTTATTAAACTCTTATATCTAGTAGAAGACTTTAGAATACTGATACACTTCTATCTCTAGAATTTGGACAACCATATTCCACTATTACTCTATCTCTCACTTCTATGTTTAGAAAGCAATCGTCATTTTCACCGTCAAAATACTCAAGAAATACACTTTCTCTCTCTAGCAACATCTTAGATCTGAATTCCTTCTATCAAAAAACCAACTTTTACATCATCAATCTTCACCAAAACGCTTGATCTAATGATTAATCATTATATCTTTCACTATTTTTAACTCTGTAATTTCGCAGAACTGGTTTATACCAGCTTCAAATCTAGAATTAGCTCACTATCTCACTACCGAGTGTAATTCCGAAGTGATATGTTCTTAGAACAGCAAGATCCTCGGTTACAGAATGAGATCTAAGTGTTTTCTATTACTTTTATATAATTTTAAAGACATGCAGATGGTTAGGTCAACAAAATCGAACGTTTGTACATAATGGATATTTCACCAAATCCGAGATCAGCGTTACATTAATGGTACTATTTCTAAACCTGTTATAATTTAGATCTTGTAATTTTTTTTTTGACTTATGATAACTTTGATTTCAGAATAGTATTAAGCAGCTTAGGACGATTATAAGTATATTTTTTATTTTGGATCCTTCTTATTTACTGATCTGGGAAATGCATGTTATTCTGTAATCTTTGGTATTTTTGTCTTATACGACCATACATTTTTTATGTTTGGAAATCACTGTAATTAAAAATTGTTATGAATCAGTTCCTCTCACACACAAACAATACAGAAACATAATGAATGAAAATCAACAAAGAAATTGGCCACAAGAAACCGAACAAAAAACAGGAAGAGAAACTGATGAACACAGGGATTTTACGTGGTTCGATCAATGTGATCTACATCCACGGGTTCTATACACCTCAATTCACTCCACTAATCAATCAATTACAAGAATTAATCCAGAAAACTAGAAACCCCAATTCACACCACTAATCAATCAATTACAAGAATTAATCTAGAAAACTAGAAACCCCAATTCACAGGCCGAATTGAGCATAAGAACCCTAGCAATCTAATTCTCTTGATTGAGTAATGTTTACAGAGAGAAAGAAACGTGAATCAACTTGCAACTTCAAGTGTTTTCAATGTATATAAAGGCCGGAGCTCGAATCAGGGAGTAGAAGTAGTTGTAACCAATTTTGTCTTTAACTGCTCAAAACTGTTTCAGCGAGCTTTCCACAACGGTGTTACATGCAACGGTTTTAATCTGTTGCAAACGGAAGTTATAACAACCTTGACTCCGGTTTCCATTTTAACCTCTTTAACTGATCCTGCTAAAACCCGGTTCTCAACATTCTAAACCTGGTTCTGGACTCCACAAATCCCCTACTACATTCCATGATCACTAGATGATATTGAACTGATGTCTACAAATCTCCACCTCAATGAACTCAAGTGTATTTCATCACCTTAACCTGCCTTGTCTTCCAGGTTTCTAATCACACTGTTCAAGACCAATCAGGCTTGAGCAATGAACCATCTTACTCCCAGGCACTGCCTTGGTTAGAAAATCAGCATCATTGTCACTTGTATGCACCTTCCTAACCTCCACAGACCCTGTATCAATCACATCTCTTGCAAAATGTAATCTGACATCTATGTGCTTGGATCTCTCATGGAAAGCTTGATGTTTCACTAGATGTAAAGCACTTTGATTGTCACAATATATAGTAACACAATCCTGCTTGATCCCTAGATCCTTCAGAATGCCTTTTAACCACACAACTTCCTTGATTGCCTCTGTCAAAGCCATGTATTCAGCTTCTGTAGTAGACAAAGCCACCACTGATTGTTGCACACTTTTCCAGCTAACTGCAGTACCATATAATGTGAAAACATAGCCTGTGATTGACTTTCTGGTGTCAATATTTCCAGCAAAATCAGCATCTGCAAATCCTTCTAAAGGAATAGCCAATTTTTCTTGCTTCTGAAACTTCAACCCCAGACTTGTTGTTCCCTTTAAGTATCTAAACACCTGCTTCAAAGCCTCCCAGTGAACCTTTCCTGGATTTGACATATATCTGTTGACTAGGGACACACAATATGCTAAGATTGGCCTGCTGCATATCATCCCATACATCAGACTTCCAACTCCACTAGCATAA
Organism: Ajuga chamaepitys; assembly: GCA_958295605.1. Taxonomy (NCBI): domain Eukaryota; kingdom Viridiplantae; phylum Streptophyta; class Magnoliopsida; order Lamiales; family Lamiaceae; genus Ajuga; species Ajuga chamaepitys. Next base: position 35,823,589 of record OY282499.1, on the reverse strand, counting down.
GGCACACTTCTCATGTATGACTCTTCTTTTGCTGACTTAGGACTCTGCTCCTTTGTTGATCTGAGTTGTTGACTTACTGGAATACTCAGTGTCTTGGCCTCATGCATTTGAAACCTCTCCACCACTTTCTAAAGATAATGCTTCTGAGACAACCATAAACATCCAGCAGCTCTGTCTCTAATTATGTTCACACCCAGAATCTTCTTAGCTTCTCCTAAGTCCTTCATATCAAACTCAGAGCTCAACTTCTGCTTAAGCTGATGTATATTGTGAGTGCTCTTGCTTGCAATGAGCATGTCATCCACATATAACAACAAGTATACAGGATCAGTACTTAAACTTTTATCAAAATAAACACAACTGTCATACAAACTTCTGACAAAACCAGCTTTTAACATAAACTCATTGAACTTCTTATTCCACTGCCTTGGGCTTTGCTTCAATCCATATAATGACTTTTTGAGGAAGCATACTTTCCCTTCATCTCCTGGAACCACAAATCCCTCTGGCTGCTTCATATAAATGTTCTCAACTAAGTCTCCATGTAAGAAAGCTGTTTTTACATCCAGTTGCTGTAACTCCATGTCCTCTTGTGTTACTATTGACAAAAGTAGTCTGATGGAACAGTGTTTTACCACAAGAGAGAAAACTTTATTGAAGTCAATGCCTTCCCTCTGAGTAAAGCCCCTTGCTACCAGTCTTGCCTTATATCTTATCTTATCTGAGACCCCAGCTTCAACCTTCTTCTTGTAAATCCATTTGGAACTTATCAGCTTTTGTCCCTTTGGTTTATCCACCAGTTTCCAGGTGCCATTTCTCTCCAAAGACTCCATTTCTTCCATCATTACACTGATCCAGTGTTCACTTTCATCACCACTGGTTGCTTCTTTGAAGTTCTGTGGTTCATGATTTTCTATGTCTTCAGCAACACTCAGTGCATAATGTACAGTTCCAGCTTGTCCATAAAAAACTGGTTTCTGTATTTGCCTCCTTGGTCTGTCTCTGGCAATGCTGTACTCCCTCAAGTTTGGATTTTTGTGTGTTGTGTCTTCTTCTTCTGAAGAACTACTACTGGAATGATCAGCCAAATCTTCTTCTCTCTGTCTGTCATGCTCCTCCTGAGTCTCCACCTGAACAGATATCCTTTCTGTTTCAGGGCCTTCATCCTGATTTCCCAGATTCCCAGAAAAATGATATCCCATAATGGACTCATTGAACTTCACATCTCTGCTGATCATCAACTTTTGATTTCCAGATTCCATGCACCATAACGTGTAACCCTTGATTCCCTTTGGATACCCCAGAAACACACATCTGTAGGCTCTAGGATCAAGTTTATCTGATTTCATATGAACATATGCCAAGCATCCAAACACCTTTAATCCTGAGTAATCTGGAATCCTTCCATTCCATACTTCTTCTGGTGTTTTTGAATCCCAGAGTTGATGTAGGAAATCTATTTATTAGATAGCATGCTGTGTTTATTGTTTCTCCCCAAAACACCTTTGGCAACCTATCATCAAGTAACATACACCTGACTCTTTCTAGGACAGTTCTATTGAATCTTTCTGCCACACCATTCTGTTGTGGATTATTGGGATCTGTTCTATGTCTGATAATTCCCCTTTCATTACAGAAGGTATTAAACTCAGTAGATAGATATTCTAGGCTATTATCAGTTCTTAAATGCTTGAGTTTCTTTCCTCTCAAGGTTTCCATTTGAAGCAACCATGTCTTGAATTTAGTGAAGGCATCACTCTTATTCCTTAAGATGAACACCCATACTTTCCTAATGAAATCATCAATTACAGACATGAAATACTTCCCACCTCCATGTGTTTCAGTCCTGGATGGTCCCCAGATATCAGAGTGGACATAGTCTAGAGGTTCTTGAGTAATGTGAATCCCTTTGGCATAAGGCAGTTTCTGTGATTTGCCCAATGCACATTTGTCACAGAACTCAAGTGTCTTATTTCCAAACTCTCCAATGATCCCTCTTCTGGATAGTTCTTTCAGTCCTCTTTCACCAATGTGTCCCAATCTTTTATGCCACAGGGTTAGTTCATTATTAGCTAGAATATTCCCCACACTCCCAACCACTGGTTTTCCTATCAAAATAAACAATCCATTGTGTTGTCTTCCCTTGATTACCAGTTTATTTCCTTTGGTTATGTGTAATTGGCCATCAACAGATTTAAACTCACACCTAGTAGCAATTAGAGATCCTAGGGAGATCAAATTTCTTTTAAGTCCAGGCACATACCTTACATTTGCAATTTGCGTGGTGACATCATCAAACATATTGATGTTTACTGATCCAGTGCCTTGAACCCTGCAGGATTGGTCATTTCCCAGCAGTACACACCCACCATCTTCTTTCTTGAAGTTTTGGAACCATTCTTTGTGAGGACACATGTGGAATGAGCAGCCTGTATCCAGTACCCATTCCAACTCCATTTTTGATTCAGTAACATTCAAGACTTCTGGAGTGTCTTCTCCATGTTCAACAGTGGCAGCTTCTCCACCATGGTCTTCTTTCTTCTTCAGCTTCTGAGGGTAATCTTTCTGTAGATGCCCTACCTGCTTGCATTTGAAGCATTTTCTGTTCTCTATCCATTCTCCAGGCTTCTATGGAGCAGTATTGCCAGTCTTGTAACTTTTTTAGGTTTGGCCCTTCTTCTTTTGGTAATTCTTCTTGAAATTTACATTCTCACCAGATTGAGTCACCTTTTTATCTCCTTGATTCTGTAGGCATTTGGTCTTCAAAGTAGTGATTATTGAGTCATAACTCAGTTTATCCTGCCTTCCAAACATCAAAGTGTCCTTGAACCCTTCCATGGAACTTGGTAGAGCATTTAATACCATTAAAGCTCTGTCATCATCCTCCATAGTTACTCCAAGATCTTCTAGTTCATCAAGAAGTTTAGAAAACTCATCCAGTTGATCAGAAATGTCTTTTCCATCCACCATTTTGAAAGCCAATAACCTCTGTTTGAGAAATAGTTTATTTGACACAGACTTGGAGTGATATAGTTCCTCCAACTTGGTCCAAGCCTCCATAGCAGTCGAGCATCTTGAAACCTCCCTCAATGGCTTATCTCCTAGACATAGGATGATCATACTTAGAGCCTTTTGATCCACCTCTGCATATTTAGGCTTCTCAACCTCAGTCCATTCATTTTCAGGCTTTAATGCACCTACCGGCCCGTTTTGAACCAGAATAGCCTTCATCTTGATCTTCCAAAGATGAAAGTCATTTCTCCCTCAGAATTTCTCCACATGCATCTTCATTCCTGACATCTCTGTCTTCTTGTTGTGTGAGAAAGCTTCCCACAGACGGCGCCACTTGTTATGAATCAGTTCCTCTCACACACAAACAATACACAAACAGTAATGAACGAAAATCAACAAGAAATCGGCCACGAGAAACTGAACAAAAAACAGGAAGAGAAAATGATGAACACAGGGATTTTACGTGGTTCGATCAATGTGATCTACATCCACGGAGGTTCTATACACCTCAATTCACTCCACTAATCAATCAATTACAAGAATTAATCCAGAAAACTAGAAACCCCAATTCACACCACTAATCAATCAATTACAAGAATTAATCCAGAAAACTAGAAACCCCAATTCACAGGCCGAATTGAGCTTAAGAACCCTAACAATCTAATTCTCTTGATTGAGTAATGTTTACGGAGAGAAAGAAACGTGAATCAACTCGCAACTTCAAGTATTTTCAATGTATATAAAGGCCGGAGCTCAAATCAGGGAGTAGAAGTAGTTGTAACCAATTTTGTCTTCAACTGCTCAAAACTGTTTCGGCGAGCTTTCCACAACGGTTTTACATGCAATGGTTTTAATCCGTTGCAAACGGCAGTTATAACAACCTTGACTCCGGTTTCCATTTTAACCTCTTTAACTGATCCGGCTAAAACCCGACTCTCTCACCCGGTTCTCAACATTCTAAACCCGGTTCTGGACTCCACAAATCCCCTACTACATTCCATGCTCACTTGATGATATTGAACTGATGTCTACAAAAATTCTAATGAAATGGGTTTTTCTGCAGGTATATAATCATGATAAGGTTCGAGATTCAAAGTTTGAGACAAAACTCTCGCACATGCAATAATTGCTTATGTTCTTTTTCGTATCAAAAAAGGTATAAGTTACTATTTTTCATTGATATTTTTATTAGATCCTCTTTAGATTTAAGATAATTAATAATTGATTTAATGTTTTTCTTTTTGCGAATTGTGCTTTGTTCCTACTGGTTCACTGTTCATTATATTGGATAAAACTGTCTGCCCTTGTTTGAAGAAAAATAGTTCAATAATTAGAAGGTTTTTTAAGGTATGAAAGTTTATTTTTTTATTCGTTAACAAAATTTCAGTAGTACATTAAATGAGGTTATTGACCACTAATGACTTGGTTTTGAAGGTATTTAATCCTGATGATTTTGGAGTTTAAGACTTTGACACTTTGCATCTCACAGTAGTAACTAAGCTTAAAGAAATGAAAGTATGAAAAAAGGTATAAATTGCTATTAACATTTAATTTCTTTCTATATGATATTAGTTTAGATTGGATTATTAATTGATTTTGATTTATTGTGTGAGTTCTGATATAATCCTGCTGATTCACGACTAATTATATGGGAAGAAAACTGCTGCCCTTGATTGAACTTGAAGTGGCTATTTTCGCATTCTTGATGTTTAATTTAAAGCCCAATAAATTTTCTATTTTTTTTTTTTTTTTTTGAAATCATTATACATAATTTGTAAGTTGATTTTATTGCTGAATCTTGACCAATTTAAATTTCCCATTACAATTTTTTGAATATAAATGAAATAGTAAATTTTTGATAATATATAACATACAAAGATATAGTACAGAATGTATTACTTACAGAGATACATTAGTAAACAATAAAATGTTGATTTATTCAGAGATTTTTAAAGTTATCATTCAACATACATAATTAATTTTGTATGCAATTCGGCAATGATAAAGTATATCGGGGTTAATGCTATTGAAATGTAAATTTTTAAATGTTTGAAAATGAGTATAATTTTATACATTTTCCATTTTTTCATTATTTTTCATGTTTTGCCCCAAATTTCACATGTTTCATACATTAAATTATATATTTCAGTGTGTGTATTTGTTTGGATGATCAATTATGTATTATTCTAATTTTTTATTCAATATTAATCAGGGATACCACACAATTAACTAAATATGACATTGAAATATTTCTTGTTATCTATCTTCTGTACTATGCTTATGTATGTTTGATTATAATAACTGCAGTTTGAAAGTACCTTGGGTTGCAAGAAGATCAATGTCTTATTCCAAGATACTATGTAAAATTTTAAGTATACTCAGAAAACTTGGCTTACTGAGCTTTTTTTTACTAATATATTATCATTATAGTTATTTATATTTTGTTGTTTGTTTAATTTGTTTGAATATGTTAATTGCGTTTTGAATATACCATAAATCACAAGAAGGTCAGTGTTTCCCAAGATACTGTGAAAATAGATAAGTATTTCCAAGATACAGTGAAAAAATTCAGCACAATATATTGAATATAATATAAATCATTCACATAACAGAAATTTAATAAATAATATTTTTAATGATTACATATTACCGTAGAAAATGACGACAACAGATAAATTTCAATTTTTCAATCATCATATTTGTTTTCTCCAGAATCATCCTTCAATGTTGCTGATTTATTCGTATCATTATTTTCAGGTAGTCCTTTTGGAGCATCCATTGAAAAGTACCTATCAATGTTGACACATAATAATCAAGGAATGAAGAAATACAACTTTATGTTGCAGCCACAAACGTGAATTAAATAAATTGAAATAATTTCAAAATGAAGAAATAATGTAAACTCCCAGCTACAAACGTGCCTATCAAAGTTGACACATAATAATCAAGGAATGAATAAATCTTAGCAATTTGCAGAAATTACCCAAACATGAACTGAAATAATTGCAGAATGAAAAAATAATAAGAATACCAAGCTACAACAGTGATTCTCAGTTACTGAAGAACATCTGTATTTATAGAAGCAATTATGTTATCGGATAAAGATTATTTAAAAATTGAAATTTCAAAACTCAAGAAATGTTTAAGGAATTTTGTTAGATGAATATGTATAGATTTTATTTCAATGAATTTCTGGCGGACGTAATACTCAAAATATTTAATTACATAAAAGTATTTCAGATAATTCAAAATGCAAATTCAAATTCTCATATATTTATAGTATCTTAATAAATGGGCAGGAAAAATCTTAACTTACTATATCCGGATGACTTGGCATATTATATATATATATAGATGGGTAATTACTTGCTATAAATAAAGAGAATTTTTTTTGTGCCAACCAATAAGATGTTTTCTTTAATTTTTTCACCTGAATATTTTAATTTTTTATAACTTATTGTCACAACGTCGTCTTTATGAAAAATATATAGAATTAATATTTTTTACATCCATTATGCATATATATTACTAAAATATTAATACATATGTATGATTATTATGATATATTTTACTTTTTAAGTTATTTGTATTTAAAATAAAAAAATATCATATAATTTCAAACATTATCTTTTGGAAGGATAAAAATTATCTCTTTTAGAAGATTATATATTTTTGGTTTGATTTGCCTTTTTGTATTTTAATACGTGGTAGATAAGATTCGGGAAAGGATTAAGATAACTCAAGATCACCAAAAGACTAATTTATTAAACTATTTGTGTGTATAACATCATTTCATTAAAATTTGGGCCGACCTATTTGAAGTGATTAATATTTTAGATTTGAACTTCCTAGTCCAAATAAATTTATAGTGGCCCAATATATTATTTTAAAACTTATATATATGTATAAATCCATTTATTTTGATACAACCATAATATTTAACATCCATTAATTTTTATTATAGGCCCAATTGCATAGATCCATTTCATCCATTTGCAGTTTCGGGCCCAATACTTTATGCCCATCAATAAGTCATTGACCTAATGATCAATTATTATCTTACACTGGAGGATATTAGGAATTACGAATCAAAAGAAGATTTTATTATAACTATTGGTGAACGTGTGTGTGATGATTTAGGAATCACCTTAATTGGTGAGATATTCTATTGATAAGTATTTATACAGTACAACAATACAAGGGATAAATACAACAAAGATTATACAATATTTACACTAATTTAGAAGATATGAAAATATCTTCTGTATCACCCCTCCCTCCAAGCGAAGTGTGGGATTTTGTCGGACATGAAGCTTGGACCGAAAGGATTCAAATAATGGCCGGGGAAGACTCTTGATAAGCACATCAGCAGTCTGTAAATGGGAAGGCACAAATTGCGTAGAAAGCTTCCCTGCAGAGACTAGCTCGCGAACAAAATGGTAGCCAATGTTAATGTGCTTGGCTCGCTTGTGCGCAACAAGATTCTAACTAAGGAAGATGGTGTTTTTATTGTCACTGTAGAGCACAGAGCGACTAGGAGGTAACGAATGAAGTTCACGAAGAAGATGAGTAATCCAAAGAAATTCAGCAGCAGCATTTGCGAGAGCACGATACTCAGATTCACAGCTGGAGCGAGCAACAATGGGTTGCTTCTTGGCACTCCAAGAAATAAGATTATCACAGAGAAAGAATGCTAGCCATATGTGGATCCGCGCGTTTCCAAACACCTAGCCCAGTCTGCGTCTGAATAACCAACGAGATCAGTGGAAGTGCTACGTGAGATATGAAGGCCATGTTACAAAGTGCCTTTGACATAGCGCATAAGGCGTTTAATGACACTGAAGTGATCAGTAGTAGGCTCCTGAAAGTATTGACTGACTTGGTTGACAACATAAGCAAGATCAGGATGAGTGATTGTAAGGTATTATAAAGCGCCCACAAGAGACAGATAGTGAGTGGGATCACGAAAAGAAGAGCCGGAACTGTCCAACGCTTGATCAGCTGCCAGAGGAGTAGCAACAGGTTTGGAATCTAGAAGTTCAGCACGAGTAAGAATATCATGAGCGTATTTAGCTTGGCTAAAAAACAAATCATAGGTAGTATATCTGACTTCAAGACCCAAAAAATAATTGAGAGCGCCCAAATCCTTAATAGTGAATTCAGTATGTAAACGAGAGACAAACCGGCGCAATAAATTCTCATCGTTGCCGGTAAGAATGATATCATCAACATAAACTAAAAGGTAAAGCAGAGTGGTACCTCGCGAAAAAAGAAATAAAGATGTAACAGCACGGCTGCAGTGAAATCCAAGCATAAGCAAGAACTTACTAAATCGGTCGAACCAAGTCGAAGGGGCTTGTTTGAGGCCATAAAGCGCCTTCCAGAGGCGACAAACATGATTTGGAAAACGGGGGTCATGATAGCCAGAAGGTTGCTCCATATAAACCATCTTGATCAAATTGCCATTGAGAAAGACATTTTTAACATCCAGCTGGTGCAAAGGCCATTTATTCATAGCAGCAAGAGTGAGAACAATACGGACCTTGACAACATTTACAATAACGCTAAAGGTGTTTGAATAGTCAAAGCCAGGTATTTGAGTGAAGCCTTGGGCGACTAATCGGGCTTTGTAACGGTCAATAGAGCCATCAGAGTGATACTTGGTTCGAAAGACCCACTTCTAACCAACAATGTTGGTACCACGAGGTCGAGGGACCAAATCCCATGTATGGTTGGATTTCCGAGTGGAGATTTCTTCATCCATAGCATTATTCCAGTGGGAGTGTTTGGAGGCAGATTTATAGCCTCGAGGCACTAAAGAAGTAGCAAGAGCTGTGAGAAGAGCAGTTTGCGCAAAATCAACTCTATATTTGGGTCGAAAAATACCAGATTTAGCCCGAGTCTGCATAGGATGTGTGGAAGCTGGAATAGGCGGTGCAGGAGAGGGAGGAGGATCTTGGGCCGGCAATGGAGCTGCAGGTTCAGGCGCATTATGGGCCGGAGGAGTAGAGCAAAGACAACATGGAGATGTCGGAACAGCCACTAGGGGTGGAGAATGAGGTTCACTGGTGGACTGGAGATGAGACCCGGTTCAAGAAAGGAAGAGAACTCCAACGCATGGATGGGCCGTGATGAGTTCGAATCAGAAAAAGGAAACCCAGTTTTGTCAAGCTGTGCATGTCGAGTGATATAAAGGCGCTGTGTAGAAGAATCAAAACAGCAAAACCCTATATACAGACAATTATATCCCAAAAATACACAAGGAGCGCTCCGTGGCTGCAATTTATTAGAAGTATAGTCCCGTAAATAGAGAAAGACACGACATCCAAAAGGCCAAAATTAGCATAATTCAGAACAACGCCATAAAGCACTTCAAACGGCGACTTCGCATGAAGAATAGTGGTTGGCAAGCGATTTATCGTATAAACAGCAGTGCATAAAGCATCTAACCTAGTGTGTACGGTTGTAGGTGTAGTAGCGGCAGTCAAGGTCGATCCCACAAGGAATAGATTTTTAGGTAGTTCGATACCTCGATACTCTAGGATTGTCCTAACTAGATACTAGGTTGCAAAAGGTTGATTTTACCAAAAACTGAAGAATTTAACTAATTAACTATGACTTAACACTTGGCAGACAAAAAGGAATAACAATCAAGGAGAAAAGGTATCCTAGGGTTTCGATTTCAGGATATTAATTCAATGTTGAATATGATTTAACCTATAAATTTACCAATTCTAGTGTTTATTAGGCGGCACGACAATAATCTAACCCTTCTCTCGATGCAATTAAACCGTTGATTAATTAACCTAATTACCCTCTCGAGTCAATTAAACCTAATAACTCTCAAACGATCCTAAGCCACGACCTACACAATCATAGACAACTGCGCTCTATGTCATAAGTCCGATTCCCTCCCCTCGAAGCGGAATTGCTAAACTAAATTACTAAATCTAGGTGATCAAGCTAAATTTAGTTATAAGCACAAACATAGAGATAAACACATAAAGAACGGAATTAATAAATTAAATCATAATCAAAACATTGTCATAATAATTCCTACTCTCTAACCCTAGGACACAAATAGATTAGCTACCCATGCCTAGCAATAATCTAATACAATATTCTACGGAAAACATTATAAAAGATTAAACTAGAAAAGAACGACTAAACCCGGATGAATCCGTCTCGATGATCTTCGTCTTCTTCGTCCTCCAAGTTTTCTAACTCTTTTTCTATGTGTATGTGAGAATATGGAGTGTCTCCCTCTTTAATTCATGAGTTTGGGGACCTATTTATAGTTATGGGTTGAAATCCTTGAGAGATTAGGACAAAAAAACCCAACTAAAACCCGATTTGGTGTTCCGGAAGTCTTTTGACGCGGCCTTGAACACCCCGGACGCGGCCTCGTCGAATTTTACTATGCTAACAGCATAAAAAACCACATTTTGACGCGGCCTTGAAGGGTGGTGACGCGGCCGCTGCATTTCTTGCTCCGAAATAGTGATTTTATGTCAGCTTGACACACCTCCAGTGTTTTGGCCATAACTGGAGTTATACAACTGCGATTGAGGTGAAATTGGTGGATTTGGAAAGCTAATTCGAAGATCTACTACTTTGTCTGAAAGGAGAAAATCACAAAATGGGTCGGAAGAGCCTCAAAAATTTATTTGAAGTCAGAATTGAAATCCTACTCCAAGCCCATTTCACCTCTTCTTGGTCCGTTTCGTTTCTAGTTCGCCATATACTCGATATTTTGGCCTAAAATCCAAAAAACTTTACAAAACACGTCAAATGGTTCAATGTATACAAGATAAGAAATTCTCGACCATATATGCATGCAACTGCTATAAATACACCTAAAATCGACATAAATTCCTGCATACATGACGTGTATCAAACTCCCCCAAACTTAAACTGTTGTTCATCCCGAACAACATAAAATAGAACAAAGACACATGTATTTAGGGTGATTGGATGACAAATTAGTGTCAGACAGATTTTTCAAAAAGCTAGACATCATAGTGTAAATGAGCTTGTGCGATAGAGCAAAAATTAACTACTTTCAAGACTTAAACTTTCGAAATATTTGATCCTCACCAGGTAAGTGTTTCTCTCATCCCTCAAGTGTTTAGGCTAAAAATATCATTCCACTCAAATTGGACTACATGCACAGTTTACCATAGGCTTGCCAATTATCTAAGTTAGAATCAGTACTCGGCATAAGTGACAAAGAATCAAGTAGGTCTTTTATTTAGTTGTAATGTTGGCTTTAAGGTAAGGTGGGATAAATTTGGACAAAAGTGATTATCTTTTGGACTAATCAAGTTATTCCTAACCCAATTACCCTTCAATACAATCACTCGATCTCACTCTCCCAATCTCAGCAACTCACCTCTCAAGGTGACTTCTTCACCTTCCCAAAAGTGCTTTTCAACCAAGTGCTTTTCATACTAAGTATTCGCGTACCACATCATGGGACTACCCGATTTTTCCAAATCAACTAAGCACTTATTTCTTGTAACCTCTCCTTAACACATAAGCAGTAATATAGCTACTTACTGCTGACTCTTTCTTTTGCTTTTCACGATTTTTTTTTTCTTTTTTTTTTTTTACTTACGAAAATTAAACTCAACAATAATAACAAACTAGAAGAGGTTATATTTGCTTTGAATTTGCACCTATCACTTCAAATTCCTTCTATCCTTCAGCTTATCCCTTATTTCGCCCATTTTGTTCCCAAAAATCCAATCTACCTTCCAATCCACCTCCCTCTTTACTCAATTAGTCCAATATAAGGCTAAATGCTAAAACTAAAAGGTAGTTGACTTGTAATATGTGGCTATGAAACAAAAAGGCTTAAAAGCTCAAGTGGGCTAACTAGGGACAATTTTTCTCAAACTTTTTGGTGAAAAGGATAACGTTTAAAAGGCTAAAAAATAGGCTACAATTCAAAAACTGCATATATATCACTTTCTAAGTCACATTATGTACCGATATAATCACAACAAAGATTCAAGGCAAGTTTTAGAAACTGATACATATATCCAATCAATATCACACTGAAAGAAAATTACATTGCTCCAAAGATAGGAGTCACATCAGGCTCAAATGCTCACAAGGGTCGTATTTGATCAAATACTCTAGATTCAAGTTCAATTTCATCTCAAATTACATATAACCCCCTAAACCTTGTGCAAGACCCAAACTAATGAAACTTAAGCATATGAATGCATGAAGGGACTCACCAAAATCATGGAACACTTAATATGACCATAATTTATCCTCCTATCACACATTCTAAGTCTAGAAATATCATAATCTCAAGGTAAATCTAGATATCATGAATGCACGTAACATGTTCGATGAAATGCTTTAATGAAAATAACATGATAGCATCTATTTTGTTGCTTCCCACCCATTCCCAACAATCTTAAACACACAATTTCACAACAATTACGCATCAATTAACTCTAAATTACCCACATGTGGCACAAAGGTCATCAACATTGCATACTAGAAGTGGTTAAACTAGAACTTGAAACAAAAACTCATCATAACCCCTATTCAACAAATTTGCACCAATAAATTGCATAACAATCAAATATATAAGCATAAAAGATCGAGTTAGCTTCTCTTACCGGAGAATTTTAGTCGAAGAGGGAAGGAGGAGCTTGTCCCCTTTTTGTGCCAAGTGAGTTGAAAAACCCAAATTCAATTGGTTGAAGTGTGTGAATTTGATGTAGGATTGTGTTTATGAGTGGGAGTGTGTGAAGAATTGGTGATTTGAGTGAAGAATTTGATTGTGTGTGAAGAAGTGAGAAATCGCAAATTTGGGGAAGAGAAGGAATGAAGTGAGCCCTAATTTTAAGTTTAATAGCAAAAAACGAACCTGGGCTGGGCATTCAACGCGGCCTCGTCACTCTTGCGACGCGGCCGGGTTAGGCAATACTGATTTCACCTATTCTTGGACATTTTTTACGTGGCCTTGAAAGCTATCGACGCGGCCGCATCATATTTTGCTGCTTAAAACTCGATTTTCTCTTTACTTTCACCCGTTTCTTCCCCGTCTTTCACTTTTCCTCTGTAGAGTTTGTTGGTTTGATGCTTAAAACACTATAAACTACAAAAAGAGACTCAATGTTAACACTAATTGAAAACTAAATAAAAAAACTTAAAATAAATAAAAGGTTGGGTTGGCTCCCGATAAGCGCTTATTTTTACGTCATCAGCCAGACGTCCTTTTCCTATCAACCATTTTCCAGCCACCCCGAGTTAGGTACTTTATGAGCAATTACCGAGTTATTTGAGGTGAGTGGATTTCTTACAACAACTTGGGCAATGCTACAATTATGCCCACCCCTTAGACCCGACCTATGTATTGGGAGGATGATGGTTTCGTTTTGAACACGAAAAATCAACTCCCCCTTGGGCACATCTATAAGTGCTTGGCTAGTCACCTAGAAAGGTCATCCTAAAATAAAAGGAAAATCATCATTTCCTTTCATGTCGACAACTAAGAAATCAATAGGGAATTCAAAATTCAACACTCTCACCAATACATCCTCCGCTACTCCCAATGGCGTTATTGAAGATCCATCAGCCAATTGGATAGTAATAAAGGGTAGTCTAATCTCCCTTAATCCTAATTGTCTATACAACTTAAGAGACATCAGATTTATGCTAGACCCTAAATCGCACATGACATTGTGAAAATCATGACTACCAATTGAGCAAGAAATAGTAAAACTCCCTGGATCTTTTGCTTTTGTTGCTCTTTTTGGTTTCATGCTTGTGTTTGCGCTCTTTTTGGGACTGCTCAGTTTCTTCTTTGTTGTCTCTTTTCCATCCTTCCTCTTCCTGGTTTCCTCTTGGGTGGGTTGAAGCTCTTCCTTCTTTGTTACCCCCCTATCTTGGACTCTCTCCAGTAATGGTTCCTGTTTCGCAACAATAGTGCTAGAGTGCTCTGAAGGCTCAAGGTTAGCAAAGAATGAATTTTTTAAACAAAAATCAAAAGACTCATCAAGAATAGGAGATGAAATTTTCTTATCTATAATGGTATTAACTTCCTCCTTCTTCTCAATGTTTTTTACTTTCTCAATTGATAGTAGCATTGTCGCCATTAGATGATATCTTCCTTCTATTCAGTGCTTGAGGAAATGGGGAGGAGGTACATATGCCCGTGGAGGCACATATGCTGGTTCTTCTGCTTCGGTTTCTTGAACCTTACTTGAGTTCACAACATCTTTTTGCTCGTCTAGGTGCTTCTTTTTCACCAAGTGCTCCTCTAACTTCACAACATTATAGTGCTCCAAATTAACCACTGTGTCACCTGCTTGTGTTGAGCTCCTACAATCTTTATCAATTGGCTCATGTTTGATGACAATTCATCAATGCTTACTTGAGTCTGAACCAATGTGTTCTCGAGCCTTTTGATGTCAGCCCCCTGTCTAGTTATGTGATTATTTAGCTCAATAAACTTTTCATCTACTTTCTTCTCCAACTGAGCTAGTTTCTCATCGTATTTAGCAAACTGGGACTGCACAATCTCCTCTTGTGCGGGTTTCGTGCCATCATGAATCATCCCATTCGTAACAGTAAATCCGGGTGGCGGAGCAAGTGTATTCTGCGAGTTACCATACGAAAAGTTCTGATGGTTCCGATTCTGGGGGTACTGATTATATCTGGGTTGATTGTTCTGGAAGTTGATGAAGTTTCGTTGATTCACAAAGTTTACGTCTTCAACTTCTTCCTGACCCCCTGGCTGATGTGCTAACATCAGACTAGTTAGCAAATTTACCTGACTCGTCAAGGCTGTCAGTTGCGACATCAGCCTTTCATTCGGCTCAGTGCTGATTGCTTCCACTTCCATTACATTCACTACTTTCCTTTGCAAGTTCCTCTCACTCGACCATTGGTAGCTTGTTCTGGCCATAGCGTCCAAGATTGAGAATGTTATCTTCACTGACTTCTCCATCAAATTACCACCTGCAGCTGTATCTACCTGGTTTCTGGTCGGCGCAAGCAACCCATTGTAGAACTTGCACACTTGTTGCTTCTTGGTGAACCCATGTTGAGGGCAACTCCGGATAAGATCCCGGAATCGCTCCCAAGCTTCTCCGAATGGTTCTTGGTCTAACTGCTTGAATTGATTGATCTAATTCTGCAGGTCGAGCATCTTGCTCGGTGGAAAGTACTTCAACAGAAAAGAAGTACTCAAGTCTTCCCAATCTCTAATATCTTCCAGCGAATTAAACCACTGTAGTGCTCTGTCCTTCAGTGAGAAAGGGAACAGTCTCATCTTGACCTGCTCGTGCGGTACATGATTTATCTTGACTGTGTCTGCCAGTCTACGAAACTTGATCAGATGCACATTCGGATCCTCCAAAGCACCTCTCCCAAACTGGTTTTGCTGCACTATGTTGATTAGTGCAGGCTTCAGCTCAAAGTTGTTGGTATTAAGTGGTGGGGGTTGTACTCCTCCTACCCGCTGATTTTTTGATTAGGCTTCAGGCAATCACTGATGGGAGTATCATCTTCATCTACTTCCCTTGGTTCCTCGTGAACCTGTGGCTGTTGTTGTTGCAACGGCGGCTACTGTGGCGGTAACTGCTGAGAAATAACAGTGACTGTCATCCAGGCGCGCCAGAGCTGTCAGTACTCTGTTCATGGCTTCATCCTGGTTTGCTTGCTGTGGTGGGTTCTCTATTTCAGACGCGAGATTCCTTCTATTTCGGTGTCTACGAGCTGTCGCTTCTATTTCTTGATAGAAAGGAAGAAGAGTTTCTTTTCCTTTTGATCTATTGTGCATCCGAAGCCTAAAAATACAAAAAAAAAAAAAAAAAAAACAAAACAAAACAAAAACAAAAACGAATACCGCGTAACACTAAAATTAAACAAAAATTTAAAACGAAAATTAAACAGAAATACGAAAAATAAAAATTCTAGTCTAGTTTCCTCCTATTTTTCAAGATAGAAACTAAGCGCTAAATCCTATTCCCCGGCAACGGCGCCAAAAACTTGACACGTCAGTTTTCTAACCTAGTGTTCTGCAAGTGTACGGTTGTAGGTGTAGTAGCGGCAGTCAAGGTCGATCCCACAAGGAATAGATTTTTAGGTAGTTCGATACCTCGATACTCTAGGATTATCCTAACTAGATACTAGGTTGCAAAAGGTTGATTTTACCAAAAATTGAAGAATTTAACTAATTAACTACGACTTAACACTTGGCAGACAAAAAGGAATAACAATCAGGGAGAAAAGGTATTCTAGGGTTTCGATTTCAGGATATTAATTCAATGTTGAATATGATTTAACCTATAAATTTACCAATTCTAGTGTATATTAGGCGGCACGAAAATAATCTAACCCTTCTCTCGAAGCGATTAAACAGTTCATTAATTAATCTAATTACCCTCTCGAGTCAATTATACCTAATAACTCCCAAAGGATCCTAAGCCACGGCCTACACAATCATAGACAACTGCGCTCTATGTCATAAATCTGATAACGATTCCCTCCTCTCGAAGCGGAATTGCTAAAATAAATTACTAAATCTAGGTGATCAAGCTAAATTTAGTTATAAGCACAAACATAGAGATAAACACATAAAGAATGGAATTAATAAATTAAATCATAATCAAAGCATTGTCATAATAATTCCTACTCTCTAACACTAGGACACAAATAGATTAGCTACTCATGCCTAGCAATAATCCAATACAATATTCTACGGAAAACATTGTAAAAGATTAAACTAGAAAAGAACGACTAAACCCGGGTGAATCCGTCTCGATGATCTTCGTCTTCTTCGTCCTCCAAGTTTTCTAACTCTTTTTCTATGTGTATGCGAGAATATGGAGTGTCTCCCTTTTTAATTCATGAGTTTGGGGACCTATTTATAGTTATGGGTTGAAATCCTTGAGAGATTAGGACAAAAAAACCCAACTAAAACCCGATTTGGTGTTCCGGAAGGCTTTTGACGCGGCCTTGAACCCCCCGGATGCGGCCTCATCGAAGTTTACTGTGCTAACAGCATAAAAAACCACATTTTGACACAGCCTTGAAGGGTGGTGAAGCGGCCGCGTCATTTCTTGCTCTGAAATAGTGATTTTAAGTGATCTTGACACACCTCCAATGTTTTGGCCATAACTTGAGTTATACAACTGCGATTGAGGTGAAATTGGTGGCTTTGGAAAGCTAATTCGAGGATCTAACGTTGTCTGAAAGGAGAAAATCCCAAAACGGGTCGGAAGACCCTCAATATTGGTTTGAAGTCAGACTTGAAATCCTACTCCAAGACCATTTCACCTCTTCTTGGTCTATTTCGTTTCTAGTTCGCCATATACTCGATATTTTGGTCTAAAATCCACAAGAGTTCACAAAACACGTTAAATGGTACAATGTATACAATATAAGCAATTCTCGACCATATATGCATGCAACTGCTATATATACACACCTAAAATCGACCTAAATTCCTGCATACATGACGTGTATCAAGGACCCACGTCCAAAAGGCGGATTCCGACTGTGAGTGGACTGTCCTGTTTGATTGTTGGCAGAGGTGAGAAAAGAGGCAGTGGAGGGTGCGCCGGCGATAGATTGGTGAACGAGATTGTGGAACTTGGGCAGTGGCTTAATCTCCATTTGAGCACTGGAGAAAGAGGCAAAGGAGTCGCCAAGGCCGCGAAGAAACCATAGGGTTTTGTGTGTTTCAGTGATGGGTCGTCCAATGGAGAGAAGTTGATCGCAGGTGTGTTTAAAACTGCGAGCAAATTCGGCAATGCTATGGGAACCACGTTTCATTTGGCTTAACTCTTTAAGAAGAGTCAATTCTCATTGCTCAGATGTATTGCTGAAGGCATTTTCAAGAGCCTGCCAAACGGCTTGCGACGTGGTGCAGCCGACAATAGTAGCAAGGGCTTCTTCGGTGAGAGAGGAGAGTAACAAACTCTTCAATTTTTTATCTTGTAAGAGCCAAGAAAGATAGGCACGATTCGGAGTCGGTGGATCGCCGGTGGTAGCAGTTAGCGCCGGAAGAGAACCATCAACGTATTTCGTAAGGTCTTGACAAACCAAAAGAGGTCCGACCTGACTTTTCCATAAGATATAGTTGGTAGAGGAGAGTTTAACGGTGATCATATGGATGAGGGTGGCGAAGGGAAGGGCATCGGTGGAGGTGTTAGACGTAGACATGGCTGTAGCTGCGGGAGAAGAGAAAAGACATGAGAAAGAATAGAACCCTAATCTGATACCATGTGATGATTTAGGAATCACCTTAATTGGTGAGATATTCTATTGATAAGTATTTATAGAGTACAACAGTACAAGGGATAAATAAAACAAAGATTATACAATATTTACACTCATTTAGAATATATGGAAATATCTTTTGTATCATGTGTAGGTAAATGGGGAATGAAGTAGGTACTGAAAGTTTTGAGAGTGGCTTAAAATCGCTAATAATAATTATTATAAATAGTGTTGCCCTTATAATCCAATTCTTTTACACGCTAATTTCCATTACCAAGCAAGGTAAATTTCCATCCAGGGAATTGCCCTGTTTCGCTTGCATGACGTCTCGGACGAGATTCCTTGTGTGTCTCGGTCGAGATGGACTCCCCTGCACTTTTCCTTCCTTTTGGTCCCCTTCCACCCCATTTCATGCTATCTCTCGATTATTCTGATTTATACCTGCACATTTCTCAACAAAAACATCAAATATGTCACACGACATTTATTAAGCTACTAAACTATGAATTTGAAAATGCAAAAATTTAAAGATACCGTCGGGGTGCCTCCCGACAAGCGCTTTTGTTTAACGTCGTTGGCTCGACGGATGTTCACTTAGCTTAATGGTGGGTCTTCTACTTGTTCCTCTTCAAACGGGCTATCTTGACAGCCTTCGAAATATGGCTTGAGCAATTGTCCATTCACTTTGAAATACGGCTTGAACAATTGTCCATTCACCTTATTCCTACCTACATTTCCCATATTTATCAATCCTTTCAATAATTATGCTTCTTAAGAGTTTTCTAAACAAGGGATTGTAATCACAAAATAATGTGATTTTCATTAACCTCTCCAAAAGAATGGTATATACACTTCCTCTTTCTTTCGTTTTTCTGATTTTTCCGATTTTTTTTTGGAGAGGTTAATATTCTCAATTACAGCCTATTTCGTGTTTTTTCTTTCACCCTTATTTGTTTTCCCACTAGTTTACCCAAATTTAATCCCAATTTCCAAACTAACTACCTTCCAACCGCCTCCCTCATACTCAACAGTCCGTTTGGGTATCAAAGGCTAAATGAAAGGTAAATTTGCTTGTAGTGTTGGATATCAAACAAAAAGGCATAAGCTCAAGGGGCTCAACTAGAGACAATGCCAAATTTGGTAAAAAAGAAATATTTTCAAGCTTTTGAAATAGATTTTGATCAAGAATTGCCTAATATCATTTTCAAAGCCACAATATGTATTGACTTATTCAAAAGTAGAGAATTGGGGCATGTTCTAGAGGAAAAAAATGCATGCATTCAATGAATTTTCATACCGAAAGGAAATTTAATTTCACTCCAAAAATGGGATTACCCATTAGGCTCAAAGACTCACTTGGTTGCAATTTTGATCAAAAGTTTTGAGTGTATGTTCAATTTTGTTTCAACAAATCTAACAAAATGGGCAAAGATGCATAACTCATCATAGATCTGACCATCTCAAGTAAAGT
This sequence comes from Ajuga chamaepitys, assembly GCA_958295605.1. NCBI lineage: Eukaryota > Viridiplantae > Streptophyta > Magnoliopsida > Lamiales > Lamiaceae > Ajuga > Ajuga chamaepitys. Next base: position 35,803,854 of record OY282499.1, on the reverse strand, counting down.
TCGATTTCTTCTCTCTGCTATACCATTCTGTTGGGGAGTACCTGGTGTAGTCAATTGGGATGTTATCCCAACTTCTGACAAGTACCGTTGGAACTCGTTGCTGGGGTAATCGCCACCGCGATCAGACCGCAATGACTTGATACTTTTACCTAGCTTCTTCTCCACTTTCGCCTGAAACTCTTTAAATTTCCCAAAACATTCAGACTTGCGGCGAAGTAGGTAAACGTACTCGTATTTTGAGTAATCGTCAATGAACGTGATGAAGTACTCATACCCTCCACGAGCTTGGGTGGACATTGGTCCACACAAGTCAGAATGAATCAGTTCTAACACCTCTTTGGCCCTATTCCCCTTTGCCTTGAAAGGCCTTGTCTACAGCTTTCCCTCTAGACAAGATTCGCAGACTCTAGTCTGAATTGGTTGGAATAAATCCAACACTCCATCAGACACTAGTCTTTGGATCCGGTTTAGACTGATATGACCTAGTCTTAGGTGTCAAAGATGTGTTTGATCCTCTTGAGAAGATAATTTCCTTTTCCTTGGGTTCGATGATGTTGATGCAACGAAGTTTTGGGTATTATGCAGACAAGTTATAGTATAAAGAGAATTGTTCAAAACACCAGTGCAGATAACTATATTATTTCTCATGATAGAAACATTACTACCAAAAATAATTGAATATCCATCACAATAAAGTTTCGAAACAAAAATTAAATTGCGCCGAAAACTCGGCACAAACAAAACATCTCTTAAAACGAAAACAATGTTATTAAAGCATAAAGAAAAATCTCCAACTGCAACTGCTGCGACTCTTGCTGCATTGCTCATGGAGATGGTGATCTCGCCATCCCTAAGCTGCCTTGTTGGCTGGAAGCCCTGCAAGGTGTAACAAACATGATCAGTCGCACCCGTGTCCACTACCCATGAATGGGCAGAAACAGCGGCTAAGCATGTTTCAGTTACTAAAGCTGATGGCGTACCTTGGTCCTTTACCTTTAGCACTGGACAATCTTTCTTCCAATGCCCAGTCTTACCGCACTTGAAGCACTTTCCCTTAGGTTTCACTCCACCACTAGGGCCCGCTCCCTTACTCCACTGTTTGCCTTGGCCTTGCCCTTTCGCCTGTTTTTCTTGTTCTTACCTTTCGGTGGAACAGTGGTCCCAGTGACCATGTATTTATAATACATGGTTGAGTGTGGGCCAAGCCTGGTAGGTTAATTCCTTCTAGGGTTAGGAATTTAATTCCTTGTTAGGAATTTAATTATCTGATCCTACTTGGACTAGGAGTCTATATGGGCCAGTCCAGAGATCAAATACAAGAAATAAAGATGGGCATATTATAAATTAATTCTTCCTTGGTCAGCCCAGGACATAATTAATTCATAAATATTAATTCATTCCACAAGAGAATTAATACTGACTTACCCCTTTATTCTCGATTTGAGTCGGGGCTTGAATTAGACTTAATTAATCCCCGTATTTAAGATATCGAATATCCATTAATTAAAGAAAGCCTCTGACAGCTTAAATTAGTCAATTTCTTATTTATTCCTTAAGCAGTACCACTCAACCTTATTATTGTACCTGAACTTAATCAACATGCAGGATTTAGTACAATAAACCTTCTGAGCTCCTTAAGGGGATATCATCATCCTAAACGGATACGGTTACCTAAATACAAATTACCAATTATTATATGCAAGTTGTTGTCACCCGCAATACATAGTATAAAAGTTATAACTTAACTCTTGCTCATGGTAAATCAAAGTGACACACAAACAAGCATTCATAACTGTAATCTTATTTAGGCTTTAGATTATTATAAGTCATCGAGATCTCTAGTTCTTCACTTAGGTCAGACAGAAGAACTTATCTCACTGTGATCCTATCAATACGTAAATACGTACTAGTATAAGTAAATAGCCAAGATAAACTATTCTTACTTAATACTGCAGCCTAAACTAACAACTCGTCCTCAAGTTGTCTGAGCTGTGATTTACATTTTATATCTCATTAAGTTTAACCAATCATATGATCTTCTATGATCTACAACACACCATATGATCTACTTATTTGCAAGAGATATGGGGACACATACATAGTGAAAGTGCAAATATAATCAGATAGAAAATAAACAGTGAATAACTAGAAACATTGTAGATAAAAGGTTTTGCTTTTAGTGTACAAATCCAACAATCTTCCACTTATACAAAAGCAAACTTTTAGTATACTTGGTGTCTAACTATCTAGCTATTACATTCTCCCACTTATACTGAAAGTTTCCTAAGTGGGTGGCATCAATCGCAGTCCTAGTCCCTGAACATGCTTGTCGTAGACTTTCTGCGGTAAGCTCTTCGTGAATGGATCAACTAAATTCTCTGTCGTACAAATCTTCTCTATTTGCACATCTCCTCGTTTTACGATTTCTCGTATAATGTGGTACTTTCTCTCTATGTGTTTTGTTGCCTTGTGGGTCCTGGGTTCCTTTGAGTTTACCACTGCACCTGAGTTGTCATAATAGATTGTGATACTCTTAGGCAAACTAGGTACCACGCCTAGATCCAAGAGGTAATTCTGGAGTCATACTGCCTCCTTAGCAGCCTCTAATGCGGCTACATATTCGGCTTCCATAGTGGAGTCTTCAATGCATCTCTGCTTTGCACTCCTCCATGAAACGACTCCTCCTCCCAAGGTAAACACATAGCCTGAGGTAGATCTCTTCTCATCCCGGTCTACCTGGAAATTCGAATCCGTATAACCCAAGGGATTTAGATTGTCTGCCTAGTAAACTAGCCTGTAATCTCTAGTCCTTTTCAGGTACTTGAGTACATGTTTTACCGCAGTCCAATGCGCCTATCCAGGGTTAGACTGATATCTTGCCACTATGCCGACTGCATAGCAGATATCGGGTCTTATGCATACCATTGCATACATATAAGACTTCCCACTGCGGAAGCGTAGGGCACCTGTCTCATTTCCTCTTTCTCCTTTGGTGTCTTAGGACGCATCTCCTTAGAAAGAGGAACGCCATGTCTGAAAGGTAGAAATCCTTTCTTGGCGGTTTGCATGCTAAAACGAGCAATCACAGTATCAATGTAGGCCGCATGAGATAAGCTCAACATCCTGTTCTTGCGATCCCTTATAACTTTGATCCCAAGGATGTAAGCTTCCTCTCCTAAGTCCTTCATCTGAAACTGTTCGAATAACCATCTCTTTATGTCTGATAATACCTCCACATTGTTACCAACTAGGAGAATATCATCTACATAAAGTGCAAGAAATATTTTATCTCCGTTGACATCTATGCGATACACACAACTTTCGTTTTCACTTTGAGTAAATCCATAGGATTTAATCACCTCGTCAAAACGTAAGTTCCATGACCTAGAAGCTTGCTTGAGTCCATAAATGAGCTTCCATAATGTGGCAGTTTAGTTTTCTTGTATACATCCATAGCAGTTATGGACTCATATTCTGAATCCATAACGCGACGCCATTCTTTCGCATTTTCGTCATTTACTGCCTTGGCGTATGTCCAGGGATCTAGATCGACATGTCCGTCTCCTGGGATCAAATCTGAAGATTCTCCCACAAACATGAACCGATCAGGCTGACGAATAACCCTCCCACTATGTCAATGCTGTGTAGGTACTATGTCAACAGGTTGTGCAGTACTTGGTATTATTGCCTTTTGCACTTGTGGCTGTGGAATTGGAATTGTACTGACATTCCCTTCAAGTTTTTGAAGGACAATATCGGTTCTGGACTTGTGATTAATCATGTAGTCCTCTTCTAAGAATCGGGCGTTAGTGCTAATAACGACCTTCTGATCCTTAGGACTATAAAAATAACCACTTTTCGTTCTCTTTGGATACCCTATAAACATTCGTACCTCAGACCTAGAATCCAACTTATTAGCATCCTTGTTCAGCATGTGTGCTGGACTACCCCAAATCCTTATATGGTTCAAGCTAGGCTTGCACCCTGACCATAACTCGACAAGGGTCTTGGGTACCGATTTGGATGATACTAGGTTTAACAGATAAGAAGCCATTTCTAAGGCATATCCCCAGAATGAAATGGGCAAAGATGCATAACTCATCATAGATCTGACCATCTCAAGTAAAGTTCGATTTCTTCTCTCTGCTACACCATTCTGTTGGGGAGTACCTGGTGTAGTCAATTGGGATGTTATCCCAACTTCTGACAAGTACCGTTGGAACTCGTTGCTGAGGTATTCGCCACCACGATCAGACCGCAATGACTTGATACTTTTAACTAGCTTCTTCTCCATTTCCGCCTGAAACTCTTTGAATTTCTCAAAACATTCAGACTTGCGGCAAAGCAGGTAAACACACCTGTATCTTGAGTAATCGTCAATGAATGTGATGAAGTACTCATACCCTCCACGAGCTTGGGTGGACATTGGTCCACACAAGTCAGAATGGATCAGTTCTAACACCTCTTTGGCCTTATTCCCCTTTGCCTTGAAAGGCCTTGTCGACATCTTTCCCTGTAGACAGGATTCGCAGACTCTAGTCTGAATTGGTTGGAACGAATCCAACACTCCATCAGACACTAGTCTTTGGATCCGGTTGAGACTGATGTGACCTAGTCTTAGGTGCCAAAGATGTGTTTGATCCTCTTGAGAAGATAATTTCCTTTTCCTTGGGTTCGATGATGTTGATGCAACGATGTTTTGGGTATTATGCAGACAAGTTATAGTATAAAGAGAATTGTTCAAAACGCCAGTGTAGATAACTATGTTATTTCTCATGATAGAAACATTACTACCAAAAACAACTGAATATCCATCACAATAACGTTTCGAAACAGAAATTAAATTGCGCCGAAAACTCGGCACAAACAAAATATCTCCTTAAACTAAAACAGTGTTATTAAAGCATAAAGAAAAATCTCCAACTGCAACTGCTGCGACTCTTGCTGCATTACCCATGGAGATGATGATCTCGCCATCCCTAAGCTGCCTTGTTGGCTGGAAGCCCTGCAAGGTGTAACAAACATGATCAGTCGCACTCGTATCCACTAACCACGAATGGGCAGAAACAACGACTAAGCATGTTTCAGTTACTAAAGCTAATGGCGTACCTTGGTTCTTTTCCTTTAGCACTAGACAATCTTTCTTCCAATGCCCAGTCTTACCGCACTTGAAGCACTTTCCCTTAGGTTTCTTTACTCCATCACTAGGGCCCGCTCCGTTACTCCCACTGTTTGCCTTGGCCTTGCCCTTTCGCCTCTTTTCTTGTTCTTACCTTTCGGTGGAACAGTGGGCCCATTGGCAGTGACGAAAGCCTGTGCATGCTTTCCCATCACCCCCTCTGTTGTAGGTAGGTCATTGAGCAACTCGTTAAGAGTATAGTCTTTCTTGACCATAACAGCATTGAGAGGAAGTTCTCAAAGGATTTGGGAAGAGTGTTGAGAATGATATCGACCTTGGCTTCGCCGTCGATACCTCCTCCTATCAAGTCAAGCTTGTCCATGAGATTAAACATGTGCATGACATAATTATGCACTAAGCTGCCCTCGGTCATTCGACTTTCCATGATTTGCCTCATTAAGTCAAACCGAGCAGCTCTGTCCAATTCCCCATACACCTCTTGAAGGTTCAACAGAATGTTGGCAGCATCGTCCATGTCGTGATGCTGGAGCTGCAAAGCAGACGACATAGTGTTCATAATGTAGCACTTGGCCACATTATTAAACTCGTGCCACCAGTCATGCTTTGCCCGCTCCTCATCAGTGGGCTGTGCAGTAAGGGGATCCGGACGAGGAGTAACTAACGCGAAATAGTGTTCCTCAGCAATAAGAATATTCTCCAGATTACGTTTCCATTCTTTATAATTAGGACTGGTTAAGGGGTGTTGTGCGAGAATATTTATAACAGACGAAAACGACATATATGAAGATATTAAACAATAAACATGTAAGAGCACAATCACATATAATTTGAATCAACAATATTGTAACCTTTTGATAAAATAATATTGATTGAATCCTCCAATAGCCCAAGAGATTTACATATAAGCCACACGGGTGGACGTTTATATGTAAATCCCTCAACCAGACTAAAATACCTAGTCATTTTAATTTCAATCCATGTCAACCTAACCTTTTGACAAATGAAATTTATAATTGGAGTTTTATACTAGACCATATTATTTTTAAGAAGGGACTCTGCGGGGAGTTGTACTTAAAATTAATATCTAAGCAGTGACCACGTCCTAACACTTGTAAACAAATTCTTAGATTTGACACACTTTCGTGGACTACGTCGCTTCCAATTTATTTAACCTTCGTTATCCCATTTGTTTCCAGCTATCTAAAAAACTTGTGAAATTGATACGTGTAAGCCATCCGTGTGGACGTTTACGCGTGTAACTCCCAGTTTTCTTTTGAAATTAAATGATTTATTTAGAAGTCCTAGCCAGCAAACTTATAAATAATAAATATGAGTAAGCCACACGTGTGGACGTTTACTAAATTTATTATTTATTTTGCCCAGAGACTGGTTATGGAGGTCTTTTAACTATTTTTCAGAAATTAAAATTGTCGAGTTTTGCTTAGTCTTTTACTTCAAAAGGTTTGTCCATGCAACAACACGTAATCCTAAGCATAAATAAAAACTAAGCACAACAAATAAAGCATGCTCGGAGAATTTAAATATGCTAATATATGAGAAGGTCCTAGCATGATAGTCTAAGCGCAATTAATAAATCACGTAGACACAATAAATATCATTCATCCATTGAGCAATCAAGAAACGATAAAAATAAATAAAATTCATTCTTCGTGGCTCAACATGGAAAAATTAAATCCTAAACTATTACAATAATTTAGGAAATACAAATCTTTGAGTCTCTTGGGCCTTCACATTGGACCTCGCACACTCGGGTACGGACCGGGCTAAAACGAAAAACACACTGGGCTAGTAAACAGGCTGCATGAGCCAATGGGTTATCGGGCCGAAACCCTAGCCCATGCCCACGCCACGGCTAAGGGGGTCGAGTCGTCTAGAGCCGCCGGGGCTTGCTGGGCCGAAGCCCAGCGCCTCACGCGCGCCCAGGCCTGTGCACGGCAACGATCTGCTAGGATTCACAAAGTCTAGCCACTGCCGTCCCTCCAACCGCAATCTGTCGGCCGCTGGGGGCTGCTGCTGCCGAGCGCCGGGGCTGCTGCTGCCGAGCGCCTGGCGCTGCTGCTGCCGAGCGCCGGGAGCTGGCTGCTTGCTGTCGGGCGTCGGTTGCTTGATGCCGGGTTCTTCGCGTTTTTCGTGTTCTTCGTCTTCGTTCTTCGACTTTTACAGATTTTTCAACAAAATACAAGCGAAAACGAACCTATTCTAACCACGGATTTTCTCGTGGTAAAAAACAACCCGACGCCAACAAACATGACGTAAAACGAGCCATGAAGAACGACAAAAATTAAACATACACAGCGCACATACTTAATCAATAAACAAATTATATCTGACAGAGCCAAGAAGACAGACCAGGCTCTGATACCAGTTGTAGGAATTATATCTATTATAATACTCTTGTAGAAAGTAATATAATTAATCCCATTTCCTACGACCCTTCTTGGTTGTCATAATTTGTGTCCTTATTGATTAATCCTAGAGGTGGATCTATAAATTTATATAAACCCTACCATGCGCCTACAACACATAGGAGTTAAGGGATCGACCTGATAGTTGTTTACACAAAAGGTCGATTTTTGATTGAATGATTTCTGACTCCCGTCTTGACCTTCTGGACTGTATCCCCTACTCAATCCTCAACGCCGGATGGACGACGAACTTTGAAGAATTCCAAGTGGGAAGGAACACCTTAAACCGCCGCCGCCGCCTACTCTCTCTAACTCTCTATTCAGTGATCTTTTTCTAGTGTTAATTATTCTATATTCACTGAAGGAGAGACCATGTATTTATAATACATGGTTGAGTGTGGGCCAAGCCTGGTAGATTAATTGCTTCTAGGGTTAGGAATTTAATTCCTTGTGAGGAATTTAATTCTCTGATCCTACTTGGACTAGGAGTCTATATGGGTCAGTCCAGGGATCAAATACAAGAAATAAAGATGGGCATAACTATAAATTAATTCTTCCTTGGTCAGCCTAGGATATAATTAATTCATAAATGTCTTGAAGAAATTCTGATCTTTGCACTCGGTTTCTCTCTCCTATTTTCCACACACAATCTTCTCTTGTTAATCATATAAATTTCTTGCAAGATAAGATCAAAGAAAATAGCCGCCAATATTGCAAAGGAAGACTTTCGGTTTGGATAAGTTTCTCAAGCAGATATATATGAAGAACTGAACTTATCCAAATACTCACACATACTGAATATGTATAGTAAACGTAGAGGGGCAGCAAGGTAAAATTTTGAGGAAAGAGTAGAACGTGTTTCTCAGGGTGTTTCAACACAAGGTGAAACACGTAACAGAGCACTGAAGGAAACACATGTTCTAACAATCTCCCCTTTTTTACCTTGTTGGCAAAAAACAAACAAACTAACACAATAAAAACATTCACAGAACTATATACACACATATAGAACATAAGACCACATGATAACAACATCAAATCTAATAGGAGAGGTGAGAGGTCACAAATAACTCCACTCTCTCCCCCTAAATATAACACCCCAAAGCCATCATAAGGAAGAGAAGACATACTCCCCCTTAATCAGATTATCCCTGCACTTTCATAAAAACGAAATACACACATATATGCAAATAAGATGTCCAGCATCAAGAAAACCACCAACACATGTTAATTATTCTTGGTACCACTGGTACCCGCAATGTTTGTGATGTCCACATGTCCACCATTAGCATTCCCAGCTGCATCCTCTTCCATATCATTATTACCACCAGCCACTTCACTGTTACCACTAGCTCTATCTCCCCCTTTTTGGCCTGCAAGCATGCTCATTAAATCTCGTTCAACATTGCCCCAGTAGGCTTCATCAATCTCGGTATTCCTTCTTCTTGATCTAGCCATCTGTACCCAGTTCAAGAGTTGCACGACTGGGACAGAGACTGTTCCTACGTGTGTTGCACCACCAACAGCAGCACCTCCACCAAACACCTCTTCTGATACATGTTCCACAAGCTGAACATCCCGCACATGAGGAGGGTTGAGAAGTTTCTGATCAATTGTGATGTCATGGAGATCATGGGATTATTGAGCATGTGCTGACACTTTGATCCTCTGATTTAAAGCATCTTCTAAAGAAGATAGGGAAATGGGAGATTCTGCTTTTGTGACTGTTTCTCTGCAAAGTTAGTAATGGTGTCGAAGACAAATTGACCAAAGTTGAATTTGACACCATTGATCACCCGATACAAAAACTTCATCTGGGTCTTAGTGGCCACATTTTGATTCGTGGTGGGAAACCAATTAAAACTACCAACCTTATGAAGAATGGCATACTTGGAAGTTAGTAAAGACGCTAGAATTTTCTGGTTGATGGGCCCAAGTATTTTTGTGACCACCTGTGGCTTGGGCAATCACATGATCTAAATCATGAAGCTCTTCACAAATATTATTAGGAGGGAAGTGAAGAAAATCATTTATGAGAGCAGGAGTAAACATCACAATCTTCCTCCTAAGATATACTTCCCAAATCGAGGCCCATTCGGAGTTCTCATTCCCTTAGTCAAATTGCAATAAAACTCCTTAACCAGATCATCAACAAACTTGCAATTCAATTCTAGGGTCTTTCCTAGGTGAGCAGCCTCAATGATGGAAATGAGGTCATATTTTTCAAAATGAGGAATGTCAAGTTTTCGTTCAAAAACTACCTCCTTGTTTTGAAAATACTCCCAGTGTTGGAGTGCAGCTTCTGTGGCGAAAGAGTTGTTGTAGCCATGGCTAGCAGTGAGTGCTGCACCACCTCTGGCAGCACGTCTAGGCCTCACAGGGGGTAATGCCTCTTCCTCACTGGAACTCACATCCCTTCTGTCCCCTTCTTGCATAACCACGTCCTCATCACTTGAATCATCAAATTCTGATGCAGTTGCATCAGTATCTTCATTTTCCTTTTCTTCTTCACCCTCTTCCTCAGAATCAGCATTTTCTTCTGACCCATCTTCTGTTTCAGAGCTCACTTCTTCCGCAGTGCAAACAGTCTCACTATCTAACTCATTATCTATTTTAGTGGCAGATTTCGTGATTTCAGCATCAAGTGTTTCAGCAGGTGCTGAAACACTGGTTCCTTCTCCATCCTTCTCAGGGACTTTGTTATTTTCTGTAAATTTCTAACCCATTCAACAAGTGTCTGCTCTCTGTCATAACTTGGTATCGGTTCATCAATTGGAGTTTCTGGTTGGAGATCACCATCAGAGATGGATGTTGGTGGTGCTGAAACACTTTCAGCAACATGATCAGAATCCTTTCTGAGATTATCGTGAATAATCTTGCCTTTCCTCCTGTCTTCATCTGTGAACAACTTTTGGGCGCTCTTGGTCTGAATCAAAATCTCATAATCTGGATCCTCTTCATCATTATCTTCAAGATCAGACGGCAACCGGTATGCTGGCGGTGGTTTCACTTTGGGTGGTCCCTTCTCTGTGGCCGGAAGTTTGTTCTCTCCCAGTGTGGGTGAATGCCCCCTTGCCGTTTAGAAACTCATTTTATTGGGCCTGAAATGGCTTGAATGGTATCTCGAAGTAGATCAAAAGGGGGTACATCATCAACATCGACTGGATTTTCATGATCCCCTGGAAGCTGCATGTTCAAATAAGCATATGAGGGAACAAGTTCCTCAATTGCCAGATTAGGGTTTTCTTCAGGAATTTCAGTTGGATCATGTGCAGAGTATGCTGTAGCATCTGGTAGAACATCATTTTTCCTTGCGCCTGCATGTTCACTTCGAATATCATAGGGATTTTGGGGTATGTCATTGAGTAGAAGTAATTTCTGCAGCAGTGAACGAAGTAGCGTGAGTATGAGAAGTAGAGAATAGTGAGGGAAGGATAGGGGCAATTTGATTTTCTAGGCAGTCTTTGAAAGACGTAATAATCTGGGCTATTTCCTCCTCTGAATTAGACATCTTGAAACTAAAGCAGATTAAGAAAAGAGAACAAGCCCAAATTAAATACCCATGAAACAGTTATCAGAGGTTCAAAAATACAAAGCAACCACTCTAAACGTGTTCCATCACTTTTATTAACTACCTCCCACTTCCATAAAAACAGGGATTAGGATAAGGTTAAGTGAAATACCACTAAATTTACAACTGCAGGTATTTTTAAGAAATTATCGAAAACAAAAACAAAGAAAAAGAAATTTTGGTATATATATATATTTTTTATAAACATATATATATATATTATATGTTATTATAAAACGAAAGCTCTTGTATAAAGCAACACCATTACAAAATTTGTAAGTGGAAGTAAGACATAAAATGATTCAAAATGGCCAACCAAAAATGGTGATCTATACAGTGATCCAACACTTGAAGTAACACTGTTAGTTCAAGTGCTTTCTTCCAAAGATAGAAAGAACTTGTCATCTAATTGCAAGTTACCTATAGATCATCATCAGTAGAATCTGAATGTTATGAAAATCAGAAATGGATGATGATTTCGGTAAAGACACCAAACAAACAAGGAAGTGTATGGAGCACTCATCGAGGTCAAGCCTTTGTAGAATCATTTTTATAAAAAAATGTTCTTCCAAAGAAAAAATTCTGTAAGGTAACAAGAAGACAATAGAAAGCACAAATACATAATAGAACACATATGTACACTAGGGTGTTAGAACACCCTACAAAACACTAACAATTAGATAATACACAAACCAAGAGATTTCCTTAGGAAGGAGAAACTCTCAAAATCTAAAGCTATAGTAAAAATATCTGCAAGTTGTCTTTCAGTAGGTATGTGTTCTATACTCACAACTTTCTTCTCAACCAAATCCCTTATGAAATGATGACGGATGTCAATGTGTTTTGTGCGAGAGTCTTGTACAGGATTTTTGGTGATGTCAATAGCACTAGCATTATCACAATACACCAAAAGGGCTTCACTATTAAGACCATAATCATCTAGCATTTGTTGCATCCATAATAGTTGAGTACAATTCCTAAAGCTATGTATTCTGACTCAGCCGTAGATAGAGAAACAAAATTTTGCTTCTTACAGTGCCATGACACTAAGTTGTTTCCCAGATAAAAACATCCACTTGAAGTACTCTTTCTATCATCTACATCTCCAGCCCAATCCGTATCACAAAAACCAACCAAATTAGTGTTAGTGTCCTTAGAATACCAAATTCCTAAGTCTGTGGTTCCACTTACATATTTTATGATACATTTTACAGCATTCAAGTGGGTCACTTTAGGATCAGCTTGGTATCTAGCACATACAGAAACACTATAGCATAAATCAGGATGGTTAGCAGTCAAGTACAACAAACTCCCAATCATACTCCGATACAGGGTGTTTTCAACACCTTGTGAAACACTGTCTTTGCAAATTTTTGTACAAGAGCTCAAAGGAGTTTTCGTTGTTTTAGAGTTTACCAGATTAAACTTGTTGACCAGGTTCTTTGCATATTTTGATTGACTAAAAAATGTTCCATTTTCATGCTGCTTAATTTGCAAACTAAGGAAAAAACTTAACTCACCTATAAGACTCATTTCAAAAGATGTGGACATTTGATCAATAAAGGCTTTAAAATCCTTTTCACATGTAGAACCAAAAATCATCCACATATATTTGAGCAACAGTGATATGAGAAGACCACCTTTTTATGAATAAAGTTTTATCAACATCACCCCTTTGAAAACCAAGTGAAATGAGGAAATCCGTCAACCTATCATACCAAGCCCTAGGTGCTTGTTTTAATCCATATAGAGCCTTTTTGAGCTTGAATACATGATCTATTTTATAAAGATCAACAAATCCCTTGGATTGCTCTACATAAGCTTCTTCATTAAGAATATCATTCAAGAATGCACTTTTAACATCCATTTGATAAAGCTCGATGTTGAGAAAACAGGAAATGGCAATCAAGAATCGGATGGATTCTAATCTAGTAACAGGAGCAAAAGTCTCATCATAATCAAGGCCTTAAACTTGTGTGTATCCTTGTGCTACAAGTCGAGCCCTGTTACGAATCACTTTTCCTAGCTTATACATTTCGTTCTTGAATATCCATTTAGTACCAATGACATTCACACCATGAGGTCTACGAACTAAGCCCCAAACATCATTCCTTGTGAATTGATGAAGCTCTTCATGCATAACATTTATCCAATTTTCATCACATAGAGCTTCATCAATATTCTTTGGTTCTATATTGGATACAAAGCATGTTTCATGTATTTGCATATAAGTTGAAGACAAACAAGCAAGTTTTACCATTTTTTAGTAGTCAATTCTTTCCTTATGACGAGTATGAACATGATCATTAACATTACCTACGATTTGAGAGACTGAATGCATCTTACGAATTCTACCAGGTGGATCCCTCCTTACCATGTCTTCCTTTCCTACATCATTGATTCTAGGTTCAGTATTCCTTTCATCATTATGAGAGGAAGTGTCAGAATCTGTAGAAGTCTGATCATTGTCATCAGGCGGTGATCCAACACTTGCTGAAACACCTTCAGAGTTTTGAGATTGTTTTTCAACAAGATCCAATAAATCATCTTCAACTCTATTCCCTGCAATGTCAATTAGATAATCAAATACAATGTTAACACCTTCTTGTATGGTTCTTGTACGTAGGATAAAGACACGATATGCATGACTATTGCTAGAGTATCCTACGAACAATCCTTTGTCACTTCTGGAATTAAATTTGCTCAACTGATCACGATCATTCAGAATGTAACAAACACATCCAAACATATGAAAGTATTTAAGATTAGGTTTCCTACCCTTGAGTATTTCATAGGGTGTCATAGTACTCCACGATCTTAAATACACATTATTAGAAATGTGACATGCAGTGTTAACAACCTCAGCCCAAAATCTTTTTGACATGTTTTTAGCACACAACATAACCCTTGCCAGTTCTTGTAAAAGTCTATTTTTCCTCTCGGCTATACCATTTTGTTGTGGTGTTTTAGGAGCTGAGAACTCATGCATTATGCCCTTCTTTAGGCAAAATTCAGTAAAAGATGCATTTTTAAACTCCCTACCATGGTCAGTTCTAAGTCTACCTATCCATACTCCATATGAATTGTGAATTTGAGTAGCATGAACCTTAAACATATCAAATGTTTCAGATTTTTCTTTAAGAAAGAAAACCCATGTAAACCTTGAAAAATCATCTACACAGACTAACACATATCTTTTTCCTCCTAGACTATCCATTTCTACAGGACCTATTAAGTCCATATGAACAAGTTCAAAACAATGTGTTGTACCATGATGTTGCAGTACCCTATGAAACACTTTCTTTTGTTTACCTTTTGCACATGAGCTGCAAACTTTATCAATCTTACCACAGAGTTTTGGCAAACCTTTTACAGCCTCCATTGATGCAAGTCTTTGAAGTTGACGAAAATTCACATGGCCAAGCTTTTGAAGCCACGACTGAAGATCATCAATTTGTGCCTTGTGACATGCTAACCCTTCCTCAATAGAATAACAATTATTTGAGGCTCTTGTTCCTGTCATAATGCACTCACTTCCTCCATCAAAGACACTGCATAAGTCCTTTTCAAATTTGACATGAAGATTTTCATCACATAGTTGACTTATGCTAATTAGATTTGCCATAAGACCTTCCACATGCAAAACATTTTTCAAGTTGGATAAACCTTTAACATCCAAGATACCTTTACCAACAATTATGCCTTTGGCTCCCCCACCAAAAGTTACACTGCCACCATCAAAATCTTCATATTCTTTTAATTTTTTTTTTGGCTCCTGTCATATGCCTAGAGCATCCACTATCAAAATACCATACCCCTCTTACATCGGCAATCAAAGAAGTGTAAATCATATTACAACAACTATCAGATGGTTGCTCAGGAGGAGAAATGGTTTTGGGCTTGCTGTAGTGTGAGATGGAGTGTTGTAACACAGACCGTGACACTCTAGAAAGTTTTTTTCGAATTAACTTTCTTCTTCTCCTGAAACAGTATGGTCTTTTGTGACCTGGGATTGAGCAATAGTCACAAACAACTTCTTTATTACCCATATCAGACCTAGACCTTTTTTATTTAGATGGGGCACTTTCTTCGTCATTTTAGAAATTTATAGACAAATTCCTAGTTTGCTCAGTTAAGTAAGCAATATCTGGATCAGATTTTATCAAATGTGGAGGAGTGTCTTCTAAAGATAGATTTTGAAATCTGTTCATTTCTCTAGTAAACACTAGAGTTTTGTAATCATCAAAGGAGGGATTAAAAGTTTTTTGAAAGGAGTTGTCATAACCGATGCCAAAAGAACCGTATTGTTGAGCTGAAAGAATTTCATTCAACTTTGAAGTGCCAGAATTAAAATGACTCAAACAATCAGATTTCTTTTTAAGATCTCGAGTACAGATTCTAAGTCTTTATCTTTGAGAGATAATGATCTTTCCAAGAGAGAAATTTTGTGTTTGAGAAAATCATTTTCTGCCTTAGTCTCGTTCAATAACCTAACATAAACCACTAGTTCTTGATGCATTTCTCTAAAAGCCATAAGAAGGAGTTCATACTCAGAAGGTTCTGAGTTAGTGTCAAGATCATCAGATGTTTCAATGGGTGTTTCAACACTTAGGTCAACACTTAAGTCTTCCAGTGTTACAATAAGTGCTGTAACATCCTTCGAAATACTAACTCCTTTTTCTTCATCCTCCGATTCATTTTCACTCAATGTCACATAAAGATTGTTAGCAATTGATTAACATAATGACCATATCCAGAACAAGCACGCCATTGAACTGATTTAGCATCTTTGGGAGAATATCCACTCTGATTTTGAGATTTAAAACCAGGAGTTTGAGGGGAATCATTTTTACTAAAGGATCTTTCAAAAGTATTTTTTTTCCATAATTTCTATTTTCAAACCCTTTAGTGACAGGATTAAAAACACTGTTTGAACCACTTTTCTTTTTGTTCTTAGATAGATAAACGTTGATACTTCCTAGTCAAATAAGCAATAGGATCATCAAGGTTTTCATCCAGCAAAATGCTATCTCCTTTTACATTTGAACTAGACTCACCCGAATGAGATGGAAAGGCAATTGCCTTGTTAACCCTTCTCATTTGGTGTTGTTGATTTAAGTTTAGTTCAAAAGTTTGAAGGATGCCAATCAACTCATCCAAAGACATTTTGGATGTGTCTCTTGAATCCTCTAAGGGATACACTTTGATGTTGAAACGTTTGGGAAGATTACGTAATACCTTGTTAACCAACCTTTCATTACTAATGGGATCTCGAAGTGCATCACACAATCTGGAATTGTATGAGGAGATAGTTTCTGACTCTTCCATTCGGAGTGTTTCGAAGCATGTTGCTATCATTAGTAACTTTGACTTTCGTACACTCCCTGAGCCCTCACATTGCCTTTGCAAAATCTCCCATGCATCCTTAGCAATTACACAATTTTGGATCATTCGAAACAAAGCAGTATCTACTGATCCAAAAATGGCATTAATTGCTTTAGAATTGTAGCACGAGAGAATGAACTCATCGTTCGTCCAATCTGCCTCCAACTTGAGAACCACATCACCATCTTCGTCTTCTTTATGAGGAGGGTTCCAGCCAACCACACTTGATCTCCATGCTCTCTCATCCAACGACATGATGTAAGCCCTCATCTTTATCTTCCACATGGAGTAATTTATTCCATAAAAAATTGGAGGCCGCATCAATGTTGTTCCAGGCACGTCCATGATTCCTTTTTGCTGAAGAATCTCACTTAGTAGCTTCAAGCGATTGCTCTGGTACCAATTGAAAGAATTTATGGACTGGTCATGAGGAGTGCTACTGACGGTGTTGTAACACACAAACAAACACTCTTCTTATTTTAAAGTCGAGATGTAAAACTGTATAAAACTTACAACGAAGAACAGAGATAGATGAAGAAATCTCAGGCAAAGCATCAAAAACCTGAGCAAGTTTTATCTCATTCACAACGGAATGCGTTTTATACAAAAGTTTTAAACGACCTAAATCCGATTACACAACAAGCCATCGGATTTACACTCAAACTGCAATCTTACATACAAAGCAATCCTCTTTTAAGAGAGAAATTACACAAAGTCTCATAACAAAGAATGTGAGAAGTATGAAGTTGTTAGTCTTCGACTTTTGGTGAGAAAATGTCTTGAATAAATTCTGATCTTTGCACTCGGTTTCTTTCTCCTATTTTCCACACACGATCTTCTCTTGTCAGTCATATAAATATCCATCAGGAATGGTAGTTATTTCCTGCAAGATAAGATCAAAGAAAATAACCACCAATCTTCCAAAGGAAGACTTTCAGTTTGGATAAGTTTCTCAAGTAGATATATATGAAGAACTGAACTTATCCAAATACTCACACATACTGAATATGTAGAGTAAACGTACAGGGTGTCACACCCACCCTCATACAAACTTATTTTATACTAATTTTTAGCCTTACAAAACCTGTATATATATTTTTTTTCAAAATTAACAATTTCGAACACTCCTTCAAGACCAAAATCTCACCTACATATATTTACATAGATTCAGATCGAGCACAAAGGTGTCACGCTCCATTCAACACCACATTTACAGAAATATACATATTAAAGTTCTTTAATTTGAACATGTCTAAAAAGATTATTAAAACACTAGCAAAAACATAGTGAGTCCAAGGTTTAGCCCCACAGATCGTCATTCATATACACGAGGCTTCAAAACTTGCATCAGCTCCAACAGCATGCCAGATCAGCTCACGAGCTCATGCGTAGTCAAACTCACCTACAATGCAAGAACTATGTGAGCTAAAGCTCAGTAAGCAGAAATCATGCATGAGAAATGCATATATGATGGATGCAAGTTATAAAACCATTTCTTTCAACTGTTTTCTCAAAAGGAAACCCTTTTTGGTGGGAAATGGCTCCCTTCACTGGCAAAACCTCACCAGAATATCCCTCCATACTCGTGACTACCAAGGGTCCCTCCTCCCCCCTTATAGTCCACCCGAGATATTAGTGATGATTGGTACGACCAACTGGCTATCCTTTCGAGACTACCAGGGGTCCGCCTCCTGCCTGCCCCTGCAGTCCACCGGAAAGTCTACCTCTTCCCGTACCCCTCATCATAAAGGTGCTGAGGTGGGAACCTCTTCCGCGTGCACGTCCGTCACCGGAAGCATCCCGAGAGACACCATATATAATATATAACTCTCAATGTGCCAGTGGTGACCAACCCCAAAACATTATCTACTTATGAAATTGTGCTATTTTGACTTCTTATATGTACACATGTAATTCTTGTAGATGCTAATGCTCATGATTGATGCACATCAGTTTATTTTTAGCAACAGAAGAATACACTTTATATAACAACACATATAACAATCAATTGTCACAAATAATAAACATAAATACTATGTTCAAGCATTGTAGTTGGAGATGGATTTTTACTTACCTCTCCTCCGGAGTAGCTTTTGAAATTTCCTATTCCACAGTGGTAATCAATCTACGATAAATTTTAAATCAAATCAATGCACAATTTATTAAATTCTAGATCGTTACGTACTTTTACTCCGATAATTTCAGCTTCGTCGCATTTTGGTAAGAAGGCTCTAACTTTTTATAGAAAATTGATATTTATATGATTCAAGTTGGGTTATAAAGCTAACACACCACGCCACAAGTTTTGTGTTTTGTACTTTCTCAAATTCAGCTTTCTAAAATGTCATAATCAGCAAATTAGTTGACACCTATTTCAAAATCTGGACAGATTTAAACCTTACTACCTTAACCATTTTAAAACATCATTATAATATTAAATTGGACATCACAATCTGAATTTCAACCTCAAATATGAATATATGAATGTGTATAATAAACTGACAACTAAATAAATTGGTAAACATTTCATTCCTAATAATAAAATATATTAAATTCTAAGTTGGAGATTACTAATTACTTAGAAATTCTAATTAAATTTAGTGTTGCTTTGATAAGGAAACCCATTTGATTCCAACATACCCTATCTTGTAAGTATATACCATCAACGTAATTAATTTATAATAAAGTAGATGATGCTAGGCTTGGCAAATTCATATACCTGTTCCTACTTTGTAGATGCCCTTCAACACTGCTTCCATATTTCCTCTCCTTAGAGTCATCTTATCTGTTAAGCTATGATGCATATGAGGTATTCATCCTAATTCCTTAGCCGACTGTTTAGGCGGTGGTATTATATTATTATTATTATTTTTTTTTTTGTTGTTGTTGTTGTTGTTGTTATTATTATTATTATTATTATTATTATTATTATTATTATTATTATTATTATTATTATTATTATTATTATTATTGTTGTTGTTGTTGTTTGTTGTTCCGACAATGACACCCTTAACATATCTAACACTTCCACGTACTACATAATGTTCTATATTTTAAACTTGTCACGTGTAGTCTTAAATTTTATAGCATGTCCCAATATTTTAGACTAGGGGATTCTTGACTACCAAGGTAAACATCTCCAAATTAGTCGCAAAAATATAAAATGACGTAATAAATATAACAAATTAATTACTATAAAACTATCACGCGAATAGCACATAAAAATATGAAATGCATGATATGCAAAAATTATATTGACCAGTGAGTTGTGAGAGGCACGGGTATTACACAGGGGCAGCAAGGTAGAATTAGAGGAAAGAGCGGAACGTGTTTCCCAGGGTATTTCAACACAAGGTGAAACACTTAACAGAACACTGAAGGAAACACATGTTCTAACATGAACTTAATCAACCTGCAGGGTTTAGTATAATAAACCTTTTGAGCTCCTTAGGGGGATATCATCATCCTAAATGGATACGGTTACCAAAATACAAATTACCAATTATTATATGCAAGTTGCTGTCACCAAAATACATAGTATAAAAGTTATAACTTAATTCTTGCCCATGGTAAATTAAAGTGACACACAAACAAGCATTCATAACTGTAATCTTATTTAGGCTTTAGATTATTATAAGTCACCAAGATCTCTAGTTCTTTACTTAGGTCAGGCAGAAGAACTTATCTCACCGTGATCCTATCAATACGTTAATACGTACCAGTATAAGTAAATAGTCAAGATAAACTATTCCTACTTAATACTGCAGCCTAAACCAACAACTCGTCCTCAAGTTGTCTGAGCTGTGATTTACATTTTATATCTTATTAAGTTTAACCAATCATATGATCTTCTGTGATCTACAACACACCATATGATCTACTTATTTGCAAGAGATATGGGGACACATACATAGTGAAAGTGCAAATATAACCAGATAGAAAATAAACAGTGAATAACTGGAAACATTGTATATAAAAGGTTTTGCTTTCAGTATACAAATCCAACATCTATTTCTACGTATATATACATACATATATATATATATATGCCTTAAGATAGATAAATGAATATTTATATAGGCTTATTCTTTAGTAATGAAAAATGAAAAAATCTTGAGAGAATTGTTTCAATTCAACCAAAATATCAAACTGACCTAACTGAATAAACTCGATTCGGTTGAATTTTGATTTTAGAAATAATGGTTCGGTTTGTTTTTTTTAATTTTTTAATTTGGTTTGCTTTTCTATTTTACTAAGTATATTCGGTTCGGTTAGCAAGCTGAATTTTGCTCACCCCTACTCGTCAGAAAATATTTTGAGATTGATATGGTGAACTTTTTTTGATAATATAGTGATTCCACATATTTCCTATGGTAGTACACTGTTAAGAAGTCACACTTAATAATTTTAATGTTGAATTCTATCTGATCACAAATCCATTGAAATTTTAAGAAATTTTTTAAATATTATTTCCCAATTCTTTTAAAACGCACTGCCCTATCAATTCTCCTTAAATCCTCAACACTGCTTCATCGCCACACACTTGCGGCGATTGCGCTCACTCCAGTGTGCTCTCGCAGTCCTTGCTCCTTCTCCACCGTCCTCACTCTTACTCGTAATATTCTTCAACTAACTTCTCTCTATATAGAAGGTTATGATTTAAAAATTACCTTCCTGTTATTTTTTGGCGGAGTAGTTTCAGATATATATTGTTGAGATCAAAACATAGGTATGTGTTTTTGCATATTTATTTTCTTATTTTTTATAGCACGATAAATTTTCATGATAATTTTTTGTGAATTAGGAAATTAAATAAAAGTCAAAACATAGACATAAGTTTTAATTTTCTCATGTTACAATGTGAATTTTATTTATATATAATATATAAATTCAAAACCAAGAAAAATAATACACAATTAACTAGTAAATAAATAATTGGAATTATATAATTAAATATGAGTAGTTCGGTTCGGTTGAACCAACCAAATTTTTTTCGGTTAAGAACTGAACCGAATTATAAGTCAATTCTAATATTTAGAATTGAATCGAACCGAATTAAATCACTCGATTCGAATCGATTTTTCCATGTCGATTCTATTTTGCTCACCCCTAAGTCATCTCAATTTTACGATTTAAAAATAGAGTAACACTTGTGTGTATGTGATGTACAATAGGTTTATTGTACATCACTACAATTTAACACATGGACTCCATAAAATCGCTGAAATATAATTTATAAAAAATTCGCGTCCGCGAACTGGGTCAGCGCGCGGGTCGCGCCTTTTTAAAAAAAAATTATAGTGTAAGAACACAATAATTCTACTCTAAACACAAAATAATAATATTGCAAGAACACGATAAGTCTAGTGAAGACACAATAAGTCTACTCTAAACACAAAATTAATATACTATAAGACTCTAAATACAAAATTACTATACTACAAGAACACGATAAGTCTACTGTAAGAACACAATAAGTCTACTCTGAACAAAAAATAATTATAGTTCAAGAACACATAAGTCTACTGAATAACACAATAAGTATACTCTAAACACAAAATTACTATACTACAAGAACATAATAAGTCTACTGTAAGAACACAATAAGTCTACTGTAAGAACAAAAAAGAAAAATAAAAAAAATAAAATAAAAAACTGAAAATCGCGCGCGGGTTGGACCAAGGCGCACAAATCTTAATGTGGGATGATGTACAATAAGCCTATGGTGTATCATATGCACACAAATTTTTGGCTTAAAAGTATTGGATTGGTACCAACAAAATACCGGAAACTTAAGTTTCCAATTGGATATATTTAGGGAAATTAATAGCGGCACTATTTTCACAAATCTGTAAGAGGGAATGCGACGGCAGGCCCACTCAGAAACTTCAATTCATCTTTTTTGCCACTTTAACTTATTTGATGCAAAAATACCCACTTTACCAAAATTACCCTTTCTTTTTGTTGAGGAACTTTAACCTCAATTGGCTGTGACATAAGAATGATGGACAGGATACACAACCAGGTCGTGTATTATTTTCGGACATGATGCACGACCTGTGGACATGATACACGACCAGGTCGTGTATCATGTATGTGGTCGTGCATCATGTCCGACATGATGCACGACCTGGTGGACATGATACACGACGGTCGTGCATCATGTCCGACATGATGATGCACGACCACAAGGCATGATACACGACCTGGTCGTGTATCATGTCCACCAGGTCGTGTATCATGTCGGACATGATGCACGACCACAAGACATGATACACGACCTGGTCGTGTATCATGTCCACCAGGTCGTGCATCATGTCCGACATGATACACGACCTGGGTGACAGTGAGGGTGAGGGTGAGAATAAATTATATAAGAGTATAATGGACAACACACATGAAAAGTGGGTAATTTTACAATTTCAAAGTCAAAGTGGCAGAAAAGTGGAATCCCACTTTCTGCATGGGTTCAGTAAATTTTTTCCCAATCTGTAAAATATAAAACATCATTCTGTGGTTGCATTTCTATGTTAATTGCGATTTAAGATAAAAATAAATCTAACTATCCTAGGGTTTAAAAAAACAAATCATCCAACTCTTATTAATTTTAGATACGCAAATCAGTGAAGGAGAGAAACAAAGACACACAGGGATTCTCTAAAAGAATGGCAAGCGAAGTATCAGAAAGCTGTGCAAGTAGCGTTGTCGTATTGCACGGGCTCTATGCCTACAAGCCCAAACTCGTGGCCCTAAGGATCGGAGCCATCGACTTTCAGGTCAGCCATCACAGTCAGATTGATTAGTTTCTATTTGCAATAAAATTGTATGAAAATGAATCATTGGAATGGATGTGTTAAATTGGAAGTTTCAGATCTCCAGAATTTGTGATGGTATGCGATTTTTTTAAATGTATATATTTGGGTGAAGAGAATCCAACATTGTAGCTATTCTGGAGGATAATTTCCACTCACATTTGCTCATTGGGTAACTTAAATTAGAGAATAAAAAGTTTCCATCGTTCTTCCATTCTTTGAGCCTGCTTTAATCTCATGAATGTGTCTTCTATATTGCAGCTGATTAAGGGAGTGCTTTCTATTACTTTTGCTTTTAAAGAAGTGATTAAAATTAGTATTTTTTAAAAATCACTTATGCTTAAAAGTGAGTAGTGATTAAGAATTAATGCAGTGTTTGCAATAACTTTATTTATTCACTTTTCAACTTATAACTAAATTTAAGTGAATCAGTAGTGTTTGTATTTTATAACTTCTGCTTAAATAAATTAGTTTTTAGCCATAAGTTGTAAGCAACTACAGCCTTGCTTATGCTCTTTTCTTATTTTCTAAATAGTAAAATTAAGAGGTTAGAAGTACTTATTTATCAAGCACTTCCATTCTAAAATTTTTGGCCAAAATCACGTAATTCTCAAATGGTACTCACTTTTAACCCTAAGTGATTTTTGCACAAATACTAATTTTTTTTACAATTGAAGTGTTTAATATATAAGTACTTCTATCCTCTTAAGAAAATAAAAAAAGTAGCGTTGTAGCTGCGTACAACTTATGACTAAAAGCTGATTTATTTAAACAAAAGCTATAAATTGCAAACACTCATAATTTACTTAAATCTAGGAAGAAGCTGAAAAGTGATTAAGTAAAGCAATGGAAAACACTCCCTAAAATGGAATACACAGACAACTGTAAAATAAAAATATTACCTTTGCTTAAGGCTAGTGATTAGTTCTTCTGCATCATAGTTAGATAATGTATCCCAAGGATTAGAAAGCCCTACTCTTAAATTATTCTATAATTTATAATTTATGTGCTATGACCCATCCATATGTTTATTATTTGGAATAATTTGGATATGCATTACGCCTACAGAAAGTTTTTCATGGATTCGGATTTTATTTAATATGATTTTACAACTTTGGCATTAAGTTTCAAGTTGAGGATTTCAATCTGCCCAATAAGATTTTTCATATGATACCCACAAAGGGGATTTAATACTGTTGTATGGTGACTATATACTACAAAAATGTTATCACTGCACAAGCTGAGTGAAGATCATTAATTGTTGGTCTAGATCTAAGTAAGAGTTTTTTCGAACTAGTCATTTCCCTTTGGATTAGAAAATTGTTTATTAGAAATGAATATACTTGTCACACAACATTGCTTGTCTTTATCTTTGCATGTCTTCATAAGGATTCTAATTTGATTTCATGTGTTTTCTCTCAGATACACAATGGATCGTCCATGGTTCACTGATCACCTAGAGGCATCAAGTCTATCTACAAGGACTTTTGGTCTGAACTCTTAAAGGAACAAATAGATAATTCAGTCTGAGAATTTGAACATTTGCAAATCACTCTGATGAGAAATGTTTATGACTTGATCTTTAGTTATGGATTGCCGAACCCAAGTCCGAATTTGTATAGTGACATAAATTTTGATATCCAATTTACTAAAAAAAGAAGAAAGAAAAAGAAATTGAAATAGGATTATGTTACTGACTTAGTGGCACATTTCAGTTGATTGCACACATTTTCTCCCCTTACCAAAATAAATTCTTGGAGACTAGAATTTCCTAGTTGGCAAAGTATAAATCTTTAACAGTGGTGAAGATTTCTTTCTAAATATTTCTTACTAGTTAAACGTAGGTGTGCTAAACAATTTTATTCTTATTGTTTAGGTTGTACAATATCGATGTTCCTTTAATTTTATGTGGTTTACATAGCTTTCACCGACATCGAAGGTCTCATTGGAGATGCCGCAAAGAATCAGGTCGAGATGAACCCCGTCAACACATGCTTTTGGTGAGCTTATGCATTTTCAAAATTTTGGTCGTCGTTTTTAAAATATTTACTGGAAAACACGTAATTTCTGTTCGATTGTTTGCGTTGAGATCATCTATTTCTATGAAAGATTTTATCTCATCCATAATTAGATCTACTGATATGAGGTACATAAACAAGTTCCTTTATCTAGTGGATGAGCTAAGCGCTGAGCCGACTCTAAGAGACTACATGCTACATTTGAAGAGTTCAAGAAGTATGCTTTACTGCGAAAAAGATTAGAACTATTCTCCATGGCCCTCATGCGCCTACTCTCATAGTAGGACTTCAAAAGAGCTGCTCATCACGTATCTCTCTCCCTCTGATCTTTACATGATTAGTAGCAAAATAAAAAAAATATATAGAACAAAATAATTGCCCCGTTCTATCTTTTAATGATCTTTTACCTTCTGCCAATTGCAGATGGCGACAATGAATACTGGAAGAGTTTGGGTTGCGTAATAAGTGAGATTTTAGACATGAATTGTTGGAGGGAAACTTTTACCTAGTATTTCTTTTGTTACTTTTGTAATTTAGATGTAGAACAATCAATTCTCTTTGTCTATTTAAAATGTAACTTGTAATTTGTTTTAGACTCGATATTGGTAATATAGGTTTTACTTTTGTCATACTTATTATCTAATTTTATATACGTGTTTTGCTAAATTATATCTTGTTTATGTTTAGTTTTGCTTAATTTTAATAACTACAGGTAATATATATAAAAATGGCTGTCAATGCGAATATTGGAAAACTGTAATCAAAATTTAAACGCTAGATATTCTTGTCCAACGTGTGGAAGACAACATGCAAAATTGGTGTCCAAAGTGTGAAATGCAAAAACGCCGTCCATATTGTGAAATACACATGCAAAACCGTTGTCAAATAGTGTTGGTAAAGACAATGTGTCATAATCGTTGTCCATTATTGTTGTCTATTACAGAAAGACAACGGATTTAAACTGTTGCACGTCCATTGTCTTAGTTGGAAAAGACAACGTTCTAAACCGTTGCATGACAGTTGTCTTTGTCAAAAGTGACAACAGTTAAAAATCATTGTCTCGTTGCATGACCGTTGTCTTAGTTAGAAAAGACAATGGTTGAAAACCGTTATCTATCATCGGGGTGAAAGCCAATAGTGGATTCAACAACACTCGATTTCTGTGAAAGACAATGGATAAAATCCATTATCTGTCAGCATTTTTGTTGTAGTGTCAGTTTGACAATAACAAAATAATAAGCAACATATGTCATAAGGGGAAGCACATAGATGCTCTATCTAGGGATAATGTGGTGTCCTCTGTAGGGGTGCCATGTAGGGGCACCATCAGCCCTCTCAACCTCCATATCTGTGTTGAAGGTACCAAACGACTGACATTAAAGGTAGGAGCTAAGCTCTACACCATATCCTTGTAGAAACTAAAGTTGTCTAGTCAGTGGTTCAATAGTACATCCTCCATGACCTTTTTTCCTTCAAAGCCTTATCTTCTTGCAATGTGGCCTCCTTAACCTGTTGAGAACCATCTCCCAACTCAAACTTAAGTGACGTGATCTTGTCGGTGAATGAGGAAATGTCCTCCCTTAGGCGATCCACCTCAACTACTCTAGAAACGAACTTAATGTCCGTTTGTATCCTCTCCACAGACTCCTTGACCAACGCAACCCAAGTTCCTTGATCCTCCTAGAAACATAGTTAATCTTCAGAACCATCCTGTGGTGGGCAATGAGTTGCTGAAAATAGAGGAAGATGAAGTCATATGGTGTTGTTCAAGAATGAGAATAACTTAAGAGAAAATGAGTTACCTTATCAAGTAGCTCATAGCCATCGGTGAATAACGTTTCCAAGGTGGCCTTACTAACCATGGTCCTATCACTAGGAGGCAAGAGCTGAGCCATTATCTCAACTACTGTCTCTCGAGTAAACAAGGAATCGATGACCTTCACATCCTAATCAGGGCAGTACATATCCGTTGAAGGGATGGCCATACTCCCAAATGCATGATCCCCAAGGCCAAGGGCTCTGGAGTGGTCCTCAAGGACTCCGTCGTCCTCTGTTGTTATAGACTCTGGCATAGGATCAAAGATCTGGGGTCTCGATGAAGATCTGGGCCTTCCTCTTCCAAAGGAGGCTTGAGGATCGCCTTTCAACAACCCGAGCTAAAATCTTAACTCTGTTAACCTTTTTTGCTTTATCAACCTCCATACCTGTCAACCAGAGCATTTGATTAGTACTAAAAATGTAGAGAAAATAACTGAATACAAGTGTATAGATACATACTAAGGTCCACGGATATAGATGGAGGTAAGTGGCTTAATTTTGCAGCAATTAAGTTATCTTCCATAAGGAGGACTTTCAAGCTCATGGGACCTCACATGATAATCGCTAAGAGTGCTTTGCGGTCGTCCTCTAAAAGTTTGGGTTTGGGTGGAGGAGAACATGCAAAGCTCCACTCCGAAAGGAAATCCCAAAGCTCATCTTGAGAAACATAGAAAAATCTTGATGTCCAACCTTTGGCATCTGAGGTAATATCTACGAGGGGTTTAGTGTTATTCATCGATAGGAAGTAGCAGAGACCATCGCTCGTGGAATATTTCTGGAGTATATAAATAGAAGCGAAGACCATGGCACCCGCTGAGACTGTCGGAATAAAGGATGCTACGATGGAATATCCAACAATAGCTCTCCAAGCATTGGGGGCTAACTAATTTGGGAAAATTTGAAAATATTCAAGAATTTCAACTGTGGAATAAGGTTCAATTGTATCAAGTGAATGAACAAAAGTAGTATGGGGTGTGTAGGTTTGAGAACCGGGTTCAAGGTCACGGGAACCGGGTCAGAAACTGGGTTTTGAATCGAGTCAGTGGAAGGTGTATGCTTAAACCGGGTTCGGACTTAGGTGGTTAAGTTTCATAACAAAAATCTGCAACGGATAATAACCGTTGCAGAATCGTTGTTGTTGCTAGCCACTTGCCAAGTTGAAGCCCGTTTTCAAGAAGCAGTTATAACTTTCGTCCTCTGAATATTCGAGCTGAACCACATACTTAAACTTGTTTCTCTCATTCGTGCAATTAGAGTTGTATCATTTTCCCTAAACTCCTGTTACTATAGAGAGAGAATTAGAAGATAGGGTTCGTGTGCCCTAAATCATTTCCAGATTTGGGTATTTTCTAATTTCAGCTTAATTCTTGTAATCTCTTCAACAATTTAGTGAATTGAGGTGCAGTGAACCTCCGTGGATGTAGATCTTCTTGATCGAACCACGTAAAAGTGTGAATTGTCCAATTTCATTTCTTTATCTGCATTGTTGTTTGTTCGAACATAATTTCTCAGTTTTGGAGCGAACACCACCGGCCCAATTTCTTCAAGTTTTGACCAAACACAGTTATGAGATTTTATGTGATTAGATTTTCAAGTGTTGTTCACAACATCAACAATAGTAAGGTGCAATTCAATCCTAAGCCCTACGTCAAACACGTCTTCATATAGGCAAAGCCACCCCAGTGTCAATACACTTAAACCTCCGCTCCTAGGCTTGAGAATACTATAATCCCAGTGCCTAGGAATATACATCCTATGCTTAAATCATAAGACGTCGGCCTTCGTAAGTTTGGTAATTTTATCTTTGAGCCTAAGGGTTTTGGTTCTACATCTACGAGTTATGCATGGGAGAGGATAGAGCTCAGCTAATGGAATATCGTCTATATACTCATCCAACATTGCAACAAAGTGAAGGAGAAAATGTTAGAATTCTTACTTGAATGACCTTGGAAATAATAGCTCAACGGAGTTATTTTTCTAAAAAATGTTCCAAGTTCTTAACCTGTGGAAGAAATTAAGGTCAAATAAGTAGGTTTTGTTTACTTGATAAAGAAAAAAAAAAGGAGAAGAAGAAAAACAGACGTCTAACCCGCAACTCGGAATAGGTGGCTCTACACCATTTGAAACAACATAAACATTTATAAAAAAGAGAGCAGAAAAAAGGAAAGGGAGAAAGGGGCTTGCCATGAATTTCCAAGGGAGTACAATTCCCATTTTGCAATTAATTTCCAAGGGACTACAACTCCCAGTCTTGTTACCGTTTATGCATGTAATGTATGGAAAGCTTTATGGCTGAGTGCTCAGCTTAATTCACTCAATTGTCATGTCAACTGGGGGGCCCACATAATTTTTACTTTTTATGACTTGAATTTGTAAAATCTTTACACTGAAGTGGTAGTAGAAGCTCAAAAGCATTGAGGTCAACAACCAAGGTCTTCCCCGAGGTGTAGGAGATTGCCAAGGACTCATTTGGTTTGTTAAATATTGTCCAAGGACTATCCATGGGTCTCCAAAATCTTACAAAATATTGTCCAAGGACAATCCAAAGGTCCATGGTCTCACAAAGTATTGTACAAGGACTTTCCAAAGGTCTAAGGTCTTATAAGATGTTCCTAAAGGACTATCCAAGGGTCCTCACGGTCTTACTAAATGTGCTTAAAATTTATAAGGACCAACCCCAAGGTCTCCTATGATGTACTAAAATTTTAAGGACTATCCCAGGGACTCCTATAGTGTAATAAAAGTTTCAAAGGTCTATCCAAATGGCTTTCTAAAGGACTCCTAAAGTTAGTTAAAGTTTTCCAAGGACTTCCAAGGTGTATCCCAAGGACCCCAATGTATGCCAATAATTCCTAAGGATTCCCAAGGTCTCCTAAGGGGCTTGTTGCACATATGTAATAAATATGTTATCTCCGTACAAAGGAGTAACGAGAGTTACCTTATGTCCGAGGTGTGGAGGACTTGCTTCGGCTGAGGGCTGAGGAGTAAAGGTGTC
Organism: Ajuga chamaepitys; assembly: GCA_958295605.1. Lineage (NCBI taxonomy): Eukaryota > Viridiplantae > Streptophyta > Magnoliopsida > Lamiales > Lamiaceae > Ajuga > Ajuga chamaepitys. Next base: position 35,773,689 of record OY282499.1, on the reverse strand, counting down.
TCAAGACATTTTCTAGGGACTCCACTCTCAGGTGATTAAATCTCAAGGTTTTCGACCTCTCTACTATTTGAAATGCAGGATGGTTAAATGAAGAAACTTTTACCATACAAGCCAATTTATAAAGGGATGAATAATTATGAGAGAGCATATATTTTGCAGTATAATACGAGATATGGTACTGTAATAATTTCTTCTTGATCGAAATCTGATACTTCTTAAGTGCATCATGATTTCTGCACTCAAGAAGTGGGGCCCAAGTTATGAGGAATAATTCCGTAATTATACATGTGGACACGTGGCATTGTAAGACTACGACACATGTATTACAAGTGGACATAATAAGGAGATACCATCTGAGATGTTTGACCAGGGCCGAGGTCCAAGGTCTTTCATAATAGACTTCGGCCAAGGTAAGGTGGGAAAAATAACAAAATAGCACACATCACATATTCATTTACCCTACACTCACAAAACGGCCGTAAGACACTAACTCAAGGATCGGGGATCTACCCTTGGGGACAACCCCGGGGTTTATTTAGAAGGCTAATATCGACGTTCTGACAATCTCAGAGGTCTCAATCTTCGCTAGACCTTGGATCCATCCAGTTCCTAACATCATCACCCTCCAAACATTATCACATCAGAGAGAAATACTATCTTTAACCTTTCCAATTTTCATGCTGCAAAGGAGAACGAGGGGCTATATCACATCTCATTCTGCAACATTCTAAGATTCCTTGTGTACGTATGAGTTTTACTTCCGATATACATTGCAAACTCTCTTATTTCTTCTTCGTCTTCTTTAAACTCGGGAAACACTGACTGGGGATTAACATGTTTGATAGGGGTTTGAAATTAAATTGACTAATCAATTGGGAATTTTCAAAACACTTTACACTGTTGTATGGGTTTGATTAGGGTTTGATTACTCTAATTAGGTGTTACAATTCTAAATGTAATTATGAAATAATTGTATTTAATTACTAGAATTTAAGTATTTTGAATTTATGTTATTTTAACTAAGAGTAATTGTGAATCCAATCGCTGCGTTCGACAACTTATTCAAATAACATATGTTTTTATGGTTTAATCCTTTTTCATGTGCAGATTCTCCCAGCAGCTTCTGACTTCAATGAGGAAAAGGTTCAATAAAAAAATTATATTAAAGATCCATTTTTCATTATGTACACATTAATGATTATGAATTAATACAAGTACTAATGCATGTACCAAGAAAAAATAGGACAATATTGTTACAAAAGCTAGGTCAGATTCATACATTGACAACTCGTTCCCATTGATCATCCGTGCATTGAAGTAAGTGGATTTCTTCGTTGAAACCATTTCCTGTGCAGTCCAAAGCCCCCAAGGCCATTACATACGGTTGTTTCCACCCTTTGGTTTTTGAGTTTATATGTGGCTATCCTAAATTTCAAGTCGGTGCCTGGGAAAACTTTCTTCATAGCGGTCTCCATTCCAAAATACCCGACTCTGAAACCATTTTTTGTTTTCCAACCCTTGGATATCAAATCTTTCAAGGCATCAACTAGCACTTATTGCTCTCACGGGCTCCAAGCATGTCTAGTCTTGTCAGTCTTTCAGCCATTTGCACGTCCCATGCTACTAGCTCAACTTTTCAACTTTTGTTTCCCAATTCCAACGAAGTGATATAGATATAATACATGTTTTAAATCTAATACGAAAATTTGATATGGAAACAAAGTTCTGGAAAGTGGCCTCGTATACCCCATAACTCAAGATTCAATTAACAAAGAGGCAGAAAATTAAAGAAATCCATGGTATGATTCAGTAGACAAATGTGGTATTGGAATCCTCTATAAACGGCTAAATAACCCTCACTACTTGCATACCCGTTATCACACAAACAATAATGCTCTGTAAATTGTCAAACAATGTCATTGACCAAGTAAACATGCAGTATTATTTAACAAAACCCTTCAATTTAATAAAGTTAAACGATTATACTCTAAGAATTTTCAACCCGTGAGGCCTACTAACAACATTCCTCAAGATCCTAGCATCAGTTGCCTGTAGGAATTATATATATTATAATACTCTTGTAGAAAGTAATATAATTAATCCCTATCCCTAGGACCCTTCTTGGTTGTCATAATTTGTATCCTTATTGATTAATCCTAGAGGTGGATCTATAAATTTATATAAACCCTAACATGCGCCTACAATACATAGGAGTTAAGGGATTCGACCTGATAGCTATTTACACAAAATGTCGATTTCTGAGTGAATGATTTCTGACTCCTGTCTTGACCTTCTGGACTGTATCTCCTACTCAATCCTCAACGCTAGATGGACGAAAAACTTTGAAGAATTCCAAGTGGGAAGGAACATCTTAAACCGCCGCCGCCTACTCTCTCTTTCTCTCTATTCAGTGATCTTTTTTTAGTGTTATTTATTCTATATTCGCAGAATGAGAGACCATGTATTTATTATACATGGTTGAGTGTGGACCAAGCCTGGTTTTAATTCCTTCTAGGGTTAGGAAGTTAATTCCTTGTTAGGAATTTAATTCTCTGATCCTACTTGGACTGGGAGTCTATATGGGCCAGTCCAGAGATCAAATACATGAAATAAAGATGGACATAACTATAAATTAATTCTTCCTTGCTCAGCCCAAGACATAATTAATTCATAAATATTAATTCATTCCACAAGAGAATTAATACTAACTTACCCCTGTATTCCCGAGTTGAGTCGGGGGCTTGAATTAGACTTAATTAATCCTCATATTTAAGATATCGAATATCCATTAATTAATTAAAGCCTCTGACAGCTTAAATTAGTTAATTTCTTATTTATTCCTTAAGTAGTACCACTCAACCTTATTATTGTACCTGAACTTAATCAACCTGCAGGGTTTAGTACAATAAACCTTTTGAGCTCCTTAAGGGGATATCATCATCCTAAACGGATATGGTTACCTAAATATAAATTACCAATTATTATATGCAAGTTGCTGTCACCCAAAATACATAGTATAAAAGTTATAACTTAACTCTTGCCCATGGTAAATCAAAGTGACACACAAACAAGCATTCATAACGTTAATCTTATTTAGGCTTTAGATTATTATAAGTCACCGAGATCTCTAGTTCTTCACTTAGGTCAGCCAAAGAACTTATCTCACTGTGATCCTATCAATACGTAAATACGTACAACCTAAACCAACAACTCGTCCTCAAGTTGTCTGAGCTGTGATTTACATTTTATATCTCATTAAGTTTAACCAATCATATGATCTTCTGTGATCTACAACACACCATATGATCTACTTATTTGCAAGAGATATGGGGACACATACATAGTGAAAGTGCAAATATAATCAGATAGGAGATAAACAGTGAATGACTGGAAACATTGTATATAAAAGGTTTTGCTTTCAGTATACAAATCCAAAACTGCCGACCCTCCCAAGCCCGGTAAAATATAGCTAAACCTATCCCACCCCGCTAGTAAATTTGATGAAATTTAGCCCTTCCTTGTCCTATGACGGGGCTATCACTTTTGCGTACATGGATAGGAACGTAAGTTCCATCCAAGGCTCTTAACCAACCCTTTTATTGCACGTACAAAATTGATTTATTTCATCACTTTATAGTTTGAGAAATATAAATATTTTAATAATTCTACCCTGAGCTACTTACATCTTGGGTTGTTACAATCATCAGGTACCGGGGTTAATTTTACTAACAACAGTGGATGAAGTTTGAGTATCACTTTCAATACCATGTGGATGTATGATGAACGCGAAAATTACCATTTTTCTTTCACTTTTCACGTTCATATTTTGTGGAGGATTATGTGTAATTATTGTGTTTATGTGTGATTTCATGTTTTATTATGTTTCCATGTTGATTTTTCTTTTTAATATGATTTGATGGGCTTTTGGGTGTTTTTGAGTCGTATTTTGAAGGTTAGGAAACTCAGAAGAATTTAGAAGATCGTTCGTGTCCATTTTCTTACTTTGCCCCGCATCCCAAGGCCCAAACAGGCCTAAAATTGGTCAGGTCTAGGCCCAAAATGAAGATCATCAAGTCACGAGTAAAATTCGTGAAGGAGTCGGGCCGAGAAAATGGATGACAAGGCCTCAAATTGGAGAAAGAAAGAAGAAGAGGTTGATCCCACATATGCCACGTTCCAGCCTGCAAATCAAGGTTCAAATGAACCCGAATCGGGCCCAAAAAAGAGCTCTAGCCGAATTTCGCCAAGTCACCAACAAATGTCTTGAAGGGGCCAAGTCGAGAAACCAAGAGGAAGGACTCCGAAACGGTGACGAAAAATGGAGTTGCAAAGCTGGAAACTGAACCGGACCAACAGCCGGAGCACCTACCGGATCGGCTGTCGGACCGGCTGGACCACCGGCTGTTGGTCCAAAAATGACTCAGGGGTCACCTGCCGGACCACCTACCGGCCCGGCTGCCGGACTGGCAGTTGTACCGGTAGTTTGCGGCCGGTTCGCGCGCGCATACCCTGTTTCGTGCAATTTTTGTATTTTGGCCGTAACTTCCTCGTCCGAGCTCCAATTCGAGTGTTTTAAATTTTTACGCATAGAAGAGACAAAGATCTACAACTTTGTAGTTGAAGTTGAAGGCTGATTCCGGACGAAGTTTTCCCAGAAATCACAAGAAGGACGAGTCAAGCGCGTATAAAGGGCTCCACTCAACAACTTAAAGGACCAAGCACTCCCTTTTGTATTTTTTCACTTTTGCCCTTACTAGGGCTTATTTTCTGCAGATTTTGAGGGTTTGGGGGGGGGGGGGGGGACCTATATATTCCCTTCTCCTCTCATTTGTATCAATCCAACATTGAACATCATTTGCCTCTTTTTATAAAATCTTTCTCTACACTCTCTTCTCTTATATTCAGTTTTTAGCTTAGAAAAGTTAGGGTTTCTTCCTCCTCTTCAAGGAGGAAGCCATCTTTGGAGGAGAACTCGGGGAATACTCTCGAGCTTGTGACACTCGACCATTTCATCAAAGGATTTCGAGGGTTTCTTCAATCGATTGAGCAATTTCTATCTCTTCTATTTAGTTTAAGTTGTTATTGCTTTTATTGCTTGATGTTGATGATGCCTTTTATTGCTTTGATGATTCGTGAGTAGTTTTCGTGTTTTCTGAAGCCCAGGAGTAGCCCAAGCTTCGAAATTGATGATTAGTTGATTGATTATCGGATTGTTGTGGGTTTTTGTAACCTAGGTTAGGATTTGGTTGGTTTATTATGATTTTCATATGAAATTAGGACTTGATTATAGGCTTGTCTCGGTGGCTTGAGCTTTCGATAATTTAGCCTTATTTTGTATGATTGTGCATTTAAGAAAGGATAATCAGAACCTAGGTTAGGGTTTGCCACCCTTTCGAGGAAATTCGCTTTGATCTTAAATGAGCTTTGGGCTGGATTTCTATGCCTTAGATTAGTCGGGAAGGAAATTACCTAAATCAATCAAACCCAATTGGTAGGATGGAGACCTATGGAGGAGAAAACCTACCAAACGGGGAAGTAGAGTCTAGGAGGTCTTGGCTAGGATGAACGAAATTAGGTTTAGTCGCGTGTGTAGGAACTACACCCCTACGCCGGTCTTTAGCGTAGGAGGAGTCGGGCTGTCCTCTTCTAGTCTCCCATAGTTGGTAACTTGGGGCCCAGGGTTGAGTTCGTAAATGTCATTCGTGTAGGTAGTCTACATCGAACCCCGATTACTCACCTATCCTGGGGGAATACGACACCTCAACCGTATTCCGGGATTATCGTTCAATTAGGATATCGATTGGGTTGATAATTCAATCACATAGAGCTCATACTTGTTTCATTTAACCATCTTCAAATTGTTAATTCCATTTTGCATGTGTGAAACCGAACTTTGGGAATATCTCACCATCGATCGATTCCCTCCTTGCATTTATTTATTTGCTTTATGTTATTAGATTAGTCAAAACTCTCATTTTTCATTTGACCTAACTAATTCGAAAGTGCTAAAGCCGATTCTCATGGAAAATCCTCCATGTGGATACGGTATCTTATATACTACCTCTGTCACAAACCGTACGCTTGCGGTTTGAGAAGGTCGTTTTAATCACATCGATTTGGAGCGATTTTCGCGACAAGTTCAATGTAGTGTGACATAGTTTGACCAAACCTAATGAAGTCGAACTTTACAATGCAATTTTTTTCTTATGAACCCTATAACCGTTAAAAATCAAATATAGCTCCTTGCTCCTCAACACTGAAATATTTGTTGTCGCTTAGCCCACCAAGTTCCCTCAACAGAAAGCATAATCTAGCAATGGTATTTATATCCATGTGAAAATTTTTTATGCAGCTTGAATCTTCAACTTTAACCATTCTATTCCAAATGACTAATTTGACTGGGAAAACGTTCAATTTAGGATTTTTAAAATTGAAACAATTTACCATGACTATATGGTCAACATACTTAATTTTTTAGTAGAGATTATCTGGACTCTTTTTACAACATTATAAATTGAGCTGATTATGGGGGACTAATTATCGAATTGAGATAATGGTGCGTAAATTTTAGGCCAATATATGGCAATTTGTTACCAATAAATGCATTTTCTATTGTGGACGAATGTTATATACCAAAAATTGTGTTCTGTAGAAATGGCAAAGGGTTTGGGCGGGAAAATTCATAGATTACAATTTTGGGTGGATTTTGTTTCTATATTAAGTATAGATTGAGTACCACTTTGGGACTAAATTATTTCAAACATATAACACTTAAGCACATGAGCACTTTTCTAATTAACCTCCCTCCTAAAAAACAAAATTGAAAATAAACGAGCATACTTTTTTCGATATTTTTAAACACACATAAAATAAAAAATTAAGAACTATAAACGAGAGGGGGCTAATCCTTCCAATCTTTACCCATAATATGTCTATCTTCTTCACCAAAATTTTCCCAAGCATCTTTTCCACTCATCCTTGTGCTTTTCTTACCTTAATACCTTCCAATCCACCTCTCCCACTCTCAACTAGTCCAAGTCAAGGGACAAAGGCTAAAAAGAACAATTATAGACTCACAATGTATAGCTATGAAAAATAAAGCTAAAGGCTCAAAGTGATTGACTAGGGATTATTTTATAAAATTCGGTAAAAAGATCAATTTAAGCTAAAAAACAGGCTATAAGAAGGAATGCTTAAAATTATTTTCTAAATCCACACTGTGTACTTGACGACTTTTTAAGTAGAGACAAGGCAAGTTCTAGAGACATACTTACATGGACCAACAATTCACACCGGAAGAAAACAATATGTATACTCCAAGAATGGGAGTTCAGTTAAAGGCTCAAAACCCTTACGACTAATGTGAACATCATTCTACATGCATGCTCAATTTTATATCAATTATGCCTATCATGCTCGTTTACGTAAAGATTTATAAAACTGGACTCATCATTGACACATCGTCGCTAATTATCCCTTTTTAGCTATTCATTCCTTAAGACAAAACTAATTTCGGGGTTGACTCACTTGACACATCAAAATAATAAGAGACTAAATGCATAAAATAAGACAACCTAAACTAACATGACACAATCACGGTAAACGGGCTCACATACCTAATCAACAGCTCAACCAAAAACAACAGTATACACCAGATAGCAAATAATAACAACAACATCAAAAATAGAAAGCACGTAAAATAAAAGCTGCAAAGACATGCCACTTATACTCCCTCCCCCAAAATTTGTCTAAGACCAAGATTTGTGGGAAATAAGTGGTACACATTGGTGCTACTTATAGTGACTACTAAGGCGGCTGATCGGGGTCATATCCCTAATTATCCATAAATGCCCTCATGTGCTCCCACAGTTGTTGTGGCCGCTGTACCCAATCATTGTAAGTTTGGTCTCATTGTTGCTGGTATGTTACCTACTATTCTATCCGGGCATTGGCTGTTGTTGCTCCCTCCAACGAGCAACCTCGACACTATTCTCTGCTTGAGTCTGAATGATAGACTGCCGAGTCTGCATAAAGGTCTGGAGATTGGTCCTAGAGTTGAACTATTTGATTAAATGATTCAACTATCATTGAAATGTCCGCATAATCCCTGCAGATGCAGAAACAAACATCGTGACTTGGTATGCCCCTGGTTGTTCACCCTGAATCGATCCTTCACCTTTGTTAGTGGGACCCACTTGTCCCGGCACACAAACTTCTTCAATAGTATGAGAAGCCTAAAATTACCCAATTTCTTAATTAGTTGGCTCTCTGGTCTTCTCAAGATGAACTAGTGTGTAAAGAGTCCAACTAATCTGATCCTTGATCCAATCAATAGTGCTGAGCTCTGGGTTGGGGAGAGCCAGGAATCCTCCCCGATTTCACAATATCTCCCAACTTTTTGATACATCACTCCAGTGGACTATCCTCATCGTCACCAAGTCATGCATCATAAGCCTATTTAAACTGGGAACTATGTCTTCTTCATCCAAAACAGTCTCACAATGCATAGCAATTGGGGTGATGAGAACCCCTATTAAAATTTCACCTGACTTCTGAAGACGACTCGCTCAAATTGCACCTTCCAGAGTGCCCCTATGTCGAAAATATATCATGTCACCATACACCATGAAAATAAAGTTTCCTTATGATGACACGATCAGTCTCTGGTCGGGCAATATAGTTAAGGAAATCAAGCGGTGAAGATTTTTAGAATTGGATTACAGATCCATGAGGCTTTGTTGCGAGATAACTCGCTCTTCATATTCGGTACAAGCCCTGGAATTTCCACTATTTGATTCCAAAATATCTCTTCATTCTCTTTGGAAAAGGAGCACTCACCAGTGTTCGAGAGTTCATAAATATCATTAGTTTGGGCTCTTGTGAGGTTATGCATTTTGTTGCCCAACTGGAAAGATATACTCCCGGGTTTGTTGCTTTTGGCTATGGCGGGATGAACTTCTAATGTACTTAGAAACTCAAGGGTTACTGACCGATATGTGCTCCATTATCCTCTCATCAATGTATCCCATCTAATCCTATCAATCAACCTCCACACATCCCCTCTAATCCCCAAGTGACTCTCAGCCAATGGACTCGAGAATCGAGTAGGGGCTAGCTTCCTCGTGCAAATCTTCTTCCACCGTTGGTAGCCAAATCCCATAGTATTGAAAACCGGAAAACCTATAAGTTGGTTGGGTTAATGACCCTTCTCCGGCTGCTTTTGTCTGTTGCTTCTTCTTAGGTGCCATTGCAATATCCTAAAGAACACTTTGCTCAAGTGAATTCGAGCACACACAAAAACAACAATCCTAATATACATAGTTATGAACCCTTGCCTATCCAATGTAATATATTAATTGTCATAAGATAAAAAATGCAAACTTATATGAGAAAAAATCTTCCAATATCAACATCAACACCAATATATAGTAGTTTACGTCTCAAGTTCCATGCATTTACATAGCAACGTGATTAAACACAATCAATAACTAGTCTAGGCATATAATGTTCACTGCATGTAACATATTCAACAAAATGCCTGGTAGCGTCGTTTCTTGCTACCAAATTAAATCGTGTATGAAAATACACTTAAACCTTACTGACTATCCTACTTAGTAGAATGGTAAATAAGGGTCGATCCCACAGGGAACGGTCGAACAGTTTTGATTACGATGTCAAGCGGTTTATGATTAAGAATGCAAGAAATAAATACTTAAGAAAGCAATAATGGGGGGGGGTTGATGGGAAACTAACAATTTATTAGTGACAATTAAAAGGAAATAGACACAATTAAAAGAAACAAGTACTCAAAAACACTAGAAGAAATCTTTTTCAGTTTTAGTTTTCAAATAGTAAAACAAGTCACCCTTAATCATGCTTCCCCTTGGTCTTGAACAATTGATGCAACTATTGTTAATGCCCGATTTAATTGTGACTTAAGCTCTTATCTCAAGACTATTAACAAGCTCTAATAGCCTTGTTGTCCCTTAATCTTAGTTAATCAAAATAAGCTCTTCGACTAACCCTATTCAGTTTAACCGAATCCTCGAACAAGCTCTCTTAGATTCAATCACCAAAAGCATTAAACACTAGGACAACGAGATAAATTCAAGATAAAACTCGAAAGCTCGGTTTTAGTGGTTGAACTTTGTGTTATCCCCAATAAATAATTATTATTTGCCACTCGGGAATCGGAAATCCTACAATTACGGATAGTAATCTCCTATTCTAGCAACACATTCACAAATCCCTTAAAGGGTGATCAAACCAATAATCAATTCATAAATGTGAATAAACAAGAGCAAATAACATAAAACACTTAAATACACAATAATCTCGGTAACATTAACCGTAATAATCACATCAATGTCTCGACTCAAGGTTCCACAATGATCAAGGATGAACTAAGGGTGCTAGCCACCCATATTAACTAATACAATCTTTAGATAAATGGAAAAATGAAGAAACATGATACTGATATGGATGAATCCAAAGATGTCAATTGGAGAAGATGATCCTTCAATCCCTTGTCCAATCTCCTTCCTTGGTGGCTGAAATGTGCTCTCCAAGTATCCAAGAGTACTCCAAAAGTTATCCAAAGTTAGGTTAAATTCGAATGGGATGATATATATATAAAGGGAGAAAGTGCTAGACAAAAATAGGCAAAAACGTATTCAGGATTTTAAAACAGGGTAGTGAATCTCGGCCGAGACGGGAGTGTGTCTCGGCCGAGACGTGAAAAAGGGTTTTCAAGAATTTTGGGTCGAAGGTCAATCTCGGCCGAGATTGGGTTGTATCTCGGCCGAGACGTGAAACAGGGGAAATTAGGGCTTTTTGGGATTTGACTCATCTCGGCCGAGATTGGATTGTATCTCGGCCGAGATCTTCATCTTTGATATTCTTCAAGAATTCCCTGGAGACTCATCTCGGCCGAGATTGGATTGAATCTCGGCCGAGATCTTCAATCTTGCAAAACTCTAGAAAATCCCTGGAGGTTCATCTCGGCCGAGATTAACATCCTGTCTCGGCCGAGATCTTCAGTCTTGCAAAATTTCACAAAAACCCTGGAGGCTCATCTCGGTCGAGATTAACATCCTGTCTCGGCCGAGATCTTCAGCTGGCTCTTCCTTTCTTGCCTTGATCGATCCCTCGACTCCTCGGTCGTTTAATCTTCGATTTCGCTCAAACGCATTATTTTGCCTATTAGAATATAAAAGCACTAAATACACATAATTATGCACGTTATTGACACTAAAATGACACTAAAAGTGCCCTAAAGTGCGTGCACGGAACACGTGTACCAAATCTCCCCAATCTTAAAACTTGTTCGTCCCGAACAATAAGGAGAAAGACAAAAGAACACGTGTTTAGGGCAAAGTTTAGTGGCATTTGATTTCAGAATTTTCATGAAAAAGAGTAAGAGATCATGATAAAAGTGAGCATGTGTGATAGACTAGATCCACTGCTCTCGAGACAAAATACTCTAAACTTAAGATCCTCACATGGTGAGTGTAACTCTCGACTCTCAAGTGTATCGAAAGGGAAGTGTATACGCTCACATTGAAATGCATAAAATGCCTACCATAAGCTTGTCAATCATCTAAACTTCGATGTATACCGGCATGTGTGACAAAGAATCAAAAAGGTCTTTAATAGGTAGTAATGTTGGCTTTGGGTAAGGTGGGATAACTTTGGGTAGAAGTGACTATAAAACGGACTAAATGAGTCGTGCACTACCCATCTACCCCTCAAACAATGGTCACTCAACCTCACTTTTTACTTCCTTAGTAAACCAATCCCAAAAATTGATTTCTTCTCCTTACCAACAAAGTCCACAACCTAAATGCTTTCTCAATTCTCCCTTGGAGTGTATTTTCTTTTGAATTCTTACAACTTTGAGAACATCTATTAAAAGGCATTTATATTACTAGCCTCTCCAAATCAAAAGCAACAATGAGTATATACAACTAACTTTTTCTTTTGTTTTTCTGATTTTTCGACTTTTTCGATTTTCGACTTTTTTTTTATTTTTTTATTTTTTTATTTTTTACACAAACAAAAATTGGAGAGGACTAGTATTCTCGATTCTTTTCCTATTGTTTCAATTCCTTTCACCCTTCAATATTCCCAATAGTTCACCCTTTTCAATCCCAAATTACCCGACTACCTTCCAACCGCCTCCCTCATACTCAAATAGTCCAATTAGGTTCAAAGGCTAATTGAAAGGGTTTCAGCTTGTAGAATTGGGCTGTCAAACAAGAGGCTAAAAGCTCAAGGGGCTCAACTAGAGACAATATCAAATTAGGTAAAAAGGATGTGTTTTCAAGCTTGAAAGTAGGCTCAAATCAAGGATTGCCTAAGATCATTTTCAATGTCACACAATGCACCGACTCAAGCAAAATAGAGAATCAAGGCAAGTTCTAGAGACAACTAAACGCACTCAATGAATTTCACACCGAAAGAAAGTTTACGTTACTCCAAGGATGGGAGTATCTTCTAAAGCTCAAGAACTCACTTGGTTGCAATTTTGATCAAAAGTTTTGAATGTATGTTCAATTTTGTTTCAAAAGTCTATCATGCTCTACCATGTGCTTCTTTCAAAGATATTTGTCAAAAACTTTCATCATTAATCAATGCCACATTTCTTATCCTAAACTTCATCCAATTGCTTCCTCGAGCTGCCAATTTGTACAAATCCCACCCCCTCCCCAAACTTAGTTGCAAACTTAGTTTGTGGAAAAAGAGGAGTACAATTTGGTGGCTCGACGAACTTAACCATTTTATTACACGTTTATTCACAAACATTAACTAGATGAACTACTTTATTAAGAGTCCAACTCCTACAACAATAAGGGGAAAATGTGTGCGTACTTATCAACACAAACAAACAATTTGACTTTAAGGCACCCAATGATTATTCAAAAATCCGAAATAGCCAAATGCATATGTAATAATATTACCAACCAAGGCTAATAAAAAATGGCAATGGCTCACAGGCCGACAATATTACCAACAATACAAATGGACAATATCACAAAAGCAATCAATATATAAATCAAATTGGCACACAGGCCATCACAACAAATCCAACAAGCAAGTCATGTCAAATGGCTCACAGACCAACAGTATAGATAATGAAAGAAGAAAAACGGGGGGTAGGGGTTTCAAGCAACCGAAATGGTCTTATCTTTTTGTTTTCCTCCAAACTTAGTTTTTCAACTAAGTTTGGGACAAAAAGGTAAGACTTCTCGGTCGCTCTACTCACAGCGAGCGGGAAGGTCGGGGGCTCGAGCCGGTGAAACATCCTTTTATTGACTTGAAAAGGTCGAGAATCTTGGTCTGATATTCTTGGATAGTTTCCTTGATTCCTCTCAACTCAGCTCCAATAGATGCTCGTAGCTCCACCAATTCGGCTCTGACGCCTTTGATCTCGTCCCCCATGGCCGCCATTAAGCCCTCTTGCCGTTCCTGGAACTCCGATTGAGTTAGAATGGCAGTAGATGATCTTTTTCTTGATGGCTGCGCTGGTTGGCTACTTCCTTCCCCTTCAACCCCTACGCTTCGAACCCGTGCCACCGGACGTGGCTTTTTAGCTCGCTTGAATTTGATCAGTTCTTCCCAGTTAGGCTCCAAGGAGGCATTGAGGTGTGCCTCGGAGCTTAGTTCCAAATTCATCGTGCTTGCCAGGTTGGTGATGTAAGTCAGTCCGGGGTTGGGTAAGCGGAGGTAAGGTCCCTCGTTTTGGAGAACGTAAGGGACAGCCGGACCCGAGATGCCCTCTTTGTACCCAAGCATGGCGATGCGCATGTTCTCCATCTCCTTCCAATCCAAATAATAATCAGTGGTGATCGGTGTGTACTCTGGAAGGGGAACATTGTAGTGCTCGAGTATAGGGGTTATCAACGCCCCACAATAGATCGGGTCGGGCATTTTCGTTTCTCTTTTTCTCTCCGTCCTCAATTCTTTCACTATCTTCTGAAAACATGATACTAAATCCTGTTGGAAGTTCCTCTCCTTTCTATCCACGATGGCCCAAAGAATCTCCATCTCGTATAAGCGGGGAGAGCTGATTTCTTTCCGTCCACATATGGTGGAGCTCAAAAACTTCTGTAGATACTTCACCACGGGGCTTCGAATGGAAGTAAGTCTGGAGCCTCTAGGATCGTAGGCTTGAGGTGCAACTATTCCAGGGGCGGCAGTGATTTGCTCCCAGAATTGTTGCACATTGAACTGTTTCAACACCTCGCGATCACCGTAGGCTGGAGTCTTGAAACCATATATGCTTTTCAAACGGTCGTGGCGGAGTATCTTTTCTTCATTTAGAAGCTGGAATTTGAAATGATGAACTGTAGAGCCGGAATTTGTCTCCTCCTCGATCTCGAGTGTGCTGAAAAATTCGAGCACAAATTTGAGGAAGGTTGGTCGGGGTGCTAGGCACTGAACTAGACCTGCCACGTCTAACAGCTCCAGAATGTTTTGCCGGATTCCCATGGCGTCCAAGATTTTGGGATCGCCATATCGGGTTGCTGACACCCCCCTCTTCATCAATTTATCAAAACGTTTACGTTGCTCCTCTGTTGTCAGCACTATGTCAAAATCGATGGGCTTTGTGGATTTGTCAGTGGAAGTCGGTGGGACTTCCGGTGGAGGAACCTCCGGAGTAGGGTCAACAGCCTTCTCCTTACCCTTGGCTTGACTTCTTCGGAATTTTTGCGTGACTCTTCGGCCAGAAGTGCCTTCTTGGGTGTTGACTTTTGTGAGTTTCGGAGGTGCCATAGGTACCTAAAATCAACAATTCAACCATCAAAAACTTGTGGCAAAATAACTAGTTCAAGTGCAAGTAAGAGATTCCTAGGTTCACTTGAATCCGACTATATCTCTAACAAAAACAAGGCAAAATGTATCAACCATGCAATGAGAACCAAATCATATTCAAATAAGGTCAACATTACGATAATATCAACAATTAGTCTTAAAAATCAGAGAATATTGTCGAATTTAGCTAACCTAAGCACAAAAGTTTAACGCCTAGCACGTATTTTGTTAGTGATTTCAACTCCTAAACACACAGCTAAACAAGAATCTGGAAATCGAACAAAGATCAATTTGAAAAACACACACTGAGTTCGGCCAAAGTTGTAACCGAACACGACTTGCGCAGAACAGGAAAGATAAATGAATCACACACAAGTTTTACGTGGTTCGTTCAAGATGAACTACATCCACGGAGGCAAGGCACACCCCAATCCACTAAGAAATCCAATCAATTACAGAGAATACACTCAGAAACAAAAATGCCCAATTCTGGAACAAACTAGGGCAGAAACCGTTCCCTCTCAAAATATTCTCTCTAATCTAAGAAACAGGAAAATTGCTCGACGTAGTGTTGTTCTCCTTGATGAGAGCTTTACAATGATATAAGAATTGAAGCTCGAATGCAACCGTACAAAAAGTTCTAACTGATTCAAGTTGAGCTCAGCTACCGGACAAAAGTGACGGTTTCCTTCGTCACAAATCCTGAACTAACTCGTCACAATCAGCGGTTATTCACAACTGCCACGAACCCGGCTCATCCTGACCAGCTTTGCTTCTTGATGCTCAAACCCGGTCCAAACCTCCGGTTCTTCACCTCTTGAACCCGGTTCCACATTCCCAACACACCATATTACCAAGTATAGCTCACTTGATGAGATTGAACACTACCTCACATATTTGATAATATGCCACAACGAATTTAGCCTTTTCAAGAACTCACAAGATTATACTCAACAATCCACCCACTCCATCATCAGGCAAACATACGAACTATCAATCAATTTTATCATTTAAATGCATAACACTTATCACATGGCAAAAAAATCACTACAAGTACTTGTATATATAACCAAGTTCAATGAAAATGCATAGAAACGTAAAATTAACTCTCAATCTCAACAATGTATACACTAATATGCAATAATAAATAGAAAGAGGGAGATAGCCGTACTTACCAGTTGAGTTTAACCGAATTTTTTTTGAATTTGGGTTGCTCGCGCCCTTTTTGAATCGACCTCAAATGTGCTCCAAATCCAAATATTTTCGAAGGAGAGTTGGTGTGGTGATGTGAGTGAGGTGTGGTGTGAATTTTAGAGGTGGAAATCGAGTGCAAGGGTGATTATTGGAGTAGTGTGTGCGATGTGAGTGTGTGAAAATCGCAAATTTGGGGAAGAACTGACCTAGTTTTCGCGCAGGGGGTATTTATACCTGTTTTCCGTCTCGGCCGAGATTCGGATTTGGGCTCTGTGTCTCGGCCGAGATCCGTTCTACGCTTTCAGGAAAATTTGACCCGGCAAGGGATCTCTGCCGAGATTATGTAGTGTCTCGGCCGAGATGAAATCTCAGCATTTTTACCCCCATTCTGGACAACCCCGTCTCGGCCGAGATGCATGTATGTCTCGGCCGAGATTGTTCTTCAGCAAATTTGCTTCCATTCTAGACAACCCCGTCTCGGCCTAGATTCGGTCGTGTCTCGGCCGAGATGATCTTCCAGCGAAATTGGCTCAATTTCCATTCAAACTAGTCTCGGCTGAGATGCATGTATGTCTCGGCCGAGATTTGCTTCCAAAGAAATTTCTGCATTTTGGGCCTTTCTGAATCTCGGCCGAGATAATGTAATGTCTCGGCCGAGATTATCTCCCAGCGAATTTTTCAGATTTTGGCATCTTTGGATCTCGGCCGAGATGAGACATGTGTCTCGGCCGAGAAGGTCTTCCAGGGAAAAATTGGCCTTTTCACTCACATGGAGTCTCGGCCGAGATTTCTTCTGTGTCTCGGCCGAGATGGTTCTCCCCTGCATTTTTCCACCTTTTTGGTGTCCTTCACCCCCATTCCTCACCATGTCTTGGCTTGAATTTGCTTGTTTGGTACCTGCACACATTTTAACCAAAATGATTCAAAATATGTAAATAATAGTAAAACTACTAAGCTATGAATTTAAAATACGAGAAAACGAGTGAACGCCGGGTTGCCTCCCGACAAGCGCCTTTGTTTAACGTCGTTGGCTCGACGGACGCTTTTCAGTTTGGTGGTGAGTCTTCCACTCTTTCTTCTTCACTGGGGCTTTCTTGAATATGCTCTAGATAAGGCTTGAGAAGATGACCATTGACCTTGAAGATTTTTCCGGTTTTACCACTTTCAATTTCGATGGCTCCATGATCGAACACCTTAGTGACAACAAAGGGTCCTACCCATCTCGAACGGAGCTTGCCCGGAAATAACTTCAACCGAGAGTGATATAATAGCACTTTCTCCCCAACCACAAACGTTTTCCGGGTAATTCTCGAGTCATGAAAAGCCTTCGTTTTCTCCTTGTAGATCATGGCGTTTTCAAAGGCTTCATTCCGAATTTCTTCGAGCTCTTGCAATTGGAGCTTTCGGTGTACACCGGCTTCATCAAGGTTCATGTTGCATCTCCGAATAGCCCAGTAGGCTCTAAGTTCAAGTTCCACCGGGAGATGGCATTGCTTTCCATAAATGAGTCGAAAAGGAGACATACCAATTGGAGTTTTATAGGCAGTCCTATACGCCCATAATGCATCATTAAGCCTCAAACTCCAATCCTTGCGATTTGGTTGCACAGTCTTCTCCAATATCGACTTGATTTCCCGATTCAAAGTTTCGGCTTGCCCATTGGTTTGTGGATGATAAGGCGTCGAAACTTTGTGCAATACAGCGTATTTCTTCAGCAATGCGTCGATTGTTCGGTTGCAAAAGTGTGTGCCTCTATCACTTATAATGGCTTTTGGTATCCCAAACCGAGCAAAAATGTTGGATTGGACGAACTCGGCCACAACTTTAGAGTCATTGGTTCGGGTTGCTTTCGCCTCCACCCACTTGGACACATAGTCAACAGCCAACAATATGTACAAATTCCCATAAGACAAGGGAAACGGTCCCATGAAGTCCATACACCAAACATAAAAAATTTCACAGACTACAATCGGGTTTTGGGGCATTTCATTTCTTTGAGAGACATTTCCCGTCTTTTGACAGTTGTCACAGGACTTGCAAAAAGCAAGGGCATCTCTAAATATGGTGGGCCAAAACAGTCCACTCTCAAGCACTTTGTATGCCGTCCTCTTCGGCCCGAAGTGGCCTCCACAAGCATGTGAGTGGCAAAAATTCAACACCGACTGCACTTCGTCTTCGGGAATGCATCTCCTGATTACTTGATCTGACCCATATTTCCACAGGTATGGATCATCCCAAACAAAATGCTTCGACTCACTGTTCAACCTATCCTTCTGCGGCTTACTCATCCCAATAGGAAATCTTTTGGACACCAAATAATTCACCATGTTGGCATACCAAGGGACTTTTGTGCTTGTCATGGCTAGCAATTGCTCATCTGGAAAGCTCTCCTTCAAGGGCATTTTGTCCTCCTTTTGTATCAAACGGCTTAAATGATCCGCCACCCAATTTTCCTTTCCCTTCATGTCTCTGATTTCCAAATCAAATTCCTGAAGTAGCAGAATCCATCTGATGAGTCTTGGTTTAGCTTCCTTCTTTGATAATAGAAACCGAAGAGCTGCATGATCAGAAAAAACGATAATCTTAGTACCAAGCAGATATGACCTAAACTTTTCTAAAGCAAAAACTATGGCCAAGAGTTCTTTTTCTGTGGTGGTGTAGTTTGCTTGTGCCGAATTTAGGGTCCTTGAGGCGTAGTAGATCACATGGGCTGCTTTTTCCTTCCGTTGCCCCAATACAGCTCCCACTGCATAGTTGCTTGCATCACACATTATCTCGAACGGCAGTGTCCAATCCGGAGGTTAGATGATTGGGGGCGATGTAAGGGCCTCCTTGAGCTGATCAAAGGCCATCTTGCAATCGGTTGGCATCTCAAATTCAACGTCCTTTTGCAATAGCCGACACAGAGGGGCAGAGATCTTTGAAAAATCCTTAATGAAACGCCTATAGAAACCTGCATGGCCAAGAAACGATCGAACTTCCTGCACAGTTGCGGGGTAAGGCAAAGCAACAATAAGATCAACTTTAGACCTGTCAACCTCAATCCCTTTTGATGAAATTATATGCCCAAGAACGATGCCTTGCTCAACCATAAAATGACATTTCTCCCAATTCAAAACAAGATTTGTTTCTATGCACCTTTTCAGAATTTTAGCAAGATTATCAAGGCATTTTTCGAAAGACTCACCATACACACTAAAATCATCCATGAAAACTTCAATAATATTCCCAACATATTCGGAAAAAATACTTACCATGCACCTTTGAAAGGTGGCATGGGCATTGCATAGCCCAAATGGCATCCTCCTCCATGCAAAAGTACCGAAGGGGCATGTGAAAGTGGTCTTCTCTTGATCTTCTGGAGAGATGGCTATTTGAAAGTATCCGGAGTATTCATCGAAGAATCAATAGAAGGAATGCCCGGCCAATCTCTCAAGCATTTGGTCAATGAATGGCAAAGGAAAATGATCTTTGCGGGTCATGGCATTTAGCTTGCGGTAATCGATGCACACTCGCCATCCGGTTTGCAAGCGGGTGGGAACCATTTCCCCGTCTTTTTTCTCCACCACCGTCACTCCCGACTTTTTGGGCACGACCTGTGTTGGGCTCACATATTTGCTATCCGATATTGGGTAAATAATCCCAACATCGAGTAGCTTGATGATCTCCGTCTTTACCACCTCCATCATAGGTGGGTTAAGCCGCCTTTGGAGTTCCCGACTTGGTTTGGCATTATCCTCCATCAATATCCGGTGCATGCATAGAGATGGACTAATGCCTTTGATATCAGCAATAGTCCACCCTATAGCCTCTTTGTTAACCTTGAGGACCCCGATCAATGCTTGTTCTTGAGTGGATGTGAGCTTTGATGAGATAATCACCGGTAGGGTTTCGTCCTCCCCAAGATATGCATATTTGAGATGGGGGGAAGGGCTTTGAGCTCAATGGTTGGCGCCTTGATGGTTGAAGGTAGCAGCTTTTCTTGAGGTTCAGGCAAAGGTAAGCATTTGGGAAAGGGCTTGGTTCGGAAAGGCTTGGATGATTTCGATTGTTCCACTATCCCCACAAACTCTTTCTTGGTGTCCATTGGCTCTATCTTCTCTAGATCACCCGCCAATTCAATTGCTTCTTCGTCCCTACAATAACACTCAAACACTTCCTCCACAAGGGGATCAATAACATCAATGACATCAATAGAATAAACACTATGCAATTCCTCAGGACATTTCATTGAATAAAAAATATTGAATTGCACCACTTGGCCAGCAAATTCCATGCAAAGAGTTCCCTCTCGCACGTCAATCTTTGTTTGGGAGGTATTCAAGAACGGCCTCCCAAGCAAGATTGGAGTGGAATCGGGCGAATTTCCATGCATGTCAAGTACATAGAAATCTGCTGGAAAGATGAGGTTATCCACCTCAACTATCACGTCCTCAATCACCCTGTCCGGAAACGAGGTGCTTCGGTCCGCCAGTTGGATGACTACCCTCGTGTCTTTCAGTAGACCCAAGTTCAAGCTATTGAAAATAGAACGGGGCATCACATTGATCGATGCCCCCAAATCAAGCATAGCTCTCTCAATCAAACAATTACCGATCTTACATGGGATGGTGAACATCCCCGGGTCCTTGCATTTCTGTGGCATCTTCTTCTGAAAAACCGCTGAGATATTTTCTCCCATGAAGACTTTCTCATTCCCATGTAGACGCTTTTTGTTGGTGCATAAATCTTTCAAAAACTTTGCGTACCGCGGAATCTGTTTTACGGCGTCCATCAAAGGAATACTGATTTCCACCTTCCTGAATACCTCCATTATCTCCTTGTCTCTATTTTTGTCGGGAATCTTCTTCATTTGACTCGGAAACGGAAGTGGGGGCATTTCAGAATTTTTGTTGGATTTCAGGGAATCTCGGCCGAGATATTTATGTGTCTCAGCCAAGACAGGTGGGCAGAGAATTCTGTCTTCTGGACGATGTGAGACATCTCGGCCGAGATCCTGATATGTCTCGGCTGAGATTTCCTATTTTGCACCCTCCCTTTCACTTTCAACTCTACTTGTTCCTTCATTTGACTTCCCCTTTTCAAGGACCTTCCCGCTTCTCAAAATCCCCACACTGACATTCTCAATTTCACTTTGTGGAGAGTATTTCATGGTAGGAAAAGGCAATAGGTGGTCGGGGAAGCAAGCAGCTAATGCCTCCTTTTGCTTACGCAACTCCTTGGCAATCTTCCACTTAGGTG
Source organism: Ajuga chamaepitys (assembly GCA_958295605.1). Lineage (NCBI taxonomy): Eukaryota > Viridiplantae > Streptophyta > Magnoliopsida > Lamiales > Lamiaceae > Ajuga > Ajuga chamaepitys. The sequence continues at coordinate 35,752,440 of OY282499.1, read as the reverse complement.
TCCGAACTTTACTTTCAACCACATGGGAAGTCTCTTCTTTCCTCGTACCATCATCCACATCCTCAGTCTTTCCTTGTGAAGTATACCCGGGCTTTTCAGGCTCTCCAAATAACTCCTCATTCATAACAGCTATGGCACTCACATTTTTCGGGTTGACTTCCGGTTGAGCCGGTAATCTCCCTCCTTGTGCATTTTCTAAACGAGAAACCGCCGATGCTATTTGACTGACTTGATTTTCGATACTCTGAAACCTAGAGCTTGATTCCTTCTGTAATTGGAGCGTACTAGTGGCTAGGCTTTTCACTATATCAGAAAGAGAAGGATCACAGTGTACCTGCTCGAGTTGCTGTCTCTGCTGGAACATTCCCCTAGTAAAAGGGGGTCGGTGTTGCCCACTGTGATCACCTTGTTGATTATTGCTCAGATTCTGATTGCCGTATTTGAAGTTCGGATGGTCCCTCCAACCCGGGTTGTATGATTGTGAATACGGATCATACTTCCTCCCGGATGAGTTGGGATTAAAATTGTGAACCGCGTTGGCATGGGCTTCCATTTCTTCTCCGAGAACCGGCAAGTGTCAGTGGAATGCTCAGTGACTTGGCAAATTCTGCAAGGCTTGGAAGTAGGTGTGCCACCCGAGATTACCTTCTTCACCAAGTCCGTGAGTTGGTCTAACCTCTCTTCAACAGTCGAGTCTATCACATCTTTGACCCGTCTCACCGGCTCTCTGCATCCAAACTGTTGAGTATTAGCAGCTATTTTGGATATCAGTGCTCGAGGCTCAGTAGGCGTCTTATCAGATAAAACCCCTCCACTCGCTGAATCAATCATATTTCTGTCTGCCAGGCAAAGTCCTTCATACCAATACTGAATCAGCAGTTGTGGAGTGATTTGATGTGGAGAGCAACTTCCAACAAGTCTTTTGAAACGTTCCCAATACTCATATAATGTTTCACCTTGCATCTGCCTCAGTCCACTGATTTCCTTCCGAATGGTGGTGGCTCGAGAAGCTGGGAAGAATTTTTCGAGGAATTGGGTTTCCATCTGCTCCCAGGTGGTGATTGATCCGGATGGAAGATAGTACAGCCAATCCCAAGCAAGATCCTTCAAGGAGAACGGGAATGCTCGAAGTTTTATCTGTTCTTCCGTTACCCTTGATGGCTTCATACTTGAACAAACCACATGGAACTCCTTGAGGTGCTTATGAGGGTCCTCTCCGGACAATCCATGAAAGGAAGGTAGTAGGTGGATGAGTCCGGATTTCCACTCGAAAGCCGTGTCGTTTCCTATGGCTGGGAAGGTGATGCACAAGGGCTCTTGAGCAACCCTAGTGTTAGCCAACTCCTTCATCGTTCTTTCCTGACCTTGATCCTCAGCCATTTCTTCCAAGTTAATAATTTCTTCACCCCCTAAATTCAGCACTTAAATTCTTTCTCGGACTTGCTCCAAATCTCGAGCTCTCCTTCTCAATTCACGTTCACGTTCCTTAATATCCGGTTCAAATAGCAATCCTTTTTCTCCTTGCGAACGCAAGAACATTCACTACAAGCAAACAAAAGTAAGGAAACAAAGTGAGATTACGAAATTACTAAGCTAAACAAGAAGATAACTATATATGTAATTAATCATAATGCTTGATCAACAAATCAACTATATTCTAATCACCGTTCCCCGACAACGGCGCCAAAATTTGGTAGCGTCGTTTCTTGCTACAAAATTAAATCGTGTATGAAAATACACTTAAACCTTACCGACTATCCTACTTAGTAGAATAGTAAATAAGGGTCGATCCCACAGGGAACGGCCGAACAGTTTTGATTACGATGCAAGCGGTTTATGATTAAGAATGCAAGAAATAAATACTTAAGAAAGCAATAATGGGGGGGTTGATGGGAAACTAACAATCTATTAGTGACAATTAAAAGGAAATAGACACAATTAAAAGAAACAAGTACTCAAAAACACTAGAAGAGATCTTTTTCAGTTTTAGTTTTCAAATAGTAAAACAAGTCACCCTTGATCATGCTTCCCCTTGGTCTTGAACAATTGATGCAACTATTGTTAATGCCTGATTTAATTGTGACTTAAGCCCTTATCTCAAGACTATTAACAAGCTCTAATAGCCTTTTGTCCCTTAATCTTAGTTAATCAAAATAAGCTCTTCGACTAACCCTATTCAGTTTAACCGAATCCTCGAACAAGCTCTCTTAGATTCAATCACCAAAAGCATTAAACACTAGGACAACGAGATAAATTCAACATAAAACTCGAAAGCTCGGTTTTAGTGGTTGAACTTTGTGTTATCCCCAATAAATAATTATTGTTTGCTACTCGGGAATCGGAAATCCTACAATTACGGATAGTAATCTCCTATTCTAGCAACACATTCACAAATCCCTTAAAGGGTGATCAAACCAATAATAAATTCATAAATGTGAATCAACAAGAGCAAATAACACAAAACACTTAAATACACAATAATCTCGGTAACATTAACCGTAATAATCACATCAATGTCTCGACTCAAGGTTCCACAATGATCAAGGATGAACTAAGGGTGCTAGCCACCCATATTAACTAATACAATCTTTAAATAAATGGAAAAATGAAGAAACATGATACTGATATGGATGAATCCAAAGATGTCAATTGGAGAAGATGATCCTTCAATCCCTTGTCCAATCTCCTTCCTTGGTGGCTGAAATGTGCTCTCCAAGTATCCAAGAGTACTCCAAAAGTTATCCAAAGTTAGGTTAAATTCGAATGGGATGATATATATATAAAGGGAGAAAGTGCTAGACAAAAATAGGCAAAAACGTATTCAGGATTTTAAAACAGGGTAGTGAATCTCGGCCGAGATGGGAGTGTGTCTCGGCCGAGACATGAAAAAGGGTTTTCAAAAATTTTGGGTCGAAGGTCAATCTCGGCCGAGATTGGGTTGTACCTCGGCCGAGACGTGAAACAGGGGAAATTAGGGCTTTTTAGGATTTGACTCATCTCGGCCGAGATTGGATTGTATCTCGGCCGAGATCTTCATCTTTGATATTCTTCAAGAATTCCCTGGAGACTCATCTCGGCCGAGATTGGATTGAATCTCGGCCGAGATCTTCAATCTTGCAAAACTCTAGAAAATCCCTGGAGGCTCATCTCGGCCGAGATTAACATCCTGTCTCGGCTGAGATCTTCAGTCTTGCAAAATTTCACAAAAACCCTGGAGGCTCATCTCGGCCGAGATTAACATCCTGTCTCGGCCGAGATCTTCAGCTGGCTCTTCCTTTCTTGCCTCGATCGATCCCTCGACTCCTCGGTCGTTTAATCTTCGATTTCGACCCTTTTTACACCTGTCTTAATACAAAATAGCTCAAACGCATTATTTTGCCCATTAGAAAATAAAAGCACTAAATACACATAATTATGCACGTTATTGACACTAAAAGTGCCCTAAAGTGCGTGCATGGAACACGTGTACCAATGCCTTAATTAAAACTTCATGCTAAACTCATGATTGCTGCTTGGTACATGTGATCGTGCACGCACTTTAGGTTGATCTAAGTGCCATTTTAGTTACATATTCATGTGTATTTTGCGCATTTATTTCTTATTGAGCAGATTAACGCGTTCAGTTCGTTTCTGTGTCAAAATAGGCATAATTAGACAAAAAACAAGCATCAGAGAATGCAAAGTTGATAGATCGAACGAAGTAAATAGATGACAAGGCGGAAGAAGAATCTCGACCGAGATAAACACAGATCTTGGCCGAGACATCCATCCAGGAATTGGGAAAAAAAATCAAGCTCAAGAATCACGGCCGAGACAAGCACAGATCTCTACCGAGCCAACCTTCTAGGGAAAAATGAAGATTCACAAGTTTTCAAGGCCTCGGCCGAGACAAGCACTAACCTCAGCCGAGGTGATCCACAAACCTAAAACCCTGAAAATCCCCTTCTTACCGCCTCGGCCGAGACAAATACATACCTCGGCCCTCGGCCGAGGCCAGCCTTCGAGAAGAAACCCTATTTGCTTCATCTCGGCCGAGACACAAGTCGTCTCGGCCGAGATCCGAACCCCTATTTTAAATTACAAACACATTTTAGCTTAAAAACCCACTAGCAACTTCTCCCCAATATGTATAATCTCCCATTCGAATTCTAACCTATCTTGGGCCATTTTATCATCCATTTCCAGCCTCCATTCCACCAACAAGAAGGATTGGGCAAGAGAATTGAAGATCATCTTCTCCAATCACCATTTTTGGGGTTCTTTTACCTTAGTATTATGTTTCTTTGCATTTCAATCAATTTTCTATCTACCCTTGATCGAATTCGGAACTTCGAGTCGACATTATTTATGTGATTATTATGGTTGATGTTACCTTTTGATTGTGTATTCAAGTGTTTTATACTATTTGTTGTTATTGACTTACATCTATGAGTTGAATTTGAGGATTGATCACCCTTTAGGAAGCTTATAAGTCTATTGCTAGAAATCGGGATCACTATCCATAAATGTAGGGTCTTCGATTCATGTGTAACGAACAATGATTAATTGATTGATGATAATATAAAGTTTGACCTCTAAAGCCGAGCTTGTGAGTTTTATGTCTTGTCTATCTCGTTGTCTTGGTGCTTCCGTCATTTGGTTATCGAGCCGTAAAGAGCTTGTTCGAAGGTTGGATTAGATCAAACAGGGTTAGTCGAAGAGTTTGTTTTGGCTAGCTAGGATAAAGGGACAACTAGGCTATTAGAGCTTGTTAATAGTCTTAAGATAGGGACTTGAATTTGAATTGATTGGGCATCAACAATAGTCGCGTAAACCAATATCAAAGGGAAACAAGATCAAGGGTGGATCCTTTTATATATTTGGCAAACCGAAAAATTAATTTATTTGTCCTTTGATCGCTTGTTACTTGAATGTTAATATTAATTGATTTCTAGTTTATTCATTGGTTTTGGTAATTGTTAGTAGTCGATTAGTTGGTAATCACACACCCCCCCAATAACCTTTATTGCTTTTGCTTGTTTTTTACCATTTCTATTTAAAATTCCTAGTTGTTTGATTAATTGAAACAATACTATTCATCCGTTCCCTGTGGGATTCAACCGACTTGCCATTCTACTTATTAGAGTTAAGAGTTTGGATATTAATTTGGTAGCATGTAACGACGCGTGTCCTACCAAATTATGGTGCCGTTGCTGGGAAGCAGTGTTATGATTAGTATTGCTTTGGTGTTCAAGCATTATCTTTATTTACATAGATAGTTATTTGCTTGTTTATTTAGTAATCTTGATACTTAGTTTGATTCTTTGTTTGATTGAGTTGTAGTGGATGTTCACACGTTCACAAGGAGAAAGAGGATTATTATTTGAACCCAATATCATTGAACGTGAGCGGGTGTTAAGAAGAGGAGCCCGGGTTTTTGAATAAATCTGGGAAGAATTTAAAGATTTGAACATTGAGAGTGAGGAAACCACTGAACCAGAAGAAATGGCTAATGAACAAGTTCGAGAGAGGACTATGAAAGAGCTCGCAAACACAAGGGTTGCACATGAACCCTTGTGTATCACATTTCCGGAGATAGGAATGACACTACTTTTGAACTGAAGTCGGGACTCATTCATCTCTTGCCATCATTTCACGGGTTATTTGGGGAAGATCCGCATAAGCATTTGAAAGAGTTCCATGTGGTATGCTCAAGTATGAAACAGACAAGAGTAACCGAGGAGCAGATTAAATTGAGGGCGTTTCCTTTCTCGCTGAAGGACCTTGCAAGAGATTGGCTGTATTATTTGCCACTAGGTACCATTACCACCTGGGAGCAAATGGAGACACAATTCCTTGAGAAGTAGTTCCTTGCATCCCGGGCCACCAGCACTAGAAAGGAGATCAGTGGCATTAGGCAAATGCAAGGAGAAACTTTATACGAATATTGGGGAAGGTTTAAGAAACTTGTGTCAAGCTGCCCACAACATCAAATCACCGAGCAACTTTTAATCCAATATTTCTATGAAGGGCTTTGTTTGACTGACAGAAACATGATTGACTCAGCCAATGGTGGAGCTTTGGTCGACAAGACCCCTACTGAATCAGTGAGACCAGCTCATGCGGCTCAAGATGCACATATTGAGGAAAGGTTAGATCAACTCACTAACCTAGTAAGGAAGGTGGCCTCGGGTAGCACTTCTACCCCCAGACCATGCAAGATATGTCAGGTGGCCGATCATACAACATATACATGCCCTGTCGTAGGGGACGAGATGGAAGCTCATGCAAATTCGTGCCACAACTTCTACTATAATCCAGCAACAAGGAAGCATCATCCATACTCATAGACATACAATCCGGGATGGAGAGATCATCCCAACTTCAAGTACGGGAACCAAAATCCGAAAGTGCAGCAACAAGGTGAACATAGTGAGCAGAATTGACCCCTCTACCCTAAGGGGATGTACCAGTAGAAACATCCCACCGAACCAACACCCTCTGATCCATCACTGTCTAATATAGTGAAAAGTTTGGCAAGCAGTACCCTTTAGCTTAAAAAAGAATCGAATCAGCAGTATCTCGTTTAGAAAGTGCTTAGAGTGGGAGGTTGCCCGCACAACCAGAGATAAATCCAAAGAACCTCAGTGCGATCACCTTGAGAAGTGGGGTGATGCTTGGAGAGCCCGAAAAGCCCAGGCATCACTCTGGGGGGTGAAAGAAAAGATGAAAGTGAAGAAGTTAGTGTTGAAGAAGAGGCCTCGGTTGAGACACACACCGAACTCGGCCAAGATGCCCTGTATCATTTGGAAAAGAAAACGCCCTGTAAACTCATCTTGGCCGAGGCGGATGAGGATCTTGGCCGAGATCAACTGCACTCTGTTGAAGGGAATTCACCCTATAATATCATCTCGGCCGAGGACTCTCTAGTCTCGGCTGAGGCGCTTCAAGATCCAAAAATTTACACTTCTACTCCGCCACTCCCCTTCCCTAGTCAAATCAAGAAGGTGGCAGATAGAAATAAAGATCGGGAGATTCTTGTGGTGTTCAGAAAAGTAGAAAGCAAAATTCCTCTGATTGAAGCTGTGAAGCAGATCCCACGATACGCCAAATTCTTGAAAGATCTATGTATTAATAAGACGAGGCTTCAAGGAAATGAAAAGGTACTATGGGGGAGAGTGTATTTGCAATCTTTCAAAGAAACTTCAGCAAAATTTGAAGGACCCGGTGATGTTCGTGACCCCTTGTAAGATAGGTAACTGTAAGGTTGAGTTGGCTATGCTTAACTTGGGGGCATCGATCAATGTGATGCCTCATTGAATATTTCACAGCCTGAATCTGGGACCCTTGAAAGATACAAGGGTTGTTATCCAACTTGAAGATCGAAGTATCTCATTTTCGGATGGGGTGGTTGAGGATGTGCTAGTTGCGGTAGAGAATCTTGTATTCCCAGCTGACATCTATGTATTAGATATGCAAGGAGATGCATCAAACTCCACACCAATTTTGTTGGGAAGGCCGTTTCTGAACACTTCCCAAACCAAAATTGATGTACTCTAGAGTTCGATGGTTAAGTTGTAAAGTTTAATATATTCGAGTCCTTGAAATATCCTGAAGATGTACACAATGTATTTTATGTCGATATCATTGACCCTATGGTGGAAGAAGTGTTTGAGTGTTATTGCAGGGATCAAGATTCTTTGGAACTAGCAAATCATTTGGAGAAGATGGAACCTTGGAAAGCTAAGAGAGAATTAGTGGAAACAGTGGCTCAATTGTAGTCCCCCAAAAAACTCCAAGTTCAATAAAAAGTTCAGTCCACTTCCGGAGATGCACGAGAAGGCCCTTCCCTCCACCATCAAGGCCCCGAGCTCAAAGCTCTCCTGACCCATCTTAAATATGCATACCTTGGAGATGGAGAGACACTACTGGTAATCACATCATCGAAGTTAACCCCAAGGCAATAAGATGCATTGCTTGAAGTTCTTAAGGAGAATAAAGATGCAATCGGGTGGACTATTGCCGACATCAGAGGCATAAGTCCCTCCCTTTGCATGCACCAAATCCTTCTTAAGGATGATGCGAAGCCCATCGAGAGCCACAAAGAAGGCTTAATCCATGATGGAGGTGTTAAAAAATGAGGTCATCAAGCTATTGGACGTGGGCATTATTTATCCAATATCGGATAGCAAGTTCATGAGCCCAACACAAGTTGTTCCTAAGAAGTCGGGCATAATAGTTGTGGAAGGGAAAGATGGAGAGATGGTACCCACCCGCTTGCAAATCGGGTGGAGGGTCTGCATTGATTACCGAAAGCTTAATGTCATGACACGCAAGGATCACTTCCCTTTACCATTCATTGACCAAATGTTGGAAAGATTGGCGGGCCACCCATACTACTATTTTCTAGACGGATTCTCTGGATACCTCCAAGTACCAATCGCACCCGAGGACCAAGAGAAAATAACATTCACGTGTCCTTTTGGTACGTTAGCTTGGAGGAGGATGCCTTTCGGGCTCTGCAGTCCGCCGGCTACATTCCAAAGATGCATGGTAAACATTTTCGTTGAATTCATTGGACATATCATTGAGGTATTCATGGATGATTTTAGCGTATATGGTCAGTCATTTGAGAATTATCTTGAAAACCTTGTGAAATTTTTGAAAAGATGCGTAGATAAAAACCTCATTTTAAACTAGGAAAAATGCCACTTTATGGTAGAACAAGGGATTATTTTAGGGCATGTCATTTCTGAAAAGGGTATAGAAGTAGATAAAGCAAAGGTCGATATAATTGCTTCTCTGCCTTACACCGCAAATGTGCGGAGGTTCGTTCGTTCCTTGGTCATGTAGGTTTCTATCGCCGTTTCATAAAAGACTTCTCAAAGATCGCTGCCCCCTTGTGTCGATTGTTGCAAAAAGATGTTGATTTTGAGATGACCGATGAATGTAAGGTTGCATTTGATGTGCTAAAGGAGAGGCTTGTTACATCACCAATCATCCATCCGCTGGACTGGAGCCTTCCTTTCGAACTCATGTGCGATGCAAGCGGTCAAGCGGTTGGTGCAATGCTAGGACCAAGGAAAGGAAAGGTTGCACATGTGATCTATTATGCTTCGTGCACTTTGAACCCTGCCCAGGCTAACTACACCACAACCAAAAAGGAGCTTCTAGCTGCGGTCTTTGCAATTGAAAAATTTAGGTCGTACTTAATTGGAACTAAAATTATTGTTTTCACTGACCATGCATCTCTTAGATTTTTTATGCCAAAGAAAGAAGCCAAGCCAAGGCTAATACGGTGGATCTTGTTGCTCCAAGAGTTCGATTTGGAGATTAAAGACAAGAAAGGTGTAGAAAATGTTGTGGCTGATCATTTGAGCCGGGTGAACCAAGAAGAAATTGAATTGCCTCTTCGAGAAAGTTTTTCGGATGAACAATTGTTCCTAGCATCCGACTCAAGTGCCCCATGGTATGCCAATCTAGTGAACTACTTGGTAGCGAAGAATTTTCCCGATTGAATGAGCAAAGCTCAAAAGGACAGACTAATAAGCGAAGCAAAGTACTATATTAAGGGAGATCCTTACTCGTGGAGATATGGGTCCGATCAAATGGTAAGAAGACGTATCCCGAAGACCAAGGTTCAGTCTGTCCTCACATTTTGTCACTCCTACACGTGTGGAGGACACTTTGGATCGAAGAGAACAACCCATAAGGTTCTTGAAGCAGATTTTTCTGGCCCACCTTATTCAAAGATGCTTGTGCCTTTTGTAAGTCTTGTGAAAGTTGTCAAAGACGGGGGAATGTTTCCCAAAGGAACGAAATGCCTCAAAATCCCATAGTAGTGTGTAAGAGTTTTTGAAGTTTGGGGCATGGATTTCATGGGGCTTTTCCCCTCTTCCTATGGGAACTTGTACATGTTGCTCGCAGTGGATTATGTGTCTAAATGGATGGAAGCCCAGGCCACCCGGACGAATGATTCGAAAGTGGTAGTAGATTTTCTCAAATCAAATGTCTTCGGCTGATTTTGAATTCCAAGGGCCATAATAAGTGATTGAGGCACCCATTTCTGAAACTGAACAATAGAGGCACTTCTTAAAAAGTATGGTGTTCTGCACAAAGTTTCAACACCATATCACCCACAGACGAATGAGATGGTTGAAATTTGAAATCGGGAGATCAAGTCGATTTTGGAGAAGACAGTCCAACCAAACAGAAAGGATTGTAGTCTAAGGCTAGACGCAGGGCCGGACTTAGGTATGTTAGGGCCCGAGTCAAATTTTCCAAATAGGCCCCTAAAATTTTTATTTTCCTTAAATGTGTAGACAAAGAAAAACATAAAAAAGAAAAAACACTTAAGCATTTTTACAATGGTCTAAATATTTATATAAAAACCGTAGAAAATAAAAGAAAATGACGTCGAATATAATCATTTAAATACAACTCGCCTAATAGTTGTTACGGCAAAAGTATTTAGTTTAGTCAACATAATCAAATTGCTCAAAGTTTGTTTCCTGATCATCCCTTCAATCTTATCATCCATTGAATCTTTCTTGTGACATACTTGTCTGGAGAGAAGTTGTTCATGATCAAGAAGTTTCGATTGTTCTTTCAAAGGAACAAAAATATTTATTGATATCTTCAGCTTGTTTTTCTGTTAAAATACCCAAACTCATATTTGGAAGACATAACAACTAGAAAAAATAAATTGAAGTTAAAATATCAAATTAGCAATCTATTAATTATTATTTTATTTTAATTAAAAATAAAAGATTAAAATATATACATACATGTTTCGAATTCTCGCGTTCATGGTGACAATTTAATTAGAAAGGCATGTTGACTTATCCTGACAATTTAATTAGGAAAAAAGAAAACCTAGCAATGCAATAAAAAGTAAACAAAGGTGAGAATCGAACTCGCACCTACAAAAGGCCGTTGATGAACTTTACTGGCAGACTAAACATCCACAACATGTATTTTTGGACAAATAATATTATTTATTATATGTATACATATATAGGTACAAAACTTTATTTCGGGCCCCTAAAAAATATGATATTTTTGGACCCGAGTCGACGGACTCTTCCGTCTTATGGAAGGTCCGGCCCTGGCTAGACGATGCATTGTGGGCATATCGAACCGCCTACAAGACTCTGATCGGGATATCACCATATCGGCTTGTCTATGGAAAGCCATGTCACTTGTCAATTGAGATAGATCACAAGGCCTACTGAGAGATTCGATAATGCAATGTGAATTTGGATGAGTCGGGAACACACTGGAAGCTTCAACTTGAAGAACTTGAGGAGATGAGAAACGAAGCTTTCGAGAATTCCATGATCTACAAGGAGAAAACCAAGGCCTTTCACGATTAGAGAATTGTCCGGAAAACCTTCAATGTTGGGGAGAAGGTGTTGCTATATCATTCGAGACTGAAATTGTTTCCAGGAAAACTTTGATCGAGGTGGCTTGGGCCTTTCGTTGTTAATGGAGTGTCTTTGCATGGCGCCGTTGAAATAGAAAGCAACAAAACGGGCAAGTGCTTCAAGGTGAACGGACATCTTCTCAAGCCTTACTTTGAAAGTTTCCAAGGAGATTATGGAGAGGAGAAACGAGTGGAGAACCCATCGGTGAACTAACCGAACCTCCGTCGAGCCAATGACGTACAACAAAGGCGCTTGTCAGGAGGCAACCCGGAGATAAAATTTAATTTCTGAATTTTAAATTCATAGTCTACGTAGTAGTTTTAATATTTTCATGGTATTTTTGATCTTTTTGTATAGATGTGTGCAGATACCAAGCAAGATAAACAAAAGATAGCGTACAATGGGGATGAAGGAGATAGAATTAGAGGAAAATTCGCAGGGGACTTCACCTCGGCCGAGGCACACACTGATCTCGACTGAGGCATGTTGAAGGAAAATGGCCAAATTCCATGTGAAGTCACCTCAGCTGAGGTCCATCCATGTCTCAACCGAGGCCCATCTTGAGTAAAAATGGCTAAAGCCCCTATGAAGTCAACTCGGCCGAGAACACAACCCGTCTCGACCGAGGCTTGTTTCTGAATTTAAAAGGGCCAAGACGAATGACTCATCTCGGCGAGGCCAATCTGAGATCAACGCATCTCGGCCGAGGCGTACCCAGGTATAAAGGGGCCTGCGTGACAGGTTAGGTCATTTCCTCCCTCCCCCCAATTCGCGAATAACGCACAACACACACACCTACTCTTAAATTCCACCATTTTCACTCGATTAAATTCACTTAAACACTCACACACACTCACCCACATCACATTACGCACCTTCATCCAATTATTTTTGGATTTGGAGCGATTTTGAGTTCGGGTCAACAAAAGAAATTTTCAAATCATCTTCGTCTAAACTCTTCCGGTATGTATTGCTATCAATTCCTATTGCTTATTGTACTATTTATTATTGAATTGGATGCATAATAGGACGTCAATTTCATATTTTTAGTTTGGTTTTATTTAATTTGATTAATTAATTGCAATGTTACATAAATTATTAGCCGAATTGATTTGTTTGCCAAATTAGGAATACGATTTGATGATGATATGTGATATTTGAGAACTTGTGGACTAGGAGAATGGATTGTGTGATAAACTTGAAAATTTCGATTATGAAGATTTTTCAAACATGTTTATAGGATTGTATAGTCCCTCTTTGATTGTTAATATGGTTATCACTTCAGTTTTTGGGCTAGAGTGGTTTATGTGTAATCTTTTGAGACGACTTGATGTATGTTAGAGCACATTAACCCGATTTGGGCTTATTTTTGTTGATTTGATTATCGATTTAATTTGCAAAAAGGTCATTTAGGCTAGATGCTTGATTCATGTTGAAGAATGATGAGTGTGAATTTGGTTTCCCTTGGATAAGTGATAATGGATGCATAAGGTTGAAATTTTGTGCTAAACTCAAATTTAATGTGTGTGCTTGTGATTGTTTATAGGAAAATAATGGCACCACCAAAGATCACTGACACCTCCAAAGATGCCACCACAAGCAGACAAGTAACCTAAAAGGTCCGAAAAGGCAAGGGCAAAGAAAAAGTGAATGAGCCCAATCCTAAGGCTCCTGAACTGAAACCTCGAGAATCTCAGCAGCTATAGATCAGACCACTAACAGTCAGCCCTTTGAGATCGTGTTGAAAAACGACGAATATAGAGACAAACTCAGATGGCTGATGAGACGTAGGGTGGCACATACCCGATTTGGCGATCCCAAGATCCTCGAAGCTATGGCGATCAAGGCAAACGTTGATGAAGTATTGAAGAAAGCGGGCCTTGCCAAATGCCTCGCCCCTCGGCCCACATATGAGAGATTCGTTTTGGAGTTCTTCAGCACCCTCGAAGTCCGGGCAGAGTCGAGTAAATGCCACAATCTAGTCTACACCATCACCTTCCAAATGATGAACAAGACGAAGGCTCTCAACATATCAGACTTGATACACTTTTACGGGTTCAAGGATAAAGTCTCTACCTTCGATCTTTACTCGAACAAAAAATTTGATGTGTAGACCTTCTAGGGGCAAATCATAGCTGCCCCCAGAATAATCGAAGCTCAGGTTTTCAATTCAAAGAAGTAAAAAATGACTTGGATTAGGAATTCGGTCATTAAGTATATTCAGAAGCTGCTGAGCTTAAAGATTTTTGGGCGAAAGGAGATGAGTGCCGCCCGGATGTTTAAGTTAGAGGTCTTGTGGTCGATTCTAAAAGGGCAAGCCAGGAGCTACAAAGAAGACTTGTTCGAAAGCTTCGAGAAAATCGTGAAAGAACTGAAAGCAGATAAGAGAGAAACGAAGCTTCCCGATCCAATCTACTGTGGAGCCCTCATCACTCCTATCCTTGAGCACTTTGGTGTTTCCTTGATAAATTTAACTCCTATCATAGATAATTATTTTATTGAGTAGGAGGACATGGAAAACCTGAGGATAGCGATGCTGGGATATCACGAGGGGACTTCTAGGGCAGCAGTGTCCTATATTTTACAGAATATGGGGCCATACCTTCGACTCTTGAACCCCACTCTAACCTACATTAAGAACCTAGATAGCACGACAAACTTGGAGTTGAGCTCGGAAGATCACATAAAAGATTCAAGAGATCTGACCAGCGACGAGTTAATAAGGTATCGGGGGGGCAAGAAGCCAAGGACTATGGCAAGGGAGAAGAGCATGAGGGATGCAAAAGGAAGCAGTCAGCCGAACAGGCCATCCAAGAAGAGACCGGCATCTGCCGTGCAGTCTCAGTCCGAGATTCAAGAGCACCAAGACAACCGGCTAGCTGCAATGGCGGAAGGGATTCGAGAAATGTGAGCCGATATCAGCAAAATCAGGGGGAATGTCAGTAAAATGGGGGCCGAATTGACGAAGATTAAGGAGAGCCAAAACAAGCTTTTGGCCTTGTTCAACAGCATTTGAGGATGCTTCAGTGGCTCAAGCCCCTGACATGCCCGGCCCTCAAAGCCGCTGTGAGTGGAGCACCAAGTGTGTTTCGCCTCTTCTCCACAAACTTAGTTGAAAACTAAGTTTGGGGAGATATGGGGGTGGGACATTCTTGGCCGATCAAGTCGTCATCTCTCGTATCTCCCTTACTATATCTTTACCTTGGCTAATTGTGATGATCTCATTGGCCTGTGCCCCATTTCTGTTTAACTTGCACTTGCTTGGATTGATTTGATTGTGGCATTTGAGCCTAGTTCACTTTGCCTTTATCTTTGTTGGATTCGTTTGATGGCCTGTGTGTCGATTATGTTTGATGATTGCTTGTGGTGACTATTTTGGATGGATTGTTAGAGTTGTGGATAAATTGGTGGGTCTGTGAGCCGTTGACTATCTATTTGTTGGTTTGGTTGCATTATATTGTTGATATTTTGGTTTTGGTATTGCACATTTAGGAGTAGGAATTTTGTTAGTTTTTAGTAGTATTGGGATGGATGGTTTTGAATAATTGGTTGAGCTCGTTAAGCACCAATCCGTACCCCTTCTTTCCACAAACCTTGGTTTTCAACCAAGTTTGGGGAGGTGGGTGGTAGGTGTACGGATTTGGTCGCTTGAAAAAAAAAAGTTGATTGGACCAAATTGGAACGAGAAATGTGGCAATGGTTAATGATGAAATTTTTTTTGTCAAAATTTTTGAAAATGGGTCATGGTAGAACATGGTAGACTTTTGAAGCAAAATTAAGCTTGCACTCAAAACTTGTGATCAAAATTTTGCCAAAGTGAGATTTTGAGCCTTAAAAAGATACTCCCATTTTAGGAGTAATTCAAATCTTCTTTCGCTGTGAAATTCATTGAATGCATGTATTTGTCTCCAGAACGTGCCCTAATTCTTTATATTGAATAAGTCGGTACATCATGTGACCTTGAAAGTAATCTTAGGCATTTTTTGATTTGAGCCTATTTCAAAAACTTGAAAATGCTTCATTTTCACCAAATATTTAAAAACATTGCCTCTAGTTAGCCCGTTGAGCTTTTAGCCTGTTTGTTTGATAGCCAACTCTACAAGCCGAATCTCTTTCCATTAGCCTTTGAACCTAAATGGACTAATTGAGTATGCGTGAAGTGGTTGGAAGGTAGTCGGGTTGGGAATTTGGGATCAAATTGGGTAGAATAGAGGAATCATTGAAGGGTGAAGAAAAATTTACACAAAATAGGCAAGAGTCGAGAACATTACCCCTCCAATGTTTGTAAATATTTATTACTCAAAAAATAAAAAGTTGAAAAATCAGAAAAACAAGAGAAAGAGTTGTTTGTATATATGTTGCTAGTGTTTAGGTTTGGAGAGGCTAGTGAAGAGCACAATGATCTTTGATCAACATTCTCAAAGTTTTAAAGTCATAAAAATCACAC
Source organism: Ajuga chamaepitys (assembly GCA_958295605.1). Lineage (NCBI taxonomy): Eukaryota > Viridiplantae > Streptophyta > Magnoliopsida > Lamiales > Lamiaceae > Ajuga > Ajuga chamaepitys. The sequence goes on along the minus strand of OY282499.1, from coordinate 35,736,588 downwards.
TTCAAGTGAGAATTAAGAACAAGGGAGTTGTAGGTTGGGTTAAGGTAAATAAATCAAACCTTAGGATCGATTTGATTGGGAAATGAGAAAGTAAGGTAGAGTGATTATTGTTTGAGGGGTAGATGAGAGTAGCTAACTCATTTAGTCCGTTTTATAGTCACTTTTGCCCAAAATTTATCCCACCTTACTCCAAGCCAACATTACAACCCTTGTAAAGACCTTTTTTATTCTTTGTCACATATGCCGAGTACACATTCGAATTTAGACGATTGACAAGCCTATTGTAGGCGATTCATGCATTTCAATGTAAGCGCGTATACTACCCATTTGATACACTAGAGAGTTGCGAGATACACTCACCTGGTGAGGATCTCAAGTCGAGTATGTCAAGTCTTGAAAGTAGTTGAATTAGTCTATCACATATGCTCCTTATTACCATGATTGTCTAGTGTTTTGAGAAGATCAAGATCACACAAGATAAAAAAGAAAATAAAATTCAGACGAAATTTAGATGAAGTCGGCCGAACAGTGCTTGAACGCAAAAACAGAAATAAAATCACAACACACAGGGATTTACGTGGTTCGATCAAAGGTGATCTACATCTACGGAGGCTCTATGCACCTCAATTCACTTCACTACACAATCAATTACAAGAATCTCCCAGAAACTAGTAAATCCCCAAATCACAAGCCGATTTGGATCAGAAACCCTAGACTTCTAATTCTCTCAATTGTGTAATGTTTACAGAGGGAAAACTATATCATCTAGCTCGCATTTACAAGTGATACAAATGTATATAAGTACTGAAGCTCGAATCCAGAAGACAAGAGAGTTGTAACCAACTTTAGCTCAACTACTACAAGTTGCAAAAATAGGTCTTCCACAACGGTTTTTAGTGCAACAGTTTAAAACCATTGTATCCGGCAGTTATAACCAACTTCAACCTTGTTCCCTCTTAATCTCTTCACTGATTTGTGTTCAAATCCGGTTTTATGACCCAGTTCTTTAAATAACAAATCCGGTTCTGAAATCTTCACAATTCATACTTCATACAACAAGTCACTTGATGAAATTGAACTAATATTCACAAATATCCACCTCAATGAATTCAAGTGCAAGTCCTTACCTCAACCTGTCCTCGTTCCTTGAATATTAACCACATTGTTCAAGCCTAACTAGGCTCGAGCAATGCACTACCTTGTTCCCAGGAGCTGCTTTGGTTAAGAAATTAGCAGCATTGTCAACAGTATAAACTTTCTTAACCTCCACAGACCCTGCATCTATTACATCTCTTGCAAAATGTAACCTTACATCTATATGCTTGGATCTCTCATGAAAAGCCTGGTGTTTTACCAAATGAAGTGCACTCTGATTATCATAGAATATGGTCACACACTCCTGCTTTATTCCCAAATCCTTAAGGATCCCTTTCAACCACACAGCTTCCTTGATTGCTTTTGTCAATGATATATATTCAGCTTCTGTGGTAGATAAAGCTACTACAGACTGTTGTACACTTCTCCAACTCACTGCAGTTCCATATAGAGTAAACACATAACCTGTAATAGATTTTCTGGTATTTACATTCCCTGCAAAATCAGCATCTGCAAATCCCACCAATGGAATAGTAACATTTGCCTGTTTCAGAAATTTCAAGCCTAGGTTCATTGTTCCTTTTAAGTATCTCAACACCTGCTTTAAAGCATCCCAGTGAGCTTTTCCAGGATTTGACATATACCTACTAACCAAAGATACACAATATGCCAAGTCAGGTCACAGATCATGCCATACATCAAGCTGCCAACACCACTTGCATATGGTATATTTCTCATGTATCTAACTTCTTCTGCAGTTTTTGGACTCTGCTCCTTGGACAATTTAAGTTGTTGATTTACTGGAATACTTAAAGGTTTGGCTTCATGCATCTGAAACCTCTCCACCACCTTCTAAAGATAATGCCTCTGAGACAACCGTAAGCTTCCAGAACTCCTATCTCTTATTATACTCATGCCCAAAATCTTCTTTGCATCTCCTAAATCTTTCATGTCAAACTCTGAACTCAACTTCTTCTTCAGCAACTGTTTATGCTTACTCTTACTTGCAATAAGCATGTCATCCACATATAGCACCAAATACATTGGGTAAACATTAGTATTCTTATCAAAGTATACACAACTGTCATACAGACTTCTGATAAATCCTACCTTTAACATGAACTCATTGAATTTTTTATTCCACTGCCTTGGACTTTGTTTCAACCCATACAATGATTTCTTGAGAAAGCATACCTTCTCTTCACTTCCTGGAATCACAAAACCTTCAGGCTGTTTCATATATATGTTCTCAATTAAGTCACCATGCAGAAATGCAGTCTTAACATCCAATTGCTGTAACTCCATGTCTTCTTGTGTTACCTTTGATAACAACAGTCTGATAGAGCAATGTTTCACCACAGGAGAGAAAACCTCATTAGAATCAATTCCTTCCCTCTGAGTAAAACCCCTTGCAACATGTCTTGCTTTGTATCTTATCCTTTCTGAGTCTCCAGCTTCAAACTTCTTCTTATAAATCCACTTGGAACTTACCAGCTTCTGCCCTTTAGGCTTATCAACCAGCTTCCAAGGACCATTTCTTTCCAGAGATTCCATTTCTTCCACCATTGCACTAACCCAGTACTCACTTTCACCACCACTGACTGCTTCTTTGAAGTTCTGTGGTTCCTGATGTTCTATGTCTTCAGCAATGCTAAGTGCATAATGTACACTCCCAGCCTGCCCATAGAAGTCTGGTTTTTGGATTTGCATTCGTGGTCTATCTCTGGCAATAATATAGTTTCTTAAATTTTGATTTCTGGATTGCACATCTTCTTCTTCTGATGAGCTATCACTTGAGTGTTCTCTTAAGTTCTCAACCCTTTGGGAATTAAAATCCATCTGAGTCTCCACCTGAACTGATAATTTTTCAGCTTCAATAGTTCCATCACGTTCTTCTTGACTTCCAGTGGAGTGATATCCCATAACTGATTCATTGAACTTAACATCTCTGCTTATCATGAGCTTTTGATTCCCAGGTTCCAAGAACCATAACCTGTATCCTATCATTCCTTCTGGATACCCCAAGAACCCACACCTATATGCTCTTGGATCAAGTTTGTCTAGCTTCATATGTGCATAAGCCAGACATCCAAACACCTTCAAACCTGTATAACTTGGAATTCTACCACTCCATACTTCTTCTGGTGTTTTGAACCCTAGAGATGATGAAGGTGATCTGTTGATTAAATAACATGCTGTATTTATGGTTTATCCCCAAGAAACCTTTAGCAGTCCAGCATCAATCCGCATACATCTCACTCTTTCAAGTATTGTTCTGTTGAATCTTTCTGCAACACCATTCTATTGAGGGTTCATTGGGATTGTTCTATGTCTTGTAATTCCTCTTTCATCACAGAAATTAGTAAACCCAGTAGATAGGTACTCTAAACCATTGTCTGTTATCAAATGCTTGAGCTTCTTGCCCCTTAAAGTTTCCATCTGAATCAGCCATGTCTTGAATTTAGTGAAGGCATCACTTTTGTTTCTTAGAACAAATACCCACACTTTCCTACTGAAATCATCAATTACAGACATGAAATATCTTCCTCCTCCATGAGTTTCAGTTCTGGATGGTCCCTAGATATCTGAGTGCACGTAATCTAAAGGTTCTTGAGTAATGTGTGCCCCCTTAGCATAAGGCAATTTCTGTGATTTGCCTAATTCACATTTATCACAAAATTCAAGTGTTTGATTTCCAACCTCTCCAATTATGCCTTTCTTGGATAATTCCTTTAGTCCTCTTTTCCCAATGTGCCCTAACCTTTTGTGCCACAGTGTTAATTCATTCTTGCCTAGAATGTTGCCCACACAACCAACCATAGGTTTTCCCATCAAAATAAACAGACCATTATGTTGTTTTCCTTTGATCACCAGTTTGTTCCCTTTGGTTATGTGTAATTGACTAACAACAGACTTGAATTCACATCCAGTAGCAATGAGAGATCCTAGGGAGATTAAATTTCTCTTAAGACCAGGTACATACCTCACATTGGTGATAGTTCTTGTAATTCCATCAAACATATTGATGTTTACTGATCCAGTGCCTTGAACCCTGCAGGATTGATCATTTCCCAGCAAAACACACCCTCCATCTTCTTTCTTGAGATTTTGAAACCATTCTTCATGAGGACACATATGGAAAGAGCAACCAGTGTCCAATACCCACTCCATCTCCATTTTTGACTCAGTAACTGTTAGGTTTAAGAACACGTACAACACACACACAACAAGATTCAAACTCAGAAATGAATGAACAAGGATTTGAAAAATGGCCACTCAAAAACCGAACGCAAAATCAGAAATGAAACAAAGAACCCAAAGCTTTTACATGGTTCGATCAAGGTGATCTACATCCACGGAGGCTCTATACACCGCAATTCACTCAACTAAACAATCAATTACAAGAAACAACCCAGAAAACTAGAAGCCCCAATTCACAATCCGAAGTGAGCTCAAGAACCCTAGCTCTCTAATTCTAATGATTGAGTAGTGTTTACAGAGGGAAAATTACGTGTATCAACTCGTCTTTACAAGTAGAACAAATGTATATAAAGAGCTAAGCTCGAATCAAGAAACTCTGGAAGCTGGAATCAAATTCAGTTTCAACTGCATTTTAAACTGCTACGCATCTTCAACAACGGTTTTCCATGCATCAGTCCAAAACCGTTGCGTATTTCTGTTATAACCGTCACCAACCCGGTTCTCCAATAACTTCCAAATCTGATCTGAAATTATCCCGATTCTCCGGTCCGGTTCTTCCCAACCCAAACCCGGTTCCTGATCCTACTCAACCTCTACTACAAGACATGCTTACTTGAAGAAATTGAGTTGACACCTACAAATCTCCACCTCAATGAATTCAAGTTCACTTCATCACCTCTTATTGTCTTCTCTTCTCCAGGATTAATCACACTGTTCAAGCCTTATCAGGCTTGAGCAATGTACCATCTTACTTCTAGGAACTGCCTTAGTCAAGAAATCTGCCGCATTGTCCAAAGTATGCACTTTCTAACTTCAACAGATCCAGCTTCAATGATATCCCTTGAAAAATGAAGTCTGACATCAATGTGCTTAGACCTTTCATGAAATGCTTGATGCTTCACCAAATGAAGAGCACTCTGATTGTCACACAGCCTTGTCTTATTCCCAAATCCTTGAGAATTCCTTTAAGCCATAAAGCTTCTTTGATTGCCTCAGTTAATGCAATGAACTCTGCTTCTGTTGTTGACAATGCAACCACTGACTGTTGCACACTTTTCCAACTCACAGCTGTACCATACAAAGTAAAGACATACCCTGTAATGGATTTTCTAGTATCCAAATTCCCTGCAAAGTCTGCATCAACATATCCTACCAAAGGTATGGTATTTGCTTCTTGTCTCTGGAATTTCAATCCCATATTGACAGACCCCTTCAAATATCTTAACACCTGCTTTAAAGCTTCCCAATGTGATTCCCCAGGATTTGACATATACCTGCTTACTAGAGACACACTATAGGCCAAGTCTGGCCTGCTACATATCATTCCATACATTAAACTGCCAACACCACTAGCATATGGAACATTCTTCATGTGAATCTCCTCAGTTGCAGTCTTAGGGCACTGATCTTTGGATAACTTTATCTGTAGATTAACTGGAATACTTACTGGTCTGGACTCATGCATGTGGAATCTCTCCACAACAATCTGCAGATACTGCTTCTGTGATAGCCATAATGTTCCAGTCTCTCTCCTTCTAATGATATCCATTCCCAGAATCTTCCTGGCTTCTCCTAGATCCTTCATGTCAAATTCTGAATTCAACTTTCCTTTCAGCTGTTGTATCTTGTCACTGCTCTTACTGGCTATGAGCATATCATTCACATATAACAACAGAAACACTTGTTCAGCTCTTGAACCTCTATCAAAATATACACAATTGTCATATAAGCTTCTTATGAATCCTGCACTTATCATAAACTCATTGAACTTCTTATTCCATTGCCTGGGACTTTGTTTCAACCCATAGAGTGACTTCCTGAGAAAACAGACCTTCTCTTCAGTTCTGGAATCACAAAGCCCTCAGGTTGCTTCATGTATATCTTTTCAACCAGATCACCATGCAGGAATGTTGTCTTGACATCTAGCTGCTGTAGTTCCAAGTCTTCTTGAGTGACCTTTGATAGAAGTAGCCTGATAGAGAAATTCTTCACTACTGGAGAAAATACTTCATTATAATCAATGCCTTCCCTTTGAGTGAAGCCCCTGGCAACCAATCTTGCCTTATACCTGATCTTATCAACTTTTCCAGCCTCCACCTTTCTCTTGAAGATCCATTTTGAGCTTACTAGCTTCTGCCCTTTTGGTTTGTCTACAAGCTTCCAGGTTTGGTTTCTCTCTAAGGATTCCATTTCCTCCATCATGGCCCCTATCCAGTGTTCACTCTCACTGCAACTCACTGCTTCCTTGAAACTGCTTGGTTCTTGAAACTCCAAGTCTTCTGCTATACTCAGTGCATAGTATACACTGCCAGCTAATCCATAGAAATCAGGTCTTTGGATTTGTTTTCTTGGCCTGTCTCTTCCTATGCTATAGGTTCTGAGATTTGCCCTCTCAGTTTGACCTTCTTCCTCTTCTGATGAACTGTCATCTTCCTGCTGAGCTTGAGTATTTCCCTCTGTTGGTATCTGCTCCTTATTAAGCTCCACCTAGACAGAAATTCTTTCAGGTTCCACAGCTCCATCAGCTTCCTCTTGGCTTTCAGTAGAGTTGTATCCCATCACATCTTCATTGAACTTTACATCTCTACTGATTAGGAGCTTCTGGTTTCCCTGTTCCAAGCACCATAACCTGTAGCCTTTTATGCCTTCAGGATATCCTAAGAATACACATCTCTGTGCTCTTGCATCCAGTTTGTCTTGCCTAATGTGAGCATAGGCCAAACACCCAAACACTCTTAAGTCATGATAGTTTGGTGTCTTTCCACTCCATCCTTTTTCTGGAGTTTTAAATCCTAGAGTTGATGATGTTGACTTGTTAATTAAATAGCATGCAGTATTTATTGTCTCCCCCCAGAAGGATTTAGGTAATCCAGCATCAATCAACATACATCTAACTCTCTCCAGCACAGTTCTGTTAAATCTTTCAACAACTCCATTCTGTTGAGGGTTTAGAGGGACAGTTCTGTGCCTTGTGATACCCTTCTCTTCACAGAACTCTGTGAATCCAGTGGATAGATATTCCAAGCCATTATCTGTCCTAAGATGTTTCAGTTTCTTCCCTCTTAGGTTCTCCACCTGATTCAACCATGTCTTAAACTTGAGGAATGCATCACTCTTGTTTCTCAACACATGTATCCAGGTTTTTCTGCTGTAATCATCAATGATGGACATGAAATACCTTCCCCCCCCCCCCCCCCATGTGTTTCTGTTCTTGAAGGCCCCCAAATATCAGAGTGTACATAATCCAGGGGTTCTTTAGTGGAATGTATCCCTTTTGCATAGGGTAGTTTCTTTGCCTTCCCCAGAGCACACTTGTCACAGAAATCCAGTGTTCTATTTCCCATTTCACCAGTGATACCCTTCTTGGATAACTCCTTCAACCCTTTCTCTCCAATATGATCCAGTCTTCTATGCCACTTCATAACATCTTCTTTGCTTATCACAGATTCAGCACATCTTATCACAGGTGATCCAATCAAAATAAACAGGCCATTGTGTTGCCTTCCTTTGATTACCAGTTTATTGTGTTTAGTGATGTGAAGATGACCATCTAGGGAATTGAACTGACAACCATTTGCCACAAGAGAACCAAGGGATAATAGATTTCTTTTCAATCCAGGGACATACCTTACTTGAGAAATGATGACTCCATAATACATTTTAATTTGAACTGATCCTGTGCCCTTGACTTTGCAGGAGTGATCATTTCCTAGTAGTACATATCCACCATCTTCTTTCTGTAGATTCTTAAACCAGGATTCATTGGGAAACATGTGGAATGAGCATCCAGTATCAAGTACCCATTCCTTTTCCATCCTTGTGTCTGTGATGTTTAAGACTTCTGGGATGTCTTCTTGATGCTCTGTCATTGCCACCTCTGCCCTCTGAGTCTCCTGCTTCTTCTTCTTTTGTGGACAGTCCTTCTTTAAGTGTCCTGTTTGCTTGCATTTGAAACACTTCCTGGTTTCAACCCAGTCACCTCGTTTCTTTGCATTCTGAGTTCCAGATTTGTTGCCTTCAACTCCCTGGAACTTCTTCTTCTGGAAATTCTTTTTGAACTTAATGTTCAAGCCCTCTCCACCTTGTGTAGAACCCTTTTCTCCCTGATTTTGAAAGCACTTGGTCTTCAATGCTGACAAGATGGATTCATAACTGATTTTTCCATCTCTTCCAAACATCAGTGCATCTTTCAAGCTTTCCATGGATTTTGGAAGCACATTTAATACTATCAGGGCCTTATCATCATCCTCCAAGTTCACCCCCAGATCTTCCAGCTCTTCAATCATCTTGACAAACTCATCAAGTTGATCAGAGATACTTTATCATCAGAGATTTTGAAGGACATCAATTTCTGTTTCAGAAATAATTTGTTGGATATAGACTTTGATTGATAAAGTTCCTCCAGTTTTCCCCATGCCTCCACTGCATTTTTACACCTTGAAACCTCCCTCAAAGGTTTATCACCCAGACATAAGAATATCAAACTTAGAGCCTTCTTATCCAATTCTGGAAACTTGGATTTCTCAGCATCAGGCCATTGATCAACAGGAAGAAGTGCAGAGTCTAAACCATTTTGAATCAGCACTGCATTCATTTTGATCTTCCAGAGTGAGAAGTCATTCTTACCAGAGAACTTCTCCACATGCATCTTTACTCCAGCCATTCTTCTTCTTCTTTGAGTTTGTGTGTATGTTTCCCACAGACGGCGCCACTTGTTAGGTTTAAGAACACTTACAACACACACACAACAAGATTCAAACTCAGAAATGAATGAACAATGAACTGAAAAACGGCCACTCAAAACCGAACGCAAAATCAGAAATGAAACAAAGAACACAAAGCTTTTATGTGGTTCGATCAAGGTGATCTACATCCACGGAGGCTCTATACACCTCAATTCACTCAACTAAACAATCAATTACAAGAAACAACCCAGAAACCAAGAGGCCCCAAATCACAATCCGAATTGAGCTCAAGAACCCTAGCTCTATAATTCTAATGATTGAGTAGTGTTTACAGAGGGAAAATTACGTGTATCAACTCGTCTTTACAAGTAGTACAAATGTATATAAAGAGTTAAGCTCGAATCAAGAAACTCTGGAAGCTGGAATCAAATTTAGTTTCAACTGCATTTTAAACTGCTACGCGTCTTCAACAACGGTTTTCCATGCATCAGTCCAAAACCGTTGCGTATTTCTGTTATAACTGTCACCAACCCGGTTCTCCAATAACTTCCAAATCTGATCTGAAATTATCCCGGTTCTCCGGTCCGGTTCTTCCCAACCCAAACCCGGTTCCTGATCCTACTCAACCTCTACTACAAGACATGCTTACTTGAAGAAATTGAATTGACACCTACAGTAACATTCAGAACTTCTGGTGTGTCTTCTTCATGTTCAACCGTAGCAGCTTCAACACCCTAGCCTTCCTTTTTCTTCATCTTTTGTGTACAATCCTTCTTTAGGTGTCCAGTTTGTTTACATTTGAAACACTTCCTGTTTTCTACCCATTCTCCAGATTTCTTCTGAACATTATTTCCATTCTTAATATTCTTTTGAGGTTTGGCCCTTCTTCTTCTGGTAGTTTCTCTTGAACTTAATGTTCAATCCTTCACCAGATTGATTTACTTTCTTATCTCCTTGATTCTGCAAACATTTGGTCTTCAGGGCAGTAATAATTGAGTCATAACTCAACTTATCCTGCCTCCCAAACATCAGAGTATCCTTGAAACTCTCCATAGATCTTGGTAGAGCATTTAGTACCATCAGAGCTTTGTCATCATCTTCCATTTTTACCCCAAGATCTTCAAGTTCATCAAGAAGCTTTGTAAACTCATCAAGTTGATCAGAAATTTCCTTTTCCTCCACCATCTTGAAAGCCAGTAATCTCTGCTTTAGGAATAGCTTGTTTGAAACTGACTTGGACTGGTAGAGTTCCTCTAGTTTGGTCCAGGCCTCAATTGCATTCATACACCTGGATACTTCCCTCAAAAGCTTATCACCAAGACACAGAATGATCAGGCTCAATGCCTTTTGATCCATATCACCATATTTGGGTTTCTCAGTCTCTACCCACTCATCTTCTAGTTTGAGAGCATTTTCTAATCCATTCTGCACCAAGATCGCCTTCATCTTGATTTTCCACAGATAGAAATCGTTTTTCCCTGAAAATTTGTCCAGATCCATCTTCATTCCTGACATCCTTTCCTTCTTCTTGTGTGAGATGGTTCCCACAGACGGCGCCACTTGTTATGAGAAGATCAAGATCATACAAGATAAAAGAAAATAAAATTCAGTCGAAATTCAGATGAAGTCGGCCGAACAGTGCTTGAACGCAAAAATAGAAATAAAATCACAACACACAGGGATTTACGTGGTTCGATCAAAGGTGATCTACATCCACAGAGGCTCTATGCACCTCAATTCACTTCATTACACAATCAATTACAAGAATCTCCCAAAAACTAGTAAATCCCCAAATCACAAGCCGATTTGGAGCAGAAACCCTAGACTTCTAATTTTCTCAATTGTGTAATGTTTATAGAGGGAAAACTATATCATCTAGATCGCATTTACAAGTGATACAAATGTATATAAGTACTGAAGCTCGAATCCAGAAGACGAGAGAGTTGTAACCAACTTTAGCTCAACTGCTACAAGTTGCAGAAATAGGTCTTCCACAACGGTTTTTTGTGCAACAGTTTAAAACTGTTGTATCCGACAGTTATAACCAACTTCAACCCGGTTCCCTCTTAACCTCTTCACTGATTTATGTTAAAATCCGGTTTTATGACCCGGTTCTTCAAATAGCAATTCCGGTTCTGAAATCTTCACAACTCATACTTCATACAATAAGTCACTTGATGAAATTGAACTAATATTCACGCCTAGCTTTGGGAAAATCTTCTGAAACCAATTTACCACTTAAATCTGCCCTAACACGTGTCCTTTCTTCTTTTTCTTTATTTGTTTGGGACGAATAAAAGTTTAAGTTTGGGGAGATTTGGTACACGTGATTGTGCACGCACTTTGGGTTAATCTAAGTGTCATTTTAGTTATAATTGTGTGCATATTCACGTGTATTTTGGACATTTATTTCATATTGAGCAGATTAACGCATTCAGTTCGTTCCTGTGTCAAAACAGGTACAATTAGACCGAAAATGAGCATCAGAGATCGCAAAGTTGACAGATCGAACGAAGTAAACAGAAGACAAGGCTGAAGAAGCATCTCGGCCGAGACAAAGATAGATCTCGGCCGAGATAACCTTCCAGGGAAAAATGAAGATTCTCAAGTTTTCAAGGCCACGGACGAGACGAGCACTGATCTCGGCCGAGGTGATCCATAAACCCTAAACCTTGAAAATCCCCTTCTTACCGCCTCGGCCGAGATAAGTACATACCTCGGCCGACGCCAGCCTTCGAGAAGAAACCCAATCTTCTTCATCTCGACCGAGACCAACCTGTGTCTCGGCCAAGATTCGAACCACAGTTTTAAATTGAAAAAGCATTTTTGCTTAAAAACCTACTAGCAACTTTTCCCCTATATATATAACCTCCCATTCGAATTCCAACCTATCTTGGGCCAATTTATCATCCATTTCCGGCCTCCATTCCACCAAGAAGAAGGATTAGGCAAGAGGATTGAAGAACATCTTCTCCAATCACCATTTTTGGGTTCTTTTATCTTAGTATTATGTTTCTTTGCATTTCAATCAATTTTCTGGTTGTAATAGTTAATAAGGGTGAGTAGCACCCTAATATATACCCTTGATCGAATGTGGAACTTCGAGTCGACATTATTTATGTGCTTATTACGGTTAATGTTACCTTTTGATTGTGTATTTAAGTGTTTTATACTATTTGTTGTAATTGACTTACATTTATGAGTTGATTTGAGGATTGATCACCCTTTAGGAAGCTTATAAGTGTATTTGTAGAAATCGGGATCACTATCCGTAATTGTAGGGTCTTCGATTCATGTGTAGCGAACAATGATGAATTAATTGGTGATAGTATAAAGTTTGACCACTAAAACCGAGCTTATGAGGTTTATGTCTTATCTATCTCGTTATCTTGGTGCTTCTGTCGTTTGGTTATTGAGCTGGAGAGAGCTTGTTTGAAGGTTGGATTAAATCATATAGGGTTAGTCGACGAGCTTGTTTTGGCTAGCTAGGATTAAGGGACAACAAGGATATTAGGGCTTGTTAATAGTCTTGATATATGAACTTGAATTGCAATTGATTGGACATCAATAATAGTCGCGTAAACTAATTAGACCGAAGGAACGAGATCAAGGGTGGATCCTTTTATATATTTGGCAAACTGAAAAATCAGTTTATTTGTTTTTTGATCGCTTGTTACTTGAATCTTAATATTAATTACTTTCTAGTTTATTCGTTGGTTTTGGTAATTGTTAGTGGTCGATTAGTTGGTAATCACACAACCCCCTGCCCCATAACCTTTATTGCTTTTGCTGGTTTGTTACCATTTCTATTTCAAATTCCTAGTTGTTTGATTATTCGAAATAATACTATTCCTCCGTTCCCTGTGGGATTCGACCCGACTTGTCATTCTACTTATTGGAGTTGAGAGTTCGGATATTAATTTGGTAGCGTGTAATGACGCGCGTCCTACCATAGTACAACATCATCTCCTTCACTTTTCTCTTTCGAATCCGCATCGTCGTCTTTATTTGAGGAGATTGGTGTAGGAATTTTTTAATTTCCCTAGGATCTTCTTGGTTGTCATAATTTAATATACACATTGATTAATCCTAAACATGCATCTATTAATTTAAATATAACACATGGTGTTTTAGAGTTGACTTGAGAATCGTGTGCACAACGATTCGATGTTAGACTCCAGGATTGACCTTCTGAACTGTATCCCTGCCCGATCCTCAACGCAGGATGGACGACGAACTTTGAGAAATCCCAAGTGTGGGAACCAATACTGTCGCCGCCACCCTCTCACTCTATTCTCCATTCTGTGATTTTTTACGTGTTTTTGTTATCTTTACACAGACTGAGAGTTAAGTATTTAATACATAATAATTTAGTGTGGGCCTAGACTTGTAGTTTGATTCCCTACTGGGCTAGGAGCCTGATGGGCCAGTCCAGGGATCAAATACAAGAAATAAAGATGGGCATAACTATGAATTAATTCTTCTATGTTCAGCCCATAACATAATTAATTCATAAATATTAATTCATTCCACTAAAGAATTGATACCGACTTACCCCTATATTCCCGAATTGAGTCGGGCCTTGAATTAGACTTAATTAATTCCCGTTTTAAGATATCGAATATCCATTAATTAATTAAAGCCTCTTACAACATAAATTAATTAATTGCTTATTAATTCCTTAAGTAGTACCACTCAACTTCATTATTGTACCTGAACTTAATCAACCTGCAGGGTTTAGTACAATAAACCTTTTGAGCTCCTTCAAGGGATATCATCATCCTAAATGAATACGGTTACCTAAACATAAATTACCAGTTACCATATGCAAGCTGTTGTCACCCAAGATACAGAGTATAAAGAGTTAGCACTTAACTCTCACCTATAGTAAATCAAAGTGACACACAAACATGCACACAAAACTGTAATCTTATTTAGGGTTTAGATTACAATAAGTCACCGAGATCTCTTGTTCTTCAAGAAGGTCAGGCAGAAGAACTTATCTCACCGTGATCCTATCAATACGTAAAAGACGTACCAGTATAAGTAAATAGTCAAGATAAACTATTCCTACTTGATACTGCAGCCTATACCAACAACTCGTCCTCAAGTTTTTTTAGCTGTGATATATATTTTATATCTCATTAAGTTTAACTAATCATATGATCTTTTGTGATCTATAATACATCATATGATCTACTTAGCGTGAGATATAGGGACATATATAGTGATTAGTGTAAACAGAATCAGATAGGAGATTAATACTGAATAACTGGAAACATTGTATATAAAAGGTCTTGCTTTCAGTATAGAAATCCAACAATTGGCTCCTTGGATGAGGCTCCATCATTAAAAGGAAGGGCCACATCCTCCCCTTTTCATAGTTTCTTTTGATTATTCATGTTCATCTCGCAGGTTTTAAGAATTCTCATGATAGTTTTTAGCTCCATGGTGGCAGTGTTGTGAGCTTTTTCAATGGCTGTGACCTTGAAACTGAAACGATATGGAAGAGATCGAATAACCTTGGACACAAGGCTCTTGTTGCTCATGGGGTCGCCTGAATCCGAGACATCATTAGCTATGTCAAGTATTTTGCTAAAGTAGGCTTGGATGGTCTCGTGTTCCTCTATTCGAAGGTTTTTTAATCGATCTATGACCATTTATAGTCTTGACTCCCAAACACTATCATCCCCTTCACAATGCTATGAAGAATATCACAAGCTTCCTTAGCCGTATTTCATGGCTCTATTAGCCTGAATATATTCGTATCAACCGCAAGGGTAATAGAATTGAGAGAGCCTTCTCCTTATAGTTAGCTACATTGACTTCATCTCTTCTCCATTGAGCTTCGGGTTTCTTAATCCTCTCACTTCTTCATCAGTGGTCATAGGAAGCCACTAACCTTCGAGAATGACTCTCCAAGTTCTAACGTCAATATACTTGATATGAGACCTTAGACGAACTTTCAAATAGTCATAATTGGTACCATCCAAAACTAGTAGCCTCATCACAGTAGCAGTATCCATGTTCGGCTACACACTATCAGGATCATGCTTAGTGCATCAAGCAATGGCTCTGGCACCAATTGAAATTGTGCGTTGCTTCGTAAACCACTGAGGTTGGGTATGTGGTTTCCCCAACCTTGAGTCTAAACACATCAGAAACTTAATAATAAATGATTTAAAATTTTCTACAAGTCTTTAATAACTTGTTGGTGCCTTCAGGGCAAAACAACTCACTATAATTTGGTGGATTATAAAAAGATTCAAAGAGTGAGTCGAATAGACTTCGATTCACAATATTTGAACCCTAACGTGTTAGACAGACCATTAAACACAATCTTGAGTACAAAATAACCTAACAGAAGCTACACTAAAAGTATCCAAACAAACAGAATTCAGATTCGTGAAGAATCTGAATTTAATACATACTGGACACAGTGGGTTAGAAATCTACTCAACACTCTAGACAACATTAACTGTAATGTAGACTTGCACTTTTCCCTCTGTTGTTCGTTACATTCCGTTTATGGTTGGAGCTCTATTTATAGATCTCTTGGAAGCTTGGACAACACTCACCACTAACCATAACTCTACCAGTTTAGGACGTGGTTAGTTGGTGGTTAAAGTTGTTCCGAAACTTGGGCAGTTAGCTAAGACTTGGTCTTTAAGAGTGGGACGAGGTCTCCTCTTCAACTTCACTCTTTCTTTTCTCAGACCCTTCTAAACGATTGGACAAGGTATAATATATCTTCCTATAATTGCTCCAATATCCCTTCATTACAATTTAATACAAACTAAACCAAATAATGATAAAAATTAATTAAGTGTATAAAAGGAAAAATATACAAAATAAGGATTTTTTCTAAGAGTTTGGTCAACCAAACTCTAACACTCAACATTGGGAAAATAATATTATTGCAGAATGAAACATGTTGATTAAGACATAAGGTCTACACCAACAATCAAGAAAGTTGTGGAAAGGCTTGACCGTTCTGTATCGATTACTTAGTACTTGGTGCAACAACTACTACAAGCTACCGACATTATGCTTCTTGAGTTCTTACTACATTGGGAGCGATTAGTGAACTAGTAACCATTATCCCATACAGTATTCATGAACTTAATACCAAATTTATCAAAGCAACCGAGGAAGACAAGAAGTCAAACACTAAAGACTATGAAGGAGCAAAATGTAGTTCTTGAGAGGAATATTGATGCCCTCATACAAATCTCTGGAGATAAGATAAGGAGGAATACTGCATGATTTAAGTGTGTGCAAGAGGAAATATCCCTACTGCGAACTGAAAATCAAGTCGATAGGGCTAAGATGGACAACATTTAGACCATGCAGGAAATCACCGCTGGTGTTAGTATTGATGATGTCAAAATGAGGGAGGGCATTTAAAATAAAAGGCTTGTTGAGTGTCATCAATGAGAGAAGGAAAAGGTCTTTCTTTTTTAGCATCAAAGGAGTCCAAGAGGAGGCATGATACTCAAGAGGAGCTTGAACAATCTTATGTAGAGTCTAAATAGAAAGTTAACAGCACAATTTCTCAATCTAATAAAAGACTGCATGAGACCGACCTCGCCACATGATTTTTCCCTGAAGACATTCCTTCTTGGAGTAAGCAAATAAGATACCCAGATTTCACATATGCATATCATGTTTAATTTAATCTTATACAATGTCACGTGCCACCTAAAAGACCTTTTATAAGTAAATTGTTGTATACATACTCAAATTGGTACGTGTAATATGATTGTTAGTGTGTAGGGACATCTAAACGAGCCTACTCAATAGTCTGGCAATAGAAAGGGGGTACAAATGAATAGAAATGCGATAAAAAATAGTTTAGCTTAGTAAGCAATAAGGTTAGGTGTCACCCGACTAATAAAATATAAACTTGAATAAAATGAAATATTATAAGATTTATTAATCAACTTTATGACATTAGTGGATTATTACAAAAGGACCAAATGTGTTTTTTATGCTTATGTGACAATTATTTACCTTGTGATAAATTGTATACGTGAAATGTCTATGTGTTTTGAAACCCTATCAATAATTTCGCCTACTTTTACATACTAGATATACACATTAACATGACTATAGTATTTTTGCAACATGAGTTTAAAATATGAACATATAGTCCACAAGACTTGACAACTACATGCAAAGGTGAAGTCTCTTTTTAAGCTTTCTATAAGATTGTCCATGCAAATACTGCCAAACACTTTTAGCACCCACGCACATGTCCAAATTAAACTATATGCTCATGAAATTTCATAAAGAATTATGTGGTACTATTTATGCATATTACTTGATTTTATTTGACCACTTTAGGCCTAGAATATGTTCGATTTAATTTCTATGATAGTAGAACCTAATATATGGGACATGATTTCATATAGTATGCACATAAGTGTCTTTGGAAGTTTTGCCACCTAAATAAATTTGGAGTTTTAACATGACTATATCTCTTTCTCAAATCGATTCAAAATAAATAACTAGATACTACTACATAATGAATTTGAAATATTTCATAAAGAAAAGTATTGTACCAATATAGGGAAACCTCTAAATAGAAATATATATTGGATTTAGAATGAAGTGACTAGAAAATGCAAACAGGGCCGGCCCGGTGGCGGTCAAGGTGGTGCCACCGCACCGGGCATCTGATCAGCGGGGAGCCCCCCCCCCCAACACACACACACACACACACACACATATATATATATATATTTCCAATATATAAATCTAAATAGAAGAGGTTAAATAAATAAAGTTCTGCCAAAGGTAGTATTTGATGGCAACGGCTAAATGAACGGAGTTCTCGTTTGTTTACACGAGGTAGCAGGTTCTACTCTAGGCCAACACATTTAATGTTTGCTTTAGTTTTACAATTCATTTAATTTTGGTTTAGTTTTATAATTCTTTTATATTAAATATTAGTTTTAGTTGGTTTTTAATCAAAGCTACATTTTCTTTTCTTTTTTGTTTTTTCTTGTAAAGGATTTCTTGTATTTACATAAACAAATTAATTAGCTAACCAAATTCTTGAAGTTTGGTTATTCTTATTTCACATCAAATTGTAACAATATTTTAGTTTAATGTTTCTTCTCCTCGATCGCTAAAGCTACTTAGTCTCTTTTATTTTTCCTCAAATTTTCTTATTTTGATTTCTACTTATAATCTCAACTCATTATTAATGCTAATCCTATCACTCTCTTTCCAAATTTTTCTTCTCTTATTGTTATCACCAATTTATTTTCATTATTCTTTAGTTATTTATAAAATTTCAAAACTGAAAGACAAAAATATATATTGGGTTTAATCTACATAAAAAAATTAATAAAACAAGGGCCCAAAAAAAAATTCACATAGAGCCACTTAAAATATTGGATCGGCCCTGATAGGACCGGCCGAGAGTCAGTCAAGATGGTGCCGCTGCACCGGGACCCCGATCAGCAAGGGCCCCCACATTTTTTTTTATTTTTCCAAAATATAAATCTGAATAGAACAGGTTACATAAATAAAGTTATGCTAAAGGTAGTATTTGATGGCAATGACTAAATGGATGGAGTTCTCGTTTGTTTACACGAGCTAGCAGGTTCTCTAGGCCAAAACATTTAATTTTTGCTTTAATCTTACAATTCATTTAATTTTGGTTTAGTTTTATAGTTCTTTTACATTAAATATTAGTTTTAGTTGGGTTTTTACCAAAGCTACATTTTCTTTTCTTTTTTGCTTTTCCTTGAAAAGGATTTCTTGTATCTATATAGAAAAAGTAATTAGCTAACCAAATTTTTGAAGTTTGGTTATTCTTATTTCACATCAAATTGTAAATAATATTTAGTTTACATTTATTTAGTTTAATGTTTCTTCTCCTCGCTAAAACTACTTAGTCTCTTTTATCTTTCCTCAAACTTTTCTTATTTTGATTTCTACTTATAATCTCAACTTGTTATAAACTCTAATACTAAACTTCTATCACTCCCCAAATTTTTCTTCTCTTATTGTTACCACCAATTTATTTTCGTTATTCTTTGGTTATGTAAAAAATTCAAAACTGAAAGACAAAATTATATATTGGGTTTAATCTACATAAAAAAATTAATAACATTCAAAACTGAAAGACAAAATTATATATTGGATTTAATCTACATAAAAATATTAATAACACAAGGGCCCCAAAAACAAAATTTCGCACAGGATCTCTTAAAATATTGGACCGGCCCAGGTAGCAAAGCATGCATGATTTTCTTGAAATTTTGTGATGAATAGAGAATTTAGTTCCTAAGCATGAGAATTAAGGTTTTTGTGGATGATTGATGCGTTTCGAGACCTTGTATGTTATATTAACTTAAAAAAATTAATGTGACTTGTGAGTAAAAAGAACATAAATAAATAATAAGGTCTGGGAAAATCATAAAAAATGTTCTAATAAAATACAAAATAAAGGTAAAATGAAGTGATGAAATTTATGAGTTAGTTAATAAGTTAGAGTATTTGAATTAATCTTAGACAAGCTATATGATGTAAATAACTTAATTAGGGTTTAAATGGTCGATATAAGGATAATGATAATAGAGATGTGAGATGATTAAGTGCTTCGAACTATGTTAATAAAATTATTAGGT
This sequence comes from Ajuga chamaepitys, assembly GCA_958295605.1. Lineage (NCBI taxonomy): Eukaryota > Viridiplantae > Streptophyta > Magnoliopsida > Lamiales > Lamiaceae > Ajuga > Ajuga chamaepitys. The sequence continues at coordinate 35,716,964 of OY282499.1, read as the reverse complement.
CATGAATTGGAAAATATCTAGGGACTTATGTTAGTAAGAAAATAAGAATAAGGTAACAAAAAAGCGATAGATTATGTGATTTGGTTGTATTGACTCAATAGGTCACTCATGTATGTGCAATTTGATCATGAAATGTGACATGCATGGAATTATGAGAATGTAATTGATTTTAAAATAAAGAAAACCTAGTAAAAGTAAGTAGGGCAGACGAGTAACCGTATGGCGAACATAATTGGACTTAGAGAGAAAATTTGTACGTTGGGGACTTTAGGTGAACACGGAACTGTCAACATATATAGATGGAAGGTCATTGGTAAGACTTATATAAATGGGACACCAACAACGATATAGGGTAATCACCAAAAAAAGAAAAAAAGTTCTAAAACTGTATATGTTGCACACTATTAACGAGAATTTGACTTGGATTGCCTCAAGAACCGGGGACTACTTAATTTATGGAAGGGGGTAACGTTGTAAGCTTTTTTATTTATTGCATATGTTTGTGAAGTGAATGAGCTGAGAAAGGGGTCGCATGATACACGTGTCCCGTGCACGCACTTTAGAGCGCTTTTAGTGTCATTTTAATGTCATTAATGTGCATAATCACGTGTATTTAATGCTTTTGTATTCTCAATGACAAAATAATGTGTTTATGTTGTTTATGTGTAAAAACAGGTGCAAAATGATCGAAAAAAAAGCATCAAACGATCAAGACAACAAAGGACAGAGCTGAAAGTTTGATCTTGGGCGAGACAGGATGCAAATCTTGGCCGAGATGACTCCCCAGGGAAATCGTACGATTTTGAGAAACTGAAGATCTCGGCCAAGACAAGTGGTTGCATCTCGGCCGAGATGACTCTCCAGGGAAAATCAGAAATTCAAGATATCAAGATCTCGGACGAGGTGAAACCCAATCTCGGCCGAGATAATTCAAGCCCTAAAAATCCCTAAATGCTCTTTTTCAACGTCTCGGTCGAGACACAATTGCATCTCGGCCGAGATCAGCCCTTGATGCACAAGCTTAAAAACCCCTCTTTCACGTCTCGGCCGAGACACACTTGCATCTCGGCCGAAATTCTTTGCCCTGTTTTAAATTTCTGAACACGAATTTACCTATTTTTACCAGCACTTTTCTCTCTTATATATATATAAATAAATAAATATATATATATATATATATATATATATATCATCCCATTCAAATTTACCCTATCTTTGACACGAATTTGGAGCACTTTTCAGCCACCATCACTTCCAAGGAGGAGAGAAGGGCAAGAAGGAGTCATCTCATCTTCCCCATTGATCAACCTTGGGTTCTATCATTCTATTTTATGATTTCTTGTATGCATCAACAATAATCTATAGGTAGACGGATTCAAGGGGATACTAGATCGAGGGTAGACCTTTTTAATATATTAAAAAAAATCGAAAATATTTGCTTGTTGTCTTTATTTGATCCTTTGATTAATCTAAAACACCAAAAACATCTATTGCTTTTCTAGATTCGTAGTTGGTACTTGGTAAAATTTAGTTGTTAGACTCAATCAAACCCCCCCCCCCTCCTTCGTTTACTTGTTTATGTTTATTGCTTTTATTCCAACTTAAATCACTAATTGCTTGAAGTATTTGAATCAACATTACTCAAACGTTCTTCGTGGGATCGACTCGGACTTACCACTCTACCTAGTAAAGTCGGAAAAGTTTCGAACTCAATTTAATTATTCTAATTTGGTAGGGAAAACGGTTCAACGACGCGTTTGTTTTCCTACTATTAAATTTTGGCGCCGTTGCCTGGGAATGGTGTCTGTAGTGTTATTTTCCTTTTCAAGTACCATCTCAAGCATATCAATTATCTATTGTATTGCTTACTAAAAATTGATACTTACTAGTTTGTGTGATTTTGGTTGTGTAGTGCATGTTCACCCGCTCCCTAGGAAACAAAGGGCTTTGGTTTGAACCGAATATCGTTGAGAAAGAAAGAATACTGAGAAGACGAGCTCGACTGCTTGACCAGATCCGGAAGTCTTTTGAAAGCCTCGTCATTGAGAGCGGAGAATCAAGCGAACCTGAAGTAATGGCAGCAGAACGAGCACCTGAGAAGACACTGAAAGAACTGGCCAACACAAGGGCCAACCAAGAACCTTTGTGTATTACTTTCCCCGAGATTGGAGCTGATACACAATTCGAACTGAGGACAGGGGTAGTGAACTTACTACCCTCCTTTCATGGCATGGCTGGGGATGATCCACAGAAGCATCTAAAAGAATTTCACGTGGTATGCTCTTCCATGAAACCGGCACGAGTCACAGATGAACAGATTAAGCTTCGAGCCTTCCCATTTTCTCTCAAAGTTTTGGCTCGTGATTGGCTTTACTATCTTCTGGACGGCTCGGTTACCACGTGGGAACAGATGGAATCTCTCTTTTTGGAAAAGTATTTCCCAGCATCAAGGGCCACAAACATTCGAAAGGGGATAAGCGGTATCTTGCAGATGCAAGGGGAGATGTTATATGAGTACTGGGAAAGATTTAAGAAGCTCGTGTCGAGTTGTCCTCAACATCAAATAACCGAGCAACTGTCAAACAAAATGCCTACTGAGGCTTGGTCCCTTATTTCGAAGATGGTTGCAAACACGCAGCAGTTTGGGACTAGAGAGAGTGTCAGGTCAAGTCAGGGAACCCAAGGATCCGATATAGAAGACCGGCTGGATCAGTTGACGACCCTTGTGAGAAAAGTAGCTACTGGAAGTATGCCTAGCCCTAAACCGTGAAGAGTGTGTCATGTCACAGATCACAACACCAATAATTGCCTGGTTCTAGGAGAGGATATTGAGGCCCATGCAAATTCTTGTCACAATTGGTACGAAAGGCCAAGGTCACCTCCGAAAAGAAGGAAAATGACCCGTATTCGAATAGCTACAATCCGGGATGGCGGAATCATCCGAATTTTAGCTATGGTCCACAGAATCAGAATGTTCAGAAACCGAGAGAACAGAGCCATCAAAATAGGCCCCCCTTCGCATAGGAAATTTACCAACAGAAAGCACCGGTTAACTTAAATCCTTCGGGCCCATCCCTTTCAGATATTGTTAAGAGCCTCGCGAATATTACAATCCAGCTGCAGAAGGAAAACAATTCGAGATTCACCAATCTCGAAACTCAAATGAGCCAAATCGCCTCTGCCGTGTGAAGGCTAGAAAATACCCAAGGGGGAAAGTTACCGGCTCAACCGGAAGTCAATCTGAAAAATGTGAGTGCCATTGTTGTTGTTAATGAAGAGTTACTTGGAGAGCCTAAAAAGCCCGGGTATACTTCACAGGCAAGGACTGAAGAATTGCATGAAAATTCGAGGATAGAAGAGATACCAACTCCCCATGTGGCTGAAGTTCAAGTTAGGACACCGAAGTGGAAGATTGCTAAGGAGTTGAGAAGACAAAAGAAAGGCATTAGCTGCATCTGATCACCCACTGCCTTTTCCTACCAAGAGACACTCTTCACAGAACGAAATTGAAAATGTCAGCGTGGGAGTCTTGACAAGCCGGAAGGTACTTGAAAAGGGCTAGATAAGAGATGAAGAAAAAGGCAACGCAAAGTACACCACGACTGTAGGAGGAAACCAACAAGAAACAGGGGGTCATTCTGACCCATTTTCCACGACCGCGGCCCCTAGTTCAACCTCGACTACGGTACCTGGAAGTTCAAGACCCAATTTCCCAACCCCTCCACTTCCGTTTCCGAGTCAAATGAAGAGGATTCCAGACAGAAATAGGGACAAGGAGACAATGGAGGTATTCAAAAGGGTTGAAATCAGTATTCCCTTGGTGGATGCCGTAAAATAGATTCCTCGATATGCAAAGTTTCTGAAAGACTTGTGCACAAACAAAATGCGACTACAAGGGAATGAGAAGGTCCTTATAGGAGAAAGTGTTTCGGCGGTTTTCCAGAAAAAGATGCCACAGAAATGCAAGGATCCAGGAATGTTCGTCATCCCGTGTAAAATTGGTAACACTAGAATAGAGAAAGCCATGTTAGATGTAGGGGCATCCATCAATGTGATGCCCCATTTTATTTTCGATAGCTTAAACTTGGGGCCACTGAAGGATACGAGGGTCTCTATCCAATTAGCCGACCGAAGCACCTCATTTTCGGACGAGGTGATTGAGGACGTGTTAGTTGAGGTGGATAACCTCTTATTTCGAGGGAATTTCTTTGTGCTGGATACGCATGGAGATTCGTCAAATTCCACTCCAATCTTGCTTGGGAGGTCATTCTTGAACACCTCCCAAACAAAGATTAACGACTGAGAGGGAACTCCTAGCATGGAATTTGATGGCTAAGTAGTGCAATTCAACATCTTTGAATCAATGAAGTATCCCCAAGATTTGCATAGTGTGTATTTTATTGATGTTATTGATGCTATTGACCCATTTGTAGAGGAAGTGCTTGAGTATTATTGCAGGGACCAAAAGACAATTAAATTGGCGAATGATCTAAAGGAGATGGAGCCAATGGACACCAAGGAAGAGTTCGTGGGGGCAGTGGAACAATCACAATCCTCAAATTCATACCATTACCGGAATCTCAAGAGAAAGTGCTACCCTCTACCATCAAAGCACCAACTCTTGAGCTCAAGACCCTCCCCTCCCATCTCAAATACACATATCTTGGGGAGGAAGAAACCTTACCGGTGATTATCTCATCAAAGCTCACACCCACTCAAGAACAAGCATTGATCGGGGTACTCAAGGTGAACAAGGAAGCTACAGGGTGGACAATTGCCGATATCAAAGGCATTAGTCCAGCCTTATCAATGCATCGAATATTGCTTGAGGATGACACCAAGCCTAGTCGGGAGCCTCAACAACGACTCAACCCGCCAATGATGGAGGTCGTCAAGAAAGAAGTGATCAAACTGTTGAATGTGGGGATCATCTAGCCCATATCTGATAGTAAGTTTGTGAGCCCGACCCAGGTGGTTCTAAAGAAGTCTGGAGTGACAGTGATAGAAGGAAAGGATGGTGAAATGGTGCCTACGCGCCTGCAGACAGGTTGGAGGGTTTGCATAGACTACAGGAAGTTGAACGTAGTAACAAGGAAAGAACATTTTTCTCTAGCCTTCATGGATCAAATGCTTGAGAGGCTGGCAGGGCATCATTTCTATTGCTTCTTGGATGGATTCTTGGGGTACTTTAATGTAGATATTAGTTCAATTTCATCAAGTGACTCATGGTTTGAAGCAGAAGATTTGAGGATTTCCGAACCGGGTTTGATGTGTCAAGAACTGGGTCATAAAACCGGGTTTTAGCCAAGATCAATAAAGAGGTTAAAAGAGAACCGGGTTTGAGTTGGTTATAACCGTCAGTTACAACGGTTTCATTCTGTTGCATAATAAACCGTTGTGAAAGCCCCGTTTCTACAGTTTGAAACAGCTTGTGTCAAAGTTGGTTGCAGCTTCCTCAACTTCCAGATTCGAGCTCCAATACTTATATACATTGTAATCACTTGTAATTGCGAGCTAATTGAGATAGTTTTCCCTCTGTAAACATTACACAATTAAGAGAATTAGATATCTAGTGTTTCTGTTTCAAATCAGGTTGTGATTTGGGGGTTTGCTAGATTTCTGGTTAATTCTTGTAATTGATTGAGTAGTGGAGTGAATTGAGGTGCATAGAACCTCCGTGGATGCAGATCATCTTTGATCGAACCACGTAAAAGTCCTGAGTTCTTTATTTTCATTTCTGTTCTTGTTTTGTTTTTTGTTCGGCCGATTTCTTGATTTATTTTCTTCCGAATTCTGTTGATACATTTATCTTGTGTGAGTTTGAGCTGATCTTAACAAGTGGCGCCATCTGTGGGAAACACTCTCACACAAGAAGAAGACAAGGATGTCAGGAATGAAGATGGATCTGGATAAATTCTCAGGGAAGAATGATTTCTACCTATGGGAAATCAAGATGAAGGCCATCCTAGTGCAGAATGGGTTGGTAAGTGCTCTCAAACCAGAAAATGAATAGGTAGAGACTGAGAAACCCAAATATGCAGAGATAGACCAGAAAGCATTGAGCATAATCATTCTGTGTCTTGGTGATAAGCCTTTGAGGGAAGTTTCGAGGTGTATGAATGCTATTGAGGCCTGGACCAAACTGGAGGGTCTCTATCAATCCAAATAAATATCAAACAAGCTATTTCTCAAGCACAGAGTACTGGTTTTCAAAATGGTGGAGGAAAAGGATATCTCTGATCAATTAGATGAGTTTACAAAACTTCTTGATGAACTGGAAGATCTTGGGGTAACAATGGAAGATGATGACAGAGCCTCGATGGTGTTAAATGCTTTACCAAGATCTATGGAAGGTTTCAAAGACACTTTGATGTTTGGGAGGCAGGAGAAGCTGAGATATGACTCAATCATTACTGCTTTGAAGACCAAATGTTTACAAAACCAAGGAGACAAGAAGGCAACTCAATCTGGTGAAGGATTAAATGTTAAGTTCAGGAGAAACTACCAAAAGAAGAAGGGCCAAACCTCAATGAACCTAAAGAGTGGCAACAATGCTCAGAAGAAATCTGGAGAATGGGTAGAAAATAGAAAGTGCTTCAAGTGTAAACAAATTGGGCATTTGAAGAAAGACTACCCACAGAAGATGAAGAAGAAGGAAGGCCAGGGTGCTGAAGCTGCTACAGTTGAACATGAAGAGGACACACCAGAGGTCCTGAATGTTACTAAGTCAAAAATGGAGATGGAGTGGGTATTAGACACTGGTTGCTCTTTCCATATGTGTCCCCATGAAGAATGGTTTCAGAATCTCAAGAAAGAAGATGGAGGGTGTGTACTACTAGGAAATGACCAATCCTGCAGAGTTCAAGGCACTGGATCTGTAAACATCAATATGTTTAATGGAGTTACAAGAACAATCACCAATGTAAGGTATGTGCTTGGACTTAAAAGAAACCTAATCTCTTTAGGATCTCTCATTGCTACTGGGTGTGAATTCAAGTCAGTTGATGGTCAATTACACATAACCAAAGAGAATAAACTGGTAATCAAGGAAGACAACATAATGGCCTGTTTATTTTGAAGGGAAAACCAGTGGTTGGTTGTGTGGGAAACATTCTAGGCAAAGATGAACTAACATTGTGGCATAAAAGGTTAGGACACATTGGGGAAAAGGGGACTAAAAGAACTATCCAAGAAAGGCATAACTGGAGAGGTTGGAAACCAGACACTTGAATTTTGTAATAAATGTGCATTAGGCAAATCACAGAAATTACCTTATACCAAGGGGATACACATTACTTAAGAACCTCTAGATTATGTTCACTCTGATATCTGGGGACCATCCAGAACTCAAACTCATGGAGGAGGAAGATATTTCATGTCTGTTATTGATGACTTCAGCAGGAAAAGTGATGCCTTCACTAAATTCAAGACATGGTTAATTCAGATGGAAACTTTAAGGGGGAAGAAACTCAAGCATTTGAGAACTGACAATGGCTTAGAGTACTGATCTACTGAGTTTACAACCTTCTGTAATGAGAAAGGGATTACTAGATATAGAACAGTTCCCATGAATCCTCAACAGAATGGAGTGGCAGAAAGATTCAACAAAACAGTTCTTGAAAGAGTAAGGTGTATGTTGATTGATGCTGGACTGCCAAAGGGTTTCTGGGGAGAAACAATCAATACAGCATGTTACTTAATAAATAGAGCACCTTCATCATCTCTAGGGTTCAAAACACCAGAAGAAGTATGGAGTGGCAGAGTTCCAAGTTATACAGGTTTAAAGGTGTTTGGATGCCTGGCTTATGCTCATATGAAAACAGATAAGCATGATCCAAGAGCATACAGGTGTGTGTTTCTGGGGTATCCAGAGGGAATAAAAGTATACAGGCTATGGTGCTTGAAACCTGGAAATAAGAAACTAATGATAAGTAGAGATGTTAAATTCAATGATACTGTTATGGGATATCACTTCTCTGGAAATCAAGAAGAACATGATGGAATTACTGAAGCAGAAAGAATATCAATTCAGGTGGAGACTCAGATAGATCCTAGTTCACAAAGGGTTGAAAACTTGAATGAACACTCAAGTGACAGTTCATCAGAAGAAGAAGATGTGCCACCCAGAACTTCAAATTTAAGAGATTACAGCATTGCCAGAGATAGACCAAGGAGGAAAATTCAAAGACCAGACTTATATGGACAGGCTGGGAGTGTACATTATGCACTAAGTATTGCTGAAGACATAGAACACCATGAACCATAGAATTTCAAAGAAGTTGTCAGTGGTGATGAAAGTGAGTACTGGGTTAGTTCAATGATGGAAGAAATGGAATCTCTGGAAAGGAATGGTACTTGGAAACTGGTTGATAAACCAAAAGGTCAGAAGTTGGTAAGTTCCAAGTGGATATACAAGAAGAAAGTTGAAGCTAGAGACTTAGAAAGGATAAGATATAAAGCAAGATTGGTGGCAAGGGGTTTTACTCAGAGAGAAGGTATTGATTTCAATGAGGTCTTCTCTCCTGTGGTGAAACATTGTTCTATCAGACTACTTTTGTCAAAGGTGACACAAGAAGACATGGAGTTGCAGCAGTTAGATGTCAAAACAACATTCTTACATGGTGACTTAGTTAAGAACATATATATGAAGCAGCCTGAGGGGTTTGTGAGTCCAGGAAATGAAGAGAAGGTATGTTTTCTCAAGAAATCATTATATGGGTTGAAACAAAGTCCAAGGCAGTGGAATAAAAAGTTTAATGAGTTTATGTTAAAGGCTGGTTTTGTCAGAAGTCTGTATGATAGTTGTGTATACTTTGATAAGAGTGCTAGTGTTGATCCTATGTATCTGTTGCTATATGTGCATGACATGCTTATTGCAAGTAAGAGTAAACATAAAATACATCTGCTAAAGAAGAAGTTGAGTTCTGAGTTTGACATGAAAGATTTAGGAGATGCAAAGAAGATTCTGGGGATGAGTATAATTAGAGATAGAGTTGCTGGAAATCTATGGTTGTCTCAGAAGCATTATCTTCAGAAAGTGGTGGAGAGATTTCAGATGCATGAGGCCAAAGCATTGAGTATTCCAGTAAGCCAACAACTCAAATTATCAAAGGAGCAAAGTCTTAAAACAGCAGAAGAAGTGAGATACATGAGAAATGTGCCTTATGTAAGTGGGGTTGGAAGTTTAATGTATGGTATGATATGCAGCAGGCCAGACTTAGCATATTGTGTATCTCTGGTTAGTAGGTATATGTCAAATCCAGGGAAAGCTCACTGGGATGTTTTGAAGCAGGTTTTGAGATACCTTAAAGGAACAGTTGATCTTGGGTTGAGATTTCAGAAACAGGAAACTGTGCCTATTCCATTGGAAGGCTTTGCAGATGCTGATCTTGCTGGGAATGTTGACACCAGAAGGTCAATTACAGGGTATGTGTTTACTCTATATGGTACTGCAGTAAGTTGGAGAAGTGTATAGCAATCTGTGGTAGCTTTATCTACTACAGAAGCTAAATACATAGCATTGACAGAAGCAATTAAGAAAGTTGTGTGGTTAAAAGGGATTCTGAAGGATCTGGGAATTAAGCAGGAATGTGTGACTATATACTTTGATAATCAAAGTGCATTACATCTGGTAAACATCAGGCTTTCCATGAAAGGTCCAAGCATATAGATGTCAGACTACATTTTGCAAGGGATATGATTAATGCAGGGTCTGTGGAGGTTAAGAAAGTCCACACCAATGACAATGCTGCTGATTTCTTAATCAAAGCAGTGTCTGGGAGCAAGGTAGTTCATTGATCAAGCCTGATCAGGCTTGAACGATGTGGTTGACACTTAAAGAACAAAGTCAGGTTGAGGTAAGGACATGCACTTGAGTTCATTGAGGTGGTGATTTGTAGATATTAGTTCAATTTCATCAAGTGACTCATGATTCGAAGTAGAAGTTTTGAGGATTTCCGAACCGGGTTTGATGTGTCAAGAACCGGGTCATAAAACTAGGTTTTAGCCAAGATCAGTAAACAAGTTAAAAGAGAATCGGGTTTGAGTTGGTTATAACTGTCAGTTATAACGGTTTCATTCTGTTGCATAATAACCCGTTGTGAAAGCCTCGTTTCTGCAGTTTGAAACAACTTGAGTCAAAGTTGGTTACAGCTTCCTCAACTTCCAAATTCGAGCTCCAATACTTATATACATTGTAATCACTTGTAATTGCGAGCTAATTGAGATAGTTTTCACTCTGTAAACATTACACAATTGAGAGAATTAGATATCTAGGGTTTCTGTTCCAAATCAGGTTGTGATTTGGGAGTTTGCTAGATTTCTTGTTAGTTCTTGCAATTGATTGAGTAGTGGAGTGAATTGAGGTGCATAGAACCTCCGTGGATGCAGATCATCTTTGATCGAACCACGTAAAAGTCCTGAGTTCTTTATTTTCATTTTTGTTCTTGTTCTGTTTTTTGTTCGGCCGATTTCTTGATTATTTTTCATCCGAATTCTATTGATACATTTATCTTGTGTGAGTTTGAGCTGATCTTAACATTTCAAGTACCAATCGCACCTGAAGATCAAGAAAAAACAACTTTCACATGCCCGTTCGGAACATTCGCATGGAGGCGCATGCCCTTTGGACTATGCAACGCCCCTGCAACATTTCAAAGATGCATGGTTAGTGTCTTTTCTGAATTTATTGGTCATTTCATAGAGGTCTTCATGGACGAATTTAGAGTTCTCGGTACATCTTTTGTCTTGATAACTTGGTAAAAATCTTGCAACGATGCATTGAGAAAAATCCTTTGTTACATTAGGAGAAATGCCACTTTATGGTGGAACAAGGAATTGTGCTTGGCCATGTAGTTTCTAGTAAGGGAATAGAAGTAGATAGGGCTAAAATTGATATTATTTCTTCTCTCCCTTACCCCAAAAATGTGCGGGAAGTGCGTTCATTTCTTGATCATGCAGGATTTTACAGGAGGTTTATCAAAGATTTCTCAAAGATTGCTGCTCCGTTGTGCCGGTTGCTACAAAAAGATGTGGAGTTTGATATGAGCAAGGAATGCAAGTTGGCATTTGATGAGTTGAAAAAGAGATTGGTCACTCCTCCGATTATTCAGCCGCCACATTGGTAATTGCCTTTTGAACTAATGTGTCATGTTAGTGAACAAGCATTGGGGGCAGTTTTGGGATAGAGAAGAGGGAAAGTGGCCCATGTAATCAATTATGCCTCACGTACTTTGAATCCAGCTCAGATGAACTACACCACCACAGAAAAGGAGCTGCTAGCCGTTGTGTTTGCGTTAGAGAAGTTTCGGTCATACCTTGTTGGGACAAGGATCATCGTATATACCGACCATGCAGCATTGAGGCATCTCATGGCTAAGAAAGAGGCGAAGCCTAGGCTTATTCAATGGATATTACATCTCCAGGAATTTGACTTAGAGATCATCTCAGCAGGATAACTCAAGAGGAGACGAAACTGCCTCTACGAGAAAGCTTTTCGGACGAACAACTACTTGTAATGACAAACGTGAAGGTTCCTTGGTATGCCAACATGGTGAATTACTTGGTGTCCAAGCGGTTTCCTAGTGGGATGAGTAAGCCTCAAAGAGACAGGTTGAAAAGTGAATCGAAGGATTTTGTTTGGGATGATCCCTACCTTTGGAAATATGGTTCAGATCAAGTAATTAGGAGATGCATCCCCAAAGACGAAGTGCAGTCGGTGCTTAATTCTTTCCACTCATACACTTTTGGAGGCCATTTTGGGCCGAAGAGGACGGCCTACAAAGTACTTGAAAGCGGTCTATATTAGCCAACCATTTTCAAGGACACCTTCTTGTTTTGCAAAACCTGTGAGAGGTCTCAAAGGACCCTAAATGTGTCACAGAGGAATGAGATGCCCCAACAACCAATTGTTGTTTGTGAGATCTTCGACGTGTAGGGTACAGACTTTATGGGGCCATTTCCTACATCCTATGGCAATGTCTATATTCTTCTTGCAGTTGACTACGTGTCAAAGTGGGTGGAAGCCAAGGCCACCCAGACCAACGATTCAAGGGTGGTTGTGGATTTTGTGAAATCCAACGTATTTGCAAGATTTGGGATTCCAAAGGCCATCATTAGCGACCGAGGAACCCACTTTTGCAACCGAACGTTAAATCACTGTTGAAGAAGTATGGGGTTGTTCACAAAGTCAACGGTATGGCAGAGACATCAAATCGAGAGATTAAGCAGATCCTAGAGAAAACATTCCAACCAAATTGGAAGGACTGGAGCTTGCGTTTAGAAGATGCTCTGTGGGCTTATAGGACAGCGTACAAGACGCCGATAGGGATGTCTCCATATCACATCGTTTATGGAAAACCATGCCACTTGTCTGTGGAACTTGCACATAAAGCCTATTGGGCAATTTGCAAATGCAATCTAAACTTGGATGAGGCTGGAGTGCATAGGAAGTTGCAGTTACAAGAGCTCGAGGAGATAAGAAACGAAGCATTCGAAAATACTTTGTTGTACAAGGAAAAGACGAAGCAATTTCACGATGCAAGAATCTCGAGAAAGGAATTTGGGGTGGGAGATAAGGTACTCATGTACCACTCCCGACTTAAACTATTTCCGGGTAAGCTGAGGTCCTGTTGGGTTGGACCGTTTGCAGTTAAAGAAATATCACAACATCAAGCGGTGGAGTTTCAATGTTAATGGGCAACTTCTCAAGCCCTATCTTGAGAACTCACAAGGAGACAACGTGAGGGAAGAACAAGTGGAAGACTTGGAAGATCCACACATAGCATAAACGGGATTCCATCGGGCCAACGACATTAAACAAAGGCGCTTGTCAGGAGGCACCTCGACGGTATCTTTAATTTTTTGCATTTTCAAATTCATAGTTAGTTGCTCAATAAATGCCTTGTGGCATATTTGATGTTTTTGTTTAGAATTGTGCAGGTATCAATCAGAATAATCAAAAGATAGCATGGAATGGGGGTGAAGGGGACCAAAATGAAGGAAAATTGCTGGAAAGACCATCTCGGCCGAGACACAGAAGGAATCTCGGCCAAGACATCACGCAGGCCAAACAGGGCAAAATCGCTAGAAAGATATCTCGGCCGAGACACACACGAATCTCGGCTGAGATTTAAGAGAGCTCAAATTGGCCCAAATTGTTGGAGGCTTATCTCGGCCGAGACACCAAGTAATCTCGGCCAAGATCAACTTGTCCAGAATGGGGGCAAAATTGCTGGAAAGAAATCTCGGCCGAGACTCACACACATCTCGGCCGAGATTCATTGCTGAGCCAAACAAGCCTAAAATCAAGGAACGGATCTCGACCGAGACATGAAGCTCGAAATTGCATCTCGGTCGAGATTTCGCGCAGGTATAAATACCCCTGCGCGCAACAATTGGTCATTTCCTTTCCCCCTGCCCCCCCCCCCCCCAAACGCGATTTGTGCACACACACACACACTCAAAATCACCATCTACACTCAATTTCTTCCCCTAAAATTCATACCACACCTCACCCACATCACCATACACACATCTATCCAAAAAACTTTCAGATTTGGGGCGAATTCGGAGTCAGGTCGAAAAGGGCGCGAAAAAGTTCACTTCAAATTTTTTTGATTAAATCCGACCGGTAAGTACAGCTATCCCTTTCCCTTAGTCTTTTATTGATTATTATGAAATTTATTGTTAGATTAGGGGCAAATTTTGTATTAGAATAGCTACTACATTGATATTGGTTATACACAAGCTTGTTGTTGTGATTTTTTTGCCAATGTTGACATGTTTTATGCATTCTAAAACTTAATTTGTTGAGGTAGCTATTGTATTTGCATGATTGGTTAATGTGGGATGAGGATTAGGTTGAGAATCTTTGAATTTGAAGTTGAAATTGATTGTGGCATATCACCGAACACATGGCATGCATTCTTTATTGTTATCCTTTTGTAGTTTGATTTGATTGTCATGCTCGATTATTAGGTTGATTAGTTGAAATTGTGTGAAGATTAGGCAATTTTAGACTCTTGTTTATAATGAAAACAAATTGACCTATTTTTCTTGAGCATTGATCGATTTTAGTTCCAATAGGATAATAATTGGAAACGTTTGCCATATATGCAAATTGTATCAAGTTAATTGAATCATCTAATTTGTAAGTTCACGTGTGATGTTCCATGTTGATTGAATATGAGTGATTGATGTAGTGAACTTGACATTCTATTCGATTGAACTTGATGTGTAAATTGGTGATGAAGTTGTTCAATTTGGGAATTTTGATGTGTGTAATTTGTGATTGTTTGTAGGCACACAATGGAACCACCTAAAAGCCCGAAGAACACCATTCAAGAAGGCCCTTCCGGTAGGCGGGTAACACAGAAAATCCACAAAACTCAAGCCAAAGGAAAAGAGAAAGCCGTTGAGCCCACTCCAGAGGCTCCCATGCCGGACATTCCAACAACCATCACTGATAAATCCACAAAGCCAATTGATTTTAATATAGTTCTGAGCACCGAAGAACAGAGGAAGCGGTTTGACAAACTGATTAGGAGAGGGGTGTCAGCAACCCGTTATGGTGATCCAAGGATTCTGGATGACATGGGAATATGGCAGAATGTTAATGATCTTTTAGACAAAGCAGGTCTCGCCCAATGCCTAGCACCCCGCATTACATTCCTCAAGTTCGTGCTAGAGTTTTTCAGCACTCTTGAAATCGAGGAGGAGTCTCTTTCCTGCTTGACCAAGGTCCACAACATCAAGTTCCAACTTCTGAATGAGGAAAAGACACTGAGCTATGACAATCTGAGAAATATATACGGCTTTAAAAGGCCAACTATTGGCAATGGAAATGAATTGAAAGAGTTTGACGTGCAACAATTCTGGGGACAAATCACTGCCGCCCCTGGAATAGTTGCACCCCAGGCTTGCGTCCCGAGGAGCTCCAGGTTGATTTCCATAAGAAGCCCGGTCGTAAAGTATTTGCAGAAGTTGTTGAGCTCCACCATCTGTGGTAGGAAAGAGATCAGTTCTCCTCTATTATACGAGATGGAGATCTTATGGGCTATTGTGGACAGAAGGTTGAGGGACTTTCCGTGCGACATGATATTGAGCTTTTAGAAGATAGTCAAGGAATTGAGGACAGAACAGAAGAGAGAAACAAACGTTCCAAACCCGATCTACTATGGGGCTCTGATTACCCCCATCCTCGAGCGTTACAATGTACCCCTCCTAGAGTACACACCCATCATCACTGACTATTATTTAGACTGGGAGGAGATGGAAAATATGAGAATTGCCATGCTCGGGTACCAAGAGGGAACATCGGGTCCGGCTGTCCCCTATGTCCTCCAGAATGTGGGACCATACCTTCGTTTCCCAAACCCCAGTCTGACCTACATCGAGCGCCTGGAGAATAGCATGCCAAACATGGCGGTGAGCTCGGAAGATCATTTAAGAGAATTACGGGATCCGACCAGCGCCGAGTTAACACGCTACCAGAGGGGGAAGAAGCCACGGACTGTGGCAAGGGAGATGAGTACGGGGACTGCAGAAGGGAGCAGTCAGCCAAGCAGGAAGACACCGACATCTGCCATGTGGTCTCGGGCCGAGATTCGGGAAGAGCACAGTGACTGGCTGAGCAGTTTAGAGTCGAGCACGCAAGACATCAAAGCTGAGATCAGTGCAATGAGGGGAGATGTCCATCAAATGAGGGAGGAAATGAAGGAAATTAAAGAGAGTCGGAATAAGTTACTAGCCTTGTTCAAAAGCATCCAAGGATGTTTTACTGGCTCGAGCCCTCGAGACGTCAGGGCTTCCAAGTTGCTGTGAGTAGAGCACCAAGAATGCCTTACTCGTTTCTTCACAAACTTAGTTGAAAACTAAGTTTGGGAGGGGGAGGGGGAGAATAGGTGGTGAGACACTCTTGGCCGCTCGAATTCTCGACCCCCCTTATCCCTCCTTTCTGTTTCCTTATGACCATTGACTGTTTTGGATTGTATTATTGGCCCGTGTGCTTCTTTTCTGAAACTTGCTCATTTTGGTTTGACGACCTGTGTGTCGAGTAAATTTGAATGATTGCCTTTGGTAGCTTTCTTGGATGTTTCTGTTTAACTATGACTTTGGTGGGCCTGTGAGCCTTTGCTGATCTTTTGGTGATTTATGAGCATTATTGTTGGTATTTTGCACATTTAGGAATAATGATTTTATTAATTTATTTATTTTTTTTTTTTTTAAAGAATTGGGTTGAATTAGATTGAATAATATGGTTAAATTCGACGAGCACAAACTTGTACTCCTCTTTTACACAAACTTAGCTTCCAACTAAGTTTGGGGAGGGGTGGGATTCGTACAAGTTGGCAGCTCGAGAAAGCAATTGGACTAGTTTAGGAAGGAAAATTGTGGCGTTAATTAATGATGAAAAGAAAAATTTCGAACAAATATTTTTGGAAAGAAGCACATGGTAGAGCATGATAGGCTTTTTGAAAAAAAATTGAGCATACACTCAAAACTTTTGATCAAAAAAAAAAAAAAAAAAAATTGCAACCAAGTGAGTCTTTGAGCCTAAAGCATACTCCCATTTTTGGAGTAAAATCAAATTTTCTTTCGGTGCAAAAATTCGTTGAATGTATGCAATTTTCTCTAGAACTTGCCCTAATTCTATACCTTTGAATAAGTCGTTATGTGTGGTGACAATGAAAATGATTTTAGGCATTTCTTGATTTAAGCCCTTTTCAAAAGCTTGAAAACAATTCCTTTTGACAAAAAATATACAAATTGTCCCTAGTTAGCCCTTTGAGCTTAAGCCTTTTTTTTTTATACCCAATACTACAAGCTAATTTCCCTTTCATTTAGCCTTTGAAACCCAAATGGACTATTGAGTATGAGGGAGGCGGTTGGAAGGTAGTTAGTTTGGAAATTTGGATCGAATTTCGGTAAACTAGTGGAAAACGAAGAAGGGTGAAAGAAAACACGTGAAATAGGCTAGAATCAAGAACATTAACCTCTCCATAATTTGTAATTAGTCATGTTAAAAAAAACGAGAAAAAGTCGAAAAAACCAAAAAAACAAAAGAAAGATGAAGTGTATATACCATTTTTAGTATATTCTTTTAGAATTGGAGAGGCTAGTGAAAATCACATCATTTTGTGATCACAATCCCTTGGTTAGAAAAGTCTTAATAAACACATTTTATGTGAGGATTGATAAATATGGGAGATGTACCCGGGAATAAGGTGAAGAAGTCGAATCTTAAGGTCGACTCGATTGGGAATTGAAAGAGTGAGGTTGAGTGACAAATGTTTGAGGGGTAGTGCATGACTCATTTAGTCCATTTTATAATCACTTTTACCTAAATTTTGTCTGACCTTACCCCAAGCCAACATTACAACCCATATAAAGACCTAATTGATTCATTATCATGCATGTCAAGTACAATTTCGGGTTTAGATGATTGGCAAGCCTATGGTAGGCGTTGTATGCATTTCAATGCGAGTGTAAACACTACCCTTTTTAATGCACTCGAGAGAGAGATATACACTCACCCGGTGAGGATCTTAAGTTAAAAGTGTTGTGTCTTGAGAGTAGTGGATCTAGTCAATCACATATGCTCACTATTATCATGCTCACTTCATCTTTTCACGGAAACTCTCTGAAATCAAATGCCACTAAAATCTTCCCTAAACACGTGTCCTTTTGTCTTTCTCTTTATTGTTTGGGATGAACAAGTTCTAAGTTTCGGGAGATTTGGTACACGTGTCCCGTGCACGCACTTTAGGGCACTTTTAGTGCCATTTTAATGTGCATAATCACGTGTACTTAGTGCTTTTGTATTCTCATGGGCAAAATAATGTGTTTGTGTTGTTTATGTGTTAAAACAGGTGCAAAAGGATCGAAAAAAGCATCAAACGATCGAGGCAACAAAGGACAGGGCTGAAAGTTTGATCTCGGCCGAGACAGGATGCAAATCTCAGCCGAGATGACTCCCCAGGGAAATCCTGAGATTTTGAGAAACTGAAGATCTCGGCCGAGACAGGTGTTGCATCTCGGCCGAGATGACTCTCCAGGGAAAAAATAGAAATTCAAGAGATTAAGATCTCGGCCGAGACACAATTGCATCTCGGCCGAGATCAGCCCTCGATGCATAAGCTTAAAAGCCCCTCTTTCACGTCTCGGCCGAGACACACTTGCATCTCGGCTGAGATTCTTTGCCCTGTTTTAAATTTCAGAACACGATTTTGCGTACTTTTTGCCAGCACTTTTCTCTTTTATATATATATATCCTCCCATTCAAATTTACCCCATCTTTGGCACGAATTTGGAGCACTTTTCAACCACCATCACTTACAAGGAGGTGAGAAAGGAAAGAAGGAGTCATCTCATCTTCCCCATTGATCAACCTTGGGTTTTATCATTCTATTTTCATGATTTCTTATATTTTCTTTAAATTTCTGTTAGTTTTGGGTAGAATGGGTGAGTAGCACCCCATTTTTTACCCTTGATCATGTTGAACCTTGATTGAAGATGAATATGTGATTATTGACTTTTGGTGTTACCCTTTTTATTCAATTTAAATGTTCTTTAATGCTTGTTTGAATTATCTCATGCCTAGATGCTTGTTTTAGAATTGATCACCCTTTAGGAAGCATTTATTGTATGTTGCTAGAGATTGGAATTCACTTTCCGTGATTGTTGAAGTTTCAATCTCCCTTAGTAGTAAACAATGCTGGATATCATTGGTGACATTATAGAGTTGGCCTCTAAACCCGATCGATTCGAGGTTTATGCCTTATTTGTCCCGTTGTTCTAATTCGTGATTATCCAATATCAATTAGTGTGAAAAGAGCTTGTTTGGATTACTAATTGATTTGGGTAGGGATAAATCGATAAGCGGACCTTCGATTTATCCACAATTAAGGAACAACACAATTTAGATAAGCGAACTTTGTAGATTGTGGGATAAGGGTTTAAATTGCATTAAATTGGGGCATCAACAATAATCCATAGGTAGTCGGATTCAAGGGGATACTAGATCGAGGGTAGACCTTTTTAATATATTAAAAAAAATCGAAAATATTTGCTTGTTGTCTTTATTTGATCCTTTGATTAATCTAAAACACCAAAAATATCTATTGCTTTTCTAGATTGGTAGTTGGTACTTGGTAGAATTTATTTGTTAGACTCAATCAAACCCCCGCTCCCCCCAATTTACTTGTTTATGTTTATTGCTTTTATTCCAACTTAAATCACTAATTGCTTGAAGTATTTGAATCAACACTTTGTTCTTCGTGGGATCGGCTCGGACATACCACTTTATCGTCCTTTACCTAGTAAAGTCGGTAAAGTTCGAAACTTAATTTAATTATTCTAATTTGGTAGGGCAAACGGTTCAACGACGCATTTGTTTTCCTACCTACCACCACACATTGAAATGTAACCGGCTATTAACTAAGAAACAAGTTAACAGTGAGAGTGACATACTTGTCCAGATTCCGACCGGTGAAGTGTAGGCACAATTAATGAAGATGAAGATATATTTAGATATTGTTACATTTATTAATTAGAATTTGATATGTTTTGATTTTATCTTTGATTTGTTAGGATATCTTATGATTTGTTTCTTATTTAGATTAGATTAGTTTCTTAGGCTCAAGTTAATCTGCTAGTATAAATAGGGATCTTCTCTATTATTTTAGATAGTTGGTTTTGATATGAAATTATAAAAACGGGTGTTATTCCCGGTTTGTGTTTCTTTCTGGGTATTCTTAGAATCAACGGATTTAGACCCGTTATCTTCCACACTTCTGCTTGTATCAGTTAGTAATCAGAGACTAGTTATGATCCTCGATGGTGGTTCCGAGATGTCAACTAGTTCTTCATACTATTTTTTATGAGGAGTTACATGAAGACAATTTTATGCAAATCCGCCAACAAATCAACTTGTTGGCAATTAATCATGGTGGTTATGATGGACCACCAATTTTCGATGAGGAATTGGATGTCAATACGACGTTAATTGACGATCTATTTTTTTCCATCTTGTGAATCCTTCTCGGATGTGATTGGTGATGTTGGCTATGATGGCCCACCAATTTTTGACGAGAAGATTGTATCCGACGAGAAGTTTGATGATATAATTTCTTACAAGGAAATTGTTACTACTTGTGTTGAAGTTGTTCATGGTGGTTATGATCTACGGGCAATTTTTTATGATGAGAAGACAAATGAAGAATACGTTGATCTGTTTTTGGATGGATTTGTCTTCAAGACTAAAGCACTTTCGATCACTTCCATGGTTGTGGATGTTGCATTTATTTTTCAGATTTTTGCTCATTTGGTCTACAATTTCATAAATGTTATTGTTGCTCCTTAGATGCTTGAGTAAAAAGATGTTCCGGCTCGTCTTCGCACATACACGACCTACACGATTCGAGGACAAATCACTTTCAGGAAGAGGAGAATGATGAAGATAAGATTAGAAGATTTGATTAGATATATTACTTATTAGTAATATTAGATTTGATATTATATATCTTTAAGAATATTTATTTTGATTTGTTTCTTATTTAAATTAGATTAGTTTCTTAAGGCCCAAGTTAATCTATTAGTATAAATAGGGATTATCTCTATTGTATTGGATAGTTGATTTGATATATTGATATAAGAAAACGGGTGTTATTCCTAGTTTGTGTCTTTTTCCGGGTATTCTTAGAATCAACGGATTTAGACCTGCATATTATTGTTCTTCCACGCTACTGCCTGCATCAACAATGCCATCCAGGTGGGCATGCATATATAATTAAATTTCTTGTTTTTTAAATAATTTTATCCAGCGAGTCTAAAACTCACGTTTTCCAGAATAACGTCTTTCAGGTGATGGTTGTTGAGGGTCCGGAACGGTGATTATGACTAAGTGACTCGTAGGAATTTTATTTATGCTTTTTATAATTTAGCTTTGTAAGGGGATATTGGATAAGGCATTTTCATAATAACTAACGGCGGATAGTAATAATAATTCGGATGATGATTTATCTTTTATGATCACTTATGTATGTATTAAATTTGGTTAAGCTTCAGCTACAATTTCTTACCTGTGTGCTCAGTTGCAATTAAGTAAGCGGAAAGGATAATAACTCAAAATGTACGAAAGAAGAAGAAGGAAAGAAAGAAAGGAAAAACATGATCCCGATTTTTTAATTAACTTTATAAATAGTGCTCGAGTTCTTTAAATAGAATTGGACGCTACAAAATCTCTTCTTCTGAAGACTAGTATTGATGGAGGGAACAACACCTGAAGCACAACACGAGTACATACACTTTAAACAAGTCATGTACAGTAAGATGCAGAGGTATACTGATGAAGACCCTGATCGAGCAAGGAGAAAAGGGGATCGGGAGAAAGAAGACGGAGAAGAGGAAGATACCATCAAAGAAAGCCTTAGCAACAATACCATTCTCAACAAAGGTGAAGAAGGTAGCTTACTGCAAGGGTAAATCATACAATACTTTTACTTCCTTAATGGTGTAAGATGTTTTGCTTTCGGCCTGAAACTCAGTGATGTAACTGTAGTAGATATAATCATCTAATGAAACAGTTATTGTCTTACTGCTAAAAGGAATACAACTTGTAATCTTGTATCATATGTTGTCTAGTTCCCTTTTTATGGTTAACTGGTTCAACTAATAGTTTGTTATCATGTGACTTTAAGTGTTACTTTGCTTATAGTTTTGACATCATAAAAAAGGGAGCCTGTTGCGAAATTTATGTATTATTTTAACGATACAAAATTAAATTGTAGTAGGAACTAGTTATCTCAAATACTGTATAATCTATTGTAATAGATAGAGCTAGTTTCTAAGTAAAAAACACAACTTAAAGGATAACCATTAGCAGCAAATAACAAGGGAAGTCCGTTGTAGGAAGTAAGGCTTAGTGGCTATAAGAAGAGTACATCAGTAGTCCGCGTAAGAGAAAAATACATACAACAAAGTGATAAGCGTCAAAATGATTGTATTCTACATACATTTTATGTTCATATTTTGGTTGAAATTACATTTATTTAACGTGTCTAAGTCCAAAAACATGCAAAAATGTATTCTCAGGTCAATTTTCCTTATTTTTATGAGGCCTTTCTAAGTCATATTTGTAGGTTAATGAAATTCGAGAAACCAAGTAAGCCATCTTCACACATTGTTTGTTCTAGCACGTATTTTAAGGCTCAAATAGGCTCCAATCAAGCCCAAGCCTAGGTCAAATTGAAGTTTTTTTAGTCACGAATAAAGTTTGGGAAGGAACCGAGATGAGAAATAAAAAAGAAGAGGCCTAAAACAAAGATGGAAGACGACGACGCTCAAAAAAGAGATTGTCTAACTACCTTAATCGATATCGCCACTGGTACCGACACCGGTAGTTAGGACGGTAGTATCGGGCATCAAGTTTAGTTTTTGGGCCCTTTTGGATACCGCACCGGTATGACTAGGTGATATGACTCGCGAGTCACTCATCAAGTTACCTTATTGCAGTTTAGTTTTTCTATCGTATCTTCGTTATTCGATGTCTGATTCCAATGGTTAAGCTGCAACGGAAAGCTAACAAATAGATATAAACTTTGAAAAATAAATTGAGATCCAATTCCAAACTGTTTGCTCCATATTTTACACAAAAAGGTGAAACACTTACAGCCGATACCAACTCAGGCACCCCTTAAGTTCTACTTTTATATATTTGCACTTTGACCCCTTGTTTTAGGCTTATTTTTATCCGAATACTTCTAAGCTTGGGGGATAGATTGGGTCTATAAATACCTGTCTCCTCCCTCTTCTTTTCTAACTTTCTCTCTCTTACTTTAATTTCCAAAATTTTCTTAGCTTCTTTTGTGATCTTCTTTTAAGCTTGAAATTAGGTTTTGCTTCTCCTTAAGAGAAGTCAACAACTTTAGTGTAAAAGAACTTGTGGACCGCTTGACTCTTATAATGATGAACTTTGATGTAGTAGTTCCTCCGAACAATCTCGAATACTAATAATTTCTTTCTCTTAATATTTTCCTTCGATTATGTTGACGATTTGCTTTATTTTGTCGATTATTGTTGTTTCTTTGATGATGTGTGAGTAGTTCACTTATTTCCCGAGGTTAAGGAGTAACAAAAACCTCGGGGTTAATGAATTGATTATTTGAATGTACAAGTAGTTGTGGGGTTGATAGACTTAGGGTTGTTGGATTTATTTAGTGTCTTGTTCATGTTTGTGCTAAGTGTTAGGGTTTATGGGCCTTGAATCGAGATTCTATATCTTTGACTTCCCTAATACCCAAAAATACACTATTTAGACTCTTCATAAGTGTAAGGAGAGCTATGATTTGAAGAGGGATTAGGTTTAAGTAAGCTTATTTTGAGAGATAAATTTGCTTTGTTCTTGAGTAGTTAACGATTCGAACATCGGTCTTCAGCGTGAGGATTCATGGTGTATTGGCCTCTACATTGTAAGAGTAGTTAAATGATGCAATTTTTCTAACCCTTTGTGCTACTGCAAGTATATGGTGCTACTGTAGTAGAACGTAAGCAATGTTGATCCCACAACGACTATTACTAAGACACAAGGAGGGAACTAATGGGCATTTCTGGTAGGCCGTATATCTCTCTTAGCGTGTGTAGAATCAATGTGTAAGATCTGCTTTACAACTGAAAAGTAATGCCAGCCGGTGAGTCACCATATATCGAGCCCGACAGTTAGATCTCGAAGGTGCTCAGGAATTCAAGAGTAATGAGCCAATATGTGTGTTGAGTTTGCATCAACTTCATCCATCGAACACGGTTGATCAATCTCCCACATCATTGTGGATACCCATGGCTCTGGTGATGTTATTATCTGAGTACCTAGTTGGTACAACATTCTTGGTCACCAAGTTCTTCCATCTAGCTCGATGCTCCCGCCTCTCCAAAACTATATCATAGAGATGGCTATCAAGCAAATCCATTATGTTCTCTGGCACCGGTTTCGGGATAGGTTCTATTTCCACCACTTTTTTGTTTTCTTTATCCTAATGAGTTTTATTAGGCATATTGAGTTCCTACACACAACACACTTTCACTAAATCAAATCACTGATAAGCAATTTGCAACAATTAAAAAATTTATCCATTTTCTAAGTAATCAACAAGGTTATTAGAGAAAATTCACATAATATGCTCAATTCAAACTAAATTAATCAAGAACTACCTATATCACATGGTAAAACAACAATATTAAGCAAACCCTAATCAACGCTATCACCAAATTCTGTGGAGTGATTATTGTATTGTTCTGTGTCCTCGCCATACCAAACAACTCCCTAAGCATTTCATTCGTAGTCATATTATCTGGTAATTCCACCATCTCTTTTGCCAAGTTTCTCCTTGTCCTGCGTCTACGGAAGTTGCTTCAATTTCAAGGTCAAAGGGGACAAGAGTACTCTTTCCTTTAGACCGGGTGTGCATGCACTTCTTGTGATCACAAACAAAGATAGCAAGGTAAAAAAAAACATAAATATTACTGAATTAAAATGCTGAAAATAAATCTCTAGTCTAACCCTGAACTATTTATCAAGATAAAAATTAACATAGTTATCAATCCTCGGCAACATTGCCAAAAACTTGACATATTTTTTTCTAACCCTAGTGTTACCGCATCTAGGTGGTGCTACTGTCATAGAACGTGAGAAAGGTCGATCCCACAAGGTTTGCTACTTATATTTAGCACCCCGGACGGAATAATCTAGCTCTATGTAGACTCTCGAATAAGGATAATTGTTGTGATTAAGCTAAAATTAAAATTATAAAGAAAACAAATAAACAAGTAGAATGCTCAAAGATGGAAAGAAAATAACGATTGGGAAGAAATCAAGTATTAAACTAAATACATGTTCTTATTAGCCAATCACCACTCTAGTTATCCCTCCTCTCAGATGATGCTAACGTGTTGATTACGTACGAATAATTACCCTCTCGGGCTAACTATCACATACGTAACTCCAGAGGGATCCTAAGACCAATGCCTACACAAATACCCCACTCCTCTCAGACAATTATTGATACCTATGCTATGTGCTTAGTAATCTTTCACATTTTTATTGCTACTTTCTTGTACACTCATATGCGCAAACTCAAATCTCAATATTGCTAAACTTATGCTGAAAAATTGATTTAGACAGTTCACATGAATAAGCCTCCTCGTGGACATAATAATCTTATATACTACCTCTGTCAAAGATTGTGCGCTTGCAACCTGGAACAAATACTTTTTAGAATATATTTCAAGATAAGTTCACAAAGTCCACTGGCAGCATGACCCACTCCTTAAAGCATCATGGATTGTGCATCAGACTAAGCAACAAACAGTCAACAGAAGGGACAAAGCAGCCAACAAGTCAGCGATTTCAAATTCAAAATTAGCCAGTAGAGAGAAAAAACATTCTTGTATTGACTATGCAATAAACTTAAGACACGTATCCTAACAAAAGTTGTGGATGTTAGTTCAATTTCATCAAGTGACTCATTATATGAAGTATAAGTTGTGAGGATTTCAGAACCGGGTTTGGTGTTTGAAGAACCGAGATATAAAATTGGGTTTGAACTCAGTTCAGTGAAGAGGTTAAAAGGGAACCGGGTTGAGGGTGGTTATAACCGTCGAATACAACGGTTTTTTAATCTGTTGCAAAACAAACCGTTGTAAAAGCCCCGTTTCTGCAACTTGGAGTAGTTGAGTCAAAGTTGGTTACTGCTCTCTCATCTTCTAGATTTGAGCTTCGTTACTTATATACATTGTAATCACTTGTAAATGCGAGCTAATTGACATAGTTTTCCCTCTGTAAACATTACGCAATTGAAAGAATTAGATCTCTAGGGTTTCTGTTCCAAATCAGGTTGTGATTTGGGGTTTGCTAGATTTCTGGGTGATTCTTGTAATTGATTGTGTAGTGAAGTGAATTGAGGGGCATAGAACCTCCGTGGATGTAGATCATCTTGGATCGAACCACGTAAAATCCCTGAATTCATTGTTTCATTTCTGTTCTTGCGCTTGAATATTGTTTGGCCATTTCTTGGTTGTTTTCATTCGAATTTTGTTCATTTATCTTGTGTGAGTTTGAGCTGATCATAACAAGTGGCGCCGTCTGTGGGAAGCATTCTCACGCAAGAAGAAGGAAAGGATGTCAGGAATGAAGATGGATTTGGATAAATTCTCAGGGAAGAATAATTTCTATTTGTGGAAAATCAAGATGAAGGCAATCCTGGTGCAGAATGGGTTGGTAAATGCTCTCAAACCAGAAAATGAGTGGGTAGAGACTGAGAAACCTAAATATGCTGATATAGACCAGAAGGCATTGAGCCCGATCATTCTGTGTCTTGGTGATAAGCCTTTGAGGGAAGTTTCGAGGTGTCTGAATGCAATTGAGGCCTGGAACAAACTGGAGGATCTCTATCAACCCAAGTCAGTTTCAAACAAACTATTTCTCAAGCAGAGGTTACTGGCTTTTAAGACGGTGGATGAAAAGGAAATTTTTGATCAACTAGATGAGTTTACAAAGCTTCTTGATGAACTGGAGGATCTTGGGGTAACCATGGAAGATGATGACAACGCTCTGATGGTGCTAAATGCTTTACCAAAATCTATGGAGAGTTTCAAGGACACTCTGATGTTTGCCAGGCAGGATAAGTTGAGTTATGACTCAATTATTACTGCCCTCAAGACCAAATGTTTGCAGAATCAGGGAGACAAGAAAGTAACTTAATCTAGTGAAGGATTAAACATTAAGTTCAGAAGAAACTACCAAAAGAAGAAGGGCCAAACCTCAAAGAACTTTAAGAGTGGCAATAATGTTCAGAAGAAATCTGGAGAATGGGTAGAAAACAGGAAGTGCATCAAGCGTAAGCAAATTGGGCACCTAAAGAAGGATTGTCCATAGAAGATGAAGAAGAAGGAAGACCAGGGCGCTGAAGCTGCTACAGTTGAACATGAAGAGGACACCCCAGAAGTCTTGAATGTTACTGAGTCAAAAATGGAGATGGAGTGGGTATTCGACACTGGTTGCTCTATCCATATGTGTCCTCATGAAGAATGATTTCAGAATCTCAAGAAAGAAGATGGAGGGTGTGTATTGCTAGGAAATGATCAATCCTGCAGAGTTCAAGGCATTGGATCAATAAACATCAATATGTTTGATGGAATTACAAGAACAATCATCAATGTGAGGTATGTACCTGGTCTTAAGAGAAACTTAATCTCTTTAGGATCTCTCATTGCTACTGGGTGTGAATTCAAGTCAGTTGATGGTCAGTTACACATAACCAAAGGGAACAAACTGGTGATCAAAGGAAGACAACATAATGGTCTGTTTATTTTGATGGGAAAACCTGTGGTTGGTTGTGTGGGAAACATTCTAGGAAAGAATGAATTGACACTGTGGCATAAAAGGTTAGGGCACATTGGGGAAAGAGGACTAAAAGAATTATCCAAGAAAGGCATAATTGGAGAAATTGGAAACCAGACACTTGAATTCTGTGATAAATGTGCATTAGGCAAATCACAGAAGTTGCCTTATACTAAGGTGATACACATTACTCAAGAACCTCTAGATTATGTTCACTCAGATATCTGGGGACCATCCACAACTGAAACTCATGCAGGAGGAAGATATTTTATGTCTGTTATTGATGATTTCAGTAGGAAAGCGTGGGTGTTTCTTTTAAGAAACAAAAGTGATGCCTTCACTAAATTCAGGACATGGCTAGTTCAGATGGAAACTTTAAGGGGTGAGAAACTCAAGCATTTGAGAACAAACAATGGCTTAGAGTATCTATCTACGGAGTTTACAAATTTCTGTGATGAAAGAGTAATTACAAATCATAGAACAGTTCCAATGAATCCTCAACAAAATGGAGTTGCCAAAAGATTTAACAGAACTATACTTGAAAGAGTGAGATGTATGTTGATTGATGCTGGACTTCCGAAGGTCTTTTGGGGAGAACCAATCAATACAGCATGTTATTTAATCAACTTATCACCTTCATCCTCTCTAGGGTTCAAAACACCAGAAGAAGTGTGGAGTGGTAGAATTCCAAGTTATGCAGGTCTGAAGGTGTTTGGATATCTGGCTGATACACATATGAAGTCAGACAAACTTGATCCAAGAGCATACATGTGTGTGTTTTTGGGGTATCCAGAAGGAATAAAAGGATACAGGTTATGGTGTTTGGAACCTGGGAATTAGAAATCAAACTACTGAAGTAGAAAGACTATCAGTTCAGGTGGAGACTCAGATAGATTCTAATTCCCAAAGAGATGAGAACTTGGGTGAACACTCAAGTGACAGCTCATCAGAAGAAGAAGATGTGCAATCCAGAAATACAAATCTAAGAAACTATAGTATTGCCAGAGATAGACCAAGGACGCAAATTCAAAGACCAGACTTCTATGGGCAGGCTGGGAGTGTACATTATGCATTGAGTATTGCTGAAGACATAGAACACCAGGAACCACAGAACTTCAAAGAAGCAGCCAGTGGTGGTGAAAGTGAGTACTGGGTTAGTGCCATGGTGGAAGAAATGGAATCCCTGGAAAGGACTGGTACTTGGAAACTATTTGATAAGCCTAAAGGTCAAAATTTGGTAAGTTCCAAGTGGATATATAAGAAGAAAATTGAAGCTGGAGACTCAGAAAGGATAAGATATAAAGTAAGACTGGTGGCAAGGGGTTTTACTCAGAGGGAATGTATTGATTTCAATGAGTTTTTCTCTCCTGTGGTGAAACATTGTTCTATAAGACTACTGTTGTCAAAAGTAACACAAGAAGATATGGAGTTGCAGCAATTAGATGTTAAAACTGCATTTTTGCATGGTGACTTGGTTGAGAATATATATATGAAACAACCTGAGGGTTTTGTGATTCCTGGAAATGAAGAGAAGGTATGTTTTCTCAAGAAATCATTGTATGGGTTGAAACAAAGTCCGAGGCAGTGGAATAAAAAGTTCAATGAGTTCATGTTAAAGGCAGGTTTTATTAGAAGTTCGTATGACAGTTGTGTATACTTTGATAAGAGTACTAGTGTTGATCCTGTGTATCTGTTGCTATATGTGGATGACATGCTTATTGCAAGTAGGAGTAAGCATAAAATATACTTGCTGAAGAAGAAGTTGAGTTATGAGTTTGACATGAAAGATTTAGGATATGCAAAGAAGATTTTGGGAATGAGTATAATTAGAGATAGGATTGCTGGAAGTCTATGGTTGTCTCAGAAGCATTATCTTCAGAAAGTGGTGGAGAGATTTCAGATGCATGAGGCCAAAGCATTGAGTATTCCAGTAAGCCAACAACTTAAATTTTCAAAGGAGTAGAGTCCTAGAACAGCAGAAGAAGTGAGATACATGAGAAATGTGTCATATGCAAGTGGTGTTGGAAGCTTAATGTATGGCATGATCTGTAGCAGGCCAGACTTGGCATATTGTGTATCTTTGGTTAGTAGGTATATGTCAAATCTAGGGAAAGCTCACTGGGATGCTTTGAAGCAGGTGTTGAGATACTTAAAAGGAACAATTAATCTGGGGTTAAGATTTCAGAAACAGGAAAATGTGTCTATTCCATTGGTAGGATTTGCAGATGCTGATTTTGCAGGAGATATTGATACCAAAAGATCAATTACAGGATATGTGTTTACTCTATATGGTACTGCAGTAAGTTGGAGGAGTGTACATCAATCTGTAGTAGCTTTATCTACCACATAAGCTGAATATATAGCATTGACAGAAGCAATCAAGGAAGCTGTGTGGTTGAAGGGGATCCTTAAGGATCTAGGAATTAAGCAGGAGTGTGTGACCATATTTTGTGATAATCAAAGTGCACTTCATCTGGTAAAACATCTGGCTTTCCATGAAAGGTCCAAGCATATAGATGTCAGGTTACATTTTCCAAGGGATGTGATAGATGCAGGGTCTGTGGAGGTTAAGAAAGTTCATACTAATGACAATGCTGCTGATTTCTTAACCAAAGCAGTGTCTGGGAACAAGGTAGTGCATTGCTAGAGCCTGATTAGGCTTGAACAATGTGGTTAATATTCAAAGAACAAAGTCAGGTTGAGGTAAGGATATGCACTTGAGTTCATTGAGGTGGAGATTTGTGGATGTTAGTTCAATTTCATTATGTGACTCATTATATGAAGTATTAGTTATGAGGATTTCAGAACCGGGTTTGGTGTTTGAAGAACCGGGATATAGAACCGGGATATAAAACCGGCTTTGAACTCATTTTAGTGATGAGGTTAAAAGGGAACCGGGTTGAGGGTGGTTATAACCGTCGAATACAACGGTTTTTTAATCTGTTGCAAAACAAACCGTTGTAAAAGCCCCGTTTCTGCAACTTGGAGCAGTTGAGTCAAAGTTGGTTACTGCTCTCTCATCTTCTAGATTCGAGCTCTGTTACTTATATACATTGTAATCACTTGTAAATGCGAGCTAATTGACATAGTTTTCCCTCTGTAAACATTACACAATTGAGAGAATTAGATCTCTAGGGTTTCTGTTCCAAATCAGGTTGTGATTTCGGGTTTGCTAGATTTCTGGGTGATTCTTGTAATTGATTGTGTAGTGAAGTGAATTAAGGTGCATAGAACCTCCGTGGATGTAGATCATCTTGGATTGAGCCACGTAAAATCCCTGAGTTCATTGTTTCATTTCTGTTCTTGCGCTTGAATACTGTTCGGCCGTTTCTTGGTTGTTTTCGTTCGAATTTTGTTGTTCATTTATCTTGTGTGAGTTTGAGCTGATCATAACAAAAGTGATAGCAGCCGCAATGATTTTGTCCTACTCTCCCAGCAAAAGGACAACAACTACTCTTTGCCATACAAGATCATTAAATGTTGACAAGAATCTCTTTATCCTTCAACAAAGAGAAACCTACCATTGTAATATAGAAAATTGAAGACGAAGAAGGGTAGTTATGCATACAAGAGAATTGAAAAAATTCAAGCATACTTCTAAAGTGCTACGAAAACTCTCAAGCATCTAAGAAGCAAACTCTCAAGAAGCTCTCTCTCAATCCCAATCTTTTTCACTAAACTTAGCTCGTCTCTGAAATTGTTCAAAAATGTTTAGAGTCAATGTCAAGTTGAAGAAATCACTTTAACCTATCTCTTTGAGTACTATAACAAGGAGTATTTTGTTGAATCAAGGATTCAAGCTAGAATAGTGTAGTCCCAAAGAACTAGTAAAACTAGAGTTTTAGCCATCCGAGGATGGGCAAGAATTAGCTTTAGGTGGCGAGGTGAGACTCTAGCATCGTGTAACTAAGATTATACTGTGTGAGAAACTTAGTAAATTTTCACTGTGTGAGTGAAGCATCGACGCAGAAGGATGAAGCATCGACGCAGAAGGATTACTCCCACATTCAAACCGATGTAATTTGTGCATCTCTATTTCCCTTATCTTGACTTTTTTTATTTTGTGGCACATATTATTTATGTTTTCATTGATTTGAATATTGTTGTACTTATATTGCTGTGTGTAAAACCCATTAGGCATTGCTAGTTGTAAGTCTCGTAAAAAGATATGCAGAGTGTTCAGTAGGAACTTACTGTTTTAAGCTTTTCTGTAAGAACTATTTTCTTACAGCTGACAACAAGTTACTACTTACCATTTTAGAAAGAAAAATTGATAAAGGCCAGAGGTTATTCACCCCCCTCTAAAGCTCTACCACTTGGGACCAATAATTGATTTGCTCATATTTTGGGGCTTTCATCAGAAGAATACTGATAAATCCGATATCAAATATTTTGGCATGCTATTTGTCCAACATAATATCGATATATTTATTTACTGGATTTAAATATGTATAGATTTAGATCTAGTAGTTTTGAGTTGTTTCATATTTCTTTATGTTGTATTAATTGTTTCTTGTCAATCAATGTTGGTTGATTCCATCAAATTAATGAAGACGTAGCGGTCCCATGATATTGAGATGGAATATGCCTAAGATAAGAGAGGACCTATCATCATAACTCTTGTAAATTATGATAGTATAGACGAGGTATGGGTGTTGATAGCGCAAATAGGGTGGAATGGGAGGAGACTGATCTCTTAGTCTACGAAGTATAGGATTCAGTAGACTTGGAACCGACATGTATTCATCTATCTTATGTTAAGGATTCGTTTTTAAGGGTGAACAAATTCATATGAGGACCCAACATTATTGGGCTAGGGAGTTCCTGATAAGATTAGGTACAGAGACAGGGATGTGAATTCACATTTTCTTTTTTAGTGGGATTAGACGGGGATGGGATTTGCGATCCCCTCCCCATCCCTACCCAGAAAAATCCACATTGGGATTCATCCCGATGAAGCAAACGTGGTT
The DNA here is from genome assembly GCA_958295605.1 of Ajuga chamaepitys. Classification (NCBI taxonomy): domain Eukaryota; kingdom Viridiplantae; phylum Streptophyta; class Magnoliopsida; order Lamiales; family Lamiaceae; genus Ajuga; species Ajuga chamaepitys. The sequence continues at coordinate 35,684,603 of OY282499.1, read as the reverse complement.
TTTCCATTCCCCAATTTTTTTTTTTTAATTACGAGAATTATATATACATATGTGCAACTAGTTACTTTAAATATATGTTGCTTTTATGTATGTTGCTTTTATGTAACTAATTTGTTCCTTTAAGAATCTCAATGTATACATACATGATTAATGTTGTTACTTTATTTTATTTTATTTTTGAAGTATTTATTTTATTTTTGTTTATTGTTGTATATTTACCGTGTTATTATTTTTGAACTCGGCATTACTTTCGGCTATAAAATAAATAAATTGAGATATATAAAGTAGAATATGGGAATGTTCTTCTCCACAGTTATCCACGTTCCCGCAATTGGGAATTGCCATCTTTGGCCCACATTATTCAACCAGGGTATTAGGAAAGTATGGTATTCGAGGTGGGGAATAGAGATGGGAATGGGATGCTCAATACCATCCTCGACCTTCCTCATTGCCACCTCTATCCATTTTCATTTGTAGTCTTTGGCTTATTTCTTCCTTCTATTCTTTGCCGCTGGCAATACCTCTTTCAAATACATGATTTCATCCCTTTTCACTGAACGACATCCTTTTGTCGCCCTTTATACCTTGGTATTCCATATCCATTGATACTCTATTGCATCACTTGGTAGGGTTTCTCCGCATTTGTTTCCATGGAGTTGTGGTAGTCATCAAGGAATCCAGGATCCCCATGGTCTCATACCGCCAAACTCGCCATTTTGTAGCCTAGGGTTTTCTCTCCACGCCCAGGTTCAGGCGATTTGTGAGGAGCAGATCCCCCTTTCGATGAGGTTGTCCCTCTTCGCACTCTTACAACGTCTCTGCAGATTATTTAAGTCTTTCAAGCTTTTGAATCTAAGGTTTGGTTTTGCAGATGTGTTTCAACAACCCTAGTATCGCATACCTAGTTTGCTGATATCACGAGAAGTTTTGATCTACCAGTGGTATTTGGATGTCGGTGCTCTGCGTCTTTTTCAAGGTCTGGTTTCAGGATCTGGTTAGATATATTTGTGACATCCCGATCTCGTCATCGTTGTTCTTGATGGTAAGGCTACCCATTCCGGCAGCTCTCCTCGCTATTTTTTCGACGACACTCCCGTCGAACTTCTCACTTCAGGTAACTTCCAACCATATTCTTCCAATAGCAGTACCAGGCCCCTCATTGATGGCAATCCCACCAGCTATAGTTTTCCTCCTTCCCTATACACCACTTCGTTTGTTGCTGCTTTGGCCCCTTTGCATTGACCACTTTCGAGCTAATGATCGAAAGCCATCCCAGGGATTTTGGGCTCGCGTATTGTTGTGGAGCATTTGGAATCTCCTACGCTCGAGTCTTTCACCATCGGACAAGGGTGCTTTAATGCTGCAGTTCGTCTAACGACAACTTCTCCCATTGATGGTTAACCTTTTTGGCTCATATTTGCTTTTACGCTTATCACTTGGTCCTGGATTGATTTGATTATCTTCTTTGTATAGGGTTATTTGAGCGCCCCAATTTAACATTTCGAGATTGAGGTACCACGGTGGGAGTTCATACGTTCTTTTATTTAAACTTTAAAATTGTATAAGCGGAAGTATTTGTGATTCTGAAATTAATCTTTATTTAAAAATATAGAAAATAAAATTCAGTAATGTATAGATATATGCGGAAGCGTATAAGTATCACATACTTGGAATATAAATTATTTATGATCATCATCAAAATAGTTTTATAAGTATCACGGGCCCTAGTGGAGTTGAACGGAACCCACGAGATCCGCAACAGTCCGATGCACATCTCCTTCATCCTGAAATGTTTGTAGGGGTATGAGTTTCAAAGAAACCCGTGGATAACTCTGCAAGCAGTTATATTATGTAGGATAGATAAAGTCAATCACATAAACATTCATATATAAGTAATGCCCCACTTTTACGGTGTCCAATACCAAACCCAACTCATACGGGGTTAATTTATGTGACCTAATGTTTACGTGGTCCTGTACTTTTAAAATATATATAGGAACGCATTATCAATTGAGATCAATATGCATTACACTATAATTTTTTTGTCTCATACCCGAAGACAAAAATCAAGATATAACAATACAAATCCTGTCTACTTTATAACTGAAAGCTAACTTGCAATCATCATTATCCACCCGTTTGTATTTTAAAAAATAAAGTGTTCTTCGCATGATCCCGAACTCAGTCCGCACACCTATCGTGTATCCTCTGTCACATATCGGGTTCTTTTTTTATCTTTAGTAGAATTTCTACTCTCGAATATTTTCTTTAGTAGACATTTTTTCGAACTTAAGAATTTTATCAAGATCAAACATGAAATAATTTACAACTCAACTATATAACGTTATAAACAACTTCATTTTACTCATATTAAATTTTTGAAAATATAACTAATTTTAGAAATTAATATTTTCATAATAAATAATTAACTTAATAATTAATATTTACATATTAAATCAATCAATTAGCAAATAATTTCATATTATATAAATTAAAATCTCAGTGAATGTATTACATTTGTCTCAATTTAACTAGCGTCTTTCGTACGACATAAATATACAAGTAACAAAATCTCTATTTACTGTTCACAAATATCTATTTACTATTCATAAAAATATCTTCTTACTATTCATTTTTTGGAAAAATAATAAAATCTCCCATGATGTTTATTTTTTTATTTCTCATTTATTCTAAATTTATTTTCCATTTTTTTATATTATGAATTTTCAAGAAAATCAAATATCTTATGAATATTCATTTTCTTTAAATATTTATAAATCGATTTTCACTTTGAATAAAATTCTAAAAAAGTACTTTTTTTACTTTAAGTTACATATATATAATATCAAAAGGAAATCTAAATAAATTCATTTCCCATTTTTTCTAAAATAGGCGAAAATACTAGGCTTTTTCCTAATAAACATTATATTTTATTTTCTTATACTTTAATGAGAGAATAATTATATCATCATCGTATATATTTTAAAAAATGAAAATATATTAGTTATAAGAATTTAAAGTTACCTCTCCCTTATTTTTCTTGTATTTTTCAAAATTTAATGTAACAGCTTCCAATAATTATTTACTATTTTGATAACGTAAATCATATAAATCATACCTGAAAATTTAAATTTTCAATTTATAGTTTTCTGAAAAATAGAAAATTAGAAACCCATTTAAAAAGCTTCTAAAATCTATATTTCACTCTTTAATTCCCTTTTAAATTTTGCAACTTCAAATATATCATGTATATAAATTATTATAATTATATATGTGGAAAAAATAATATTAGCAGATGTTTTATTATTTTCTAATTTATCTATTTTTTTCCGAAAAAATTGTTTACTAGTTTAAAAATATTTTAAATCCTCCTTTTAATTTTCTGACTTCAAATATATCATATATGTAGCTTATTGTAAATATGCATATCACATAAAAAATTTCCAGGTTTATTTTTATGATTATCCAGTTTAAAAAAAAAAAAAAAAACTGAAATTGAATTTTAAAAATGTTTTAAATCCTCTTTTAAATTTTCCGACATCAAATATACCATATATATATAACTTATTATATCTTTATATAGAAAAAAAATGAATTTCTTGAATATTAAAAAAGAACAAAAATGATCAGCCTTATATTTATTTATTTTTTTCTTTAATTTATTATAGTAGAATAAACTAGAAAAATATTTATCTCATCTTTTAATCTCTCTTTTTATTTTTCAGCCATAAATATATCTTAGACATACTTTAACATACCCATTTACCTCATAAAATTATTTCGCAAACCTTATTAAATTTCGACATTATAATGACGCAATAGGGCCATTTACTGAAAAGTAGAAAAACAGAGGAAATTGTTTTATTCCTCAACATATTGTCAACCACAAAATAAACCATTAATAATTCAATAGTACGCAAGGAAAACAGTAAATACATAGAGGGGCTAAGCCCCTATTATATCGTTTACATAAAAGTAGTTTAAAGTAATATTTCTTCGATTTTCACGGGGAAAATATTTTTTCCTTGTCATCCTACACGTTATAAAAACATGATCCTCGGACTATATAGGCTTTAGAAAAATTAAAACCGAAGAAAGAAAAATAGGAGAAGAACGTACACCGGAGCCGTAGGTCCGACCTGGACTCGAGAACTATAACTCTCGAAATATTTCTACTACTACTAGAAACTAAGAACTACTACATTTTGAGAGAAATTTGGGAGAGAAAGTGAATTGGTGAGTTTTTGGAGTGAGGAGGGGTTTCTATTTATAGAAAAAAAAAAGGGAAAGGTAAGGAGAGAACTATTCTTGATTTTTTTTTATCCGATAATTTTTTTGCTTTGGAAATTTGTCCTGTAAACTATTTGAAACTCGTTTTTATATTTTTCTTTTTCTACCATCACACATACTATAAAGTTCTTCTCTCAAAGTATTTTTCTTTTTCGAGTAAAAAAAATATATCCGTAAATTTCTTTTTTTATAATTGTATTTCGTAAATTATCAAAAACTTACTTTTAAATTTTTCCTTTTGTAAATATCTCAAACACCATTTTTAATCATTCCATTTTTTCAATTTTAACCATTTTGTGAGTCTAAATTTTTTATCCGTAAATTTTCTGGTTTACAATTGTATTCTAAAACTAATTTTTAATTTTTTTCTTTTTTCATTTATCCCAAGTATAATTTTTAACCATTCCATTTTCTTAATTTCATCCTTTTTTGAGTTTAAAATATAATAGTAAATTTTTTGTTTTATAACTGTATCATGTAAACTACCAAAACCTCATTCAATTTTTCTTATACAAACATCTCAAGCATATTTTTTGACCGTTCCATCTACCTAGTTTTATCCTTTTTCGAGTCTAGAATTTTATCCATAAATTTTCGTTTTATAACTCTATCTTGAAAACTTTCTAATCCTCATTTTTAATTTTTTCTTTTTACAAATATCTTAAATACAGACTTCAATCATTCCAATTTCCAAACTTCTTCCTTTTCTGTGTCTGAAATTTTATCCGTAAAATTTCTGTTTTGTACCTGTATCTTGAAAACTATCCAAAACTTACCTTTAAATTTTTCTTCCTTCAAATACTTCAACATAATTCTTGACCATTTCATCTACCTAGTTTTACCTTTTTTTGAGTCTGAAATTATGTTTGTAAATTCTGGGGATTTAGAGATAATGTTATTTACTTGTTATTAACAAGATTTTTAAATCTTATTTGTTTCATATATATTGAACCCGATAGTAAACCTTTTTATTTCTTAAGTCTCACATTTTCTGAGTCATAGGTGCGGATGAGTACTGGCATCGTGGTATCACTTTTCCGACACAAAATTGCAGAAAATATTTTGTTAGTTAAATATTATGTGTTTGTCTTTATCATGGCAAAATCTCCTGTAAGGTAGGAACTAGCGCCCCAGGAAATTCTATAAATCTTTGTAATAGATATGTTTAGTTCTACTTAGGTAGAAGTTGCATCAAGCAAGCATCAAGATCATCAAGGTTACTTGAAGCAGCAAGTTCGCCATCGCAGCAAGGAACAGAGACTACATTGAGCATGCAACATGGTTGCTTACACCCATCCAGCATATACCATTACTTGCATCAAGGAAGGTACAACCAGTAAGCAAGGAGGAGTCATGTCCATAGTGTCAAAGTCAAAGTCAAAAGGTAGGGTATTCTAGTTCAAAAATATAACCCGCAAAGACAAGTTCAAAACCTTGTACTCACTATCCAATAGCGTCGGGACACGTCACCTAACAAGAAAAAAAGCAACACTGGACACTAACCCCAAGCCGTAACCACTTTGACCAACTCCCCGCAAAAAAGGACAAACGACTCTTTTCCGTACTAGAAGCATTAAATGTCAATGGAATTATTTTTCTCTCTTCAACGAGAAGTGCTATAAACAGAAGGAGATGGAGGACGAAGAAAAGGCTACCAAAACCCAAGCATTTGAAATTACTTCGCATCAATTCCTTAGCTTTCTTATTCAAAGCTTCAAAGCATACATTATGATAATAATATCAGTGTTTATGCAAAGTATACAAGAGCAAGATAGAAAGAACCAAGCACGCAAGTGAAGATTCATGCAACAATAATTCTCAAGTTAAGCTAGCTCTCAAGCTTTACTTCGATCCTAATCCTTCTCTAACCAGGAATCTTGCCCCCATCTCAAATGTACTTAAGTTTAGTGGCAATTACCAAAAGTTGAAGAAAAACTTTCATTCAAAGTTGACTTATGTACAGAGGAACATGTGTACAATAGAGGAGTAGCCTTCCAAGGATAGGAAAAAACTAATGTAAGGAGCTAAGTTGGACTTAGAGTTCGGAGTAGCTAAGTTGTACTGCGTGTAAACTTCTTAGTGAATTTTCCCACTGTGTGAGGAAAGTTTGGATGTAGAAGGATTACCGTCACCTTTGAACCACTATAAATATTGTGTCTACTTTTATACTATTTTTATTATTGTTGCTGGCATAGTGCTTACCTACTGCATATATTCCTTGAGCATTGCTTACTGTAAGTTACTTAAGCCCAGTCTGCTTTTTGCATACTACCTATAGTAAGCTTACTGTATTAGCATTACTTCAAGAACAAGTTTCTTGCAGTAAGCAACGACCTTGTGCTCAAAGTGTTTGAAAAAAGGAAAAACGAGTTAGAGGTATATTCACCCCCCTCTAAACCTCTACCACTTAGGACCAACAAGTGGTGGTATAAGAGCGGTTGGTTTCACACACCAATCGTCTTTGCTAGCTAAACCAGATCCAACCATTTTCTTGCCAAAAAGTACGTTTTAAAAGAAAAATATTTTTTAGTCAAAAATCCACAACAACGGAAACTTCTTTAACTAAAGCTCCCACGTTTTCCTTTTAGGAATATAAGGTCTAGGTTATAACGATGTAAGCACACTTGGCCTCCATGCATGATGAAATGTGGACAGTCATTTTTGAGTGTCCACCAGTAATCATAAAGATCAACAATGTTGTGCGAGTGGATGGAGAACCTGTTGGATTTGTATACTGAAAGCAAAACTTTTTATATACAATGTTTCCAGTTATTCACTGTTTATCTCCTATCTGATTATATTTGCATTTTCACTATGTATGTGTCCCCATATCTCTTGCAAATAAGTAGATCTTATGGTGTGTTGAAGATCACAGAAGATCATATGATTGGTTAAACTTAAAGAGATATAAAATGTAAATCACAGCTTAGACAACTTGAGGACGAGTTGTTGGTTGAGGCTGCAGTATTAAGTAGAAATACTTTATCTTGACTATTTACTTATACTGGTACGTATTTACGTATTGATAGGATCACAGTGTGATATGTTCTTCTGCCCGACCTTAGTGAAGAACTAGAGATATCGGTGACTTATAATAATCTAAAGCCTAAATAAAATTGCAGTTATGAATGCTTGTTGTCACTTTGATTTACTATGGGCAAGAGTTAAGATATAACTTTTATATTATGTATTTTGGGTGACAGCAACTTGCATATAATAATTGGTAATTTGTATTTAAGTAACCGTATCAGTTTAGGATGATGATATCCCCTTAAGCAGCTCAAAAGGTTTATTGTACTAAACCCTGCAGGTTGATTAAGTTCAGGTACAATAATAAGGTTGAGTGGTACTACTTAAGGAATAAATAAGAAATTAATTGAATTAAGATGTCAGAGGCTTTAATTAATTAATGGATATTCGATATCTTAAATACGGGGATTAATTAAGTCTTATTCAAGCCCCGACTCAACTCGGGAATAAAGGGGTAAGTCAGTATTAATTCTCTAGTGGAATGAATTAATAATTATGAATTAATTATGTCCTGGGCTGAACAAGGAAGAATTAATTCATAGTTAGGCCCATCTTTATTTCTTGTATTTGATCCCTGGACTGGCCCATATAGACTCCTAGTCCAAGTAGGAATAGAGAATTAAATTCCTAATCCTAGAAGGAATTAAACTACCAGACTTGACCCACACTCAACCATGTATAATAAATACATGGTCTCTCATTCTATATAAAAGAAGAAGAATTAACATTCAAAAAGATCACCGAATAGAGAGAAAGAGAGAGTAGGCGGCGGCGGTTTAAGGTGTTCCTTCCCACTTGGAATTCTTCAAGGTTCGTCGTCCATCCGGCGTTGAGGATTGAGTAGGGGGTACAGTCCAGAAGGTTAAGACGAGAGTTAGAAATCATTCAATCAGAAATCGACCTCTTGTGTAAACAACTATCAGGTCGAATCCTTAACTCTTGCGTGTTATAGGCGCATGTTAGGATTTATATAAATTTTTAGATCCATCTCTAGGGTTAATTAATAAAGATACAAATTATGACAACCAAGAAGGGTCCTAGGGAAAGGGATTAATTATATTACTTTCTACAAAAGTATTATAATAGATATAATTCCCACAGAACCTTCACCTCCTCCCATGTTGGAAATGGTACGTAACGAATGGATTGTCGATGATAGGAAAAGGTCAAACTTGGACAATCTAGCCAAAAATGTACTTTTTGCTACATTAGACAAGGGAGCCTTTATTATAGTCAATTCATGCAAGACTGCCAAGACAGTTAGGATTTGCTGAGGGAAATTTATGTTAGCTCAGCTCTACTTCGTGAGAACAGGGTGGCTACTGCAACCCTGAACTTTGAGCTTTTTTCAAGACTAACTCTGAAGAGTCCCTAAATGATTTAGACATGAGATACACCGCAACTCTGAATGAGTTGGTGTCAGCTGGGAATAGTCACTCAGCAAAAGATAAACATCAGGCTACTGCAAGCTCTCCAATCTGACTAGAGCCGGCCTTTAGGGGGGCAAGGAGGTGCTGCCGCATTGATCCCCTTGCCGGCAGGGGCCTCCGATTTTTTTTTCTTTCTATTTTATGTATAAATTTGTATTTTCATGCATATATATAATATTTAACATATGTTAAGCATAAAATAAATCGACGTAGCTCAAGTGACCCTCAAGTAGTGTTTGTGGAACTGGACCGGATGTCAAACCGGTGTGAACACCGTTTCCTAGTTCGACCGATTGAATCAGCGGTTGAATCAGTAAAATTAAAATCAAATGGTCTTTCCCCATCACAACCCACTTCCTAAGAATTTGAATAAAGTTGTCTTCCACCATCCTATATACGCCACCCCTCCATCACCTCCCCTGCCAAGAAACTAAATAAAATAGTCACATATTGTTCCTTTATTATTTTTATCTAATATTTTCATTGACTACTCCTTGTTCAATTTTTTCCTCTTTTTTTCTTCTGTGTATCTTCTCTCGAGTATTCAATGGATCTAATGATTAACATTAATTTCTTCAACTAAATTTTATCTTTAATCTGTTTATAACTCATATTTCTTTCTGCTTCTGAACTAGATCTGCAACAAATCAAATGTCTAAATAAGATTTCTGAGAACATCCAACAACCCAACTCAGTCTAATACCTTCGCGGCTTCTCCGACACACCATAGGTTCTTGAAAATGTTTGCAGTGGTGGCCGATCTATAGTATTTTTCTTGGTATCGGGGAAGAAAGATGGAGATTTTTACCTCTGTGGCCGGTTCGACGATTTAGAGTTTTCTCGAGTTTTCATAGTTTTAACCGATCTTTGTAAGAGTTATATTGTAAAGCATGCTTTTAAGTGTTGCTTTGTAGATAAACTGTTTCTTGCATTTTATTGAATGACAATGATTATCACTATTTGCTTTAAATATTATGAATGTTATATATATTTATTGCATATTGTTTTAATACTTTACAGTGTAGACAATGTGGTGTATAGTAGATCACAGAAGATCACATTGTCAGTTCCTTGTAACAAGTATAAAGATTCACAACTTAGATGAAATTGAACAATCTATTGGTAAAAGTTGATGCGTAAGGCTCGGATTGGTTTGTCTTGACCAAGAGACTGGACTAGTGCATTTGTTGCACTGAATTCGACTAACAGTGAGATAGTTTTTTCTAGACTGACTTGATAGAAAAATTAGATCTCAGTGGTTATTGATTTCTTAATTTATGTCACCTAATTGGGATTGTATATAATTAATTAATGTTGCTTTGATTTACTTTGGGCAAAGAGCTATTGGGACTCAATGCTCTGTACTTTGGGCATTATTATTAATTATATGACAGATTGCTAAATTAATACATAATATCGTGTCTTAGTGTATGTCCTCTTGATGGGCTCAAAATGTTTATCATATCAAGCCTGTCAAGTGGCTTAACTTCCGATATGATAATAATGTTGAGTTGTTTGTTCTCAAGGAATAAAGATATTAATTAGTTAAAGCATTAGTAGCTTAAATTAATTAATGGACACAGAATCTCAAACACGGGTAATAATGGTCGGGAACCATATTTCGTAATATGGATTAGGATGGGTAGTTCAATATTAAATCTATAGTGGAATGAATTAATGGGCTAGAATAATATTGATGGCTCAATATTGATATCTAGGCCCATTGAGAGGCCCAATCCTATTCCTCTTAAAGGTCCCTTGAGTAGCCCAGTAGACGTTCATTAACTAAGAGGATAAGGATTAATTAGAAGTATAAGGAAAGAAGAGATATAGAAGAATCTAAATCCAAAGGGGATTATGATTTATCCATATTCGAATGTGTCTCTGCGATTCGAAGGTAAAATACGATAATCCATTAGTTCCGCATGTTTAGGGCTTATTGTATGGATTACCGTTATTCAATACATGAATTGCGTGATTTGAAGTTTCAATCATGGATATTTGATTTATGAAAATAGTATTCAAATTACATCCCGAATAGATCATTTAGCACAATCCCCGATTCCCAAACAATTGGTATCAAAGTCATTGATTCGAGCTCTGTAATTTCGAATTAAATTTTCAAAAATCAAATTTACATCTTAATTGAAATTGGATAGTGGAACGGTTAGATCTATTTTGAAGGGATCCAATTATCATGGTTTTTATTGTATGTTTAAATTCATATTGGATTGGATGTAATTTTTTTTAATATGATTTGTTCAAATTCATTTTTTTCGTGAGAAAATCCACGAGTAGATTAGGTATTTTTTATGTAATAGATTAGTCCAGATGTTAAATTTATTTTTTTGTAAATAAATTATAACAGATCAACGACGAAGACGAAGACAGATTAAAAAACAGAGATGGTGCAAACGACAGGCTGCTCTGTGCCGGGGGCATCGCGACCGCGACGAGTGCAGCGACGCAACCGCGATGGGTGCAGTGAAGCGACCACGACGGTGCATCGCGCTCGCGATGGGTGCTACGACGCAACCACAACGGCTGCATCGATGCGACTACGACGGTGCATCGCGCCCGCCACGGGTGCTGTGACAGAGGCGATGCGATCTTCGAACAGTTGGGTTTTTTGTTTCAAAACGGGAAAATTTAACCAAGATAATTAGATTTAATTATCTAATATGTGTTTAATTTATGTTTTGGTTTTACTTTGTGTATGAAGAACCTAGAAAATCTCATCGATCAAAATGCTAGGTGTTTTAATTTTAATTTATTATGGATGATAAATTAATTAATGACCTCCATAACTTATTTTTTTATAGTGAAGTCTTTGCGTATGCATTAGGATGCACCTTTCTCCCTAATGGATATGCCAAAAATAGGTTCATTAGAATAAATTTCATATGATAACTGTGAGTTATTTTAAGTGGCGATATGACCTTCCCATCGAAGGCTTATACAAAACTAAGTAATGATCATGTATTAAGTTATGGTTACTACTTAGATATAAAATTTATAAAATTTACTTCCCACGAAGTCCCAGTCAATTTTATATGGCCAAGAGAAAGCCTACTATTAATTTGAGAATTAAAAGTTTGTGACTGTTTTTGTTTGTAACCTGCTTAAATGTATTTAAGTACGTTCACACTCAACGTGACTTGCTTGAATTATTTTAAGATGTTGGCTGATGCATGTATATATCGTTTTATGAGATTTTGATATATAACATATGATTAAATTATGTGATGATATTTTTGTTAATTAGATATTAATACGACTGTATGTATTATTTTCAGTTCAACATGTCAAGCTTTAATCCACTGTTTAACGTACTAAAAGAAAACAACAAGAAGGAAAAATTATGTTGATTGGAAAAGAAATTTAATGATAGTCCTGAGTGCTAAAGGACACAACTTTGTACTAGAAGAACCAAAACCAGCTGAGCCTACGAATGGAACTGGTGAAGAAGATAAGGAATATCATAGGCAATGGTTGAGATCCGATGAACTGGCTAGGTGCACTATTCTGGTTTCAATGTCAGATGTGTTGCAGTACCAACACCACAGCACGGGAACCACTGTAGATATTATGATGAACCTTAATGAACTATTCTCTCACCAAAATCGTACGGCTAGGCAGACGGCCATGTGAGATCTGTTGTCGCAGAAAATGGCTGAAGAGACGCCCTTAAGGGATCACATTCTCAAAATGATGGTATTCCTTAACAAGCTTTAGATTCTTGGTATTGATTTCGATGCGGATACCCAAGTCGATATCATACTCCATTCTCTGCCGAAATTTTTTCAGCAGTTTAAGCTAAACTATACCATGAATGGTCAAACGTATACATTGGTTATGGTCATGCAAGCTTTGGTCATGCGGAGATGCTAATGGGGCCAAAAAGCTAAGTCTTAATGACTGGCATTGCACCTTCCTCTTCTGCGCCGAAAGGCGGAAAGAAGAAGAAGAAAACTAAAAGTAAAAAGCAGGTTGATCTCAAAGTTAACGAAAAGATCCTCGGTGAAGGTGGCATCAAGAAGAAAACAAACATGGTAAAGTATTTCAACTGCGGTCTGAAAGGATATTGGAGGACAGACTGTCCCCAGCCTAAAAAGGCAGGAAAACTAGGTAAATCTCATGTACTAGTGATTGAAACTTGTTTAGTGGCATGTTCTTCCCAATTATAGGTGGTGGACATGGGAGCCACTGATCATGTTTGTTTCAATTCTCAGGGGTTCCAGCAAACTCGAAAACTTAGTGGAGTGAGATCACTATCGTCTTGGGCAATGATGCAAGAGTAGCAGCTGTTGCAGCGGGAGATGTGCATTTATCCTTTATGAACAAGACTTTAGTTTTGAGAAATGTTCTTTATGTTCCAAGTTTTAGAAAGAATTTAATTTCAGTTTCTAAATTATTTTGGATGGATATTAAGTTTCTTTTAATAAGAATGTTATTATTACTCGTAATAATGAACTTATCTATTCTGGAACATTAGTGAACAATCTATATACTATTAACTGTGCACAACCCACAATCATACAAAATGCGTCAAATAACACATCTACTGTTTCTAGAAAAAGAAAGTATTCTTCAAATATGAACGAAACACTTCTTTGGCCTCTTAGACTTGGTCATGTTAATCTAAAAAGGATTCAAAGATTGGTGAGTGACGTTTCGTTGGAATCACTCAGAATAGAGTCGTTTCCAACATGCAAATCATGCTGAGAGGGTGTTGGTAAAATGACTAAGAGAGCCATTGGAGCTAAGGGAAATAGAGCTACTGAAGTGTTAGAACTTGTTCATATTGATGTATGTGGTCCAATGTCAATTCAAGCGAGAGGTGGTTTCGAGTATTTCATTGCTTTTATCAATGATTACTCGGGGTATGGATACATTTTCCTAATGCGGCACTGTGTGGTAGTGTTCAATCTCATCAAGTGAGCTATACTTGGTAATATGGTGTGTTGGGAATGTGGAACCGGGTTCAAGAGGTGAAGAACCGGAGGTTTGGACCGGGTTTGAGCATCAAGAAGCAAAGCTGGTCAGGATGAGCCGGGTTCGTGGCAGTTGTGAATAACCGCTGATTGTGACGAGTTAGTTCAGGATTTGTGACGAAGGAAACCGTCACTTTTGTCCGGTAGCTGAGCTCAACTTGAATCAGTTAGAATTTTTTGTACGGTTGCATTCGAGCTTCAATTCTTATATCATTGTAAAGCTCTCATCAAGGAGAACAACACTACGTCGAGCAATTTTCCTGTTTCTTAGATTAGAGAGAATATTTTGAGAGGGAACGGTTTCTGCCCTAGTTTGTTCCAGAATTGGGCATTTTTGTTTCTGAGTGAATTCTCTGTAATTGATTGGATTTCTTAGTGGATTGGGGTGTGCCTTGCCTCCGTGGATGTAGTTCATCTTGAACGAACCACGTAAAACTTGTGTGTGATTCATTTATCTTTCCTGTTCTGCGCAAGTCGTGTTCGGTTACAACTTTGGCCGAACTCAGTGTGTGTTTTTCAAATTGATCTTTGTTCGATTTCCAGATTCTTGTTTAGCTGTGTGTTTAGGAGTTGAAATCACTAACAAGTGGCGCCGTCTGTGGGAAATCAACTCTCACAGCTTGAAGAAGAGGAGAAATGGCTGGTATGAAGATGGATTTTGAGAAGTTCACAGGAAGGAATGATTTCACATTGTGGAAGATCAAGATGAATGCAGTATTGGTTCACAATAGCCTTGATCTTGCATTGATACCTCTGGATTCATGGGAAGAAACTGAGAAATCCAAGTTTGCATCAGTGAATAAGAAGGCCCTAAGTCTTATCTTCCTATGTTTGGGTGATAAACCGTTGAGGGAGGTCTCAAGATGCAAGAGTTCCTCAGAAGCATGGAGGAGATTGGAAGAACTGTATCAATCAAAGTCAGTTTCCAACAAGCTGTTCTTGAAGCAGAAGATGTTGGCCTTCAAGATCACTGAAGACAAGGTAATTTCTGATCAACTTGATGAGTTCATTAAGATGATTGAAGAATTGAAAGATCTGGATGTGAAATTGGAGGAGGATGACAAGGCATTGATGGTGTTAAACATTCTTCCAAAATCCATGGAAAGCTTTAAGGATGCCCTGATGTATGGGAGAGATGAGCAGCTATCCTATGATGGAATAGTGAAGGCTCTGAGGTCTAAATGCTTCCAGACTCAAGGGGATAAAGGCATGGTGCAATCTAGAGAAGGCTTGAATGTCAAATTCAAGAAACCTTGGCAAGGCAAGAAGGGACAGAATGCTAAGGATCCAAAGTCAGGGGATTCTAATCCTAAGAAGGGGAATGACTGGGTTGAGAAGAGGAAATGCTTCAAGTGCAAGCAGCCAGGTCACTTGAAGAAGGACTGTCCTAAGAGAAATAAGAAAGGTGGAAATCAAGGAGCAGAAGCTGCTGCTATTGATCATCAAGAAGATCCTCCAGAGGTATTAAATGTTACTGAATCAAGAATGGTAAAGGAATGGGTCTTGGACACAGGCTGTTCTTTTCATATGTGTCCACACCAGTCATGGTTTGATGAACTGAAGAGAAAAGATGGTGGAAACGTTCTCTTGGGAAATGACCAATCATGCAAGGTCAAAGGAGTTGGATCAGTGAGCATAAGGATGTTTGATGGTGTGGTCAGAGTCATCTCAAATGTAAAATATGTTCCTGGCCTTAAAAGAAATCTTTCATCTCTCGGTTCTTTAGTAACCAGTGGGTGTCAGTTTAGCTCAATAGATGGATTCTTGCATATCACAAAACATGGGAAATTGGTGATAAAAGGTAGACAGCATAATGGATTGTTTATCTTGATTGGTTCACCTGTAGTTGGAAGTGTGGATATGGTCTTGAGCAGTTCAGAGCTTGCTAAATGGCACAAGAGACTAGGACACATAGGAGAGAAAGGGTTGAAGGAACTGTCAAGAAGTGGAGTAATTGGAAATATGGGAAATCAAGAACTGGAGTTCTGTGATCAGTGTGCTTTGGGCAAATCCAAGAAGCTGCCCTATGGAAAGGGTGTTCACATAACTCAAGAGCCATTAGATTATGTTCACTCTGACATATGGGGTCCTGCAAGATCAGAATCTCATGGTGGTGCAAGGTATTTCATGTCCTTGATTGATGATTACAGCAGAAAGGTGTGGATCATGTTGATGAAGAACAAGAGTGATGCTTTTAATAAGTTCAAAACATGGTTGATTCAACTGGAAAATGTCAAAGGGAAGAAGCTGAAGCACCTTAGGACTGATAATGGACTGGAATATCTCTCTACTGAGTTTACAAACTTCTGTGAAGAAAGAGGAATCAAGAGACACAGGACTGTTCCAATGAATCCTCAACAGAATGGAGTTGCTGAGAGACTTAACAGGACTCTTCTTGAAAGAGTGAGGTGTATGCTGTTGGATGCTGGGTTACCAAAGGTATTTTGGGCAGAAACCATTGCTACAGCATGTTATCTCATTAACAGGTCACCCTCATCAGTGATTGGGTTCAAAACACCTGAAGAGGTGTGGAGTGGACAGAAACCAAGTTATGAAGGGTTAAGGGTGTTTGGGTGTCTTGCTTTTGTCCATGTCAAGCAAGACAAGCTAGATGCAAGGGCTCTAAGATGTGTATTTCTTGGATATCCGGATGGAATAAAGGGCTACAGATTGTGGTGCTTAGAGAAGGGAAATCAGAAGATAATCACAAGCAGAGATGTAAAGTTCAATGAGAATGTGATGGCCTACTCTTCAACAGGCTCTAAGGAAGAATTTGATGGTGCTACTGAGACAGAGGAGATATCAATTCAGGTGGAGCATCCTGCTGAAGATAATCACACACCTCAACCACAAGAAAATCTACAAGATAGTGATTCATCATCTGAAGAAGAAGAACAAACTGTACCTTCACAAAATGTCAGAGAATACAGCATTGGAAGGGACAGGCCTAGAAGAACAATCAACAAACCTGATTTCTATGGTCAAGCAGGGAGTGTTTATTATGCCTTGAGTGTTGCTGAAGACCTGGAATCACAAGAGCCTAGTAGTTTTAAAGAAGCACTAGACTGTGAAGAAGGTGAACACTGGATACAGGAAATGACTGAAGAGATGGAGTCCCTGGAGAAGAATAAGACCTAGATATTGGTGGATAAGCCAAAAGGTCAGAAACTTGTAAGCTCTAAATGGATATATAAGAAGAAACTAGAGACAGCAGGATCCAAACAGGTGAGGTTTAAAGCAAGATTGGTGGCTAGGGGCTTTACACAAAGAGAAGGGATTGATTTTAATGAAGTTTTCTCTCCAGTAGTAAAGCATTGCTCAATCAGGTTGCTTTTATCAAAAGTCACACAAGAGGACATGGAATTACAACAACTGGATGTAAAGACAGCATTCTTACATGGAGAACTCAATGAGGAGATATATATGAAACAGCCAGAAGGCTTTGTTGTTCCTGGGAAAGAAGACAAAGTATGTTTACTGAAGAAGTCACTATATGGACTTAAACAAAGTCCAAGACAGTGGAATAAGAGGTTCAATGACTTCATGATCAGTGTTGGCTTTGTAAGAAGTCTTTATGACAGTTGTGTTTACTTCAACAAAGGTTCAAAGCAAGATAAAGTTTTCCTTCTATTGTATGTGGATGACATGCTAATTTCCAGCAGGAACAAGAAGAGGGTACAATGGTTGAAGGATAGACTTAATGCTGAATTTGACATGAAAGATCTGGGAGAAGCCAAGAAGATTTTGGGCATGAACATTCTAAGAAACAGAGAAGCTGGAGTGCTTTGGTTATCTCAGAGGCAATATCTACAGAAAGTATTGTAGAGGTTTCATATGCATGAAGCCAAACCTCTCTCCACTCCAGTTAATCTACAGAAGAAACTCTCCAAAGAACAATGCCCAAAGACTGAAGAGGAAATCATACATATGAACAATATTCCTTATGCAAGTGGAGTTGGAAGTCTTATGTATGGAATGATTTGTAGCAGGCCTGACTTGGCATATGCTGTGTCTTTAGTAAGCAGGTTCATGTCAAATCCAGGAGTTGAGCATTGGGAAGCTTTGAAACATGTGATGAGGTATTTGAAAGGATCAGTGAATTTGTCACTGAAGTTTGAAAAAAGAGTGGATGGAAGTACTGTTGCATTGGAGGGGTTTGCTGATTCTGATTTTGCAGCAAACATAGACACAAGGAAATCCATTTCTAGATTTGTGTTTACCTTATTTGGAACAGCCATCAGCTGGAGAAGTGTACAACAATCTGTTGTGGCACTATCAACAACAGAAGCAGAATATATCTCCCTAACTGAAGCTATCAAAGAGGCAATCTGGTTGAAAGGGGTTTTGAGAGATTTGGATATCAAGCAGAAGTGTGTGGCAATCTACTGTGATAATCAAAGTGCTCTACACCTTGTGAAACATCAAGCATTTCATGAAAGGTCAAAACGCATTGATGTTAGGTTACATTTTGCTAGAGATATCATTGATTCTGGTTCTGTGGAGGTGAAGAAGGTACACACATTGCATAATCCTGCTGATTTTCTTACAAAGGGTGTACCTGGAAACAAAGTGGAGCATTGCTCGAGCTTGCTGCAGCTTGAGCAATGTCATGAAGAGCAATAACAGACAGGCAGTGGTGAGGCATTAAGAGGAACACTTGATTCATTGAGGTGGAGATTTGTGAGGTAGTGTTCAATCTCATCAAGTGAGCTATACTTGGTAATATGGTGTGTTGGGAATGTGGAACCGGGTTCAAGAGGTGAAGAACCGGAGGTTTGGACCGGGTTTGAGCATCAAGAAGCAAAGCTGGTCAGGATGAGCCAGGTTCGTGGCAGTTGTGAATAACCGCTGATTGTGACGAGTTAGTTCAGGATTTGTGACGAAGGAAACCGTCACTTTTGTCCGGTAGCTGAGCTCAACTTGAATCAGTTAGAATTTTTTGTACGGTTGCATTCGAGCTTCAATTCTTATATCATTGTAAAGCTCTCATCAAGGAGAACAACACTACGTCGAGCAATTTTCCTGTTTCTTAGATTAGAGAGAATATTTTGAGAGGGAACGGTTTCTGCCCTAGTTTGTTCCAGAATTGGGCATTTTTGTTTCTGAGTGTATTCTCTGTAATTGATTGGATTTCTTAGTGGATTGGGGTGTGCCTTGCCTCTGTGGATGTAGTTCATCTTGAACGAACCACGTAAAACTTGTGTGTGATTCATTTATCTTTCCTGTTCTGCGCAAGTCGTGTTCGGTTACAACTTTGGCCGAACTCAGTGTGTGTTTTTCAAATTGATCTTTGTTCGATTTCCAGATTCTTGTTTAGCTGTGTGTTTAGGAGTTGAAATCACTAACAGGCACAAATCTAAAGTCTTTGATAAATTCAAAGAGTTTAAGGCTGAAGCAGAAAAGCATCAGGAAAAGAGTATTAAGTTTCTACAATTTAATCGTTGAGGTGAATACCTTAACAATGAATTTTAAGGTTACCTATCAGAGCAAGGGATTTTATCCCTAACTGTGCTTGGAAGCCCTCAACAAAATGGGGTCGCAGAGGGAAGAAACAGAACTCTTTTGGAAATGGTAAGGTCTATGATGAGTTATTCTGACTTACACAAGTTGTTCTGGGTTTATGCCTTGGAAACAACAACTTATATTCTTAACTTGGTACCTTTTAGTTCAGTTCCAAAAACTCTCTCTGAATTGTGGTTAGGGCGCAAACCCAGTTTAAGACACATGAGAATCTGGGGATGTCTTGCATAGGTGCTAGACAAGGAAGCTGATAAGTTGGAACCTCGTTCAGAATTAAGACTATTTGTTGGTTATCCTAAAGGAACGAAAGAGGGTTTATTCTATAGTCCTAAGGATCAGAAGATTGTGGTAAGCACACATTCTAGATTCTTAGACGAAGACTATATGAGAAACTGAAAGCCCAAGAAAATTATGAAGGCAAACTCCTATACCAAATGTACAAGATGATATACCACGTGATACAAAACACAACCGGAACCTCATCGTAATGGGAGGGTTGTTCGTCAGCCTGAGCGATTCATGTTCGTGGGAGAGTCTTCGAACTTAGTTCCCGGTGAAGATGAATCTGACCCCTAGACATACAATGAGGCAATCCAAGACAAGGATGCAAGTTCTTGGCAAACTGCAATGTAAACAGAAATGGGATCTATGGATCACTGTAAAGTGTGGGAGCTTATTGAACCAGCCAAAGGTCTAAAGCCTGTTGGATGCAAGTGGGTTTATAAGAGAAAAAGAGGATATGGCCGGAAGGTTGTAACCTTCAATCCTAGGCTTCTGGCAAAAGGGTATACTCAGAGAGAGGGAAGCGATTATGAGGAAACTTTTTCGCGTGTAGCTATGCTTAAGTCAATCCGCATTCTCTTGTCGGTAGCTGCACACCTAGACTTCGAGGTTTGGCAAATGGATGTCAACCTGAAGGCTTCATTGAAAAAGGTCGAGAAAACCTTGTATGCAAGCTTAAGAAGTCAATCTATGGCCTTAAGCAAGCATCGCGAGCTTGGAACCAATGTGCAATCCTATGGATTTGATCAGAATGAGTTTGAGAGTTGTGTGTACAGAAAGTGTGTTGGAAACTCTGTGGTATTCTTAGTGCTATACGTAGATGATATTGTTAGACGTAAGGGTATGGTTATCAAAGCAGTTTGATATGAAGGATTTAGGATAGGCTGGTCATATCCTTGGGATAAAGATTATTTGAGATCGCCAGGAAATGATGATATGCTTATCTCAAGCCTCGTATATAATACTGTGCTAAAACGATTCAACATGCAAGATGCCAAGAAGGGTTTTGTACCTTTCAGGCATGGGATTTATCTATAAAAATACATGTGTCCAAAGACACAAAAATAGATAGAAGAGATGAGGAAGGTTCCATATGCTTCGGCAGGTTGAAGTCTCATGTATGCAATGTTGTACACGAGACTGGATATAAGCTATGCAGTGGGCATAGTAGCAAGATATTAAAGTAACCCGGGTAAGGAGCATTGAACTGCGATTAAGAACATTTTGAAGTATCTGAAAAGAACTTGACATATAATGTTAGTCTTTCAATCGGACGGTTTATGCCCTGTGGGATACACGGACTCAGATTTCCAATCATACATAGACTCCAGAAAATCTACCACAGGAAGTGTGTTTATCTTAGGAGATGGAGCCATCACATGGAGAAGTGAAAAGCAGATATGCGTTGTTGACTCTACCATGGAAGCCGAGTACGTCACTGCTTCACAAAGAGGCGGTTTGGCTCAAGAACTTCTTAGTGGACTTAGATGTGATTCCAAATTTGCCCAAAAGCATCACAATTTATTGTGAAAATGCGGTTGCGGTTGCAAATTCGAAGGAACCACCAGCCCACAAGGCGAGCAAACATATTGAAAGGAAATACCATCTCATACAAGAAATCGTTAAGAGAGGAGACATAGTGGTGGCAAAGATAGCATCGGTGGACAACCTAGCAGATCCTTTCACAAAGTCTACCTCAGAATACATTCGAGAAACATGTGGAAGGAATGGGAGTCAAGTGTGTTGTCACGCTGCTTTGAGTATAAGTGGGAGAATTATTAGGACATGTAGTAGTATTCTTAAAAGCAGACTTTGAGCATAAGTGGGAGATTACTAGGGTTATACTATAAAGCATGCTTTTAAGTGATGCTTTGTATATAAACTGTTTCTTGCACCTGATTGAATGAGAATAAATTATCACTGTTTGTTTTAAATATTATGAATGTTATATAGATTTATTGCATATTGTTTGAATACTTTACATAGTAGACTATGTGGTGTGTAGTAGATAACGGAAGATCACATTGTTAGTTTCTTGTAATAAGTATAAAGATTCACAACTTAGATGGAATTGAAGAATCCACTGGTAGAAGTTGATCTGTAAGGCTTGAATTGGTTTATTTTGACCAAGAAATTACACTAGTGCATTTGTTGAGCCGAATTGGACCAACAACGAGATTGTTTTTCTAGACTGACTTGATAGAAAAATTAGATCTCAATGGTTATTGATTTCTTCATTTCTATACTTTGGGCAGCATTATTAATTATATGACAAATTGCTAATTAATACAGAAAATCGTGTTGAAAGGTTAATTCTTCTCAACGGTGTCTCTCTGATTCGAAGGTAAAATACGACAATCCCTTAGTTCTGCATGTTTAGGGCTTATTGTATGGTTTACCGTTATACAATATATGAATTGTATGATTTGAATGTTTCAATCATGGATATTTGATTCATGAAAATAGTATTCAAATTACATCCCAAATAGATCCTTTGGCACAATCCCCGATTTCTCAATAGTTTTTACTAGTTTTTAGTGGTTTGACCGTATTTCCCGTTCTATACCGTTGATCGGACCGAACATGTGACCGGTTCCCGGTTGAACCGGCCGGTCCAGTTCGGTCACAGAAACACTGCTCTCAAGTGCTCAATTTGATATGCGAATAGATTAGACAGGTAGGAGGCGGGACCGATTCCTCCTTAAGTAACAATAATATTTTTACATATTAAATGATGTGATGGACCTGTCACTTTGAAACCCATTCAAACATTGTCTGAGACTCATTTTTAGTTGACTAAAATTATTTTTTAAAATAATAATATTAATATTGTAAGGGGCCTAATTTTTTTCGTACCGGGCCCTTCCAAAGATTGGATCGGCACTGCATCTGACTAGGATGTAAAGACTAGGAGTACTCCGGAATTCTTCTATGACCTCAAGTCCTTTGAATATGAACAATTATTGGAGAATGAGAGAAGAAGAAGAGAATGCTTCTATCACCGAAGCCCTAGTAGCAAGCAGCCCCTCACAGCAACTTCAAATGGTTCCAGTAGCCACCATCATGGCGAAGTAGCAACCTCATGTTGTTACTGAGGAGGAGCAAGCACCTGAAGAGATGGATTTACTCATGATATGTTTCACACGTTTTATGAAGAAACATCTAAAGGAAAACCCATCCAACTCTAAATACACCAGCCCCTCAATATCCCCAAGGATGAGCAAAGAAGCTGGAGATCTTTGCTACAACTGCAGGAAGATTGGTCTTTTTGCAAGGGAATGCCCATATCCCAAAGTGCACAAGTATCCTAAGGAAGTTCGCAAACAAAGACAGGATAGAAGGATGCAGGAGAAAGCTCAGCTAAAGGCTCTCTTGAGTGAAGAAGAAGTAATCAAAGTTGTTCCAATTTCTTCTAGGGAACCTACAACATATGAATACTCAGACATCGATAGTGACTCTTCATATTCTGACAGCGAATCACCCGCTTGTCTTATAGAAAAAGAGATTGGCGTTCATGATGAGGTAGATTCTCCCCATACCTCTTCAAGATTAGAGAATATTGACTCTAAAAGCTTACTCATTTCATTCAGACAGATTATGGCTGACTTTGACACGGTCAATCAGTCATATAAAGAGCTGAAGACTGAGAACATGCAGCTTCTTGGAGAAAATGAAGTGCTTACTATTGAAGTTCAGAAACTTACAACTGAAGCGATTGACTATTGTTTTCTTCGAGAAGAAGTAAGTAATATGAAGATGACTCTCGCCCTTCAGGTTGAGAAGGAAAAGAAACTGATGTCAACCATCACGTCTTTTAGTATATCATCTGGAATCTGGATGAGATACTGGATGTTCAGAGAAACCTATCTGACATAATAGGGATAGGATTCTCTGACATAGTTTCTAACTGTGAAGGAGCTAGTACGTCTACCTATGTTCTAGCAGTAAGTACGCTTGAGTCACACATGCTTCCTAAATAGTGTAAAGGTAAGTCTAGAAGGGTGGAGAATATCCCTACTAGGAAACCTAGACTGGAGGCAGGCTGTAAACTTGACAAGGAAAAGTCAACTACTATAAACACACAAGGCATAGATGCAGTAGGAAGTAATAACATGGATCAAACTTTAGCTACTAAGTGAAGTAACTCCCTACAATAGCCTAAGAGTAACCATCAAAAGACTGGGCTCAATGCTTATAGGCTTCCACACATCACAGCTCACTCCAATCCAGGAAGTAACCTGCTCTTGGTACATCTGGAAAAGGGAAACCTTCCAAGGTGTACACCAAGGAAGCTGGCCTAGAAGAACAACTTGCTGCTCAGAGTTTTAGTTATAGATGGGTTGCAACAAAGACTAATTCCCAAGGACACATTAAGCAATGGGTACCTAAGTCTACTTGATTATTTTGAAGGTCAAGTTATCTACTGGACATAGTGATATATGTTACATCGATAGCAGGTCTGCTAGGCATATAACAGGCTACGTGAAGAAATTGAAGGGATTATAAAAAGTGTAGAAAAGATCAGGTTGGAAAAGAATAAGGAATATGTTCCTTATGTGGAGATCTAGCAACCAGTTTTGACTGATGAAGAACCTACTATAAAGAGGAATCCGTTGTTGAAGGTATTGTGAACCCTACAGCAGAGACTACTGTACAAGATCCTACAACACAACAAGGAGCTCAGCAAGCAGCTCAACAAGATGTTGTGCATCAAGACTTGGAACCAAACATGTTATGGCTAAGGGATCATCTACCCACCCTGGTCATAGGGAGAATAAATGATGGAGTAAGGATAAGAAGATTTGCACCTTACGAAGTCATGTTCTCATGCTTCATATCTCAAACATAACTTGGTACCATTAAGGAAGCTTTAAGTGATCATAATTGGGTTCAAGCCATACAGAAAGAGCTCAATGGGTTTGAGGGAAATGAAGCGTGGAATTTGGTTCCCAGACCTACTCATCAAGGTGCAGTTGTGACCAAATAGGTGTTAAAAAACAAGCTAGATAAATTAGGATTTGTTACCAGGAACAAATCTAGATCAAGAGCTACTGTTAGGAGGAAGGCATAGATTTCGGTGAAATCTTTGCCCCTGTAGCCAGGCTTGAAGCAATCAAAATATTTTTGGCCTATGCTGCACATAGTAGCTTCATTTTATATCAGATGGACGTGAAGAGTGCATTCCTGGATGGAATTCTAGCTAAAGAAGTCCATGTTGAGCAACCACCAAGATTTGAAAATCCAACTGAATATAAAGTCTACAAGTAGAAAAAGGCATTGTATGGCCTTAAGCAAGCTCTTCAAGCTTGTTTTGATACTCTCTTGTAGTATCTAGTCCAAAAAAAGAATCCAGAAAGGTGTTGTAAATAAAACCTTATTTAGAATCCAAGATGGCCAGAGCACACTATTAGTCCAAATTTATGTTGATGACATTATTTTTGGGTTAGCTGGCACATAACAATGCAAGAAGCTCTCCTAGCTGATGCAAAGCAACTTCGAGATGAGCATGATGAGAGAGTTAAGCTTCTTTCGTGGACTTCAAGTAAGACTGTTGGATGATGGCATCTTCTTTACTCAAGTGAAGTACACGAAGGAGCTGATCAAGAAGTTCGGGAAAGATAACTCAACTTCAGTAGGAGTTCTTATGAGCACTTCAACCAGACTTGATAAAGATGAAAATGGAAAGGATGTTGATGTTACACAGTACAAAAGACTTATTGGCTCACTTCTGTATCTTACAGCAAGCATACCTAACATCTTGTTTGCTGTAGGAGTTTGTGCACGGTACCAAGAAGGACATAAGGAGTCTCACCTCCAAGCAGTAAACCAGATTCTGAGGTATCTAAGGGGCACAACTAGAGTACGGCTGTGGTACCCAAGAGATGGTGGAATTGAACTTAAAGGATACTCAGTTTCAGACTTCGCAGGTTGCAAGATTGACCACTAAATCAGGAGTAGATCATGTCAATTTCTTGGAAATAGATTTGTTTCATGGTTTAGCAAAAGACAGCAATCTATCGCAACATCTACTGCAGAAGCAGAATAATCGCTGATGGAAGCTGCTATGTGCAAATATTGTGGATGCAACAACTGAAGGACTATAGGATACTCGCAAGAGAAACTTATAATGTGTGATAACACTATTGCATTTGCTATCACACACAATCCAGCTCTACATCCAAGGACCAAACATATAGAGGTCATGTTGAAAGTAAAGATGTCAAGCTTGAAAAAGATACAAATAGACATGCAGTTAGCTGATATATTCACTAATCCTCTATGTGAATCACGTGTCAATATGCTTCGGAACTGAGTTAGGGGTGCTACTTATGTATGAGAACCCTGTAGTTAAAGTTTGTTGTTGTGGGAAACATTAAAACAAGCTTTAAAACAGTTAACTGAAAGGTTACTGTAGACCTACTGGAGTAAGGGGGAACGTTGCCTTTCGTAGAGGTAATAATGATGATTTGCATCTGACCAATGCACCCATTAAATCACAACAATTAATTCAAATTCATTTTTCCATCAATGAATATGAACCGTTCAAATCGCACGGATTTCTTGTCAAGTGAACCAAAAGTCGGTTGTAATTATCTAAATTGACAAGTCATATATACCTAAACTCAGATAGTGGTGGAGGACTTTTGATCATAAATTTATGAAAAAAACCCTAAAAGATCTATCCAAACAAACTCAGATCTTCAAAGGTTCTTCTTCTCTAACAAGCTAAAATGGCATCTTCAAGTCCAACTTCATTGAAGGAAGACTTGCATCTATCGAGTATCTATGGATATAGATGGTTGGGAGAGATAGAGAATCGTAGTTGTTCAAGACAATCTAGAGAAAGTTGTCTTCGAGTCATCTGATCTTCTTTCTTGGTGCCTACACACCAAGATATTTGGAAGACTTGGTGGAGCAGTTATATCAACTGAGAAGTCACTCACAATTCCAGGGGTGAATCAACCACCATCATATGCACCGTACCAAGCGAAGGATGAGAAGAGGGAAGGGTCACCCACATCCCTATCGCTTCTGTTGGGAAGTGGAAGATGATGACTTTGAAACTCCCTTCCAAGAAGATTTCTCAACGGTTGAAACTTGTAAGGGAATCAATCATTTCTTCTAATACTGTTGCAGAAGAGGAAAAGGAAGAGTGTAGCAATGAGGAGGAGCCCTAACTAAAGAAACCAAGGAGGCTGATCAAAGCCCACCTTAAGTCCAGCACTGTCAGGAAACTCTTTGATGAGCCTGAAGCAGCAAATCACCACCACAATTACCATCTCCTAGTCGTGACTAAGTCCATGTAATGAAGGAACAAGGGGATCCCACTTTTGTTTCTTAAGTTGTTCTCTCTATCCCGCCTCTTAGCCAGAACCCACCCTTTGATACTTCCGCAACCCAAGAAGAAGAAGCAACAAATGCTTTTAATCAGGCTGAAGAATAACTAGTTCAAGCTAAAAACTCAATAGGCAGCCCCCAACACACTTCACTGGCAGAGGTTGAACCTTGTGAAGTAGGGAATGAATAGTGTGCGGTAGGAGATAACTAAAGCTTGCTGCCGACCAAAACTCTGCCGCTTCCCAACAACAAGAAGAAGACAAGCTCATTCAGAAGTTGCTGGAGGAGGAAATGGAAAGATACAATAGATGGCGCTCTATTAGGGTAAAGTTGTAGCCTGCCATCTTAGACTGGGATAATTGGGGTGAGGAAGAAGAATGGGTCACCTCCTGCGCACAATGTAGACACAATGTTGAAACTAACCTCCAAGAACTTTGATTATCGCATTCGGGTAAAAAGAATGGCTTACCTACAGGAGACGGCAGCCTGAAACGCTCTACAGACGATAGTGACTTTGATTGTGAAGATGAAACTAATGATAAAGTGCTTCAACAAGTACTGAGGCATAACATACATGATACAAATCGGAGGCACGAGGCTCCAGTGGGTAAGGGGACTAGGCAGCTTGTCGCAGCAACCTGCTGATGATTTAATACCAGAACAGCTAGCTACTGCAGAAAGCTTTAAGGAAGACCAAATTTCAGTATCTGCTATTTTCAGAGCTAGGCAAGGAAATGCTAATGAATCTGCTATAAGAGGGGACACAATAGACAAAGCAGCATCAACCACACAGGATGCCCATGAAGCTACGGAAAGCGCAGAACAAGTAGCTGAGGCAGATGCTGCAAACACCAATGAATCTGTTATTGATAAAGTGGCAACAAACAAGGCAGGAATGACTTCATAGTTCGCCGATGGACCTACTATAGGAGAGATTGTAGTAGAAAAAGTAGTGCCCATCTCTCACACACCAAGTGTACAAGTGCCAGAGAGTACACAGGGTGGGATCTCAAAGGTAGTAGGAGATGTAGAGACTACTTCGCTACAACAAGCAACTGGAGCAAGTAAGGAACATTTCACATGCACAGTAACCTCACTGAAGTTGCAACACCTTCTGCTGAAGATCCTATTCATAGTTGTTGAGGTAATCATACTTGAAGATACTCCAGACTCACAAACGGTTGAACAACATGAAGATGAACAACTGTTGTACTACAACGAGACCCCTTCCTACAGCAAAGCAAATAATGAGAAAGATTATCTGCTGGAAGATGAGGATGTGGGAAATGATCCAGCATACAACTACTATGGAGGATATAGTAGAGAAATTGGAGGCTATAGCGACATAACAAGAAGCGAAAGAGGCAATGGCAAGGAGAAGGATGATGCAACTTGTACTAAAGCAAGCTTGGTAAATGAAGCAGCAACTCAGGCCATAGAGGAAACATTAGCTATGAAACAAGCATATGCTACCTGTACTGATGCAAGATCAGTAGATGATGCAGTGGCCTAGCCAAAAGATGCTGAAAAAGGTTTGTCGAAGGAGTCTGCTGATGCACTTAGTACTGATGCAAACCCTACAAATGAAACTGACTCAAGATAATCAGATGCTAGAGTAGAAGTTAAGTTGCCTACTCAAGCTACTGACCAGCACACATGACCGATTAAGGAGGAATTGCAGCTAGCTAAATTCAGACAACAACATGAGAAGGCCATTACGGATGGTGAGACTACTGGACAATCTCATGAAGTAACAAAAGAAGCTTCATCTGGAAGATCACATGTGGAAGAGATAAGGATTCCACCAGCTCCAACTCTAGCAACCTCAGTTGGCAGTTCTGATGATGACTTAGATATTGCGAGGGAGTAATGAAACATCATCTCCTGAAGAATTCCACTTACAGAAGCAGCTCAGGAACATTTCTGATACAACACAGACGATAACCAAAAGATAGAAGAGACGAGCAGATAAGTCTCTTGAGCGTGACAATGAAAACCTAGTGGGAATTAGGCAATCCCATGTGGAGTTAAATTTCCCAACAAGTGTTTCTATGCAAGAAGCTCTAGAAAGATTTGATCGTTCGCTGTTAGCAACTGAATATTCGACACAACAGTTACAAAGATCAATGAGCAATGATGCTTCTGGGGTACTCACAGCTCTTGGATATATTTGCGAAGCAGTATCTTTGGTTCCAAAGAGCATGTGAGACCTAGAGTTCTAGTTTGTGAATGAAGTACGAGCTAAAAGGCATTGTATGGAGGAACTTGTCAGGAAATTTAATAGCTACATCAATGGACAAGTTGCTAGCCTCGCATCCACAATGAAGGATAGGCTAAAAGAGCAAAATGATGGTCTACAGTCCTTGAAGGATAAATTCTCCGTAGTGCATCAAGAGAAAGTCGGTGATAGATTAATATAGGTCAATATATTGAGCATACAGAAAGCACATATTGAGATCAATATTGATGGTGTCAAAAATGGGGAAATGGAGGCAAGGGAAAGATGTGTAGAGCAACAATAAAGGGAAAGATAAGAGCGATTCATTTCTTAACAAAGAAGATAAGAATAGGAAACCGAAGCAAGAGTACAACAATGGAAAACTCGTGAACAACAAGATTTCGAGAGATCTTTACAGAAGTCAGAAGCAAGAGTGCATCATATCCTTGAAGAGGAAGAAGCTGAACTCCCACGAGATCTATCTTGCTACTGGCATAGTTCATAATTCACATGTTCAACGAAAGCAGCCTGCCACCTCGAGTGAAAGAAAGCAGGATGCCCCACCAACCTATCAATCCTTCCTAAGTATGAAGACTGACTGCTATATAATTACATAAATGAGCAGCTAGATGATCTTCGTACTTATCAAATTCTAACAATAAGAAATCTATCTAAAGAGGAAATAGATCATTGGAGGATGGCTGAAATTTTAAGATACTTTGAGTGCCTACTAAGTGAAGGCATGTACAACAATGTCGAAGGTTCCAATGGAGACAAACTGAGAGAATACGGAACCTAGACTGCAATGAGCACGCAATACGGTTGCTTATACCCATCCATCATACAACATTGCTTGCAGCAAGGAAGGTACAACCAACTAGCAAGCATGAGTCATGTCCACAGTGTCAAATTCAAAAGTCAGGGTATTTGAATTAAAAAATATAGCCAGTAGAGACAAGTTTGAAACCCTGTACTAACTATCCAATAGCGTCGGGACACATCACCTGATAAAAAGCAAAAGCAATATTGGACACTAAGACCAAGCACTGCAACCACTTTGACCAACTCCCTACGAAAAATGATAAACGATTCTTTGTTGTACGAGAAGCATTAAATGTTAACGCGATTATTTCTCTCACTTCAACGAGAAGAAATTTTAACTACTATAAATAAAAGGGGACGGAGGACGAAGAAAAGGCTAACAAAACTCAAGCATTCAAAATCACTTAGCATGAAGAACTTAGCATTCTTATTCAAAGCTTCAAAGCATACTCTCTGATAATCATGCAAGTGTTTATGCAAAGTCTACAAGAGCAAGATAGCAAGCACCAAGCACGCAAGTGAAGATCCAAGCTACAACAACTCTTAAGCTAAGCTAGCTCTCAAGCTTTACTGCAGTCTTAATCCTTCTCTAACCAGGAAGCTTGCCCGTATCTCAAATCTACTCAATTTAGTGGCAGCTACCAAAAGTTGAAGAAAAACTTTCATTAAATCAGTCTCACAAAAGGTTTTTGAAACGAGGAGTCTTCGTTGAATCAGGGATCCGAAGTTGACTTGTTTCCCGAGGAACCATGTGCAATAGAAAAGTAGCCTTCCAAGGATAGGCCAAAACTATTGCAAGGAGCTAAGATGGACTTACACTTCGGAGTAGCTAAGTTGTACTGTGTGTTCTTAGTGTAATTTACCATTGGGGAGGAAGAGTGGAAGTGGAAAGTTACCCCCACCTTCGAACCTCTATAAATATTGTGTCTACTTTTATATGCTTTTATTATTGTTGTTGGCATAGTACTTATCTACTACATAGAT
The DNA here is from genome assembly GCA_958295605.1 of Ajuga chamaepitys. Classification (NCBI taxonomy): domain Eukaryota; kingdom Viridiplantae; phylum Streptophyta; class Magnoliopsida; order Lamiales; family Lamiaceae; genus Ajuga; species Ajuga chamaepitys. The sequence goes on along the minus strand of OY282499.1, from coordinate 35,653,695 downwards.
TTGTAAGAAAACGTTTAAGCATATTCCGCTGAACGTAAAACTTCCTTGAGCACTGCTTACTGTAAGTTACTTAAGCCCAGTCTGCTTTGTTCCTACTGCCTTTAGTAAGCTTACTATATTAGCTTTGATGCAAGAACAAGTTTCTTGCAGTAAACAACAACCTTATGCTCAAATTATTTGAAAATAAGAAAAAAACGAGTTCGATGTTTATTCACCCCGCCCCCCTTCTAAACCTCTACCACTAGGGACCAACATAAATGATTTAATCGTTATCTGTTTGTTGTTCTGTGAGTGAACGACTTGTAGTCTCCATCGTATTCTTCTCTGTTTTATTTTTGTTTTATTTATATAAGCACCTATTGATAGAACTTAGCTTAGCTGCAAAATATATCATGAACTTTCACAGTGAAGCATATCATCTCGACTTTCAAAGATAGCAAAGCAAATCACGAACTTAACATAGCTTTGCAACTATGAATTAAAAAAAAATATTAAAACTTGTTTACCAGTTTTTACTTGTTACTTCTCGTCTGTCTCTGAATCTAAAAGCAGCTACTAACTAAGAGTTTGGGTTATGTGATGTCGTTTCCATCTTTTATCAATTAACAGTAATGCGAATGCACATAGAAATTAAATTCTACAATGACCTTTCATTTGAGTGATTTAGGTTTCATAAATGTATCTTTTATGTAATTAAAACATCATATTCAGAATTTATTAGGTTGATAATTGAAAGGAGATAAAATGACTTCATATGTATATTCCAAAATTTTGTTTATGATTTTTATTTTTCTAACTTTTGGACAATGTGATATGTTATATGCAAAACATGGTCAAATAAGTCGGCAATATTTCGCTTGGATTAAAATTACAAAATTACATTAAGTTTTTTATTTATTTTGCTAAATTTAAAACATCATGCCAAGATTGCGGTAGCTCATGATCTAATTTTCAACTAAGCTGATAATTTAGGATGATCATAAACAGGTTATACCTCCATAATGGTCTTGTTTTTCACTAGACATCTTGAAAGCTACTTACCAGAGATCCTTTTAGTCACGATTAATAATGGAACTTTGTGAAAATTCTGAACCAAAGTCTTTTCTAAATTAAGAATATTATTACACGATGTCCATCAATAATATATTCCACGTAAGAGATGGGCGAGCACCTAGTTTTAACAATAGTGTATATGAAAATGAGTCTATAAAACAATGGGACTGGTAAAGTCGCGGCACGAGTTTGACTCACTGTCTGCCAGATGATATTGCACCGCATCCAGGTACTCATGGTCTTCGGCAACCGTCCGCAACATACAACGACTTTTAACTTAGGATCACAGCACAATGAAGAAAAAGTGTTCGACAAAGTATTCGATACTTGGGACTTTCTTGTCGACTCAAAGGACCACAATTTGAAAAACATGATAAATGCAGACTGTAGTGATTGTCGTTGTATTTTTTAAGTGATTGGAGAGGCAAATGTTTAGGCCTATTTATAGACTTCTGGGTATCATATCATGAACAGTTGCACCCTTCAACTTGATCAATCACAACCGTTATCGTACCTCTTCACCGAAGGTCATGATCTAATGGTTAGATTGCATCATTTTCTAAACGTTCATGACCTTTCGCTCGTACCTATTCCACTTGAATTGTCGCAACTTTTCAGACCATCTTTTCATCTAATAGACCTTTCCCATTCACACTATGAAATTCCAACAATCCCCCTGTAAAAATAATTTCATGTATATAAACATGAAAAAGATGCACACAATCGACTATTCAAATCAAAAGAATAAATTTTACAACTTGTGAGTTTCTATCTCTAGTAACTTCTGATTCTTCTTTTCAATAACGTGATGCCTTCATCAGAGTTGACTTTGATGTTCCCCGGTTTTGGACTTTGACTTGAGTAACGTTAATCCAAAGGCTTGTAAGCTTGATTTTGAATCGAACAGTCTGCTTAGATGAGTACTTGAAGGACAGATTTAAAGATCTTGACAAACAATGAAGAACACCATTGAAGTTCTAACTTGAAAACATCGGGCGGAGGTGTAGTTGTATTAGCTCAAAATGTTGAATAGTATGCATGTGGTATCCGAATAAGTAAAAGGGGCAAAATAGACATTATACTTTTGGTTTCTATTTTGACAAGTGAAGGGAAGAGTGTTCGAGGCTGAACAAAATGCAGGCGTTCGGAGCCGAACAAAATATATCCCTTCAGAGTCGAATAGATAAGCAGCTGCAATTGATTTGGTTTGGAGTTAGTTTTCTTCTTTATTTCATCTCCATTTGTTTTAGAGATTTTACAAGAGAGAATATCACATTCTTGGTTGTTATCATTCAGTAGTTGAGAGCATAGAGAATGATAGATGATGATCTAGAGTGTATAATTGTATGATCTTGAGTGAGAGATTGATTAGCTCTATTCATCTATTGGTTGCATTCTTGTACTACATTTCTTGGTGGATTAATAAGATTGAGTATGGTTGGACTCTGTGGATGTAGGATCAAATTTTGATCCGAACCACATAAAATTGATAGCGCTAAGTTTGATTTTATGTTCTTGTGTTTAGTTCTTAATTTGAAAGTCATTTATTTCAAAGAATTTTTGTGTTTGTGTGAGACATAAGGATGTAAATACTCGAAAAATTGGCACTGTCTGTGGGAAAGCCATGGGTTCAACACGATTTGATGTGGAAAAGTTCATTGGAAAGGATAATTTTGACTTATGGAGAATTAAAATGCGAGCTTTTCTTGTGCAACGGGGATCAGCATTGGCTCTTGACGGAGAGGAGAAATTTCCAGCTACAATGAAAACAAAAGAGACGCAGATGTTGTTGGAGAAAGCTCACAGTACAATAATTCTGAGTTTGGGTGATAAAGTCCTTAGAGAAGTGGCTAAAGAAACCACTGCACAAGGTGTTCGACTCAAGCTGAAAAAGAATTATATGGCCAAATCGGTTGCAAATCGTCTTTATATGAAACAAAAGTTATTTGCTTTCAAGATTTTAGAAGAGAACGGTATTACTGACCAGATAGATAAATACCACAAGATTATATATGATCTTGAAAATATTGATGTCAAGATGGAGGATGAAGATAAAGCACTCATCCTTCTGAGTTCTTACGTAAGGTGTTTGAGAACTTCAAACATGCAATACTATTTGGTAGAGAAGGGAAGTTAACAATCAGTGAAGTAGAATCAGCACTGAGATCTAATGAATTACAAAAGGGAGAAAACAAGATCAACCTAGAGAAGGATTGATCATAAAGAAGTTCAATGCCAAGAAGTTTCAAAACCGGAAAAACAAACAACAGTGGAAGAAGTTTGAACAAAGTACATCTTCTGAGTCTGAGACAAGGAAGTGTTTTAAATGCCATGTAGTGGGATATTTGGCCAAAGATTGTCCCACCAAGAAAGCAAAGCAAAACCAGAAGCTCAAGGTAATCATGAACCTCAGAAGAATGACAAGGGAAAGCACATTGCTGATTTGGTGGAGGGCGCAGATGGTTATGACTCTGGTGAGGTACTTACTATTTCTTCTTCTATTGTGACTTCAGACTGGGTATTGGATTCTAGGTATTCTTTCCACATTTGTCCAAATAGAAATTGGTTTCATACTTTCAGACATCAAAATGGTGGGTTGGTTCTATTGGGAAATGATTTTGAATGCAAGATTAAAGGAAATGGATATGTTGGCATCAAGATGTTTGATAGCAAGATTAGAATACTAGAAAATGCTAGATATGTTCCTCAACTAATCAATTCAGCAAAGACAATAGGAATAGTGAGGCAAAGAACAGTTGTTCGCACACCTCAGTAGAATGGACTTGCTGAGAGGATAAGAAGAACCATATTAGAGAGGGTGAGGTGTATGTTGTCCAGTTTAGGGCTCAGTAAGAGTTTCTGGGGTGAGATTGTAATAACAACAACTCATTTAATTAATAGATCTCCCTCAACAGCGTTTGATTTCGAAACACCTAAATAAGTGGAATGGGAAACCAACTGACTATTTAGAGCTCAAATTTTTTGGGTTCCTTGCATATGCAAACATCAGACAAGACAATTTAGAATCAAGAGCAACAAAGTGCATTTTTTTGGGATATTCTAAGGGTGTAAAGGGGTATAAGCTTTGGTGTATTGAATCTAGAAACAACAAACGAATAATCGGTAGAGATGTAACATTTGATGTGTATGTAATGCCATTCAAGAAAAATGAAATCTCAGTATACTCAAGCAAAAGTGAAGACGAGACTCAGCTTGAGGTGGAGACAGAAAGGATACTGCCATCCGAGGATCAAGAACAGGAAGATTCTCGAAATGAAGAAGAACCTGTGGATACAAAGGATTATTGTAGTTATCAACTTGTAAGGGATAGACAAAGGGACAAATACACCCACCACAGAGATTTGGAAATGTAGATATGGTGTCCTATGCTTTGTTCACTGCTGAAGAAGTTGGAAGTCATAAACCAAGATCACATGATGAGGTTATAAGTTGTAGTGAAAGAAATCAGAGGCTTATAGCTATGCAAGAAAAAACTAATGTGACTTTAAAAGAATAACACCTGGGATATTGTGGATAAGCCAAAGACAAATAAATTAGTGGGATGCAAGTGGATTTTCAAGAAAAACCTTGAAGCAGGCTATAATTCTTTATCAGATTCAAAGTTAGATTGGTTGCTATGGGGTTCACTAAAAAGGAAGGAGTGGATTACAGTGAGATTTTCTCACCCGTTGTCAAGCATTGCTCTATCAGAATGATGCTTGCACTTCTAGCACAATTTGATTTGGAGCTTCATCAAATGAATGTCACTACAACATTTCTACATGAAAGATTGAAGGAAGTATTACATGAGAATACTTGAAGGCCTGGAAAGTGTAAATTCAGAAAGACAAGCTTTTCTACTGAAAAGGTCATTGTATGGACTCAAACAAAGTCCAAAACAATGTTACCTTAGATTTGATGAATACATGCTGAAAATTGGTCTCACAAGGAGCAAATATGATAGCTGTGTCTAATTCAAAAAAGAGGAAGACCAATCTCATATATATCTTCTACTTTTTGTAGATGACATGTTGTTGGTGAGTCGAACCATTGCTGGGATTGAGAAGATTAAGAATTTATTGAAGCAGGAATTTGACATGAAAGATCTTGGTGAGGCAAAGAGAATTATGGGAATAGACCTAGACATGAACAGAGAAGATGGAGTTCTATTCCTGTCACAGAAGGCTTATCTTGAGAAATTTATACATAGATTTTACATGCATCAGTCTAAGAGTGTATCAACACCATTAGCTCAACATTTAAGTTGTCTTTGGAGTAGTGTCCTAAATAAACATCTGACAGAACTTACATGAGAAAGATTCTATATGCAAGTGTTGTTGGAAGTGTTATGCACTCAATGATCTGTTGTAGACCAGACCTAGCTCATGCTATGAGTGTTATTCTAAAGATTTATGGGAGATACTGGGAAAGTTCACTAGGATGCAGTAAAGTGGATACTTAGATATATTAGAGGAACTATTTCTACTGGTTTATGTTTCAAGAGATAGTCATAAGTAAATAACATGTTAGTGAGATTTGTAGATGCAAATTATGCTACCAAATGTGTTTACTCTCTTTGGGACAGCAGTAAGTTCGAGATAATTAAAGAAGCTCAATGGCTCAAAGGGATAATTAAAGAGTTTGGCTTGGACAGAGGAAAGTGATAGTGTTTTGTGACAATCAAAATGCAATACATTTGTCAAAATATCAAGGTTTCCATGAGAAGACCAAACATATAGATGTCAAGTTGTATTTTGTGAAAGGGGATTGTGAATGTGGCAAAGATTTCTACTGATATTAATCTAGCGGATTGTTTTACCAAGGCCTCACCAACAACAAAATGTGACTTGTGTCTTGAGTTGGTGAAGGTGAAGGAAATAAGATGACAAGTTAATAAAACTTGTGAAGTGAGTCTGCATTTGATCTTATGATTCTACATTTTGGTCATAGGTGGGAATTTGTAGTTGTATTAGCTCAAAATGTTGAATAACATGCATGTAGTATCTGAATTAGTAAAAGCACAAAAATAGACATTATACTTTTGGTTTCTATTTTCAGAAGTGAAGGGAAGAGTGTTCGAGGCCGAACAAAACGCTGTCATTTGGAGTCGAACAAAATATATCTTTTCAGAGGCGAACAAATTAGCAGTTACGACTGATTTGGTTTGGAGTTAGTTTTCTTCTTTATTTCATCTCCATTTGATTCAAAGATTTCACAACAGAGAATATCACATTCTTGGTTGTTATCATTCAGTAATTGAGAGCTTAGAGAATGATAGATGATTATCTAGAGTGTATAATTGTATGGTCTAGAGTGAGAGATTGATTAGCTCTATTCATCTATAGGTTTTATTCTTGTACTTCATTTCTTGGTGTATTAATAAGACTGAGTGTGGTTGGACTCCATGGATGTAGGATCAACTCTTGATCCGAACCACGTAAAATTGAGAGTGCTAATTTTCATTTTACGTTCTTGAGTTTTATTCTTAATTTGCAGGTCAAAAACTATTTGATCATTTATTTCAAAGAATGTTTGTGTTTATGTGAGACTTCAGGGTGTAAATACACGACAGGAGGGCTTCAACACCTTAATCTCGGATCAAATGTAGGAAATCTCGAAATTAATTTTGTAACGCTTTGACAATCTCAAGATTCCAAGATTGGCTTTGTAACGCATTTAGAACAGCTCAGGATCTTCCACTTGCTTCTTGAACTTATGTTATGTTGAGGATTTTTGGTGGAACAATTAGAGGTGGGAAAAAAAATACCAAAATATCAAAGTACCGCACATACCATATTAAAAAAATATCAAAAATATTAAAAAATTTGGTACGGTAAGATGCAATACCGAAAATTTTCGGTACGATATCGGTACGAAAATTTTGAATTTTCAGTATTTCGTTATATACCGAAATACCAAATATATATATATATATATATATCTTTATTTTGTTTTTTCAATTTCTCTCTCACAAATCCAATGTCACACAATTCAAGTCACGCTTTAGGGTTAGTCTCTCTTCTCTCCCATTTCTGCAAGTCTTCTCATTTCTCACTCTCCCCCTTTATGTGCAGCTCTTTTTGTTTCTTCCTCTTCCAACCTTCTTTGTCCAGATCAATAATTAGAGTACAATGTAGATCTCTAACCATCAAGGAAGGAGAGCTTCTTCCCCCATGAATTTCGACCAAATACAACACATTAGTGCACTTCCAGATCCAGATATATCTTTACCGATGTTTTGCAGTTACGACTCGACGGACGGTGGTGGGTTCATGAGATTCATTATGTCCAGAGGAAAAGTGACGATGGTTGTGGCCTACTCCGTTATTTGGGTCTAGAGATGTGTGAAAAGAGGCAGCGGATTTTAGGGCTCATCGACGATGGCGGTGTTGTTGTTCTTCCCATTTGTTCATCTTCTTATTTTTATTTGATTTTATATAATTTTATCCACATAAGCATAACGTTGTTGTAAAGTCGCATCATGTTTTGAACTTTCATCACAGAGGTTTGCATCATTTGGATCTATCCTTTCTTTTCTATCTATATTTTTTTCCTTTTGAATTTGTTATTTTGCAGAGTTAGATAATTTGTTTCTTGTCTTTTGAGCTGGTGGAAGCCTGTAAATAGGGTATAAATTAACCTTAGCCTTATCAGCCATTAAACTTAGATTAAGAATTCAAAATCTCAAATCTACTTGGCATGATTGTGAATTTAGCATCGTGCATATGATTTTCAATTTTGCATAATATATACATACTTTTGGACATTAAGCATTTTTGGTTTAAGAATATATACAACTTTCGACATGCCGGTATGTCGGTATGCAGCGGATTATACCGTATTGTACATAAATTTTGGCATTATCGATATGGTCCGGTATAGCTGTCTCATACCGAAAGTTTTGGTACGGCATCGGTATGATATATGCTTATACTGAAATTTTTTATACGGTATACAGTATGGGAAAAAAACTCGATATACCATACCAACACACCCTAGGAACAATGAGGCCCTATTTATGGTTGTAGGATGGAGAACCTTAATAGGCCCTATTATCAAATCAATATCACTATACTTCCACGAAAGATTCTTAAGGGATGATGTTTGCAATTAATCAAAATCATTGGGATTAATTTATCCCAAATCTTTCTACATCTTTGAAATTCATTGTTAACATCATCTCTTAATTTTATTTCGAGAGCCAATTCATGTGTATTAAGGACATGCGTCAAAATTTCTTAAATAAATTGCATTATTATTTGTTAGAGTTTCGGTGGTTGACAAATCTGATGAGCTCTGCAACTTCTTGACTCGTAGCGGCTTCCAATAGGTCAATAAAATATATAACAAGTCATCAATTGTATTGACTATATAACTTAGGAATTTTACTTAATTAATTCCTAATATTAAAATAATCAATATAAAATTGATTCTCAACATATATTTTATTACGTGACGCATTTTAATTATATATAAAATTTGAGTATCTACAAGTGCCCCCTTCAGACTTGTTCACGGACGATAAGTTTTGGAGTGGATAAGTCTCGAAACCATTTCCGGAGCTTTTCAAAGTATATGGATAACTTATACTCATATCAAGGAGTCTTCATTTGAGTTGGATTTGGATTTGTAGATAGTTTATTTAATGATATGCTCCTAGCTCATATTTTTCTATAATTCAGACATCTCATATAACAGATTTCTCCTTGTTCTGTATCTACGTGCAGTTGTTTCAATTTCTGGGTCAAAAGGGACAAGCTTGTCTTTTCCTTTAGACCAAGTTTGCATACGCTACCTAAGATCACAAACAAAGAGAACAGAGTAAAACCGAAATAAAAGTGCAGAAAATAAATGTCTTGCCTAACGTTAAACTTTTTATCAAGATACAAATTGAACACTATTACCAGTCCCCAACAACGGCACCAAAAACTTGACAACGTTATTTCCTAACATAGTATTTCTACAAGTGAACGGTGCTAGTGTAGCTAGTAGTGAGCAAGGTCAATCCCACGAAGACTGTGTCCTATGTTCAATTAATACTCTAACCATAATAGATCAATCTTATCTAGACTCTCGAATAAAGGAGATTGATTAACTAACCCAGAATTGAAGTGCAGAAAAATAGTGAACAAGTAAATAGATGCTTAAAAGGAAGCACAAATTAACCACGAAGGATTGAATTAGATAAAAGAACGTATTCAGGGGTTTTGATTTCAGAATCTCATGTATATGATTATCTTATTATTCTAGACCTTTAAACCAAATTCTAATGTTTATTAGGCGACACTACTCTAGTTAGTTCTCCTCTTGGACAACACTAACGTGTTGATCATGTATGAATAATTACCCTCTTGGGCTAACTAACACATAGCAACTCCAAATATACCCTAAAACCAATGCCTCCATAAGTATCTACTTCCTCTCGGACGATTATTCATACCTATATTATTTTTTGTGTGCATATTAACAACCCTCCCCTCTAGGGCGTCGAGTTATTAAGCAAGTAGAATTAAACAAGAGATCAAGTTGCAAAACTCATAAAAGAAGAACCAATACATAAGATAAACATAAAGAACGGAGTCTAAAATAAATAAAATAAATCAAAACATAGATAATTGTAATCTACTTTCTAACCCTAGAACAAAAGGGTGTTTAGCTACTCATGTTTATAATTAACATCCAAGAACAGTCACAGATAAACATTCTCAAAATAATAAAAATAAAGGGAACAAAAAAACCCGTAGTCTTTGATTTTTATCGTCTTCGGTTCACATTCATTGCTCTTCAATCCAAGCGTCCAAAGTATTTCTTATGATATGTAATGGTGAATTGATGTCCTCTTGATATACGGATCCTCAGAGTATTTATAGGAGTACATAACTAGGATAAAGTGTGAGAAAGACTACTGTGGGATAAGAAAATCTCGTCAAAACATGTTTATTGACTTGGGGATCAAGTAATTGACTTGTGAGCCAAGTAATGGGCAAAAACTGCTACTTGTCCAACTTCAAAGCCATATTTAGAGGTCTTTTAGTCCGATTTTAGCTTTGGCTATTACTGAAAAATTTCTAGCCCTTTAAAATAGCTTTCCAACACCACTAATTTCACCTCATTTTGGATATATAGATCTCAAGATATGAGTAAAATATGGAAGATGTATCAGGATAGGATTTGACGCTGCATTCCACTCTTTTCCTCATTTCTTCTTCGAACATCATCCTAATGAACTTTTGTCCTTAAAATTATACTTTTTGCTATAAAATGAGCAAACACGTTATTCAATTCAAGATATAAAATATGAACATAAACCAACCAAATTTTTATGCAAACACTACAAAAATGACTCTATAAATCGATGTAAACGATGTAAATGCATGCATACACTATGTGAATCACTCCCTACAAAGTTAGGCTAAGCACAATGTTAATTTGTGACACGAAATCATAATTAATCAAATAAGGCCTGGTGCATCCAAGGGCGTTGTCCCATAAAATTCCCAAATATCATAAATGCTTATAATTCATCTCGTTTCTATATCAATTAATTATGATGCAAAACATAAATCCTAATCCTAAAATATCCAAGCAAAGAAGTTTTAAGGAAGAAAGGCTTACCCATAGAGGAAGGATCTTAACCCCTTGTTGCTCTTTGGCAACGTTCCGAGGGTATGTCTTCAATGACATAGAGATTTCTTCTTGGTTCAGGTTCTTCATTTGTTAGGAAATGGTCGACCAGGTTATAGATATTCTTTTAACATGTTGAGGCATGCTTTCTCATTTGGGGTACAAGGTAATTGACGCCCACGTCGAAGATGGAGGCGGAGGGTGGTGCGATGGCATCAGTGACTTCAACGATCTCTCTCTACAACCTAGATGTTTCGAAGATGGAGTTTCTCTTGAAGATGTTTCTCAAGTACTCAAATGTCCTCACCTCATTCTTCAAGAACCACATAAGGAGATGATTCTTGCATCCTTGCCTCTCGATCACTTCCACTCATCCTTTCATCTCTTTCAATATCCCGAGAACCTCTTTATTTTGTTTCTCCAATGTATCAATTTTCTTCATTAAGGGGTCATTTTATTCTTTCGAAAGATCCATCTTGTCCAAGACCTCCCAATTTCAAACCCTTCCCTTCTTGGTGACCCCCTTCTTCTTCTTCTTCTTCTTCTTCTTTTTCTTCTTCTTCTTCTTCTTCTTCTTCTTCTTCTTCTTCTTCTTCTTCTTCTTCTTCTTCTTCTTCTTCTTCTTCTTCTTCTTCTTCTTCTTCTTCAACCCTTTATTTTGATTTGCTTTGTCTCGGTGGCTATTCTTGTGCCTCTCCTAGGTGTAGAAGTTCGTCACCTATGGCACATCCTTGAGCATCAAACTCAATGTCGGGAAACTTCGATATGGAATTTGTCAAATACCCCCTAGACCGATGGTATGATGGCTTGCCCCATGCACCCTCACCCAATTAGAGATCATTAGCGATGTCATTCTAATCTTCTTCTAATTCATTGCAGCCCTCATGAAATAGAGATTCTTTATCGACATCTGAGACGCATCCTTCTTCACTAGTATAGTTTGGATCAAGATATGAAACAACCAATCTATAGCTTTATATGTAATGAGTACATAGCGGGAATGACCTAATTCAAATATTTCTCTCCTGTCAAGCTTTTCCAAAAGACATCGGCATTAAATCTCTATCAACCCCTAGAACGCCCTTCTCACTAATCGTAATGTCGAGAAATTTTCTAAAACTTGCTATGTATTGTGAAGCTCTTTCCTATTGCTACAAAATCTATGTCTACACCATCCTCGTCCGACTTCTCATTTTTCGCTTGAAGGGTGCTAAAGAATTGAATTGTGATGTTTCTGTAGGTTAATTCTACATTCAACAAAAGCTCTTACAAACTCAAATTCTTCAACCATCCTTCCAATTTTTCCCCGAAAGGCAAGGCTCTCAATTCATGCACATCTATGAACTTTGAACAAGCAATAGTTTTATTGTTCACTATAAAAAAAACAATGGTCTCTATCCTATTTACTTGGAAGCATATAATTTGAGGGTCACGCGTACTAGTATTACGCTCTTCCAATTCATTTTTGAAATTCTCCAAGACCACCTTCTTAGCCTTGGAACTCTTGCTCTTTTACCCCTTATTAGAGGACTTTGTCACTTGCCCTTTCTCTTCCCACTAACCATTATTTTTAATCAATCCCACAATCTCAAAAGTGACAAAAAGCATAAAAAAAATATACCCGGAATACTATTCAGGGGAGGGAAAATGTACTAGCTAAGGAATTTCAAGGGGAATAAGCAAGAAAATTAAAAACTAGCTAAAAAATAGAGGGGAGCCGAAATTCTTTTACCTTAGAAATCCAGCACTAGATTCTGGTGAGTTTCACCGGAAAATGATCGGTGCAAAATGATCCCCTCGCTCTAGGTAGAAATCCCTCTGAAGGATTCAAGCTAATTCCAAGCGCTTAGTGAGTAATTAAAAATGAAAGTAGCTAAAATGTGGAGATTCTAAAGAGATGGGAGAGATCAACTTGTGAGAGAGGAGTGAAAGAAGAAACGAATGGTGAAGGAGGGAGACAAGAGGGGCGGCCACTTATGGCTTTTTGGCCAATTTTTTTTTGCAAAATTCCGGGCTAAGTTCCCTAAAATTTCCTTTCTTCACCATTTTATTCACAATTCGGCCTTCCGATGCTATAAATAAATTTAAACTAAAAGGTCAAATTCACAAGAAATTTAACTACTTTTATTGAAAACAAATTAAAAAATTCTAGGGATGCCTCCCAAGTGCATTTCTTTTAGGTTAGCTTGACCTAAATTTCCAAACAATTATGGGTGTTCAAAAATTGGTTTTCCCCCTTTTTAATTTAAAACCTTTCATAATCTTTGTTCATTTTATTTCCTCACCATCCATCCTCATTCACTTGAAAAAGTTTCGGTTAAAAAACTTTGAGTTCTTCAAATTCGTCTTCTATTCCTGACACTTCCCTTGGGTTTGTGAAGGAGTTTTTGGCAGATATTAACAGTAGTATGCTTTATTTTTTATACACGAAGTGTGTGTATGCATTTAGGACAATTTATAAGAGTATTTTGGTAATGCTTGAATTTAAATTATGTAGTTTTGTGTTATATTTGATTATCTTGAGCCGAATAATGTGTTTGCTTGTTTTGTAGTGGAAATCGTATATTTCAGGGCCAAAATCTGTTGGAATGAGGTTCGGGAGAAAAGAACAAGTCAATTAGGGGCAAAAATAGAACAAAAGGGAGTTATAAGATAGATCCGCCGAGTTAAAGTAGTTTAAACCCGGCCCTAAAGTTGAAATACGCCAAACTCGGTCATCCTTCCCAACTCGGCCGTGCAAAAAATAGCCTAGAAATAAAAAAAAAACACATTGAATTGCCAATGCAGCCGCACTAGTTTGACCAGCCGCACAGCCAACTCGACCGCGTTGCTCTCAGCCGTGCCTAAAGGCAGTTTTTAGGATTTTCACGCGCTTTGCTTTAAATTTGGCCCGTTTCAACCCCAATCCTTCCCAACTTATAAATAGAACCTCTCCAAGTCCGAAATAATCATCATGTTAAGCATCTTGGAGGGTTGAATCAAGGAGCAACAAGTGCAAAACGAAGAAGATCGAGATTAAAGACTCCGAGTGTAGTCGTTATTATTTTTATTGCTTTAGAATGTTTGTGATACACGTCGTGTATGCATTCATTTAGATCGATTTTAGGTGTGCATTTATAGCATTTGCATACATATACGGTCGAGAATTGCTTATACTGGTTACATTGGACTAGTTGATGTGTTTTGTGGAGTTTTATTGATTTTAGGCCAGAACGTTGAGTATATGGCGGACTAGAGATGAAACGGACCAAGAATAGACGAAATGGGCTGCGATGGGCCCAAAGACAAAAAATCATAAATCTGGGCAAGAAGTGACGCGGCCGCGTTACTAAGGATTCAAGGCCGCGTCAAATTCAGCTCACAAGAGTAATTTCAGTGTGGCTCGACGCGGCCACATCAAGACCATTCAAGGCCGCGTAAAAAATGGGAAAAAAAGGTGACTTCAGTGAGGCTCAACAGGCCGCGTCATTAGCATTCAAGGCTGCATCAATATCCTTCCAAAACTCCAAATTGGGTTTAAGTTGGTCTTTTTGTCCTAATCTTTCACGATTTCATCCCAAACTTATAAATAGGCCCCAAGCTCGCGAATTCAAGGGTGAGACACTCTATATTCTCACATCCGCTTAGAAGAAGAAGTAGAAGGGTTGGAGGACGAAGAAGACGAAGATCGACAAGACGAATTTGTTCAGGTTTAGTTGTTCTTTTTCTAGTTTTTGTTCTTTAAAATGTTTTTCATGAATTATTGTATCGAATTTATGCTAGGCATGAGTAGCTAAGTTATTCGTGTCCTAGGGTTTATAAAGTAGGGATCTTTACAACAATGAATTGAATTATGTTTTAATTTATAGACTCCGTTTGTATGTGTTTATCTCTGTGTTTGTTTTTTCCAACTAGATTTAGCTTGATCACCTAGATTAAGTTATCTTGTTTAACAATTCCTCTTCAAGAGGAGGGAATTGTTATTAGACGTACGACATAGGGCGCAGTTGTCTATGACTGTGTAGGTAGTGGCTTAGGAACTTTTGGGAGTTATTAGGATTAATTAACTCGAGAGGGTAATTATCTTAATTAATCTACGATCTGGTCGCTTTGAGAGAAGGGTTAGGTTATTAGAGTGCCGTCTAGTAAACACTAGAATACGGTTTAAAGGTCTATAAGTTGAGCATATTCATCATTGAAGTAAATTCCTGAAATCGAATCCCTAGGTACTTTTCTTGTTAATTGGAATTCATTTTTGTCTGACAAGTGGTTAGTAGTTTAAGTTCTTAAATTTAGTTAAAAACAACCTTGCAATTTTAGTTTCTAGTTAGGATAATCCTAGATAATCAGGGTATCGAACTACCTAATCTATTACTTGTGGGATCGACCTTGACTGTCATTACTACACCTACACCCGTACACTTGCGGTAATTAGGGGTTAGAAAATAGTCCTGTCAAGTTTTTTGCGCCGTTGCCGGGAATAGGCTTAGTGTCTTCCTTTTTATCTTGAGTAATAGGAGGACACTAGACTAGATTTTACTTTTCGTAATTTTTATTTTTAATTTTCGTTTTTATTTAATTCGTTAATTTTCGTATTACGTGGTATTCTATTTTTGTTGGTGTTTCAGGGTTCTTATGCAAACTAGATCAAAAGTGAAAGAACGGTTGGTCCCTCTATATCCTGAAATTGAAGCGACTGCCCGCTGACACCGAACAAGAAGGAATCACATATCTGAGATGGAAAACGTACCACAACAACCGAATCAGTATGAAGTTCTTGACACAGTGCTGACAGCTCTAGCACGCTTGGATGATCGAGTCACCAATATTCAACAGCAGCCACGGCTGCAACAGCAGCAGGAACAAGTTCAGGAAGAACCAAATGAAGTAGATGAGGATGACACACTCCCATCAGTGATTTTCTGCAACCTAACCCAAATCAGCAGAAGGGAGGAGTACAACCTTCTCCATTGAATGCCAACAACTTTGAGCTGATGCCTACCTAATCAATATAGTGCAGCAAAACTAGTTTGGGGGAAGTGCTCTTAAAGATCCGAATGTGCACCTGATTAAATTTCACAGGCTGGCGGACACAATAAAGATCAATCATATGCCACACGAATAGGTCAAGATGAGCCTATTCCCATTCTCTCTGAAAGACAGAGCCTTATAATGGTTCAACTCGTTAGAAGACATCGCAGATTGGGAGGATTTGAGCACTTCATTTATTCTGAAATATTTTCCACCGAGCAAGATGTTAGACCTACAAAATCAGATAAACCAGTTCAAGCAAATGGACCAAGAGCCGTTTGGTGAAGCTTGGGAGCGATTCCGGGATCTTATCTGGACTTGCCCTCGACATGCTTTTACAAAAAAGCAACAGGTTTCCAAGTTCTACAATGGGTTACTTGCTGCAACAGGGCATCAGGTAGATGCAGTTGTAGGTGGGAGTCTGATGGAGAAATCAGTGAGGATTGCATTCTCAATTTTGGATGCCATGGCCAGAACGAGCTATCAGTGGCCAAATGAGAGAAATCAGCCAAGAAGAGTGGTGAGTGTCAAAGAAGTCCAGCCAGTCAATAATGAGCCACTTGAAAAGCTCATATCGCAGTTAACATCATTGACGATTCAGGTGGATTTTCTAACTAGTCTGACGTTAGCACATCACACAGACACTCCGGTGCAGCAGCTTGGGGGTCAGGAAGAAGTTGAAGATGTAAATTTTGTGAATCAGAGGAACTTCAACAACTTCCAGAACAATCAGCCAAGGTATAATCAGTACCCTAAGAATCAGAACCACCAGAATTTTTATTTTGGTAACTCAAAGAATACACTCAATCCGCCACCCGGATTTGCCGTTACAAATGGCATGATCCATGACGGTAAGAAGCTAACATAAGAGGAGGTTGTTCAGTCACAGTTTGCTAAGTATGATGAGAAACTAGCTCAGCTAGAGAAAAAGGTGGATGGTAAGTTTATTTAGCTAAACAAGAATATGACTGGACAGGGAGCTGACATAAAAAGGCTCGAGAATACCCTGACTCAAACACAAGCAAGCCTTGGTGAGTTATCTTCAAATATGAGTCAAGAGCCCAACATAAGCAGGGGCATTTCCCGAGTGATACAATTGTGAATCCGAGAGAACAATGCCAAGCCATTCAGCTGAGGAGTGGTACTGAGTACGAAGGACCAAAGCTGCCTGTTGACAAAGAAAGGTGGTGGAGAAGGAACAATTGGTAGAGAAAGCAAGGAAGCAGAAAGAGGTCTTGAATCAAAGTAGACATACCACCATATGTCACTCTTGTCCCGTTTCCACAAGCCTTGAGGAAAAAGAAGATTCATGAACAGTTCGCAAAGTTCTTGGATGTGCTTAAAAAGATCCAGATTAATATCCCGTTTATTGAAGCACTACAGCAGATGCCGAACTATGCGAAGTTCTTAAAGGATGTAATATCAAAGAAGAGGAAGTGAGAAGAGTACGAGACAGTAAATCTGACTGAAGAGTGCAGTGCAATGATCCAGAGGAAGCTACCACTAAAGCGCAAAGATCCAGGTAGTTTTACTCTTGAATGCAAAATAGGTAACATAACTTTTGATAAGGCACTGTGTGATCTAGGGGCTAGTATCAACTTAGTGCCATTGTTATTTATGAAAAAATTAGGTATAGGCACAATGAAACCCACTACAACTGCCCTACAAATGGCAGATCGTTCTATGACTTAACCAAGGGGATTGTAGAGGACGTTTTGTTAAAAGTGGGTATATTTGTAATTCCTGCTGATTTCGTAGTCCTAGATATGATAGAAGACAAGGATGTTCCCTAATCTTAGGTTGCCCATTTTTAGCAATGGGTAAAGCACTCATTGATGTACAAAAGGGGGAGTTGACTTTAAAGGTAGATAAAGAGCATGTCACATTTTAGATTTAAAGGCTCTTCAGCATCATGAGAGTGAAGAGGTAGTTCAAGTTGAAAGATGTAGTTCTATTCATTTAATAGATGTTGCATTGTGTAGAAAACTAGTTTCCCCAAGTGATAGCGATACCCTTGAAACTTGTCTGTTCAAATCAGTTTATAGTACTAATTTCGATGATCCTACTGACCTTGATCTATTGGAAAGTGTGTGTGCGCTAAATTCTTTGTAGGAAGCTCCCAAGGAAAGCTCAATCCAAGAGGACATCAATAAGGAAGTGGAAGAGGAAGTACCAAAAGGAGGCGAGGGATGCCCAGAACGTAAGCCATTACCAGATCATCTGCGGTATGAATTTTTAGATAGCGAACACAGATATCCAGTAATAATTTCTCTTTGACTGATGTTCAAACTGATAAACTGCTGCCAGTGCTGAGAACTTATAAGTCTGCGATAGGTTGGTCAATAGCTGATTTGAAGGGAATTAGTCCCACAATTTGCATGCATAAGATATTGATGGAGGACAAGTATAAACCCTCAGTTCAAAATCAACGGAGGCTTAATCCCATGATACAGGAAGTAGTTAGGAAAGAGGTTCTTAAATGGTTAGATGCAGGAATAGTCTTTCCGATTTCCGATAGTAAGTGGGTGAGTCCAACCCAAGTAGTGTCTAAGAAAGGGGGAATGACTGTAGTGAAGGGTGATCTAGATGAGGTCATAGCCACTAGCGTAATTATGGGATGACGTGTGTGCATAGACTATAGGAAACTCAACGCAGCTACCCGAAAAGACCATTTTCCCTTCCCATTGCTAGATCAAATAAGGATGTTTCAAAAATTTCTAAACCTTTATCTCGTATACTAGAAAAAGATACTCCTTTTGTGTTCAATGATGTATGTGTGCAGGCTTTTGGGACACTAAAGAAGACATTGATCACTGCTCCAGTACTAATCACACCTGATTGGTCTCAACCCTTTGAGATAATATGTAACGCAAGTGACCTGGCTGTGGGAGCTGCGTTGGGCCAGAAGAGGGAAAAGCTTTTTAGAGTCATCTACTATGCTAGCAAGACTCTTGATCCGGCCCAAGCAAATTATACGACCACAGAGAACGAATTATTAGCTGTTGTTTATGCTTGTGATAAATTTCGTTCATATCTTATACAGGCAAAAACGATAGTTTGATTTGCCAAATAGGATTCAAAGCCTAGACTAATCAGATGGATATTGCTATTACAAGAGTTTGATTTGGAGATCCGGGATAGAAAAGGTTGCGAGAACGTGGTAGCAGACCACTTTTCCAGAATTGAGAATAAAGCAGATGCAAAGGGCTAACAGACAGCCATCAGTGACATATTTCCAGACGAACATGTGATGGTTGTGGAGAATGGTCCATGGTACAGTGATATCGCGAATTACATCGGGAGTGGGATTACACCGGATTTGTCACCTCATAAGAAGAAGAAGTATTTCCATGATGTGAAGTTCTACATATGGGATGATCTTTATCTCTATGGAAGATGTGCAGACACAATCATCCGAATGTGTGTCCCTTATTCTGAAATAAGGGACATCATTGCTCATTGACATTCTTCCCTAACTGGGGGACATTTTTTATCAGCAAGGACAGCCGCAAAGGTGCTTCAAAGTAGATTTTATTGGCCAACAATTCATAAAGACTATCACGACGTTATCTTGCAATGTGACCGGTGTCAAAGAACATGAGGAATAACACGGAAACACGAGATGCCCCTTACTACGATCCTTGAAGTCGAACTGTTTGATGTGTGGGGCATAAACTTTATGGGATCCTGCCCATCTTCGAATGGGTTCCAATATATCTTGGTCGCGGTAGAGTATGTTTCTAGATGGGTGGAAGCTGTTCCAACCCAAACAAATGATTCCAAGGTGGTGCTGAAATTTCTCCAAAAGAACATTCTTAAAAGGCATAGTACTCCAAGAGGTTTGATAAGTAATGGGGGATCGCATTTTTGTAACAAGTGGATGTTAGCTTTGTCGGCTAAATATGGGGTGAAGCATCGTGTGATAACGCCATATCATCCTCAAGATAATGGTCAAGTGGAGCTCGTCAATCGAGAAATAAAGTAAATTCTGGAAAAGTCGGTGAATGGGAGCCGAAAAGATTGGTCGATGAAGCTAGATGATGCACTATGGGCGTATAGGACGACATATAAGACTCATTTGGGGCTTTCGTTGTATCAACTAGTGTTTGGGAAAGCATGTCATTTACCGGTGGAGTTGAAGCATAGAGCTTATTGGGCGGTCAAGAAGTTGAATTTTGACTTCGAGGCTGCTGGTAAGGAGCGACTTCTTAAGCTCAACGAATTAGAGGAGTTCAGAAAAACCAAGCGTTCGAGAATTCTAGTTTGTACAAGGAGCGTGTCAAGAGGTTTCACGACCGAATGATCAAGAATCGCACTTTTGAAGCCGGTGAACAAGTCTTACTGTTCAATTCTCGACTGAGGTTGTTTCCAGGCAAGCTAAAATCCAGGTGGTCGGGTCCATTCATGATAAAAGCAGTTCGAGCTTCCGGGGTGGTGGAACTTCTAAATCAAGACGAGAGTATGTTTCTCATCAATGGGCCAAGAATCAAGAAGTACTACAAACCGGACCAGATTGCCATCATACACGAAGTACGGTTGAGAGAACTCAAGTAAATCCCGAACCAGGTCGTCTAGCTTGGGACGTCAAACGAAGCGCTTATCGGGAGGCAAACCCGAACTTTTATTTGCTTTTAAGTTTTTTATTTTCTTTAAATTAGTGTTAACTTTTAGTTTATTTGGTAGTTTATAGTGTTTAATGCATAGGGACCAACAAATTTACAAAGGAAAACGCAAGATAGGGAAGAAACTAGTGAAGGGGACTTCAGCGTGGCCCAACGCGGTTGCGTCGCGTGGCTTCAAGGCCGCCTAAAAAACTGCCAGCAAAGGTGAGTTCCGAGTCGCCTGACGAGGCCGCGTCGCACAGCCCAGGCCCAGGTTCGATTTTTCTATTAAAGGGTTCCTCTCATTCTCTTTCCTTTCCAAAGTCGCGACTTCTTCTCTTTTTCTCACACATTCACTCAAATTCTTCATTCAAAACACCAAATCTTCACACACTCTCCCCATAAACACAATCCTACATCAATTTCACACACTTCCACCGATTGGATTTGGGTTTTTTTCGACCCAATTGGCACAAAAAAGAGGACAAGCTCATTCCTTCCTCTTCGACTAAATTTATCCAGTAAGATTAGCTAACTCGATCTTCTACGCTTAATTCTTTGATTGTTATGCAATTCATTGGTGAAAAGTTGTTATTAAGGATTATAGTGAGTTCTTGTCTAAGTTTTAGTTTAGTCGCATTTAGTATGTAATGTGGATGAACTTTGTGCCTATGTGTTTAATTTAGAGTCAATTGGTGCATAATTGTTGTGAAATTGTGATTGTGGGGAGTGGCTGGGAAGCAACACGATTGATGTAACATGTTATTTTCATTGAGGCATTTCATCGAACATGTTATGTGCATTCATGATATCTAGCTTTACCTTTAGATTATGATCTTTCTGGACCTACAATGTGTGATAGGAGGATAAATTATGATCATATTGTGTTCTAAGAATTTAAATGAGTCCATTCATGCATTCCTACGCTTAAGTTTCAGTAGTTTGGTTCTAGAGCAGGGTTTAGGGGGTAAAATTTTGAGCTAAAAGTTGGAATTGTTGTTGAAAATGGTGATTAAGTCCATGAATGTGATTGAATTATTCTTCGAAAGCTAAAGCCATCATTTGAATCTAACATAAATAGGTTCTAATTTACATGTTAGGTAAACAGGATGCGGTTTAGTAGTCGGAGTTAATATCTGATTTGTGGAATATTGTTGGTTTTTGAAGACGAAATTGTGTGTTGTGTTTTTCAGGTTCACTAAGATGCGTCTGGTAGGTACTAGCAAGAGCAAAGGCAAGGGCAAAAAGCAGGTGGAGTAGGAGCCTCCGGAAAGGGTGATGATCTACCCTCAGGACAGTCGTCTCATTTATGGGTTCATCTTGCGGAATCCCGCTCATCGCGCACGATTTCAGCAACTTTGGGCACGTCCTATTATGCCCACGCGATTCTCCACAGCCGAGATAACAAAGGCGATGGGCATTGCTGACAATATCAGAGCATTCTTGATCATTGCAGGGTTAAAAGAGTTCATGAAGCCGACCCTCACTTATGAACGCCTCACTATGGAGTTCATGAGCACTTTCATCATCAATGCAACCAGTCAGCCACATCAGCGGAGGCCTGAAAGTACATCATTCCAACTGATGGGCTCTCCACACACACTGACACTTGATGAGCTGGATGACCTGTATAGCTTCAAACAGCCCTCCAGAGACCATCCAGAAGACGGGGAATTTGATTCCCAAGCACTCTATGGGCAGTTGACAGCTACCCCACCACTTTTACCACCTCAACAGTATAGCTCCAAGACTGCTCGAGCAACCTAGATCCGAAACCCAGCGATCAGATATTTCCAAAAATGCTCGCGCATACACTATTTGCGAGAAGGAGACAGGGGCTTTTCGGCAAAACGATATGCACTACATATGGTCTGTCATGCATGAACGTACACCAGACAATGCGGTCCTCTTAATAAGCCATCTTGAGAGTGTAGCCATGAAGCAGTCTAATATCATCTTCATCGGGGGTCTAATCACTCCCATTGCTTCTTATTTGGATGTTCGTGATACATGGTTTAGTGAGCTGACACCTGTTCAAGGTGAATATTTATCATTTGGCCATTGTTGGAGAAGCTGGAGGTAGTGAAGCTGGGAAACTAGGGAAAGGTTCCATTTGTCTTTCAAAATGTGGGACCCTACTTCCGACTTCCCAACCCAAAATTGACTATGTCACCACGAGCCCATCTTGCTTTATCTGTTGATGGTAATGATCATGTTTTCTGATTTGGAGATTGGTGGGAGCGATTAGTCGCGTGTCGCTTACCAGATTAAACTAAGTATAAATATATGTATACATTTATACTAAGCCTTAACCTAAAACTCTAACTAGTAGATCGATAAGTAAGGGTCGATCCCACGAGGAACGGCTGAACAATATTGTCTTAATATGTCAAGCAATTGTATACTTCAAACAAGAACAAAAGCAAACAAGAAAAGCAATAAAGGTGGGGGGGGGGGGGGGGTTGTTTGTCAAGCTAGGAACCACTATTTAGCTATGATAAACTAAGCTAAGATTCAATTAACAAAAAATAGCAAGATAGATTAATCGATTTTTGGATTTTTAAAATATGATTAAAGTATCTACCCTTGATCGAGTATCCCTTTGGTTCCAACACATTACACAACTATTGTTGATACCCAGTGATTAAAAAATCGCGAGCTCGCCGAAATCTCGCGAAATGGGCTCTCCCGAGACGAGATTGGTCTGTAATAGCTTTTTGTTGGAAAATCGCGAGATCAGCGCGAGATTCTCGCCAAAATCTTGCGACATCTCGCCCAAATCCTTTTTTTTCTTGTTTCAGCAATTTTTTTTAAAAACTTGCCTTACCTTGGTTTCGAACCTGAGACCTCTAGAATGAGGCTCGAAGCTTTAACCACCAGACCAAGTTAACAACATGTTATTATGTCTACATAGCATTTATATAACCTATTTAGTAAAATTCTACTTACAATAATATATACCTTATGAAAATGAAAATTATAAATAATTGGGTATTTTCGGTCCATAATTAGTTATCAAAATGAAAATAATTGGTCCATAATTAGTTATCAAAATGAAAATAATTGCTCCATAATTAATTATCAAAATGAAAATTAGAAATATAAAAACTAAGTATAAAATAATAATTGGGCATTTTTATAAATCTTTTGTTTTGTTTATAATTTTAAGATGAATTTATGTATTAAAGTTGGTTATAATATTTTTAAAATATTTTGTTAAACTTTCGAAGTTTTAATATAATATTTCCGTACTAGTAATTAGTAATGTTGTATGAAAAAGGTCAAAAATGTTTTATATTTCCACTCATTGTTTATATTATTTTATATTTATAAATTAGTTGTAAATAAATTTATTTCTATCAAATTTAAGATGCATATATGTATTTGTGTTTGTTATAATAATTGTAAATATATCATGTTAATTTTTTTAATTTTTAATATATTTTTTAATATTTTTCAAAAAATTGCACCGATATTCCGATATTAATCGATATCTCACCGATATCTTCGTAAATTGAAAGATCGATATCTCCGCGAATATCGATATTTTCGTCCTTGTTGATACCCAATTGAAAACATCTGAAGTCCCTATTTCACGACTACTAACAAGCTCTAGTAACCGTATTATCTCTTAATCATGGCTAATCGACATAAGCTATTCGACTAACCATATCCAATTAAACCAAAATGTCGAATAAGCTCTCTTTAATTTGGCAATGGAATGATAAAAGCTCCAAGATAATGAAACAGATTTGACATAAACCTCGAAAGTTCGGGTTTAGAGGTCGAACTCTACACTATCACCAACGAAACCACTCGTTGTTTGCTACTAGGGAATCGAAAATCCTACAATCACGGATAAGAATTTTCAATTCTAGCAACACATTCATACACTTCCTAGAGGTCGATCAAGCCAAGAAAAAGCATACAAATATGAGTCAATAACAGTAAATAGTGTAGAACACTTGAAATTGTAATCAAATGGTAACATCAACTAGCAATAATCATGTAAACATTGTCACTCAAAGTTTTACATTTGATCAAGGGTAGAAACAAGGGTGCTACTCACCCATGGAAGGTAAAACAAACAGAAAATAAGTAGAAAAGTAAAGAAACATGATACTAAGATGGATGAAACCAAAGATATCAATTGGAGAAGATGATCCTTCAATCTCTTGCCCAATCTTCCTTCCTTGGTGGTTTTGGTGGCTCAAAAATGGCTGGAAATTGTGTTATTCAATGTCCCAAAGTAGGTTAATTTCAAAAGGGAGGATATATATATAGGGGGAGAGTTGTTACTTCAATTTAAGGCAAAATCGTGTTCAGGAATTTAAAAAAGGGCAAGGAATCTCGGCCGGGACGTGGAAAAAGGGATTTTCACTTTGTAAACTGAGGGATAATCTCAGCCGAGATTGGGTTGCATCTCGGTCGAGACGTGAAAAGGGGATTTTTAGGGTTTGGGTTATCTCGGCCAAGATTAGGTTTCATCTCGGCCGAGATCTTCATTTCTTTGAATCTCTGATTTTCCCTAGAGGGGTATCTCGGCCGAGATGCCATACCCATCTCGGACGAGATCTTCAATCTCTCAAAACTCCAAGATTTCCCTGGAGAGGTATCTCGGCCGAGATCGACCCCTCAGCCCTGTCCCTTGTTTCTTCGACCAATCCCTCGACTCCGCGATCATTTGATGTTCTTTTTCGATCCTTTTGCACCTGTCTTAACACAAAAAAAAACACAAACGCATTATTTTGCCCATGAGAATATAAAAGCACTAAACACGTGATTATGCCCATTATTGACACTAAAATGACACTAAAAGTGCCCTAAAGTGCGTGCACGGGACACCGTTATAACCAAATGAAAGACCTACTTGATTCTTTGTCACTTATGTCGAGTATTGATTCTAGCTTAGACGATTGGCAAGCCTATGGTAAACTGTGCATGTAGTCCAATTTGAGTGGAATGATATTTTTAGCCTTAACAATTGAGAGATGAGTGAAACACCTACCTGGTGAGGATCAAATATTTCAAAAGTTTAAGTCTTGAAAGTAGTTAATTTTTGCTCTATCGCACATGCTCACTTACACTATGATGTCTAGCTTTTTGAAAAATCTTTCTGAGACTAATTCGTCAACCAATCGCCCTAAAATACATGTGTCTTTGTTCTATTTTATGTTGTTCGGGATGAACAACAGTTTAAGTTTGGGGGATTTTGATACACGTCGTGTATGCATTCATTTAGGTCGATTTTAGGTGTGCATTTATAGCATTTGCATACATATACGGTCGAGAATTGCTTATCTTGGTTACATTGGACTAGTTGATGTGTTTTATGGAGTTTTGTTGATTTTAGGCCAAAATATTAAGTATATGGCGGACTAGAGACGAAACGGGCCAAGAATAGGCGAAATGGGCTGCGATGGGCCCAAAGATCGAAAATCATAAATCTGGGCAAGAAGTGACACGGCCGCGTTACTAAGGATTCAAGGCCGCGTCAAATTCATATCACAAGAGTAATTTCAGTGTGGCTCGACGCGGCCGCGTCAAGACCATTCAAGGCCTCGTAAAAAATGGGCAAAAAAGGTGACTTCAGTGAGGCTCAACGCGGCTGCTTCATTAGCATTCAAGGCTGCATCAATATCCTTCCAAAACTCCAAATTGGGTTTAAGTTGGGCTTTTTGTCCTAATCTTTCACGATTTCATCCCAAACTTATAAATAGGCCCCAAGCTCGCACATTCAAGGGTGAGACACTCTATATTCTCACATCCGCTTAGAAGAAAAAGTAGAAGGGTTGGAGGACGAAGAAGACGAAGATCGAAAAGACGAATTTGTTCGGGTTTAGTTGTTCCTTTTCTAGTTTTTGTTCTTTACAATGTTTTCCATGAATTATTGTATCGAATTTATGCTAGGCATGAGTAGCTAAGTTATTCATGTCCTAGGGTTTATAAAGTAGGGATCTTTACAACAATGATTTTAATTATGTTTTAATTTATAGACTCCGTTTGTATGTGTTTATCTCTGTGTTTGTTTTTTCCAACTGGATTTAGCTTGATCGCCTAGATTTAGTTATCTTGTTTAACAATTCCTCTTCAAGAGGAGTGAATTGTTATTAGACGTACGACATAGGGCGCAGTTGTCTATGACTGTGTAGGTAGTGGCTTAGGAACTTTTGGGAGTTATTAGGATTAATTAACTCGAGAGGGTAATTATCTTAATTAATCTATGATCTAGTAGCTTCGAGAGAAGAGTTAGGTTATTAGAGCGCCGTCTAATAAACACTAAAATCCGGTTTAAAGGTCTATAAGTTGAGCATATTCATCATTGAAGTAAATTCCTGAAATCGAATTCCTAGGACACTTTTCTTGTTAATTTGAATTCATTTTTGTCTAACAAGAGGTTAAGCAATTTAAGTTCTTAAATTTAGTTAAAAATAGCCTTGCAATTTTAGTATCTAGTTAGGATAATCCTAGATAATCTGGGTATCGAACTACCTAATATATTCCTTGTGTGATCGACCTTGACTGTCATTACTACACCTACACCCGTACACTTGCGGTAATTAGGGGTTAGAAAATAGTCCTGTCAGTTTGTCTATGAATATTCTTCGGTTTTGATTATAAACATGAGTAGCTAAACATGTTTATGTTCTAGGGCTAGAAAGTATGTTGCAATTGACTATGTTTTGATAATTTTATCTTATTCTAGACTCTGTTTTACGTGTTTATCTTATGTGTTTGTTTTATTTTATGAGTTAATTGATTTGGCCAATTAATTATATTCTACTTGCTTAATAATTGACGCCCGCGATGGGAGGATCTTCAATATGTATACAGCATACAACATAGATATCAATAGTCCTTCCGAGAGCTCTTGGGCTAAGTAACAAATACGTAATGAGACCCTAAAACCAATGTCTCCACAAGTATCTACTTCCTCTCGGACGATTATTCATACCTATACTATGTGTTGTGTGCCTATTAACTACCCTCCCCTCTCGGGCGTCGAGTTATTAAGCAAGTAGAATTAAACAAGTGATCAAGTTAAAAACTCATAAAATAAGAACCAATACATCAGATAAACATAAAGAACGGAATCTAAAATAAATCAAAATATAGTTAATTGTAATCTACTTTCTAACCCTAGAACAAAACAGTGTTTAGCTACTCATGTTTATAATTAACATCCAAGAACATTCACAGATAAAATAATAAAATAAAGGGAACAACAAATCCCGTAGTCTTTGATTTTGACTGTCTTCGGTTTGCGTTCATTGCTCTTCAATCCAAGCCTCCAAAGTATTTCTTATTATACGCAATGATGAATTGATGTCCTCTTGATATATAGCGACTCGGGGTATTTATAGGAGTACATAACTAGGATAAAGTGTCAGAAAGTCTAATGTGGGATAGGAAAATCTCGTCAAAACATGTTTATTGACTTGGGGATAAAATAATTGACTAGTGAGCCAAGTAATGGGCCGAAACTGCTGCTTGTCCAACTTCAAAGCCGTATTTAGAGGTCTTTTGGTCCGATTTTAGCTTTGGATATTACTGGAAAATTTGTAGCCCTTTGAAATAGCTTTCCAACGCTACTATTTTTCACCTCATTTGGATATGTAGATCTTAAGATATGGGTAAAATACGGAAGATGTATCAGCATAGGATTTGACGCTGCATTCCACTCTTTTCCCCGTTTCACCTCTTTTCTTGCTCGTTTGTTCTTCGAACTTCATCCTAATGGACTTTTGTCCTTAAAATTATACTTTTTGCTACAAAATAAGCAAACACTTCATTCGATTCAAGATAAAAAATATGAACATGAACCAACCAAATTTTTATGCAAACACTACAAAAATGACTCTATAAATCGGTGTAAATGCATGCATACACTATGTGAATCACTCCCTACAAACTCAGGCTAAACACAATGTTAATTTGTGATAGAAATCATAATTAGCCCAAATAACACCCGGTGCATGCAAGGGCTTTGCCCCATATCCCAAATATCATATACGCTCACAAAGCATCTCCTTTATGTATCAATCAATTACTATGCAAAACATAAATCCTAATCCTACACGATCCAAGCAAAGAAGATTTAAGGAAGAAAGGCTTACCCATATAGGGAGGATCTTAACCCCTTGTTACTCTTTGGCAACGTTCCGAGGGTATGTCTTCAATGACTTAGAGGTTCTTCTTGCCTCAGGTTCTTCATTTGTTAGGAAATGATCGACCAGGGTACATAGGTTCTTTCGACATATTATGGTATGCTTGCTCATTTGGGGTACAAGGTAATTGACGCCACCACGTCGAAGATGGAGCCGGAGGGTGGTGCGATGGCATCGGTGACTTCAACGATCTCTCTCTACACCTTAGCATGAGGCTCCTCGTCTGAGTTTCTCTTGAAGATGTTCCTCAAGTACTCAAATGTCCTCACCCCGTTCTTCAAGAACCATAGAAGGAGATGATTCTTGCATCCTTGCCTCTCAATCACTTCCACTCTTCCTTTCATCTCTTTCAATATCCCAAGAACCTCTTTATTTTGTTTCTCTAATGAGTCAATTTTCTT
Organism: Ajuga chamaepitys; assembly: GCA_958295605.1. Classification (NCBI taxonomy): domain Eukaryota; kingdom Viridiplantae; phylum Streptophyta; class Magnoliopsida; order Lamiales; family Lamiaceae; genus Ajuga; species Ajuga chamaepitys. The sequence continues at coordinate 35,624,838 of OY282499.1, read as the reverse complement.
CCTTAAGCAATCATTTTATTCTTTCGAAACATCCATCTTGTCCAAGACCTCCCAATTTCAAACCTTGGTGACCCTTCTTCTTCTTCTTCTTCTTCTTCTTCTTCTTCTTCTTCTTCTTCTTCTTCTTCTTCTTCTTCTTCTTCTTCTTCTTCAACCCTTTCTTTTCCTTTTCTTCATCTCGGTGGCTGTTCTTGTGCCTCTCCTAGGCGTAGAAGTTCGTCACCTATGACACATCCTCGAGCATGAAACTCAATGTCGAGAAACTCTGATTTGTAATTTGTCAAATACCCCCTAGACCGATGGTATGATGGCTTGCCCCTTGCACCCTCACCCAATTAGAGATCATCAGCGATGTCACTCTTATCTTCTTCTAATTCATTTTAGCCCACATGAAATAGATTCAAAAAAAATTAGAAATTAATTTTTTTTTTCTTAAGGTCCGGCCTAAGTTCCCTAAAATTTCCTTTCTTCACCATTTTATTCACAATTCGGCCTTCTGATGTTATAAATCATCTAAAAAAAAAAGGTCAAATTCATAAGAAATTTAACTACTTTTACTGAAAACAAATTAAAAAATTCTTGGGATGCCTCCCAAGTGCATTTCTTTTAGGTCACTAGCTTCACCTAAATTTCCAAACAATTATGTGTTCAAAATTTGGTTCCCCCTTTCCAATTTAAAACCTTTTACAAACTTTGTTCATTTTCTTTCATAACCATCCATCCTTATTCACTTGAAAAAGTTTTGGTTCAAAAACTTTGAGTTCTTCAAATTCGTCTTCCATTCCTGACACCTTCCTTGGACTTGTGAAGGATTGGCCAATATTAATGGTAGGAGTGTGTGTATGCATTTAGGCCAATTTATACGAGTATTTTGGTAATGTTTGAAGTAAATTCGGTGATTTTGTATTATATTTGATTATCTTGAGCCGAATAATGTGTTTGCTTGTTTTGTAGTGGAATTATTATATTTTAGGGCCAAAATCTGTTGGAATGAGTCCCAAGAGAAAAGAATAAGTCAGTTAAAAAAGGGAACAAAAGGGAGTTAGAAGATGGATCGGATGAGCCAAAGTAGCTTAAACCCAGCCCTAAAGATGAAATAGGCCAAACTCGCTCATCCTTCCCAACTTAGCCGCGCAAAAAACAGCCTAGAAATAAAAAAACACACTAACTTGCCAATGCGGCTACACTAGTTTAACTAGCCGCATAGCCAACTCGACCATGCTGCTCAACTCAGCTGCGCCCAAAGGCATTTTTTATGATTTTCACGCGCTTTGCTCTAAATTCGGGTCGTTTCAAATCCTTCCCAACTTTTAAATAGAGCCTCTCCAAGTGCAAAATAATCATCATATTAAGCATCTTGGAGGCTTGAATCGAGAAGCAATAAGTGTGAAACGAAGAAGATCGAGATTGAAGACTCAGAGTTTAGTCGTTATTATTTTTATTGCTTTAGAATGTTTGTTTATGAATATTATGAGTAGCTAAACACGTTTATGCTCTAGGGCTAGAAAGTGTGTTACAATTGACTATGTTTTGATTATTTTATTTTATTCTAGACTTTGTTTTATGTGTTTATCTAATGTGTTTGTTTTATTTTATGAATTAATTGATTTGGTCAATTAATTATATTCTACTTGCTTAATAATTGGACGCCCGAGATGGGAGGATCTTTAATAGGAATACAACATACAACATAGATATCAATAGTTGTCCGAAAGGAATGATATATATGTGTATAATTAGTTTTAATGTTTCTTTGGAGTTGTGTATGTGATAGTTAGCCCGATAGGGTAATTATTCGTACATAATCAACACGTTTGCATTCTCCGAGAGGAGGGCTAACTAGAGTTCTGCCGCTTAATAAATACTCGAACTCGGTTTCAAGGTCTAGAATACATACATAGGAGATTGTAACTGAAATAGAACCCTATAATACGTCCTTCTATTAGATTTATTCCTTTGCGATAATTGTTTATTTCTTTTGAGCGCTCTATATTTACAATATTTAGTAGTTTATGTACTTTAGTTTTAGGATAGTTACATAATCACTTTATTCGAGAGTCTAGATAGGGTTGACCTAGTATAACCGGGGTTGTTAAATGAACATAAGTGAACAGTGGATTGACCTTGCTCACTACTAGCTACAGTTGCAATGTATACTTGGGTGATACTAGGGTTAGAAAAAGTGTTGTCATTTTTGTCATTAGCAATTTCATGCTTTTATCCTTGGTGTTAAATACCATCCGACCACCTTTCACATCTATGAGTGCTCCTCCATTTGCTAAAAAAGGCCTTCCAAGTATTATCAGGAATGTGAGTCCCATTTCAACATCTAGAACGATAAAAATTGCTCTGCAATTTTGACCACCCCACTTCCACTGTTACGCTATTTGCTACTCTATTAGGCTTTGCCTCTCAGAAGTTGGCGAATTTGAGAGACATCTTAGTGGGGGGTCAAACTTGCTAGACCAAGATTTTCATAATCTTTGAAACTATAACGTTGACACTCACTCAGAGGTCGCACAAGGCACTCTTGAAAACATTTTCGCTAATTTTGCAAGAGATGGAAAAGAATCCTAGATCGCTAACCTTTTGAGTGAGCACCCCATCTTTCACATTTTAATTTCTTTCAAATTTGGAAGGGTTTCTAAAGCTTGCAGCTCCTCAGTTTTCAAACAAAACTCTTTCAATTCCTTTGAAAAGGAAGGGATGTCTTGTAAATCTTTTCCATTAAGATGGCTTTACCCTTTAAAGGGCATATTGGAGAGAAAAATTTCACAATTTATGCCTATCTTGCCTTCATTTGTTTCTTCGTTTTCATTGATCTCACTCAACATCATCATATTTTATAAAGGGTTCAAGCCCATATCCCTTCTTCTTGGTCAAACTTCCTTATTCTCACCTTCCTCCCCTACAAACTTGAGGTCCTCATTGGGTTTGTACTCGATTTTATACTCTGGTTGCCCTGGAAGGCTGCCCACTTGCCTAGACGATCTACTAGGTTGGTTGATGAGGCATTGCATAATCATTTTTTGTGGCTCATGAGGGTTTCAAACGTGGCATTATAATCATCCCTATCCTTCTTGGCTTTGGCCTTAATTTCCTCAATAGCCATACCGACTTAATTCCTTCTAGGGGGATTTTGATTTCCATTTCTCGGAGGAAAACCAAGAGGGTTTTGGGAGGATGAATAAGCTTGATTTTGATAGTAATAAGCTTGATTTTGATATTATTGCTTTTGGGGAGGATTCAAGGTGTTTTGGGCATTAACGTAAGAAAACGTCGGGTTATGCCTTCAACCTGGGTTACATGTGCTCAAGTAAGGGTTCCGCTCACCTTTCATCGCCCTCTAAAGAAAATTAACATTTTCAATTTGGGCTACAATGGTACATTCATTGGTCGAATGTCCCTCTACACCACAAATATCACAAGAACCAGGAATGAGGGATTATGGTAGTGAAAAAATAGTGCTCACATAGTTTCAAATTTTTTGGTGAGAACCTCTATTTTTGACGCTATCAAATCTAGAGTGTCTACTTGATGCATACCTTGAATTCTCCTTGGGGCACTAGAGGAAGAACTTGGATTGCCACGTGGCTTGTTCCACTAGTTATGGTTTGTAGTCACGGTCTCGATGAGTTCGAGGGCTTTCTCGATGCCCTTGTTCATAAGGCAACCCCCCGAGGTGGCGTCAATGGTGCTTCGGTCATGGTACGTGAGCCCATTATAAAGGAGTATCCACCTCTCTAGCACATGGTGAAGGAAACTTTTCAAACCTTCCTTGAATCGCTCCCATGCCTCAAACAAGGACTCATCTGATTCTTGAGATTCTATTATGATTCTGTGACGTAATTGGACGATCTTGCTTGGTGGGAAGAATTTTTGCAAGAATTTAGTCTGTAAATCGTCCCATGATGTAATCGAATCAGCGAGGGGCGAGTTCAACCACATCGCGGCTCTATCCCGGAGTGAAAAGGGAAAAATCCTCAACCGAATAGCTTTTGGTGGCACTTCATTCATCTTAAGCGTGTCATAGGTTTGTAGAAAGGTTGATATGTGAAGATGAGGGTCTTCACTCGGTTGGCCCACAAATTGGTTGGCCTGTATTATTTGGAGAAGATTGGGTTTAAGCTTGAAAGAATTTGCTTGAACTCTTGGTCAAACCATGCTTGAATATGTCTCGTGGTTGTTAGAGAGATGTAATCTCATAAATTTCGACAAGGAGCGAACTCCTCCACTTCTTCTTGAGGCTTATGGTTTTGTTCACGGTTTTCCATGTTTACTTCTTCGTCTACTTGTACTCTCTCGTTGGCAATCAATATTCTAATTCCTCTTCTAACGGTGTGATCTATTTCAAGATCGGGATCAACAAGTGTAGTATGTACACTTCTTTTCCCTCTCATGCAAGATTGGTACCTTCAAAGAAAAATTAATTAACAACTAACAAAAATAAATATAATATAAGTTAAATGCTAAATCTCACGGAATAAAAATGGCCCAGCTAATTATTTGGGGAGATAATCCTCCCTGGAAACGACGCCATGAACTTATCTTGAAAATCCTTTCTAAATAATAAAATTTGGAAAGGACTTCCTCACGCCACAAGCGTCCACCATAGACAGAGGTAGTAAAAATATCGATCCACTTGGAAGATTTCGGTGTGATTAACCAAGTCATATATACGAAGTAAGTTTAGCTAATTGGGAAATTGGTATCAATTATCACTAAAATTGTAATAACAATATAAATAAGGTATATGATGGAAAATAGTTCCTTACTTTCGGTTTCACCCAAAGAAAATGGAATTGATGTTTGAATTACGATTGCTAGAAATGAAAATTAGTCTATTTTGGATGGTTTCGTACTTAATTAGCGTCCCAACTAAGCAAAAGCCTAGGATTATGGTGAAGGTTCCATTATCCCCCTAGAATTGGCAAGTATATAGGATTCAATGTAGAACACCTACACGAATTAGAACACTAAGTAACTCCCAGGCCCGAGGGGTCTCAATTACATAAGACTAGAAAGAACTAGGTGGACTTCTCCCATGCTAAAGACCTAATTCAATTTTGTCTATCCCAATCCGGATTCCCTAGGCATTTACTCCCTCTCTCGGTGAAGCTTCTCCCCTATGGGTCTCCCCTTCATCGATTAAGTCCTAATTAATCTAATTATCCAGAATTAATCCCTCACTCGCAAAGTCTAAGGCTGAATTCCTAAGCTCCTTTAGGATCTAGTTTGGCAACTCCCAAGCCTAGGGACTAAACTATCATTTCCCAATTGCAAAACCAAGCAAAATTGTCCCTAAGCTACGGAAAATCAAGCTACCGATCAAGCATGTGAACTGAATTACAAGATTACTTGGAAATTCATAGAAATTAATTAGACCCAGACCCAAGATTCCCAAAACCCACGTTAAATCCAACAATTAATTCAACAAACATCAACCACAAAGCTTGAGCTACTCCCTAGCTACGGGAAACAATGAAAACTACTCATAAATCATCAAAGATACCCCCCAATCATCAACATTATCAAGAAATAACACTAATAAAATAAAAGTAGAGAGAGAAGTGGAAAGAAATGCTCGGTAATAGTAATAATCTTGGGAATCTTCAATCATATCAAGGTTGTCACTCTCTTGAAGCTTTTTGCAATAATAACCCTAGTTTTCCCCTTGAACAGAAGAAATCCTAGTCTAAGATTTGAAAATCCAAACTATTATAAGAGAATTTGATTATAGTAGGCAGAAGTAAAGCATAAGTTCTAAAATGAAGTGAAGGAAGGGGTATATATAGAATTCAAACTTTCCCTAAGTGAAAAGACAAGAAACATTGCAACTAAGGCCCTTTTAGTAAGGTAAAGTAGTCTTTTAACAAATAGGAATGCAAGTTTTTTACTTGAGCCCTTCAATTGCGCGTGTCTCAATTTTCTCGGCGATTTTGAGGCTGCTTTATCCAAAATTAGTTCACGAACCCAACTGAATAGTTCTAGATCTTCGTCTTATCTTCGTGTAGCATCTTGAATCTTCTTTACGCACTATTTCGGATATGAAAATAATGGCCCTCAATCGGACATCGGACTAGGAAGATACGACTGAAAAATGAGCATGCAGCAACCAAAGAAGGTCAACTGAGTCATCAGGCGAGTATCGCGGCCGGTACCGCCACCGATACTAGTCGTGGTACTCGTCTGGCGCCCGTCGAGCTCCTTCGGTTGCTACTTGCGATTACCGTTGCTCTTTCCACTCGTTTTTTTACCAGGCCCGTTCACGACTTTTGCCAAGGACTCGATGATCTTTGACTCGGGCTCAACCCAGGCTTGATTTGGTCCCATTTGGGCCTCGATATGCAGGCCGGTGTGAGGAATTAGGTGCAATCGGTCTTCTTGGTCTCCCTGTTTTCCTATCCTTCAAAATATCACTCAAAAACACCCAAAACGTGCATTCAATCATATAGAGAGGAATTCAAACCCAAAAATGTGATAATAACATATAAATGCACTAAAACATGATAGATATTCACAATTCACACAAGAATTTGAACGTAATAAATACGAGAAAAAGGAGTAATTTCAAGTTCATCAGTATTGATAATCTAATGATAAACTGTCATTCTCAATAACTAATAGTTGACCCGTATGATGCATGAAATATAATTATTATGTTTTATTTTTCATATATATATTTATATTAATATAAATATGTCATCTAACTTCTTCTCTTGTAGCCGGACAGGAAAGATTTAAGATTGACTAGTTCATATTATAGAGGAGCTCAAGGAATCATCATGGGTATAACATCTAAATTATGAATCAGAAAAGTGTGACAATTGCGAAAATTGTGAATTTGAATGTTGAGATAGACAACAGGTTAGGCACTTAATAAGTGCATCAGAAAGAAATTAGGGGTAAATATTTATATGCTTTATTTGGTACAAACAGGAATTTCTTCCTTCCTGAATGTCACTGGTCTTCCTAAATAGTTGCAGTAATTTATGATCATTAAAGCAATACTGAAAAGTTTGAAGTCCTATGTTGTTCCTATTATTAAACCTACCTATCTACCTATATGGAATATTATAATTTTGATACATTACCTCACGATTGATCAAACAAGTCTAGTTCAGCACAACATTAACAGATACTTTAGTTTTTAACTGCTAAATTGCTTTCAGCACACTGTATTTTGTTAATGTACAATACACCATTCTGATAGTATATACAAGAGCACTATTTATATCGGTTAGTGTATCCAATTATTTATATCAGCACCATTTAATTAACTGGAGTAATCTATTTGTTTCTTGTTAGGGTGAATTGCAAAATGGGCTTCAAATTGCTACGAAGAGACTTGCAAAAGGTTCAAAACAAGGAACAGAGGAACTCAAGAATGAGCTTGCGCTTACAACAAGACTACATCATGTCAACTTGGTGAAAGTACTTGGAATTACCACAGGAAGGGAAGAACAGATGCTGATATATGAGTATATGCCAAATGGGAGCTTAGATACTTACCTTTTTGGTCAGTGATCACTTACATAGCACTTCACAGAGAAAAATAAATATGTAAAAGCAGAGGATAGCATTCTGAGGAAACTGATACAAATATGCAGGAAAATCACTAACGGTCCACATAAGGGCAGCCCGCATTTGAAAGTTTTGCTTCATCGAGATGTCATATGTTTGAACACCCACTTCCCACAATTGCTTCAACTCTTTTATAAGTGGATGTAAGAAAACATCTAACTTCTCAGAAGTAAGTCTAACTATCTAATCAAATAGCTTCTCCGACATATTGTTCTCTGTCTTCAAGCTCATTAATCGAGCTACAAGAGATAACTATGAATGACTCTGACATCCAGGCCATAGTTCTTGGTCTGCAGCTTTCAACATGTCATAGAACTTTTTGGCCTCGGGATTGGGGGGTTCCTCCATGTCATCCTCATCAAAATCAGGACTAGCAGCATCCAAAACCATTGTGTGGTATGTCATTGATGTCTCTTCCCCAACCGCAGAACTTGCCCCAAAAACATTTTTGTCATTGTTTACCCCTAACAGATTCTTCCTCCCCGTGAAAAATCAATAAATGGTAATTTGGTACAAACCCATGTTTTGCTACGTGGTATTTGACTATTTCAACATCTACAAAGTTGGTGTTATGGCACCTACTTTGATTACACGGACACCTAATCTTTTCCCCATCCATCCATGTCAGTTGACTTCTTGCAAATGCTATGAATGTTTGAAGCCCACGCAAGAAATTCGGGTTCAAATATCCATTTGAAATACGTGTATACGTCCATTGACGGTCCGAACTCATAATTACACCCTAATAAGTATTATTTCATCCAAAATATAAGACAGATATACGAACTATGGAATTCAAAAGAGAGCATATTGATTGAAGTCAAATAAGAGTAGTGGCGACATCAACTCAAGTATCTTTTGAAAATATTTTTTCTACAAAAATCTACAAAATTTGATAGATAGGATAAAAGGTACATGGCCTTGTTAGACCTATCGACCAGTCCTCCAAGGAGTCCTATCGGCACGCAAGGTTTCCGACCTATATACCTTTTCATAAAGTACAAAAAACAACTTGTATCATATCATACTACTTATTTATCTAGCATTCAGTACCGTATTTATAAATATCATATTTATAAAAAAAAAAAAAAGAGTTAAAGGAAACAAATTTAATGTAGGGGCAAGGAATGCCAGTATTAAGTAAGGAGATCGTATCATGCATACCGCACCTTGATCACCAAAAGTAATATTTATCGCCCTTCAAAACCAAACTAGAGTCTTTTCACACCCCACAATTCCTCTTTTCCACCTGCCATTATAGAGATAAAGAGAAGTTGGAATAAGCTGTTGAAAACAAACACCCCCTTTATTTGTTGAAAACATTCATATACAAAAGCTAATGTTTATATTTTGAATAATTGATACTACATCCACTAATATTAGTGGTACACGTGTTCGTGCACACACTTTAGGATGCTTTAAGTGTCAATTTAGTGATGTTTTTTGTGAAATTTCACGTGTACTTCATGCATTTAATTATCATTGGGCAAAATAATGCGTTTGGTTCATTTTTATGTTAAAACAGGTGCAAATGGATCGAAAAAGAGCATCAAAAGATCGCAGAGTCGATGGATCGATCGAGGCAACAAAGGACAGGGCTAAAGGAAGATCTTGGTCGAGACAAGTTGCAAATCTCGGCCGAGATGACCTTCTAGGGAAAACCTGAAGTTTTTAAGAGTTGAAGATCTCTGCCGAGACGGCAATGCATCTCGGCCGAGATGACTCTCTAGGGAAATCCAGAATTTCAAGAGATCAAGATCTCGGCCGAGATGAAACCCAATCTCGGCCGAGAAGAGTCAAACCCTAGCAAGCCTTGATTTTCCCCTTTTCACGTCTCGGCTGAGATCAACCTTCGATTCACCCAGCAGAAAATCCTATTTTCACATCTCGGCCAAGACACATTTGAATCTCGATCGATATTATGTGCCCTGTTTGAAAATTATGAATGCGATTTTACCTTAAACTCAAGTGACAACTCTTCCTCTATATATATAAGTTCCATTTCGAATTTGACCTATCCAAGAACACAATTCCAGCCATTTTCTAGCCACCAAAGCCACCAAGGAGGGATATTGGGCAAGAGATTGAAGGATCATCTTCTCCAATTGACATCTTGGGTTTCATCTATCTTTGTATAATGTTTTCTTACTTTTCTATTTATTTTCTTTTTGTTTTAGCTTCTATGGGTGAGTAGCACCCTCATTTCAGCCCATGAACATCAGTTGAACCTCGGATTGAGAATGTTTATGTAATTTTTACAGTTGTTAACCGATTGGATTATGTTTTTGGAATGTTCTATGTTATTTGGGATTGTTGATTCACACTTGTGAATTGAATTGTGGTTTGATCACCCATTTGGATATTTGTTTGTGTGTAGCTAGCATTGGGCTTATAATACGTAATTGTTACGAATCCGATTCTCGTGTAGCAAACAATGATTTTTATTTTATTGAGGATAACATAGAATTCGACCACTAAAACCGAGCTTACGAGTTTTATGTCGAATCTACTCCGTTGTCTTGATTCTTAATGCACTTGACTATTGATTCTTAAAGAGCTTGTTTTAGGAATTGATAAGTTGAGTAGGATTAATTGAAGAGCCTGTTTTGATTGATCATACTTAAGAGACAACAAGATTGATAGAGCTTGTTATTAATCTTGGAGTAGGAGTTCTAAGGCTAACCGATAGGGTAATAACATCAATTACATAGATTATTCGAAAGAAGGGGATACTTGATCTAGGGTTGAATCCTTTAATCATATTTTAAAACCCAAAAAAATCAATCTACTTAACTTATCATCTTATGTTAATTGAATCTTAAGTTTATTTGATCATAGTTTAATAGTTGTTCTTGGTAATCACTAGTAGTTCATAGTTGGATAATCAACCCCCCATCCCCTTATTGCTTCCATTGTTTGTTCCTACCTTTTATTTAAATTTTTCAATCACTTGATCAACCCTTACTTGCAACTCTACTAGTTAGAGTTGTTTGCTTGTTTAATTTAGTAATCTAAATACTTACCTTGGCTCTTTGTTTGGTTTAGTTGTAGTGGATGTTCTTGCGCTCACAAGGGGAGAAAGGATTGTTATTTGAACCGGACATCGTTGAACGTGAGCGGGTGTTGAGGAGAAGATCCCGAGATTTGGAACAAATTCAAGAAGAATTTGACGCTTTGAATATAGAGAGTGAGGAAACCATTGAATTAGAAGAAATGGATGATGAACGGATTCAAGAGAGAACCATGAAGGAGCTTGCTAACACAAGGGTTGCACATGAACCCTTGTGTATCACATTTCCGGAGATAGGGAATAATACTACCTTTGAGCTCAAGTCGGGGCTCATTCATCCCTTGCCATCATTTCATGGGCTATCCAGGGAAGACCCACATAAGCACTTGAAAGAGTTTCATGTGGTCTGCTCAAGCATGAAACTGACAAGAGTGACTGAGGAACAGATTAAACTGAGGGCATTCCCTTTCTCACTCAAAGACCTTGCAAGAGATTGGTTATAGTATTTGCCACCCGGTACCATTACCACTTGGAGCAAATGGAGACACAGTTTCTTGAGAAGTATTTTCTTGCATCTCGGGCTACCAACATCAGAAAAGAGATCAGTGGAGTTAGGCAAATGCAAGGGAAAACCTTATACAAATACTGGGAAAGGTTCAAGAAACTTGTAGCAAGCTGCCCACCGCATCAAATCACCCCGTAGCTGATGATCCAATATTGGTATGAGGGACTTTGTCTTACTAGTAGAAATATGATTGACACAGCCAGTGGTGGGGCTTTGGTCGACAAGACCCCTAATGAAGCCCAAGCATTGATCTCCAAAATAGCATCTAACACTCAAAAATTCGGTTGTCGAGAGCCCATGAGACGTGTCAAGGATGTCATCAATTCAAGTATTGGAGAGAGGTTGGATCAGCTTACCGACTTGGTGAAGAAAGTGGCTTCGGGTAGCACTCCTACTCCAAGACCTTGCAGAATCTGTCAAATAACCGAACACTCCACTGATACTTGTCCTATTCTTGGAGAGGAGATGGAGGCTCATGCTAATGCAGTACAAAATTTCTATCCTAACCATGCCGGCAGAAAGTATGATCCTTATTCACAGACATACAATCCGGGATGGAGAGACCATCCCAACTTCAAGTATGGGCATCAGAATCTGAATGTGCAAGAACAGAGTGAACAAAGTGGGGATAATCGACCCCCTACCCTAAGGGGATGTTCCAGCAGAGACAGCCCACCGAGCCAATATCTGATCCATCATTATTCGACATAGTGAAAAGCTTGGCAACCAGTACCCTTCAGCTTCAGGATGAATCAAGTTCGAGGTTCCAAAGTATTGAGAACCAAGTCAGTCAAATAGCATCAGCGGTATCCCGTCTGGAAAGTGCTCAAAGTGGGAAGTTGCCCGCACAACCAGAGATAAACCCCAGGAATATTAGTGCAATCACCCTAAAGAGTGGGGTGATGCTTGGAGAGACTAAAAAGCCCGGGCATCACTCTAAAGGGGAGAGGACAATCGAAAATGAAAAAGAGATTGCTGAGAACAGAATCTCGGCCGAGAAACACCAAGATCTCGACCGAGATTGCTTACTTCGACCACAAGAGAAAATTCCCTGCCCACCCATCTCGGCTGAGAATGAAGTGAATCTCGGCTGAGATTCCTAAATCATGACTGAAGGTGAAAAACTCTGTAAACTCGTCTCGGCCAAGACACAAGCCAATCTCGGCCAAGATCCTTAGGGGTTACAATTCAATGTTGCAATTCCACCACTTCCGTTTCCCAGCCAAATCAAAAAGGTGGTAGATAGAAATAAGGAACGAACATTCTAGAAGTGTTTCGGAAGGTGGAGATAAACATCCCTTTGATTGATGCCGTTAATCAAATTCCGAGATATGATAAGTTCCTCAAGAACTTGTGCACTAACAAGAGGAAGCTCAAGGGGAATTAAAAAGTGATCATGGGAGAAAATGTATCCGCAATCTTCCAAAAGAGACTCCCACCGAAGTGTAAAGATCCCGGAATGTTCGTGATCCCGTGCAAGATAGGTAACTATAAAATTAAGCGTGCAATGCTCGAATTAGGAGCTTCAATTAATGTTATGCCACGCTCAATTTTTCATTCTTTAAATTTGGGGCCACTCAAGGAAACAAGAGTCGTCATTCAACTAGCTGACCGAAGCACTTCGTATCCCGATGAGGTAATCGAGGACGTGCTAGTTGAAGTTAACGAACTCGTGTTCCCCGCTGATTTCTATGTGATGGACATGCAAGGCGATCCATCAATATCCACACCGATCTTATTGGGAAGATCATTTCTAGATACTTCCCAAACCAAGATCGATGTTCGTGAGGGCACCCTCACGATGGAATTTGATGGTCGAATTGTCAATTTCAATATCTTTGATACAATGCGGTTCCTAGAGGATGTTCATTCCATATTTTCCATTGATGTAATTGATCCACTTGTGGAAGAGTTTTTTGAGTTGTCATGTAAGGACCCAATGGAAGTTGCGCTTACCACTCATTTCGAGAAGGGAAAAGAAGAGGGTTGCGAGACTAATGAGGCATTGGTGGAAACAGTGGCACAAATGCATTCACCGAAGTCATCCCTACCAAGATATGCGTAGAAGTTCATTCCATTGCCGGATACACACAAGAAGATGTTACCTTCTACGGTAGAGGCCCCAACCTTGAGCTCAAGTCTCTTCCCGACCACTTGAAGTATGTTTACCTAGGAGTAAATGAGACATTACCGATGATCATCTTATCCAAGTTGTCTCCAAACCACGAAGCATCTTTGATAGCGGTCCTTAGAGAACACAAGGGAGCAATTGGTTGGACTATTGCCGACATTCAAGGTATTAGTCCATCTCTTTGTATGCACCGTATTCTACTTGAGGAGGATTCAAAACCAAGTCGGGAACTCGAAAGGAGACTTAACCCACCTATGATGGAGGTAGTGAAAAGGTAAGTCATCAAGCTACTTGATGTTGGGATTATCTACCCTATATCGGATAACAAGTATGTGAGCCCAACACAAGTCGTGCCCAAGAAGTCGGGAGTGACGGTAGTGGAGAATAAAGATGTGGAATTGGTTCCCACCCATTTGCATACTGGGTGGAGAGTGTGCATAGATTACTGCAGGTTGAACGCCATGACCCGCAAAGATCACTTCCCCTTGCCATTCATAGACCAAATGCTAGAAAGGTTGGCCGGACATTCATTTTACTACTTCTTGGATGGATACTCCGGGTATTTCCAAATAGCCATTGCACCCGAAGATCAAGAGAAGACCACCTTTACATGTCCTTTTGGCACTTTTGCACGGAGAAGAATGTCATTTGGGCTATGCAATGCCCCGGCCACTTTTCAAAGGTGCATGGTGAGTATCTTTTCTGAATATGTTGGTGTTAGTGAAAACAACCCTTGAACACACAACACCAAAGAATCTGGAAATTGTACAAAGAAATTACTTCGAATTCACACATGCAGTTCGGCCAGAGTTGTGGCCGAATTGAGCTTACGCAGAACAGGAAATAGAAATGGATCAAACACAGTTTTAACGTGGTTCGTTCAAGATGAACTACATCCACGGAGGCAAGGCACACCTCAATCCACTAAGAACCTCAATCAATTACAGAGAATAAGCTCAAGAAATGAAATGCCCAATTCTGAATGCAAATTAGGGCACGAACACTCAATCTCTAAATACTCTCTCTAATCTAAAGTACAAGGGAATTATGCTACGTAGTGTTCTTCTCCTCAATGAGAGCTTTACAATGATATATGGATTGAAGCTCGAATGCAACTGAACAGGAAGTTATAACTGCAAGAAGTTACGCTGAGCTACGGGACAAATGTGACAGTTTTCTTCGTCACTAATCTGCAACTGCTTCGTCACAAACGACGGTTATCCCAAACTAACTCGAACCCGGTTTGTTCTGACCAGTTTGTCTTCTTGATGCTAAAACCCGGTTTAAACCTCCGGTTCTCCACTCCCTGACTCCAGTTCCACATTCCCAACACACCATATTACAAAGTATAGGCTCACTTGATGAAATTGAACATCACCTCACAAATCTCCACCTCAATGAATCATGTGTGCCTCTTCCTGCCTCACCACTGCCTTGTCTGTTAATGCTCTTCATGACATTGCTCAAGCTGCAGCAGGCTCGAGCAATGCTCCACTTTGTTCCCAGGTACACCCTTAGTAAGAAAATCAGCAGGGTTATGCAATGTGTGTACCTTCTTCACTTCCACAGAACCAGAATCAATGATATCCCTAGCAAAATGCAACCTAACATCAATGTGCTTTGACCTTTCATGAAATGCTTGGTGTTTCACAAGGTGTAGAGCACTCTGATTATCACAGTAAATCGCCACACACTTTTGCTTGATGTCCAAATCTCTCAAAATCCCTTTAAGCCAGATTGCTTCTTTGATAGCTTCAGTGAGAGAGATATATTCTGCTTCTGTTGTTGAAAGTGCTACAACTGATTGTTGTACACTTCTCCAGCTGATGGCTGTTCCAAATAAGGTGAACACAAATCCAGAAATAGATTTCCTAGTGTCTATGTTTGCTGCAAAATCAGAATCAGCAAACCCCTCCAATGCAATAGTGCTTCCATTCACTTTCTTCTCAAACTTCAGTGACAAGTTCACTGAACCCTTCAAATACCTCATCACATGCTTCAAAGCTTCCCAATGTTCAACACCTGGGTTTGACATGAACCTGCTTACTAAAGAAACAGCATAGGCCAAGTCAGGCCTATTACAAATCATTCCATACATGAGACTTCCAACTCCACTTGCATAAGGAATATTGCTCATATGTATGACCTCCTCTTCAGTCTTTGGGCTTTGTTCTTTGGTGAGTTTCTTCTGTAGATTAACTGGAGTGGAGAGAGGTTTGGATTCATGCATGTGGAACCTCTCCAAAACCTTCTGTAGATATTGCCTTTGAGATAACCAAAGAACTCCAGCTTCTCTGTTCCTCAGAATATCCATGCCCAAAATCTTCTTGGCATCTCCCAGATCTTTCATGTCAAATTCAGTGTTAAGTCTGTCCTTCAACCATTGTACACTCTTCTTGTTCTTGCTGGCAATCAGCATATCATCCACATACAAAAGCAGGAAGACTTTATCTTGCTTTGAACACTTGTTGAAGTAAACACAACTATCATAAAGACTTCTTACAAAGCCAACACTGATCATGAAGTCATTGAACCTCTTATTCCACTGTCTTGGACTTTGTTTGAGTCCATACAGTGACTTCTTCAGCAAACACACTTTGTCTTCTTGTTCAGGAACAACAAAGCCTTCTGGCTGTTTCATATATATTTTCTCAATGAGTTCTCCATGTAAGAATGCTGTCTTTACATCTAGTTGTTGTAGTTCCATGTCCTCTTGAGTAACCTTTGATAAAAGCAACCTGATTGAGCAGTGCTTTACTACTGGAGAGAAAACTTCATTAAAATCAATCCCTTCCCTTTGTGTAAAGCCCCTAGCCACCAATCTTGCTTTAAACCTCACTTGTTTGGATCCTGCAATCTATAACTTCTTCTTGTATATCCATTTAGAACTCACAAGTTTCTGACCTTTTGGTTTATCCACCAATGTCCAGGTCTCATTCTTTTCCAGAGACTCCATCTCTTCAATCATTGCCTGAATCCAGTGTTCACCTTCTTCACAATCTAGTGCTTCTTTAAAACTACTAGGCTCTTGTAATTCCAGGTCTTCAGCAACACTCAAGGCATAGTAAACACTCCCTGCTTGACCATAGAAGTCAGGTCTATTGATTGTTCTTCTAGGTCTGTCCCTTCCAATGCTATATTCCCTCACATTTTGTGAAGGTCCAGCTTGTTCTTCTTCTTCAGATGATGAATCACTATCTTGTAGATTCTCTTGTTGTTGTTGAGATGTGTGATCATCTTCAGCAGGATGCTCCACCTGAATTGATATCTCTTCATTCTCCTTAGCACCATCAAGTTCTTCCTTAGAGCCTGTTGAAGTATAAGCCATCACATTCTCATTAAACTTTACATCTCTACTTGTGATTATCTTCAGATTTCCCTTCTCTAGACACCACAATCTGTAGCCCTTTATTCCATCTGGATATCCAAGAAATACACATCTTAGAGCTCTTGCATCTAACTTGTCTTGCTTGACATGGACAAAAGCAAGACAACCAAACACCCTTAAACCTTCATAACTTGGTTTTTGTCCACTCCACACCTCTTCAGGTGTTTTGAACCCAATCACTGATGAGGGTGACCTGTTAATGAGATAACATGCTGTAGCAATGGTTTCAACCCAAAATACCTTTGGCAACCCAGCATCCAACAGCATACACCTTACTCTTTCAAGAAGAGTCCTATTAAGCCTCTCAGCAACCCCATTCTGTTGAGGATTCATTGGGACAGTCCTATGTCTCTTGATTCCTCTTTCTTCACAGAAGTTTGTGAACTCAGTAGAGAGGTTTTCCAATCCATTATCAGTCCTGAGGTGCTTCAGCTTCTTCCCTTTGACATTTTCCAGTTGAATCAACCATGTTTTGAACTTATGAAAAGCATCACTCTTATTCTTCATCAACATGATCCACACCTTTCTACTGTAATCATCAATCAAAGACATGAAATACCTTGCTCCACCATGAGTCTCTGTCCTTGCAGGACCCCATATGTCAGAGTGGACATAATCTAATGGCTCTTGAGTTGTGTGAACACCCTTTCCATAGGGCAGTTTCTTGGACTTGCCCAAAGCACACTGATCACAAAACTCCAGGTTTTGATTTTCCATGTTTCCAATTACACCACTTCTTGACAGTTCCTTCAACCCTTTTTCTCCTATGTGTCCAAGCCTCTTGTGCCATTTAACAAGCTCAGAACTGCTCAAGACCATATCAACACTCCCAACAACAGGTGAACCAATCAAGATAAACAACCCATTATGCTGTCTACCTTTAATCACCATTTTTCCATGTTTAGTGATATGCAAGAAGCCATCCACTGAGCTAAACTGACAACCACTGGTTACCAAAGAACCAAGAGATAGAAGATTTCTTTTAAGGCCAGGAACATATCTTACATTAGAGATGATTCTGACCACACCATCAAACATCCTTATGCTCACTGATCCAATTCCTTTGACCTTGCATGATTGGTCATTGCCCAGGAGAACATTTCCACCATCTTCTCTCTTCAGTTCATCAAACCATGACTGGTGTGGACACATATGAAAAGAGCAGCCTGTGTCCAAGACCCATTCCTTCACCATTCTTGATTCAGTAACATTTAATACCTCTGGAGGATCTTCTTGAAGGTCAATGGCAGCAGCTTCTGCCCCTTGGTTTCCTCCTTTCTTGTTTCTTTTAGGGCAATCCTTCTTCAAGTGACCAGGCTGCTTGCACTTGAAGCATTTCCTTTTCTCAACCCATTCATTTCCCTTCTTTGGATTAGAGTCTCCTACCTTGGGGTCCTTAGAATTATGTCCCTTCTTCCCTTGCCAAGGTTTCTTGAATTTAACATTCAAACCATCTCCAGATTGCACCATGCCTTTATCATCTTGAGTCTGGAAGCATTTAGACCTCAGAGCCTTCACTATCCCATCATAAGATAGCTGCTCATCTCTCCCATACATCAAGGCATCCTTAAAGCTTTCCATGGATTTTGGAAGAATGTTTAACACCATCAATGCTTTATCATCCTCCTCCATTTTCACATCCTGGTCTTCCAATTCCTCAACCATCTTAATAAACTCATCAAGTTGGTCAGAAATTACCTTATCTTCAGTGATCTTGAAGGCCAACATCTTCTGCTTTAAGAACAGCTTGTTGGAAACTGACTTAGATTGATACAACTACTCCAACCTCTTCCATGCTTCTAAGGAACTCTTGCATCTTGAGAGTTCTCTTAGCGGTTTATCACCCAAACACAGAAAGATAAGACTGAGGGCTTTCTTATCCATGGATCCAAACTTGGGTTTCTCACTTTCTTCCCAAGCATCAAGAGGTATCAAAGCAAGATCAAGGCCATTGTGAACCAAAACTGCATTCATCTTGATCTTCCACAGTGTGAAATCATTTCTCCCTGTAAACTTCTCAAAGTCCATCTTCATACCAGCCATTCCTTCCCTTCTTCAAGCTGTGAGAGTTGTTTCCCACAGACGGCGCCACTTGTTAGTGAAAACAACCCTTGAACACACAACACCAAAGAATCTGGAAATTGTACAAAGAAATTACTTCGAATTCACACATGCAGTTCGGCCAGAGTTGTGGCCGAATTGAGCTTACGCAGAACAGGAAATAGAAATGGATCAAACACAGTTTTAACGTGGTTCGTTCAAGATGAACTACATCCACGGAGGCAAGGCACACCTCAATCCACTAAGAACCTCAATCAATTACAGAGAATAAGCTCAAGAAATGAAATGCCCAATTCTGAATGCAAATTAGGGCACGAACACTCAATCTCTAAATACTCTCTCTAATCTAAAGTACAAGGGAATTATGCTACGTAGTGTTCTTCTCCTCAATGAGAGCTTTACAATGATATATGGATTGAAGCTCGAATGCAACTGAACAGGAAGTTATAACTGCAAGAAGTTACGCTGAGCTACGGGACAAATGTGACAGTTTTCTTCGTCACTAATCTGCAACTGCTTCGTCACAAACGACGGTTATCCCAAACTAACTCGAACCCGGTTTGTTCTGACCAGTTTGTCTTCTTGATGCTAAAACCCGGTTTAAACCTCCGGTTCTCCACTCCCTGACTCCGGTTCCACATTCCCAACACACCATATTACAAAGTATAGGCTCACTTGATGAAATTGAACATCACCTCACAGTTGGGCATAAATATTGAGGTTTTCATGGACGATTTTAGCGTGTATGGTGAGTCTTTTGAAAAGTGTCTTGATAATCTTGCTAAAATTCTGAAAAGGTGCATGGAAACAAATCTTGTGTTGAATTGGGAAAAATGCCGTTTTATGGTTGAGCAAGGCATTTTCTTGGGCATATAATTTCATCAAAAGGCATTGAAGTTGATAAATCTAAAGTTAATCTTATTACTGCCTTGCCTTACCCCGCAACTGTGCGGGAAGTGCGATCGTTTCTTGGCCATGCAGGTTTCTACAGGCGTTTCATTAGGAATCTTTCAAAGATCTCAGCCCCTCTGTGTCGGCTATTGCAAAAGGATGTTGAATTTGAGATGTCGACTGATTGCAAGATCGCCTTTGATCAGCTTAAAAGGAGGCCCTTACATCACCTCCCATTATCCAACAACCGGATTGGACACTGTCGTTCGAGATAATGTGCGATGCTAGTGACTACGCAGTGGGAGCTATCTTGGGGCAACGGAGAGGGAAAGCAGCTCATATGATCTACTATGCCTCAAGGACCCTAAATCCAGCACAAGCAACCTACACCACCATAGAAAAAGAACTCTTAGCTATAGTTTTTGCTTTAGAAAAGATTAGATCATATTTGCTTGCTACTAAGATTATCGTTTTTTCTGACCATGCAGCTCTTCGGTTTCTATTATCAAAGAAGGAAGCTAAACCAAGACTCATACGATGGATTTTACTACTTCAAGAATTTGATTTGGAAATCAAAGACAAGAAAGGGCAGGAAAATTCGGTAGTTGATCACTTAAGCCGATTGACATAAGAGCAGGACGAAATGCCCTTGAGGGAGAGCTTCCCAGACGAGCAGTTATTCATGGCATCAGATTCGAGTGTCCCATGGTATGCCAACTTGGCAAATTACTTGGTGAGAAGAGTATACCCCGATAGCATGAACAAGGCCCAAAGAGATAGATTGAAAAGTGAAGTGAAACACTATTTTTTGGATGATCCGTATCTATGAAAACATGGTTCAGATCAAGTGATACGAAGGTTCATTCCAGAAACAGAGGTTCAATCGATACTTGCTTTCTGTCACTCCTATGCATGTGGAGGACACTTTGGTCCAAAGAAGACAGCGCACAAATTTCTCGAGAGTGGGTTCTTTTGGCCAACCTTATTCAAGGACGCTTATACTTTTTGCAAATCATGTGAGAACTGTCAAAAGACGAGGAACATCTCACAAAGGAATCAAATGCCCCAACAGCCAATAATGGTGAGCGAAATTTTTGACGTTTGGGGCATGGATTTCATGGGCTCGTTCCCATCTTCTTATAGGAATCTTTATATCCTTTTGGTTGTGGACTATGTGTCCAAATGGGTGGAAGCAAAGGCTACTCGTATGCACTTTTGCAACCGGACCACCGAAGCACTCTTCAAGAAATATTTAGTTTTGCATAAAGTGTCTACTCCATATCATCCATAGACGAATGGGCAAGCCGAGACTTCAAATCGAGAGATCAAATCAGCGCTCGAGAAAACCATCCAACCAAACCAGAAAGATTGGATTTTGAGGCTTGATGATGCCTTATGGGCATACAGGACCGCCTACAAAACGCCTATAGGCATGTCCCCATATCGCCTTGTTTATGGCAAATCGTGTCATCTTCCGGTTGAACTCGAACACAAAGCCTATTGGGCCATCCGAAGATGTAAATTTAGTTTAGATGAGGCGGGGGTGAACCGGAAACTTCAACTCCAAGAGCTAGAAGAGATTCAGAATGAAGCTTTCGAAAATGCTTTGATATATAAAGAGAAAACCAAAGCCTTCCATGATACAAGAATCTCTCGGAAAAGTTTCGTGGTTGGAGAGAAGCTACTTATGTACCACTCGAGGTTGAAATTTTTTCCCGGAAAGCTTCGATCAAGGTGGATTGGACCATCATTTTTAAGAAGGTATCTCCACATGGGGCCATTGATATAGAAAGCGGTAAAACAGGCAAGGTTTTCAAAGTGAATAGACAATTGCTCAAGCCGTATTTCGAAGGATGTCAAGACAGCCCGGTTGAAGAGGAACGAGTAGAAGACCCACCATCGAGCTAAATGAACATCCATCGAGCCAACGATGTTAAACAAAGGCGCTTGTTGGGAGGCAACCCGACAGTAACTTTAAATTCTTGCACTTTTAAATTCATAGTTTAGTAGCTTAATAAATACCTTATGGCATATTATATGTTTTTGTTGAGAAATGTGCAGGTATAGATCAAAATAATCAAGAGATAGCATGAAATGGGGGTAAAGAGGATCAAAATGAAGGAAAAATACAGGGGAAGCAATCTCGGCCGATACACACAATGCATCCCGACCGAGACGTCATGCAGGCGAAACAGGGCAATTCCCTGGAAGGCTATCTCGGCCAAGAAACACAAAGCATCTCAGCCGAGATTCAGAAGAGCCCAAACTAGCCAAAATTGCTGGAAGACTATCTCGGCCGAGACACCAAGCCATCTTGGCTGAGATCAACTTATCCTAGATTGAGGCTAAATCTTTGGAAGGCTATCTCGGCCGAGACGCACAAAGCATCTCAGCCGAGATCCGTTGCTGAGCGAAATGACCCTGAGATCGTAGAAAGGATCTCGGCCAAGAAACCAAGCTAGGAAAATGCATCTCGACCAAGATTTGCCTAGGTATAAATACCCCTGAGCGAACAGATTAGGGCATTCCTCACCCCCCTCCCCCCCCCCCCCCCCCCCAACTTGCGATGTTTTGTGCACAAACGCACAACCACTCTCAAATTTCACCATTTCCACTCAATCAAATTCACTCAAACTCACACACACACTCACCCACATCATATAACGCACTTTCATCCAAAAAAAATTGGATTTAGAGCGATTTTGGGCTCGGGTTGAAAAAAAGCGCGAAAAGAAATTTTCAAATCTTCTTCGTCTAAACTCGTCCGGTATATATTGCTATCACATCCTATTACTTTTATGCTATTTATTGTTAAATTTGATGCATGATAGGACGTCAATTTCGTATTTTTAGTTGGTTTTATTGAATTTGGTTGAATTTTTTCAATATTGCGTAAATTGATAGCTGAATTGATTTGTTTGCCGATAGGAATACGAATTTGATGATGATAAGCAATATTTGTAGACTAGGAGATAGATTTGGTGAGACATTTGTGAATTAGGATTGTGAATACTCTTCAGACATGTATATGGATTGTATAGATCTTTTTGCTTGATTAATATGATCGTCATTTCAATTTTGAGCTAGAATAGTTTATGTGTAATCGTTTGAAATGGCTTGATATATGTTAGAACACATTAAATCGATTTGTCTTATTTTTGTTAATTTGATTGTCGATTTGGGCTACTTGGGCTAGCTAATTGATTCATGATTGAAGAATAATGAGTGTGAAATTGTTTCTCCCATGGATAAATGATGGTGGACATATAAGTTTGAAATTATTTTTTTCAACTTAAGTTTAATGTGTGTGTTTTTTACTAGTTACAGGCAAGCAATGGCGCCACCGAAAAACACGAAGAAGAACACCAGTCAAGAGGGCACTTCAAGTAGGCGTGTAACACAGAAAATCAGAAAATGTCAAGCCAAGTGCAAAGAAAAAGTAGTTGAGCACACACCAGAGGCTCCCATACCGGAAACTCCAACAACCACATATAAACCCACAAAACCATTCGACTTCGATATAATTCTGAGCACAGACGAACAGAAGAAGAGGTTCAACAAATTGATAAGGAGAGGGGTGTCGGCAACCCGTTTTGGCGATCCAAAGATTTTGGATGCCATGGGCATAAGGGAAAACGTCAATGATCTTTTAGAAAAAGCGGGGCTCGCCTAATGCCTAGCACCCCGACCTACCTTCCTCAAGTTTGTGCTAGAATTCTTTAGCACTCTCGAAATCGAGGAGGAGTCACTTTCCTGCACAACAAAGGTCTATAACATCAAGTTTCAACTTCTGAATGAGACAAAGACCTTGAGCCACGACAACTTGAGGGCTATATACGGCTTCAAAAGGCCAACTGTTGGCGATGAGGGTACTTTACGAGAGTTCGATGTGCAACAATTCTGGGGGCAAATCACTGCCGCCCCTAGAATAGTTGCACCATAGGCTTACGACCTAAGGAGCTCCAGGTTGACTTTGATACGAAGCCCGGTCGTCAAATATTTGCAGAAGTTGCTGAGCTCGACAATCTGTGGTAGGAAGGAGATCAGCTCTCCTCGATTATATGAGATGGAGATTTTGTGGGCAATTGTGGCAGAAGGCTGAGGGATTTCCAAGAAGACCTGAAAATGAGCTTTGAGAAGACAGTAAAGGAGTTGAGGGCAGAACAGAAGAGGGAAACAAAGGTCCCAGACCCGGTCTATTATGGTGCCTTGATTACCCCCATTCTTGAGCATTACAATGTGCCCCTCCCAGAATACACACCTATCAGCAATGGTCACTACTTGGACTGAGAGGAGATGGAGAATATGCGCATAGCAATGCTCGGGTATAACAAGGGAACCTCGGGACCGCTATCCCTTATGTTCTTCAAAATGAGCGACCTTACCTTTGCTTACCTAACCCCGGGCTGACGTACATCACCAACTTGGAAAGCAAATTGAACTTGGAACTGAGCTCAAAGGCGCACATCAATGCGTACAAAGAACCAACCAGTGAAGAATTGACCAAGTTCAAGAGAGCAAAGAAGTCATGTCCGGTGGCAAGGGTTCGAAGCACGGGAGGCAAGAGTGAAGGCAGCCAACCAGATAAACCATCCAAGAAGACCCCAGAATCAGCTGTGCTGTCCCAATCAGAGTTCTAGGAACGAAAAGAAGGACTGGTGGCTGTAATGGGGGACGAAATCAAAGGAATCCGAGCCGAACTGGTGGAAATGAGGATGAAAATTGGAGCTAAATTGAGAGGTACTAAAGAGACCACTAAAGAAAACAAGACCAAGCTCCTCGACCTCTTCAACACCATCAAGGGGTGTTTCACCGGCTCGAGCTCCCGGCCTTCCTGATCTTTGTGAGTAGAGTACCATGAAAGCCTTACTCCTTCTTCCCTAACTTAGTTGAAAAACTAAGTTTGGGGAGAGAACAAGGGGGTAAGACATTCTCGGCCGCTCAAACTTCCCGAACCCCCTCCTACCCCTCCTTATCTTCCTTTACTATTTATGCTATTGGCCTGTGTGCCCTCACTTCTGTCACTTTACACTGTTATTGTTGGTATTGGCGTATGAGCAATTTGATATTTTGTTCATGTTGGATTGATTTGATGGCCTGTGTGCCAATTATGATTTGAATTTTGGCTTGGTTATTGATGATTGACTTTGCCTTGCCTATTGATGCGATTACTTGGCCCGTGAGCCAATTACTATCATTTGGTTGTTTTGATTATTTTGATATTGTTTATAGTAAATTTTGATACCTTGCACATTTTAGGAGTAGGATTATTTTTGTTAAGTTAGTTAGTTAGTTAGTTATTACCTTTGGCTAAAACGGTTAATAATTGGTTAAATTCGACGAGCACCAACTCGTACTCCTCTTTTCCACAAACTTGGTTTCCAACCAAGTTTGGGGAGGGGGTGCTAGGCATACAAGTTGGCCGCTCGAGAAAAAGTGATTGAACCGTGTAGGAATGAGAATTGTGGCATTGGTTAATGACGAAAATTTTTTAACAAAAATTTTGAAAATGGCACTTGATAGAGCATGATAGGCTTTTGAAGCAAAATCAACTTGCATTGAAGACTTGGGATCAAAAAATTTACCAAGTGAGTTTTTGAGCCTTAAAATGATACACCCACTTTAGGAGTAATTCAAAATTTCTTTCGTTGTGAAATTCATTGAATGCATGCATTTTCCTCTAGAACTTGCCCTGATTCTCTACTTTGAATAAGTTGGTATGTGGCATAGAAAATGATTTTATGCACTTCTTGATTTGAACCTATTTCAAAAGCTTGAAAATGTTCCCTTTTTAGCAAATATGAAATTATCCCTAGTTAAGCCCCTTGAGCTTAAAGCTTTTTTCTTTGATAGCCAACTTTACAAGCCAATTCCCTTTTCATTTAGCCTTTGAATCCAAATGGACTATAAGAGTATGAGGGAGGCGGTTGGAAGGTAGTCGGGGTGGAGAGTTGGGATCAAATGTGGGTTGGCTAGTAGAAAATGTTGAAGGGTGAAAGGAAACATACAAATAGGCAAAAATCAAGATTATTAACCTCTCCATTGGTTGTAAATATTTTTAAATTAATAAAAAAAAAAAAAGAAAACCGAGAAAAAAGTCAAAAAATCAAAAAAACAAAAGAAATAGTTGACTATATATACTGTCTTAGTGATAGAATTGGAGAGGTTAGTAAAAATCACACTTCTTGTGATCATCACTCTTAAAGGTTGAAAAGGTCATAAGATATATACTTCAATTGAGAGTTGATAAACAAGAGATCAGTAGGTTGGTTCGGGTTGAGGAAATCGAATGTTAGGATCGACTTGAT
Organism: Ajuga chamaepitys; assembly: GCA_958295605.1. Classification (NCBI taxonomy): domain Eukaryota; kingdom Viridiplantae; phylum Streptophyta; class Magnoliopsida; order Lamiales; family Lamiaceae; genus Ajuga; species Ajuga chamaepitys. The sequence continues at coordinate 35,598,900 of OY282499.1, read as the reverse complement.
TGGGAATTGAGAAGGCGGGGAAGAATGACTATTGTTTTAGGGGTAGATGGGTAGGGCCCACTCGTTTAGTCCATTTTTATAGTCACTCTTACCTAGAATTATCCCACCTTACCCCAAGCCAACACTACAACCTATATAAAGACCTATTTGATTCTTTGCCACACTTGTCAAGTACGTTTGCAAGTTTAGATGATTGGCAAGCCTATGGTAGGCGGTTCATGCACTTCAATGCAAGTGTATACACGTCCCACTTGATACACTCGAGAGTTGAGAGATACAATAACCCGGTGAGGATCTCAAGTCGAGAATGTCAAAGTGTAGAAAGTAGTGGATTTTGCCTATCACAAATGCTCATTACTTTCATGTTTGCCTTACTTTTAAGAAAATAATCTGAAACCGATTGCCACTTAAATCTGTCCTAAACACGTGTTCTTTCTTCTTTTTCTTTATTTGTTCAGGACGAACAAAGTTCTAAGTTTGGGGAGATTTGGTACACGTGTCCATGCACACACTTTAGGACGCTTTAAGTGTCAATTTAGTGATGTTTTTGTGCAATTTCACGTGTACTTCATGCATTTAATTCTCATTGGGCAAAATAATGCGTTTGATTCATTTTTGTGTTAAAACAGGTGCAAATGGATTGAAAAAGAGCATCAAAAGATCGCAGAGTCGATGGATCGATCGAGGCAATAAAGGACAGGGCTAAAGGAAGTTCTCGGCTGAGAAAGGTTGCAAATCTCGGCTGAGATGACCTTCCAGGGAAAACATGAAGTTTTGAAGAGTTGAAGATCTTGGCCAAGACGGGCAATGCATCTCGGCTGAGATGACTCTCCAGGGAAAATCCAGAATTTCAAGAAATCAAGATCTCGGCAGATGAAACCCAATCTCGGCCGAGAAGAGTCAAACCCTAGCAAGCCCTGATTTTCCCTTTTCACGTATCGGCCGAGATTCAATTGCATCTCAGCCGAGATCAGCCTTCGATTCACCCAGCAGAAAATCCTCTTTTCACATCTCGACCGAGTCACATTTGAATCTCGGCCGAGATTCTGTGCCCTGTTTTAAACTTATGAATGCGATTTTGCCTTAAATTCATGTGACAACTCTTCCTCTATATATATAAGTTCCATTTCGAATTTGACCTATCCAAGAACACAATTCCAGCCATTTTCTAGCCACCAAAGCCACCAAGGAGGGATATTGGGCAAGAGATTGAAGGATCATCTTCTCCAATTGACATCTTGGGTTTCATCTATCTTAGTATCATGTTTTCTTGCTTTTCTACTTATTTTCTGTTTGTTTTAGCTTCTATGGGTGAGTAGCACCCTTATTTCAGCCCTTGATAATTAGTTGAACCTTGGATTGAGAATGTTTATGTAATTTTTGCGGTTGTTAACCGATTGGATTATGTTTTTGGAATGTTCTAAGTTATTTGGGATTGTTGATTCACATTTATGAATTGAATTGTGGTTTGATCACCCATTTGGATATTTGTTTGTGTGTTGCTAGAATTGGGCTTATAATACGTAATTGTTATGAATCCGATTCTCGTGTAGCAAACAATAGATTTATTTTATTGAGGATAACATAGAATTCGACCACTAAAACCGAGCTTACGAGTTTTATGTCGAATCTACTCCGTTGTCTTGATTCTTAATGCACTTGACTATTGATTCTTAAAGAGCTTGTTTTAGGAATTGATAAGTTGAGTAGGATTAATTGAAGATCTTGTTTTGATTAATCATACTTAAGAGACAACAAGATTGATAGAGCTTGTTATTAATCTTGGAGTAGGAGTTCTAAGGCTAACCAATTGTGTAATAACATCAATTCCATAGATTATTCGAAACAAGGGGATACTTGATCAAGGGTTGAATCCTTTAATCATATTTTAAAACCCAAAAAAATCAATCTACTTATCTTGTCATCTTATGTTAATTGAATCGTAAGTTTATTTGATCATAGTTTAATAGTTGTTCTTGGTAATCACAAGTAGTTCATAGTTGGATAATCAAACCTCCCCCCTCCCCCCCTACTGCTTTCATTTTTTGTTCCTACCTTTTCTTTAAATTTTACAATCTCTTGATCTATCAAAATGACACTAGACTACCGTTCTCGTGGGATCGACTCTTATTTGCCACTCTACTAGTTAGAGTTGTAGGATAAGGTTAAGCATATTTACATATACAAATTAATTTGGTACGGTCCAACGACTCGTTACTAATTAGTGAAAAGTTAAAAGTTATTAATTGAAATTTTTGTAATTAAAAAATGGAGAGAGCATAGTGTGTATTTGAACAAATAAAATCTATTAATAATATCTTTGCATGATAGGCAGAAATATTCTTTATTTATTTAATACTAATAATTATAAGACCGGTAGAATTAAGCCTTGATCCTCAACCAATATATTAAAGATTCGTGTAATCTTTTAGAAATGCAAGAAAATAGAGTTTTCCGTGGCAATATGAAGCAAATAGGAAGACTAACCCATATCATCTTAGAAGTAAACTGCAAATTTTGTTTGTTTAAAATGAATAGCCTGATTAGTGAGATGATCAACAGCCTTGCCTTGTCGTAAATATGCAGATTTGTTATTTTTTAATATGCCTTGCCGTGGATTTACCTATTGTCTGTCTAAAGTCAAACCTGTTAGTAGTGACCAATTTGTAGAAAGAGTATATCAATGTTGCCATGCCATGAAGAGACAGTACAATCGATTGTTGCATATAATAACATTCAACAGGCATATTATTGCCTTTTCAACTGTACCATGTTTTTCAAACATTTCTAGATGCTGGCAAATGAAAAAATAATATTTTAAAGTTCTTATAACTCAACAGAATGATAATATATTGTACAACTTCTAGAAAATACAAATTAAATGCATGATAAATTAAATTCATTTCAGAATCTTGTTGCACAGAATATCAAATAAAAATAAAAACTAAATTAGGTCAAGGATATGCCAGCTTGAAAACTGAATATCAAAATATTGTATAGTAAACTTAGATGGATTTATTTTTTCATCAGGAAATTAGATTTTTTCATTTTTTTGGGTTCCATCTACGTAAATGAAAGCATAGTAAAAGAGAAAATAACAACTGATAAGAACAAATATCCATACATAGGACAGAAAGAAAGTAGACAGAATCATGAACATCTTTCTTCCAACAGTTGTGAAGGCTACATGGGATATGATTGAGTTAGAAATGAAGTGCATAAGCATGTTACAAGCTAGAAGTTCAAATGAATACCTAAAAGCTTCGAGCTTAATTTCATAAATGCAGTAAAAATTTCAGTTTGATGTAGGCTTATGAAGACTGGTTGTTTTGGTAGACTTACACAATTGAACTCACAAAGTCAAATTTCAGAAAATATATATGAAGAGCTTATGCTTGAATTCTTAATTTCGATTATAGCACACTAAGTCAAATGAAGTAATCAAATCCAGAAAGTTTATTGGCAGTTCTTCTAAAATCCAATAACCAAAAAAATACCTAAAATCCACAATCTTCGTCAGAAAAAAAGATTCAACATAGTAATTCTCTTCAATCACTAAACTAAACTCACAAATTTGATTCAATCAAACAAAAGATTAATAATCTTAATGTTGGAGATGATTTAAAAAATTCATTATGCAAAATTTTCTTAAATAAGGAAGAAAATAAAAGAGATATGTATGTTAATCTTTCTTTTAATAGCTCAGAAGAATCTTCTGATGAATCATTAGATGATTCCAGGAAAGAAATTGACTCTGATAATCAAGAATTAAATCAAATTGTGATTGTGGTACATGTCTTGTTAATTTATGGGATTAGAAATTAATGTCATGAAAAATGAAGGAAAATTTATTCTTGATCTTATAGATCAAATCTCTGATCCTATTGAGAAAAAAAAAAAAAAAAAGCAATAGAACATTATCTCAATATTAATGCTCAGACTAAAAGTTCTACTACGAAACTAAATCAGAAAATTGAAGAAAGAGAAGAATTATATTCTTATAGTAAAATACTAGGAAAGGCTAAACAAATAGAAAAGGAGCCTACTATCTCAAATTTAAAGGGAGAAATAAATCAGATAAAAGATGACATAAAAATTTTGAAAGAAAAGAGAAATATTCTTTCTATAAAAGAAGATAGAAATATTAAAGGAAATTGGGAAACAGATTCTACTTCTGATGAAGAAGATATCTATGAAAATGATGAAAAAGAAGAAACATCATTTGCTCAAGAAAGCAATGAAATTAATTAAATTTCATTTAAAGAACTAATTTGGATCAACAAAATTGATCAGATCATTTCACAAAAGTGGTACTCAAAAGTAACACTAATTATTAGCAAGGTATTCAAAATAACTATTGAAGTACTCCTTGATACAGGAGCTGATGTTAATTGTATTAGTGAGGAAATTATTCCTTCGCAATATTATACGAAAACTACTCAATTTATAACTGCTGCTAATAAGCAACCCCTTATTGTTAATTACAAACTCTCTGATGTTGCTATTTGTAATTCAAATATTTGTTTAAATGCATCTTTTATCGTTATAAAAAATATTTCTACCCCAGTTATATTAGGAACACCTTTCTTTCAATTGTTGTTCCCTATTAGAAGAATTGACAAAAGTGGTTTATACACTAAAGCAAAGGGTCATGACTTGTTCTTTCCTTTTACTTATGTCCCGACTCCTAAATCCATAAGTATTTTACAAAAAATTGTTAAAAATAAAGAAAATTTTGTTATCTCATTAAAAGATGGAGTTATCTTTAAAACAATTAAAAGAAAAGATTAGTTCAGAATGAATCCAAAGTCGAATAAAAAGTATTACTCAGCAAATTCTTAAAGAAATTTGAGCTGAGGTGCCTAATGCTTTTTGTAATAGGAAAAGACATATGGTTAGTCTTCCTTCTACTGATGACTTTGTTGAAGAAAAATTCCTACAAGGGCTAGACCCATTGCAATGGGGTCTAGATTATTAAAATGTTGTAAAGAAGAAATTGATAGTCTTCTTAAAAAGAATCTTATCAGACCTAGTAATAGTTATTGGAATTGTCCGGCTTTTTATGTTGAAAATGCTTCTGAACTTGAATGATGAGCTCCTAGATTATTTATTAATTATAAACCTTTAAATAAAGCTTTAAAATGGATAAAGCATCCTTTATCAAATAAAAGAGATTTGTGTAACAGACTATTTATAGGAAAAATATTCTCATCCTTTGATTTAAAATCTGAATTTTATCAAATTCTTTTAATAGAAGACGTTAAATATAAAACAACTTTTACTGTACCATTTGGTCATTATGAATAGAATGTTATGCCATTCGGATAAAAAAATGCTCCAATGGAATTTCAAAATATAATGAACGAAATATTTAATATTACATGGATTATATTATTGTTTATATAGATGATGTTCTAGTTTACTCGAAAAATATAGAACAACATTTTAAACATCTAAATATCTTTTTACAAGCCACTAAAAGGGCTGGGTTAGCTATCAGCGCAAAAACGATAAAAATATTCCAAACCAAACCAAGATTAAATTTCTCGGGCATTATATTGAAAATAGGGTCATCGTCCCAATTGAAAGGGCTACATCTTTTGCTGATAAATTTTTCGACAAAATTATTGATATTAATCAGCTTTTTTAAGATTTCTTGGAAGTCTTAATTATATTGGAGATTTCTATAAAAATCTCTAAAAGAATTTATGGACTGGTCATGAGGAGTGTTATTGAGGGAGTTGTAATACACGAACAAACACTCTTCTTATTTTAAAGTCAAGATGTAAAACTGTATAAAACTTACGATGAAGAACAGAGACAGATAAAGAAAACTCAGGCAAAGCATCAAAAGCCTGAGCAAGTTTTATCTCATTCACAGTGGAATGCGTTTTATACAAAAGTCTTAAACGACCTAAATCTGATTACATAACAAACCATCGGATTTACACTCAAAACATACAAAGCAACCCTCTTTTAAGAGAGAGATTACACATAGTCTCACAACAGAGAATGTGAGAAGTATGAAGTTGTTAGTCTTCACTTTTGGTGAGAAAATGTCTTGAAGAAATTCTGATCTTTGCACTCGGTTTCTTTCTTCTATTTTCTACACCCAATCTTCTCTTGTCAGTCATATAAATATTCACCAGGAATGGTAGTTATTTCCTGCAAGATAAGATCAAATAAAATAACTGCCAATCTTCCAAAGGAAGACTTTCGGTTTGGATAAGTTTCTCAAGCAGATATATATGAAGAACTGAACTTATCCAAATACTCACACATACTGAATATGTAGAGTACACGTACAGGGCAGCAAGGTAAAATTTAGAGAAAAGAGTAGAATGTGTTTCCCAAGGTGTTTGAACACAAGGTGAAACACTTAAGAGAGTACTGAAGGAAACACATGTTCTAACAATCTCCCCATTTTTATCTTGCTGGAAAAAAATAAACAAACTAACACAATAAAAACATTCACAGAACTATATAATCACACAAAGAACATAAGACTTAAAAACATTTACAGAACTATATACACAGATATAGAACATAAGACCACATGATAACAACATCCAATCTAAATAGGAGAGGTGAGAGGTCACAAACAGCTTCACTCTCTCCCCCTAAATATAACACCCCAAAGCCATCATAAGGAAGACAAGACATACTCCCCCTTAATCAGATTATCCCTGCACCTTCATAAAAACGAAATACACACATATATTCAAATAAGATGTCCAGCATCAAGAAAACCACCGATACATGTTAATTAGTCTTGGTACCACTGGTACTCGCAATGTTTTAGATGTCCACATGTCCACCATTAGCATTCCCAGTTGCATCCTCTTCCATATCATTACCACCACCAGCCGCTTCACTGTCACCACTAGCTCTATCTCCCCCTTTTTGGCGTGCAAGCATGCTCGTTAAAACTCGTTCAACATTCCCCCAGTAGGCTGCATCAATCTCGGCATTCCTTCTTCTTGATCTAGCCATCTGTACCCAGCTCAAGAGTTGCACGAATGGGATAGAGACTGTTCCTGCGTGTGTTGCACCACCACCACCAGCACCTCCACCAAACACCTTTCTGCAACTTGTTCCACAAGCTGAACATCCCGTACATGAGGAGGGTTGAGAAGTTTCTGATCAATTGTGATGTTATGGAGATCATGGGAGTATTGAGCATGTGCTGACACTGATCCTCAGATTTTAAAGCATCTTCCAAATAAGACAGGGAAATGGGAGATTCTGTTTTTGTGACTGTTTCTCTGCAAAGTTAGTAATGGTGTCGAAGACAAATTGACCAAAGTTGAATTTAACACCATTGATCACCCGATACAAAAACTTCATATGGGTCTTAGTGGCCATATTTTGATTCGTGGTGGGAAACCAATTAAAACAACCAACCTTATGAAGAATGGCATACTTGGAAGTTAGTAAAGAAGCTGGAATTTTCTAGTTGATGGGCCAAATATTTTTGTGACCACCCGTGGCTTGGACAATCACATGACCTAAATCATGAAGCTCTTCATCAATATTATTAGGAGGGAAATGAAGAAAATCATTTATGAGAGCAGGAGTAAACAACACAATCTTCCTCCTAAGATATACTTGCCCAAATCGAGGCCCATTCGGAGTTCTCATTCCCTTAGTCAAATTGCAATAAAACTCCTTAACCAGATCATCAGCAAACTTGCAATTCAATTCTAGGGTCTTTTCTAGGTGAGCAGCCTCAATGATGGAAATGAGGTCATATTTTTCAAAATGAGGAATTTCAAGTTTTCGTTCAGAAATTACCTCCCTGTTTTGAAAATACTCCCAGTGTTGGAGTACAGCTTCTGTGTAGAAATAGTTGTTGTAGCCACGGCTAGCATTGAGTGTTGCACCACCTCTGACAGCACGTCTCGGCCTCACAGGGGGTAAAGCCTCCTCCTCACTGGAACTCACACCCCTTCTTTCATTGTCTTGCATAACCACGTCCTCACTCACTCCTTCAGAAACATCATTCTCTTCTGACCCATCTCTTGCTTCAGAACTCTCTTCTTCAGCAATCTCAGACTCAACATCTAACTCAGCATCTATTTCAGTGGCAAATTTAGTGATTTCATCATCAAGTGTTTCAGCAGGTGCTGAAACACTAGTTCCTTCTCCATCTTTCTCAGGGACTATGTTCTTTTTCTTTATATTTCTCACCCATTCAGCCAGTGTCTGCTCTCTGTCATAACTAGGCACCTGTTCGTCTACTGGAGTTTCTGGTTGGAGAACACCTTCAGAGAGAGATGTTGGTGGTGCTGAAACACTTTCAGCAACATGTTCGGATTCCTTCCTTGGACTATCGTGAATAATCCTGCCTTTCCTCATGTCCTCATCTGTGAACAACTTCTAGGCACTCTTAGAGTGAACCAGAACTACATAATCCGGATCCTCTTCATCATCATCTTCAAGATCAGACAGCAACCTGTATGCTAGTGGTGGTTGCACCTTGGGAGGTCCCTTCTTTGTGGCAGGAGGTTTGTTCTCCCCCGGTGTTGGCGAATGCCCCCTTTGCCTTTTGGAAACTCGTCTGATTGGCCCTGAAACGGCTTCAATGGTGTCTAGAAACAGATCATAAGGAGGTACATCATCAATATCTATTGGATTTTCATGATCCCCCCGTAGTTGCATGTTCAAATAGGCATCGGAGGGAACAAAAGAGAACAGGCCCAAATTAAATACCCATGAAACAGTGATCAGAGGTTCAAAAATACAAAGCAACCACTCTAAACGTGTTCCATCACTTTTATTAACTATCTCCCACTTCCATAAAAATAGGAATTAGGATAAGGTTAAGAGAAATACCACTAAATTTACAACTGCAGATATTTTTAAGAAATTATCGAAAACAAAAACAAAGAAAAAGAAATTTTGGTATATATATATATATATATATATATATATATATACTATGTTATTATAAAACTAAATCTCTTGTATAAAGCAACACCATTACAGAATTTGTAAGTGGAAGTAAGACATAAAATGATTCAAAAAGGCCAACCAAAAATGGTGTTCAATACAGTGATCCAACACTTGAAGTAACACCTTAGTTCAAGTGTATTCCTCCAAAGATAGAAAGAATTTGTCATTTAATTGCAAGTTACCTATAGATCATCATCAGTAGAATTTGAACGTTATGAAAATCAGAATTGGATGATGATTTTGGTAAAAACATCAAATGAACAAGGGAGTGTAGGTTACCCATCGAGATCAAGCTTCATAAAAATCATCTTTATTAGAATTTGTCCTTCCAAAGAAAAAATTATGTAAGGTAACAAGAAGACAATAGAAAGCACAAATACCAATAGAACACATATGTACACTAGGGTGTTAGAACACCCTACAAAATACTAAACAATTAGATAATGCACAAACCAAGAGATCTCCTTAGGAAGGAGAATCTCTCAAAATCTAAAGCTTTAGTAAAAATATCTGCAAGTTGTCTTTCAGTAGGTATGTGTTCTATTCTCACAGCCTTCTTCTCAACCAAATCCCTTATGAAATGATGACGGATGTCAATGTGTTTTGTGCGAGAGTGTTGTACAGGATTTTTGGTGATGTCAATAGCACTAGCATTATCACAATACACCAAAAGGGCTTCACTATTAAGACCATAATCATTTAGCATTTGTTGCATCCATAATAGTTGAGTACAACAGCTTCCTAAAGCTATGTATTCTGACTCAGCCTTAGATAAAGAAACACAATTTTGCTTCTTACAGTGCCATGACACTAAGTTGTTTCCCAGATAAAAACATCCACACTCTTTCTATCATCTACATCTCCAGCCCAATCCGCATCACAAAAACCACCAAATTAGTGTTAGTGTCCTTAGAATACCAAATTCCTAAGTATGTGGTTCCACTTAGATATTTTATGATACGTTTTACAGCATTCAAGTGGGTCACTTTAGGATTAGCTTGATATCTAGCACATACAGAAACACTATAGCATAAATCAGGACAGCTAGCAGTCAAGTATAGCAAAATCCCAATCATACTCCTATGCAGGGTGTTTTCAACACCTTGTGAAACACTGTCTTTGCAAATTTTTGTATAAGAACTCAAAGGAGTTTTCATTGTTTTGGAGTTTACCAGATTAAACTTGTTGACTAGGTTCTTCTTTGCATATTTTGATTGACACAAAAATGTTCCATTTTCATGCTGTTTAATTTGTAAGCCAAGGAAAAAACTTAACTCACCTACAAGACTCATTTCGAAAGACGTGAACATTTGATGAGTAAAGGCTTTCAAATCCTTTACATATGTCGAACCAATAACAATGTCATCCACATATATTTGAGCAATAGTGATATGAGAAGACCACCTTTTCATGAATAAAGTTCTATCAACATTGCCCCTTTGAAAACCAAGTGAAATGAGGAAATCCGTCAACCTATCATACCAAGCCCTAGGTGCTTGTTTTAATCCATACAGAGCCTATTTAAGCTTGAATACATGATCTGTCTTATAAGGATCAACAACCCCTTGGGTTGCTCTACATAAGCTTCTTCATTAAGAACATCGTTCAAGAATGAATTTTTAACATCCATTTGATAAAGCTTGATGTTGAGAAAACAGAAAATGGCAATAAAAAATCGGATGGATTCTAATTTAGCAATAGGAGCAAAAGTCTCATCATAATCAAGGCCTTCAACTTGTGTGTATCCTTGTGCTGCAAGTCGAGCCTTGTTACGAATCACTTTTCCTTGCTCATCCGTTTTGTTCTTGAATATCCATTTAGTACCAATGACATTCACACCATGAGGTCTAGGAACTAAGTCCCAAACATCATTCCTTGTGAATTGATGAAGCTCTTCATGCATAGCATTTATCCAATTTTCATCACGTAGAGCTTCATCAATATTCTTTGGTTCTATATTGGACACAAAGCATGTTTCATGTATTTGCATATAGGTTGAAGAGAAACAAGAAAGTTTTACCATTTTTGAGTAGTCAATTCTTTCCTTGTGACGAGTACGAACATGATCATTGACATTACCTAAGATTTGAGAGACTAGATGCATCTTACGGATGCTACCAGGTCGATCCCTCCTTACCATGTCTTCCTTTCCTACATCATTGGTTCTAGGTTCAGTTTTCCTTTCATCATTATGAGAGGAAGTGTCGGAATCTGTAGAAGTCTGATCATTGTCATCAGGCGGTGTTCCAACACTTGCTGAAACACCTTCAGAGTTTTGAGATTGTTTTTCAACAAGATCCAATACATAATCTTCGACTCTATTTCCTGCAATGTCGATTAGATCATCAAATACAATGTTAACACTTTCTTGTATAGTTCTTGTACATAGGTTAAAGACACGATATGCATGACTATTGCTAGAGTATCCTACGAACAATCCTTTGTCAGTTTTGGAATCAAATTTGCTCAATCGATCACGATCATTCAGAATGCAACAAACACATCCAAACACATGGAAGTATTTAAGATTAGGTTTCCTACCCTTGAGTATTTCATAGGGTGTCATAGTACTCCCCGATCTTAAATACACATTATTAGAAATGTGACATGCAGTGTTAACAGCCTCCGCCCAAAATCTTTTTGACATGTTTTTTAGCACACAACATAACCCTTGCCATTTCTTGTAAAAGTCTATTTTTCCTCTCGGCTATATCATTTTGTTGTGGTGTTTTAGGAGCTGAGAACTCATGCATTATGCCTTTGCCTCGTTCAACAACCTAATAGAAACCACTAGTTCTTGATGCATTTCTCTAAAAGCCATAAGAAGTATTTCATACTCAGAAGGTTCTGAGTTAGTGTCAAGATCATCAGATGTTTCAATGGGTGTTTCAACACTTAGGTCAACACTTAAGTCTTCCATTGTTATCATAAGTGTTGTAACATCCTTCGAAATACTAACTCCTTCTTCTTCATCCTCCGATTCATTTTCACTCAATGTGACATAAAGATTTGTTCCACGTTTCATGCGATTGTTAGCACATTGATTAGCATAATGACCATATCTAGAACAAGCATGACATTGAACCGATATAGCATCTTTGCGAGAATATCCACTCTGATTTTGAGAGTTAAAACCAAGAGTTTGAGGGGAATCATTTTTACTAAAGGATCTTTCAAAAGTATTTTTTCTACAATTTTTATTTTCAAACCCTTTAGTGACAGGATTAAAAACACTGTTTGAACCACTTTTCTTTTTGTTCTTAGATAGAAAACATTGATGCTTCCTAGTCAAATAAGCAATAGGATCATCAAGGTTTTTATCCAGCAAAATGCTATCTCCTTTTACATTTGAACTAGACTCACCTGAATGAGATGGAAAGGTAATTGTCTTGTTAACCCCTCTCATTTGGTGCTGTTGATTTAAGTTTAGTTCAAAAGTTTGAAGGATGCCAATCAACTCATCCAAAGACATTTTGGATGTGTTTCTTGAATCCTCTAAGGGATACACTTTGATGTTGAAACGTTCGGGAAGAGTACGTAATACCTTTTTATCAAACTTTCATTACTAATGGGATCTCCAAGTGCATGAGACTCACTAGCAAGTTCACACAATCTGGAATTGTATGAGGAGATAGTCTCTGACTCTTCTATTCGGAGTGTTTCGAAGCATGTTGCTATCATTCTTAACTTTGACTTTCGTACACTCTCCGAGCCCTCACATTGCCTTTGCAAAATCTCCCATGCATCCTTAGCAATTACACAATTTTGGATTATTCGAAACAAAGTAGTATCTACTGATCCAAAAATGGCATTAATTGCCTTAGAATTATAGCACGACGAATGAACTCATCGTTCGTCCAATCTGCCTCCGACTTGAGAACCACATCACCATCTTCGTCTTCTTTACGAGGAGGGTTCCTGCCAACCACAACTGATCTCCATGCTCTCTCATCCAACGACTTGATGTAAGCCCTCATCTTTATCTTCCACATGGAGTAATTTGTTCCATCCAAAACCGGAGGCCGCATCAATGTTATTCCAGGCACGTCCTGATTCCTTTTTGCCACAGAATCTCACTTAGTAGCATCAAGTGATCGCTCTGGTACCAATTGAAATAATTTATGGACTGGTTATGAGGAGTGTTACAGAGGGTGTTGTAACACACGAACAAACACTCTTCTTATTTTAAAGTTGAGATGTAAAACTGTATAAAACTTGCATTGAAGAACAGAGATAGATAAAGAAAACTCTGCAAAGCATCAAAAGCCTGAGCAAGTTTTATCTCATTCACAACTGAATGCGTTCTATACAAAAGTCTTAAACAACCTAAATCCAATTACACAACAAGCCATCCGATTTACACGCAAACTACAGTCTTACATACAAAGCAATCCTCTTTTCAGAGAGACATTACACAAAGTCTCACAACAAAGAATGTGAGAAGTATGAAGTTGTTAGTCTTCAACTTTTGGTGAGAAAATGTCTTGAAGAAATTCTGATCTTTGCACTCAGTTTCTTTCTTCTATTTTCCACACCCAATCTTCTCTTGTCAGTCATATAAATATTCACCAGGAATGGTAGTTATTTCCTGCAAGATAAGATCAAAGAAAATAACCGCCAATCTTCCAAAGGAAGACTTTCGGTTTGGATAGTTTCTCAAGCAGATATATATGAAGAACTGAACTTATCCAAAAACTCACACATACTGAATATGTAGACTAAACATACAGGGGCAGCTAGGTAAAATTTAGAGGAAAGAGTAGAACGTGTTTCCCAGGGTGTTTCAACACAGGTGAAACACTTAACAGAACACTGAAGGAAACACATGTTCTAACAATCTCGCTCTAGATTGTAATTTATTATTTCAAAGGTTAAAGAAAAATCCTTTGCCATGGACTAATAGTCATACTCTTGCGATCCGTAAGATTAAGGAACAAGTTAAAGAACTTTCTTGTTTATCTATTGCTAATCATGAAGCATTTAAAATAGTAGAAACATATGCCTCTGAAATTGGATATGGTGGAATTCTAAAACGAAAAATGAATAAAGATTCAAGAGAAATTCTAGTAAGATAAACCTCGGGAATATGGAATGATGCTCAAAAGCATTATTCTACTATAAAAAAGAATTACTTTCTATTGTTAAATGTATCACTAAATTTGAAAGTGATTTACTTAATGAGAAATTCTTATAAGAATGGATTGCAAATCTGCAAAAGATATTATAATAAAAGATGTAAACATAATTGCTTCTAAACAAATTTTCGCTAGATGGCAGTCAATACTGGCTGGTTTTGATTTTGATATTGAGCATATTGCTAGAAGATCTAATTCTCTACCAGATTTTCTAACCCGAGAATTTTTGCAGGGATCCCTCTTGGAGGACAGTCGTAAAGCAACGAGCAAATGCAAAGAAACCCATGAATAAACAACCTAAAAGAGAAACAAAATCAACACCCAAAAAATGTAGCATAGAATTTGAAAAATTCAATCCTATTCAAGAATTTGAAAATGATGAAACCGCGTATGATATACAATATTATAATGATGCAATATTTGCACAACATGGATCTAAAGAAGATCTGAAGTATCCTTATATCATTTATGGATACATAAATTATTTCCCTGTTGATGAAAACCTAAAAGGTTTAGCCCCAATCCATGTAGCTCAAAGCTATTTAAATAAAGATCTTCTACCCATCTTAGAAAAAAAGACTCGAGAATATTTTGAAACAATTCTTACAGAAACTGGGTTTGTTAAAATCGAACACCATGAGCGAACAAATAAGGATTATGCTTTTTTCTAAAATGATTATTAAAAAAGATAATAGTTCCAGAAATTTTGGGATTGCCTCTTAGCCAAGCAAGGCAATTACAAAGCTATCAAGCTCTGCCCAATTTATTTAATTATCATGATTATATCAAAGCATCGGATACTGTATTTATTTGTGAAAATAGTCAGAGAAAACACTCATGGTGGATTAAATTCCTTCTAGACAATCCAACAAACAATACCAGCTTGGTTCAAAACCTTTTACTTTTCATGGGGGGGTACTCCTAGTATCTATCCAAAAAATGTAAAAATTATTGGGAAAAAGTTCCAGATAACCAATGATCATATTGAAAATTTACCAGTTGTTATAAATTTTGCTATTCATTATAATGTACCTTGGATCCTACAATGGGATTATCAACTTCAAGATCAACCAAAAGAAAAAAGGGAAATTAAGTTTACCCCATCTATATTAGTAAGGAGGATACATATTAAATGGTGGGATAAAGAAGATATCTTTGCAGAAGGAAAAACATATGATCGAAGAGGAATTCTCTCTATTCAGTCTGCTAGACAAGCCATGAAAGTTATGGATTCGGAAAAGCCTCTCATGAGTTGCTTCTCAAAGAATTATTCCAACATATGGAAAAAGATACCATAAATAATACTTGGAAAGAAGTTTTTAGAAACAAAGGACTAGAGAATTTAAAATCTCTTGTAACAACGAAATCACCATCTCCGTCTACCTCTTCTACCTCAAATGGAAAATTGAATATATTGAAGATACTGAAATGCTGGAGTAAGATGCTCAAGACCCCTATGCAGAAGGAGAGGGTCTATTTGAAAAATAAATCAAGAAAAGTTTAAAAGGCATGTGTTAGAGATTACTACCGATTTCTCCACTTAAATAGAGTTGATCAAATAATAGTTTGATTATGTAAGTCATGACATCATGTTATGTTTGTCTTTTCTTCCCCTTTTTCTATTTAAGGGAATGTTGAATCTTAGTTGGAAACCGAAGAAAGTCTTGAGCTTTCCATTTCTAGCTTGATTCATTTCTTTATGAAATATTTCTTTTGGTGTTTTGTAAGAGTGAAAAAGAGAGGGGAATTCTTCAAGGAATGAGACTTTTGAATTATGTAAGTTTTTATCTAGGAATAAAATTATTGTTTATTATGTTAGCATCTTAGTATACTCCAATTGATTATACTTTCCCTGGTTGTTATAATTATAAAATTATTACTAGAGCAAGAATTGCTCTTATAAAAGAATACATAAAAATTCTTAAAGAAGAACTTGAAAGTTTAAGCGAAGAAATTGGTAGATCTATTTTCCTTAAACAGGACGCTACCTGATTAAGATCTCAAAGATCTGCTTATTTAATTCAATTAAAAAATTCAAAATTATCGCTAAAATTATTTGAGTCACAAGCCTCATACTTCGCTACCTAAGTGGTATCAGAGCCACTTTCGGAGGGGCAAGTGGTAAAGAGATAATATTCTCTTATTTATCTAGTTTTATCTTATTTCATATGAGCTAATGAGCTTCAATTAGATGGGTCTCAAGAGCAACTTATGAATCTTCGTTGCCCAACTCTATCAAAATTTAGATGGTATAAAGATGTTTTATGTCTAAAGTTCTGATACCACTTAGGCAGCGTAGTATGAGGCTTGTGCCTCAAATACTTTTGGCAAAAATTTTAAATTTTTTTATTGAATTAAATAAGCAGATCTATGAGATCTTAATCGGGTAGAATCCTGTTTAAGGAAATTAGATCTACCAATTTCTTCGCTTAAACTTTTAAGTTCTTCTTTAAGAATTTCTTTGTATTCTTTTATAAGAGCAATTCTTGCTCTAATAATAATTTTATAATTATAACAAACAGGAAAAATATAACCAATTGGAGTATACCAAGATGTTAACATAATAAATAAGAATTTTATTCATAGATAATAACTTACATAATTCGAAAGTATCCTTCCTTGAAGAATTCGTCTCTCTTTTTCACTCTTACAAAACACTAAAAGAAGTATATAATAAAGAAAGGAATCAAGATAGAAATGAAAAGCTTAAGACTTTCTTCGGTGTCCAACCAAGGTTCACAACATTCCCTTAAATAGAAAAAAGGAAAGAAAAAACAAAACATAACATAACATCATGGCTTACATAATCAAACTATTATTTGATTAAATTTATTTGAGTGGGGAAGCCGGAAGTAATCTTTAACATATGCCTTTTAGGCTTTTCTTGATTATATTTCAAATAGATCCTCTCCTTCTGCATAGGGGTCTTGAGCATCTTGCTCCAGCATTTCAGTATCATCAATATCTTCAATTTTCCCTTTTGAGGTACAAGAGGTAGATGGAGACGGTGATTCTGTTGTTACTAGAGATTTTAAAATCTCTAATCCTTTGTTTCCAAAAACTTCTTTCCAAGTATTAGTTATGGTATCTTTTTCCATATGTTGGAATAATTCTTTGAGAAGCAACTTATGCGTAAGCTTTTCCGAATCCATAACTTTCATGGCTTGTCTAGCAGACTGAATAGAGAGAATTCATCTTCGATCATAGAATTTTCCTTCTGCAAAGAAATCTTCTTTACCCCACCATTTAATATGTATCCTCCTTACTAATACAGAGGGGTTAAATTTAATTTCTCTTTTTTCTTTTGGTTGATCTTGAAGTTGATAATCCCATTTTAGGATCCAAGGTACATTATAATTAATAGCAAATTGTATAACAGCTGGTAATTTTAATATGATTATTGGTTTTCTGGAATTTTTTTCAAATAGTTTTTACATTTCTTGGATAGATACTAGGAGTACCCCCTATGAAAAGTAAAAGTTTTTTAACCAAGTTGGTATTGTTTGTGTTGGATTGTCTAGGAGGAATTTAATCCACCATGAGTGTTTTCTCTGACTATTTTCATAAATAAATACATTATCCCATGCTTTGATATAATCATGATAATTAAATAAACTGGGCATAGCTTGATAGCTTTGTAATTGCCTTGCTTGGCTAAGAGGCAATCCCCCAATTTTCTGGAACTATTATCTTTTTAATAATCATTTTAGAAAAAGTGTAATCCTTATTTGTTCGCTCATGGTGTTTGATTTCAACAGACCCAGTTTCTATAAGAATTGTTTCAAAATATTCTCAAGTCTTTTTCCCAAAGATGGGTAGAAGATCTTTATTTAAATAGCTTTGAGCTACATGGATTAGGGCTAAACCTTTTGCGAATATTAAAAAATATTTGGGATTTTCACTTCAAATTTATATAATATTAATTTTTTAAATATAAGCTAATCTAACCAACATAAATTATGGCTACCAACTATCGACATTATATTTCCTTACACAGTTAGACCATACATATTATTTGTTGTAATTTTGTTGTTCGATTCATGATTTTTATTCTACTTTTGACTCTGTGATTACAATTAAATTAAACTTCATCGTTATAGTTACTCCTATAATTCACTAATTTTATTATTATCTACACTTAATATAATAACAAAATCCGCCGAAAATAAGAACTAAGGAATTCCCCCCAAACAAACATTATTATTAGTGGAAACCATGATTTTTAATTTTAATGGCCGGTTTATTAAGTAAAACGCGCTTTCTGCTTAGTCACTAATTAAGGAATATATAATATTTGTGCTTAAATTAGGAAAATTATGAATCATCATCATATAGTAAAAATATTATTCTGCGTAAGAAAATCTTCCCTATATAAGGTAAATATATATGTCATTGTATTATATACTAATCTTCCCCTAAATTTATAAATTTCTTTTATTTACTTAAAAAAATTTAGTCAATTAATCTCCCTCAATTATTTGATCTTTTTTGTTTCTTTTAAAATAAATATATATTTTAAATTATGCATCGCGCGATGGGTGATTCTAGTATAATTAAATTTAAAACTATAATTCTGACAAAAGAACAAATAAATAAATATAAATATATATATATATATATAATACTTTTCACTGTAAAATTATAAATTAAACAGACCCGGATCTGAACTAGTTACTAGATCTAAACCTATACAAATTTAAATCTATTCATTATTGCGATCTAAACCTATACAGACATAAATCTATTCGTTATTGCGCAATAAATCGCGTACCAAAATACTTGATCCCGATCTCGAATTTGTCACTGATATTCTCATGAAAGCCTAAGAAATGAGCAAATATATATATATATATATGTGTGTGTGTGTGTGTGTGTGTGTGTGTGTATATGTATATAATAACACAATCCTTGCCACTATTGGCAACTTTTGCATTTTTTCGCCCATTTTTCATTACCCAATCGAAAAGGACACGTGTCACACAATTATTCGTCCATTCTTATTAATAATTATAAAAAGAATGTCTAATTAGGTTTAAAAATCAATTAGCCATCAATTAGTGCTACAAAAGTCAAAATATTCCATTTTTACATACCCATCACATTAATTAGTTTTTGTTTAATTTGAAAGATAATTGGTCATCATTTAATTTTAGTCAAATATACCTAATTTACAACCCTAAAAATTTAATAATCTCCACTATAAATAGGGTTGCAAAAGCATGTGTGATGGCATCCAATTCTTTTCTTCTTCTACGTCCTCCAATTGTTTTTTTCTTCAATATCCTCTCGTTCCAAACATTTTTTGGTTTCACAAAATCCTCGAATTCTTTTAGTTGAATCGTTAATTTGTTAATCTTTTTTTTTTTTTTTTATCGCTCATGTTTTTTTGTTGAAATGTTCAGTTTTAGGTGATTCTTTGGTATAGAAGAACTTCTTTTTTCTGAGGAATTTGTGTAACAGACTATTTAAAGGAAAAATATTCTCATCCTTTGATTTAAAATCTGAATTTTATCAAATTCTTTTAATAGAAGACGTTAAATATAAAACAACTTTTATTGTACCATTTGGTCATTATGAATAGAATGTTATGCCATTCGGATTAAAAAAATGCTCCAATGGAATTTCAAAATATAATGAACGAAATATTTAATATTACATGGATTATATTATTGTTTATATAGATGATGTTCTAGTTTACTCGAAAAATATAGAACAACATTTTAAACATCTAAATATCTTCTTACAAGCCACTAAAAGGGCTGGGTTAGCTATCAGCGCAAAAAAGATAAAAATATTTCAAACCAAGATTAAATTTCTCGGGCATTATATTGAAAATAGGGTCATCGTCCCAATTGAAAGGGCTACATCTTTTGCTGATAAATTTTTCGACAAAATTATTGATATTAATCAGCTTTTTTAAGATTTCTTGGAAGTCTTAATTATATTGGAGATTTCTATAAAAATCTCTAAAAGAATTTATGGACTGGTCATGAGGAGTGTTATTGAGGGAGTTGTAACACACGAACAAACACTCTTCTTATTTTAAAGTCAAGATGTAAAACTGTATAAAACTTACGATGAAGAACAGAGACAGATAAAGAAAACTCAGGCAAAGCATCAAAAGCCTGAGCAAGTTTTATCTCATTCACAGTGGAATGCGTTTTATACAAAAGTCTTAAACGACCTAAATCTGATTACATAACAAACCATCGGATTTACACTCAAAACATACAAAGCAACCCTCTTTTAAGAGAGAGATTACACACAGTCTCACAACAGAGAATGTGAGAAGTATGAAGTTGTTAGTCTTCACTTTTGGTGAGAAAATGTCTTGAAGAAATTCTGATCTTTGCACTCGGTTTCTTTCTTCTATTTTCTACACCCAATCTTCTCTTGTCAGTCATATAAATATTCACCAGGAATGGTAGTTATTTCCTGCAAGATAAGATCAAATAAAATAACTGCCAATCTTCCAAAGGAAGACTTTCGGTTTGGATAAGTTTCTCAAGCAGATATATATGAAGAACTGAACTTATCCAAATACTCACACATACTGAATATGTAGAGTACACGTACAGGGCAGCAAGGTAAAATTTAGAGAAAAGAGTAGAATGTGTTTCCCAAGGTGTTTGAACACAAGGTGAAACACTTAAGAGAGTACTGAAGGAAACACATGTTCTAACAATCTCCCCATTTTTATCTTGCTGGAAAAAAATAAACAAACTAACACAATAAAAACATTCACAGAACTATATAATCACACAAAGAACATAAGACTTAAAAACATTTACAGAACTATATACACAGATATAGAACATAAGACCACATGATAACAACATCCAATCTAAATAGGAGAGGTGAGAGGTCACAAACAGCTTCACTCTCTCCCCCTAAATATAACACCCCAAAGCCATCATAAGGAAGACAAGACATACTCCCCCTTAATCAGATTATCCCTGCACCTTCATAAAAACGAAATACACACATATATTCAAATAAGATGTCCAGCATCAAGAAAACCACCGATACATGTTAATTAGTCTTGGTACCACTGGTACTCGCAATGTTTTAGATGTCCACATGTCCACCATCAGCATTCCCAGTTGCATCCTCTTCCATATCATTACCACCACCAGCCGCTTCACTGTCACCACTAGCTCTATCTCCCCCTTTTTGGCGTGCAAGCATGCTCGTTAAAACTCGTTCAACATTCCCCCAGTAGGCTGCATCAATCTCGGCATTCCTTCTTCTTGATCTAGCCATCTGTACCCAGCTCAAGAGTTGCACGAATGGGATAGAGACTGTTCCTGCGTGTGTTGCACCACCACCACCAGCACCTCCACCAAACACCTTTTCTGCAACTTGTTCCACAAGCTGAACATCCCGTACATGAGGAGGGTTGAGAAGTTTCTGATCAATTGTGATGTTATGGAGATCATGGGAGTATTCAGCATGTGCTGACACTGATCCTCAGATTTTAAAGCATCTTCCAAATAAGACAGGGAAATGGGAGATTCTGTTTTTGTGACTGTTTCTCTGCAAAGTTAGTAATGGTGTCGAAGACAAATTGACCAAAGTTGAATTTGACACCATTGATCACCCGATACAAAAACTTCATATGGGTCTTAGTGGCCATATTTTGACTCGTGGTGGGAAACCAATTAAAACAACCAACCTTATGAAGAATGGCATACTTGGAAGTTAGTAAAGAAGCTGGAATTTTCTAGTTGATGGGCCAAATATTTTTGTGACCACCCGTGGCTTGGGCAATCACATGACCTAAATCATGAAGCTCTTCATCAATATTATTAGGAGGGAAATGAAGAAAATCATTTATGAGAGCAGGAGTAAACAACACAATCTTCCTCCTAAGATATACTTGCCCAAATCGAGGCCCATTCGGAGTTCTCATTCCCTTAGTCAAATTGCAATAAAACTCCTTAACCAGATCATCAGCAAACTTGCAGTTCAATTCTAGGGTCTTTTCTAGGTGAGCAGCCTCAATGATGGAAATGAGGTCATATTTTTCAAAATGAGGAATGTCAAGTTTTCGTTCAGAAATTACCTCCCTGTTTTGAAAATACTCCTAGTGTTGGAGTGCAGCTTCTGTGTAGAAATAGTTGTTGTAGCCACGGCTAGCATTGAGTGTTGCACCACCTCTGACAGCACGTCTCGGCCTCACAGGGGGTAAAGCCTCCTCCTCACTGGAACTCACACCCCTTCTTTCATTGTCTTGCATAACCACGTCCTCACTCACTCCTTCAGAAACATCATTCTCTTCTGACCCATCTCTTGCTTCATAACTCTCTTCTTCAGCAATCTCAGACTCAACATCTAACTCAGCATCTATTTCAGTGGCAAATTTAGTGATTTCATCATCAAGTGTTTCAGCAGGTGCTGAAACTCTAGTTCCTTCTCCATCTTTCTCAGGGACTATGTTCTTTTTCTTTATATTTCTCACCCATTCAGCCAGTGTCCGCTCTCTGTCATAACTAGGCACCTGTTCGTCTACTGGAGTTTCTGGTTGGAGAACACCTTCAGAGAGAGATGTTGGTGGTGCTGAAACACTTTCAGCAACATGTTCGGATTCCTTCCTTGGACTATCGTGAATAATCCTGCCTTTCCTCATGTCCTCATCTGTGAACAACTTCTAGGCACTCTTAGAGTGAACCAGAACTACATAATCCGGATCCTCTTCATCATCATCTTCAAGATCAGACAGCAACCTGTATGCTAGTGGTGGTTGCACCTTGGGAGGTCCCTTCTTTGTGGCAGGAGGTTTGTTCTCCCCCGGTGTTGGCGAATGCCCCCTTTGCCTTTTGGAAACTCGTCTGATTGGCCCTGAAACGGCTTCAATGGTGTCTAGAAATAGATCATAAGGAGGTACATCATCAATATCTACTGGATTTTCATGATCCCCCGGTAGTTGCATGTTCAAATAGGCATCGGAGGGAACAAAAGAGAACAGGCCCAAATTAAATACCCATGAAACAGTGATCAGTGGTTCAAAAATACAAAGCAACCACTCTAAACGTGTTCCATCACTTTTATTAACTATCTCCCACTTCCATAAAAATAGGAATTAGGAAAAGGTTAAGAGAAATACCACTAAATTTACAACTGCAGATATTTTTAAGAAATTATCGAAAACGAAAACAAAAACAAAGAAAAAGAAATTTTGGTATATATATATATATATATATATATATATATACACTATGTTATTATAAAACTAAATCTCTTGTATAAAGCAACACCATTACAGAATTTGTAAGTGGAAGTAAGACATAAAATGATTCAAAAAGGCCAACCAAAAATGGTGTTCAATACAGTGATCCAACACTTGAAGTAACACCTTAGTTCAAGTGTATTCCTCCAAAGATAGAAAGAACTTGTCATTTAATTGCAAGTTACCTATAGATCATCATCAGTAGAATTTGAACGTTATGAAAATCATAATTGGATGATGATTTTGGTAAAAACATCAAATGAACAAGGGAGTGTAGGTTACCCATCGAGATCAAGCTTCATAAAAATCATCTTTATTAGAATTTGTCCTTCTAAAGAAAAAATTATGTAAGGTAACAAGAAGACAATAGAAAGCACAAATACCAATAGAACACATATGTACACTAGGGTGTTAGAACACCCTACAAAATACTAAACAATTAGATAATGCACAAACCAAGAGATCTCCTTAGGAAGGAGAATCTCTCAAAATCTAAAGCTTTAGTAAAAATATCTGCAAGTTGTCTTTCAGTAGGTATGTGTTCTATGCTCACAGCCTTCTTCTCAACCAAATCCCTTATGAAATGATGACGGATGTCAATGTGTTTTGTGCGAGAATGTTGTACAGGATTTTTGGTGATGTCAATAGCACTAGCATTATCACAATACACCAAAAGGGCTTCACTATTAAGACCATAATCATTTAGCATTTGTTGCATCCATAATAGTTGAGTACAACAGCTTCCTAAAGCTATGTATTCTGACTCAGCCTTAGATAAAGAAACACAATTTTGCTTCTTACAGTGCCATGACACTAAGTTGTTTCCCAGATAAAAACATCCACACTCTTTCTATCATCTACATCTCCAGCCCAATCCGCATCACAAAAACCAACCAAATTAGTGTTAGTGTCCTTAGAATACCAAATTCCTAAGTATGTGGTTCCACTTAGATATTTTATGATACGTTTTACAGCATTCAAGTGGGTCACTTTAGGATTAGCTTGATATCTAGCACATACAGAAACACTATAGCATAAATCAGGACAGCTAGCAGTCAAGTATAGCAAACTCCCAATCATACTCCTATGCAGGGTGTTTTCAACACCTTGTGAAACACTGTCTTTGCAAATTTTTGTACAGGAACTCAAAGGAGTTTTCATTGTTTTGGAGTTTACCAGATTAAACTTGTTGACTAGGTTCTTCTTTGCATATTTTGATTGACACAAAAATGTTCCATTTTCATGCTGTTTAATTTGTAAGCCAAGGAAAAAA
Source organism: Ajuga chamaepitys (assembly GCA_958295605.1). NCBI lineage: Eukaryota > Viridiplantae > Streptophyta > Magnoliopsida > Lamiales > Lamiaceae > Ajuga > Ajuga chamaepitys. The sequence continues at coordinate 35,574,308 of OY282499.1, read as the reverse complement.
CTTAACTCACCTACAAGACTCATTTCGAAAGACGTGGACATTTGATGAGTAAAGGCTTTCAAATCCTTTACATATGTCGAACCAATAACAATGTCATCCACATATATTTGAGCAATAGTGATATGAGAAGACCACCTTTTTATGAATGAAGTTCTATCAACATTGCCCCTTTGAAAACCAAGTGAAATGAGGAAATCCGTCAACCTATCATACCAAGCCCTAGGTGCTTGTTTTAATCCATACAGAGCCTATTTAAGCTTGAATACATGATCTGTCTTATAAGGATCAACAACCCCTTGGGTTGCTCTACATAAGCTTCTTCATTAAGAACATCGTTCAAGAATGAATTTTTAACATCCATTTGATAAAGCTTGATGTTGAGAAAACAGAAAATGGCAATAAAAAATCGGATGGATTCTAATTTAGCAATAGGAGCAAAAGTCTCATCATAATCAAGGCCTTCAACTTGTGTGTATCCTTGTGCTACAAGTCGAGCCTTGTTACGAATCACTTTTCCTTGCTCATCCGTTTTGTTCTTGAATATCCATTTAGTACCAATGACATTCACACCATGAGGTCTAGGAAATAAGTCCCAAACATCATTCCTTGTGAATTGATGAAGCTCTTCATGCATAGCATTTATCCAATTTTCATCACGTAGAGCTTCATCAATATTCTTTGGTTCTATATTGGACACAAAGCATGTTTCATGTATTTGCATATAGGTTGAAGAGAAACAAGAAAGTTTTACCATTTTTTAGTAGTCAATTCTTTCCTTGTGACGAGTACGAACATGATCATTGACATTACCTAAGATTTGAGAGACTGGATGCATCTTACGGATGCTACCAGGTCGATCCCTCCTTACCATGTCTTCCTTTCCTACATCATTGGTTCTCGGTTCAGTTTTCCTTTCATCATTATGAGAGGAAGTGTCGGAATCTGTAGAAGTCTGATCATTGTCATCAGGCGGTGTTCCAACACTTGCTGAAACACCTTCAGAGTTTTGAGATTGTTTTTCAACAAGATCCAATACATAATCTTCAACTCTATTTCCTGCAATGTCGATTAGATCATCAAATACAATGTTAACACTTTCTTGTATAGTTCTTGTACATAGGTTAAAGACACGATATGCATGACTATTGCTAGAGTATCCTACGAACAATCCTTTGTCAGTTTTGGAATCAAATTTGCTCAATTGATCACGATCATTCAGAATGCAACAAACACATCCAAACACATGGAAGTATTTAAGATTAGGTTTCCTACCCTTGAGTATTTCATAGGGTGTCATAGTACTCCCCGATCTTAAATACACATTATTAGAAATGTGACATGCAGTGTTAACAGCCTCCGCCCAAAATCATTTTGACATGTTTTTTAGCACACAACATAACCCTTGCCATTTCTTGTAAAAGTCTATTTTTCCTCTCGGCTATATCATTTTGTTGTGGTGTTTTAGGAGCTGAGAACTCATACATTATGCCTTTGCCTCGTTCAACAACCTAATAGAAACCACTAGTTCTTGATGCATTTCTCTAAAAGCCATAAGAAGTATTTCATACTCAGAAGGTTCTGAGTTAGTGTCAAGATCATCAGATGTTTCAATGGGTGTTTCAACACTTAGGTCAACACTTAAGTCTTCCATTGTTATCATAAGTGTTGTAACATCCTTCGAAATACTAACTCCTTCTTCTTCATCCTCCGATTCATTTTCACTCAATGTGACATAAAGATTTGTTCCACGTTTCATGCGATTGTTAGCACATTGATTAGCATAATGACCATATCTAGAACAAGCATGACATTGAACCGATGTAGCATCTTTGCGAGAATATCCACTCTGATTTTGAGAGTTAAAACCAAGAGTTTGAGGGGAATCATTTTTACTAAAGGATCTTTCAAAAGTATTTTTTCTGTAATTTTTATTTTCAAACCCTTTAGTGACAGGATTAAAAACACTGTTTGAACCACTTTTCTTTTTGTTCTTAGATAGAAAACATTGATGCTTCCTAGTCAAATAAGCAATAGGATCATCAAGGTTTTTATCCAGCAAAATGCTATCTCCTTTTACATTTGAACTAGACTCACCTGAATGAGATGGAAAGGTAATTGTCTTGTTAACCCCTCTCATTTGGTGTTGTTGATTTATGTTTAGTTCAAAAGTTTGAAGGATGCCAATCAACTCATCCAAAGACATTTTGGATGTGTTTCTTGAATCCTCTAAGGGATACACTTTGATGTTGAAACGTTCGGGAAGAGTACGTAATACCTTTTTATCAAACTTTCATTACTAATGGGATCTCCAAGTGCATGAGACTCACTAGCAAGTTCACACAATCTGGAATTGTATGAGGAGATAGTCTCTGACTCTTCTATTCGGAGTGTTTCGAAGCATGTTGCTATCATTCTTAACTTTGACTTTCGTACACTCTCCGAGCCCTCACATTGCCTTTGCAAAATCTCCCATGCATCCTTAGCAATTACACAATTTTGGATTATTCGAAACAAAGTAGTATCTACTGATCCAAAAATGGCATTAATTGCCTTAGAATTATAGCACGACGAATGAACTCATCGTTCGTCCAATCTGCCTCCGACTTGAGAACCACATCACCATCTTCGTCTTCTTTACGAGGAGGGTTCCTGCCAACCACAACTGATCTCCATGCTCTCTCATCCAACGACTTGATGTAAGCCCTCATCTTTATCTTCCACATGGAGTAATTTGTTCCATCCAAAACCGGAGGCCGCATCAATGTTATTCCAGGCACGTCCATGATTCCTTTTTGCCACAGAATCTCACTTAGTAGCATCAAGTGATCGCTCTGGTACCAATTGAAATAATTTATGGACTGGTTATGAGGAGTGTTACAGAGGGTGTTGTAACACACGAACAAACACTCTTCTTATTTTAAAGTTGAGATGTAAAACTGTATAAAACTTACATTGAAGAACAGAGATAGATAAAGAAAACTCTGCAAAGCATCAAAAGCCTGAGCAAGTTTTATCTCATTCACAACTGAATGCGTTCTATACAAAAGTCTTAAACAACCTAAATCCAATTACACAACAAGCCATCCGATTTACATGCAAACTACAGTCTTACATACAAAGCAATCCTCTTTTCAGAGAGACATTACACAAAGTCTCACAACAAAGAATGTGAGAAGTATGAAGTTGTTAGTCTTCAACTTTTGGTGAGAAAATGTCTTGAAGAAATTCTGATCTTTGCACTCAGTTTCTTTCTTCTATTTTCCACACCCAATCTTCTCTTGTCAATCATATAAATATTCACCAGGAATGGTAGTTATTTCCTGCAAGATAAGATCAAAGAAAATAACCGCCAATCTTCCAAAGGAAGACTTTAGGTTTGGATAGTTTCTTAAGCAGATATATATGAAGAACTGAACTTATCCAAAAACTCACACATACTGAATATGTAGACTAAACATACAGGGGCAGCTAGGTAAAATTTAGAGGAAAGAGTAGAACGTGTTTCCCAGGGTGTTTCAACACAGGTGAAACACTTAACAGAACACTGAAGGAAACACATGTTCTAACAATCTCGCTCTAGATTGTAATTTATTATTTCAAAGGTTAAAGAAAAATCCTTTGCCATGGACTAATAGTCATACTCTTGCGATCCGTAAGATTAAGGAACAAGATAAAGAACTTTCTTGTTTATCTATTGCTAATCATGAAGCATTTAAAATAGTAGAAACATATGCCTCTGAAATTGGATATGGTGGAATTCTAAAACGAAAAATGAATAAAGATTCAAGAGAAATTCTAGTAAGATAAACCTCGGGAATATGGAATGATGCTCAAAAGCATTATTCTACTATAAAAAAGAATTACTTTCTATTGTTAAATGTATCACTAAATTTGAAAGTGATTTACTTAATGAGAAATTCTTATAAGAATGGATTGCAAATCTGCAAAAGATATTATAATAAAAGATGTAAACATAATTGCTTCTAAACAAATTTTCGCTAGATGGCAGTCAATACTGGCTGGTTTTGATTTTGATATTGAGCATATTGCTAGAAGATCTAATTCTCTACCAGATTTTCTAACCCGAGAATTTTTGCAGGGATCCCTCTTGGAGGACAGTCGTAAAGCAACGAGCAAATGCAAAGAAACCCATGAATAAACAACCTAAAAGAGAAACAAAATCAACACCCACAAAATGTAGCATAGAATTTGAAAAATTCAATCCTATTCAAGAATTTGAAAATGATGAAACCGCATATGATATATAATATTATAATGATGCAATATTTGCACAACATGGATCTAAAGAAGATCTGAAGTATCCTTATATCATTTATGGATACATAAATTATTTCCCTGTTGATGAAAACCTAAAAGGTTTAGCCCAAATCCATGTAGCTCAAAGCTATTTAAATAAAGATCTTCTACCCATCTTAGAAAAAAAGACTCGAGAATATTTTGAAACAATTCTTACAGAAACTGGGTTTGTTAAAATCGAACACCATGAGCGAACAAATAAGGATTATGCTTTTTTCTAAAATGATTATTAAAAAGATAATAGTTCCAGAAATTTTGGGATTGCCTCTTAGCCAAGCAAGGCAATTACAAAGCTATCAAGCTCTGCCCAATTTATTTAATTATCATGATTATATCAAAGCATCGGATAATGTATTTATTTGTGAAAATAGTCAGAGAAAACACTCATGGTGGATTAAATTCCTTCTAGACAATCCAACAAACAATACCAGCTTGGTTCAAAACCTTTTACTTTTCATGGGGGGGTACTCCTAGTATCTATCCAAAAAATGTAAAAATTATTGGGAAAAAGTTCCAGATAACCAATGATCATATTGAAAATTTACCAGTTGTTATAAATTTTGCTATTCATTATAATGTACCTTGGATCCTACAATGGGATTATCAACTTCAAGATCAACCAAAAGAAAAAAGGGAAATTAAGTTTACCCCATCTATATTAGTAAGGAGGATACATATTAAATTGTGGGATAAAGAAGATATCTTTGCAGAAGGAAAAACATATGATCGAAGAGGAATTCTCTCTATTCAATCTGCTAGACAAGCCATGAAAGTTATGGATTCGGAAAAGCCTCTCATGAGTTGCTTCTCAAAGAATTATTCCAACATATGGAAAAAGATACCATAAATAATACTTGGAAAGAAGTTTTTAGAAACAAAGGACTAGAGAATTTAAAATCTCTTGTAACAACGAAATCACCATCTCCGTCTACCTCTTCTACCTCAAATGGAAAATTGAATATATTGAAGATACTGAAATGCTGGAGTAAGATGCTCAAGACCCCTATGCAGAAGGAGAGGGTCTATTTGAAAAATAAATCAAGAAAAGTTTAAAAGGCATGTGTTAGAGATTCCTACCGATTTCTCCACTTAAATAGAGTTGATCAAATAATAGTTTGATTATGTAAGTCATGACATCATGTTATGTTTGTCTTTTCTTCCCCTTTTTCTATTTAAGGGAATGTTGAATCTTAGTTGGAAACCGAAGAAAGTCTTGAGCTTTCCATTTCTAGCTTGATTCATTTCTTTATGAAATATTTCTTTTGGTGTTTTGTAAGAGTGAAAAAGAGAGGGGAATTCTTCAAGGAATGAGACTTTTGAATTATGTAAGTTTTTATCTAGGAATAAAATTATTGTTTATTATGTTAGCATCTTAGTATACTCCAATTGATTATACTTTCCCTGGTTGTTATAATTATAAAATTATTACTAGAGCAAGAATTGCTCTTATAAAAGAATACATAAAAATTCTTAAAGAAGAACTTGAAAGTTTAAGCGAAGAAATTGGTAGATCTATTTTCCTTAAACAGGACGCTACCTGATTAAGATCTCAAAGATCTGCTTATTTAATTCAATTAAAAAATTCAAAATTATCGCTAAAAGTATTTGAGTCACAAGCCTCATACTTCGCTACCTAAGTGGTATCAGAGCCACTTTCGGAGGGGCAAGTGGTAAAGAGATAATATTCTCTTATTTATCCAGTTTTATCTTATTTCATATGAGCTAATGAGCTTCAATTAGATGGGTCTCAAGTGCAACTTATGAATCTTCGTTGCCCAACTCTATCAAAATTTAGATGGTATAAAGATGTTTTATGTCTAAAGTTCTGATACCACTTAGGCAGCGTAGTATGAGGCTTGTGCCTCAAATACTTTTGGCAAAAATTTTAAATTTTTTTATTGAATTAAATAAGCAGATCTATGAGATCTTAATCGGGTAGAATCCTGTTTAAGGAAATTAGATCTACCAATTTCTTCGCTTAAACTTTTAAGTTCTTCTTTAAGAATTTCTTTGTATTCTTTTATAAGAGCAATTCTTGCTCTAATAATAATTTTATAATTATAACAAACAGGAAAAATATAACCAATTGGAGTATACCAAGATGTTAACATGATAAATAAGAATTTTATTCATAGATAATAACTTACATAATTCGAAAGTATCCTTCCTTGAAGAATTCGTCTCTCTTTTTCACTCTTACAAAACACTAAAAGAAGTATTTAATAAAGAAAGGAATCAAGATAGAAATGAAAAGCTCAAGACTTTCTTCGGTGTCCAACCAAGGTTCACAACATTCCCTTAAATAGAAAAAAGGAAAGAAAAAACAAAACATAACATAACATCATGGCTTACATAATCAAACTATTATTTGATTAAATTTATTTGAGTGGGGAAGCCGGAAGTAATCTTTAACATATGCCTTTTAGGCTTTTCTTGATTATATTTCAAATAGATCCTCTCCTTCTGCATAGGGGTCTTGAGCATCTTGCTCCAGCATTTCAGTATCATCAATATCTTCAATTTTCCCTTTTGAGGTACAAGAGGTAGATGGAGACGGTGATTCTGTTGTTACTAGAGATTTTAAAATCTCTAATCCTTTGTTTCCAAAAACTTCTTTCCAAGTATTAGTTATGGTATCTTTTTCCATATGTTGGAATAATTCTTTGAGAAGCAACTTATGAGTAAGCTTTTCCGAATCCATAACTTTCATGGCTTGTCTAGCAGACTGAATAGAGAGAATTCATCTTCGATCATAGAATTTTCCTTCTGCAAAGAAATCTTCTTTACCCCACCATTTAATATGTATCCTCCTTACTAATACAGAGGGGTTAAATTTAATTTCTCTTTTTTCTTTTGGTTGATCTTGAAGTTGATAATCCCATTTTAGGATTCAAGGTACATTATAATTAATAGCAAATTGTATAACAGCTGATAATTTTAATATGATTATTGGTTTTCTGGAATTTTTTTCAAATAGTTTTTACATTTCTTGGATAGATACTAGGAGTACCCCCCATGAAAAGTAAAAGTTTTTGAACCAAGTTGGTATTGTTTGTGTTGGATTGTCTAGGAGGAATTTAATCCACCATGAGTGTTTTCTCTGACTATTTTCATAAATAAATACATTATCCCATGCTTTGATATAATCATGATACTTAAATAAACTGGGCATAGCTTGATAGCTTTGTAATTGCCTTGCTTGGCTAAGAGGCAATCCCCCAATTTTCTGGAACTATTATCTTTTTAATAATCATTTTAGAAAAAGTGTAATCCGTATTTGTTCGCTCATGGTGTTTGATTTCAACAGACCCAGTTTCTATAAGAATTGTTTCAAAATATTCTCAAGTCTTTTTCCCAAAGATGGGTAGAAGATCTTTATTTAAATAGCTTTGAGCTACATGGATTAGGGCTAAACCTTTTGCGAATATTAAAAAATATTTGGGATTTTCACTTCAAATTTATATAATATTAATTTTTTAAATATAAGCTAATCTAACCAACATAAATTATGGCTACCAACTATCGACATTATATTTCCTTACACAGTTAGACCATACATATTATTTGTTGTAATTTTGTTGTTCGATTCATGATTTTTATTCTACTTTTGACTCTGTGATTACAATTAAATTAAACTTCATCGTTATAGTTACTCCTATAATTCTCTAATTTTATTATTATCTACACTTAATATAATAACAAAATCCGCCGAAAATAAGAACTAAGGAATTCCCCCCCCAAACAAACATTATTATTAGTGGAAACCATGATTTTTAATTTTAATGGCCGGTTTATTAAGTAAAACGCGCTTTCTGCTTAGTCACTAATTAAGGAATATATAATATTTGTGCTTACATTAGGAAAATTATGAATCATCATCATATAGTAAAAATATTATTCTGCGTAAGAAAATCTTCCCTATATAAGGTAAATATATAGGTCATTGTATTATATACTAATCTTCCCCTAAATTTATAAATTTCTTTTATTTACTTAAAAAAATTTAGTCAATTAATCTCCCTCAATTATTTGATCTTTTTTGTTTCTTTTAAAATAAATATATATTTTAAATTGTGCATCGCGCGATGGGTGATTCTAGTATAATTAAATTTAACTCTATAATTCTGACAAAAGAACAAATAAATAAATATAATTAAATATATATATATATAATACTTTTCACTGTAAAATTATAAATTAAACAGACCCGGATCTGAACTAGTTACTAGATCTAAACCTATACAAATTTAAATCTATTCATTATTGCGATCTAAACCTATACAGACATAAATCTATTCGTTATTGCGCAATAAATCGCGTACCAAAATACTTGATCCCGATCTCGAATTTGTCACTGATATTCTCATGAAAGCCTAAGAAATGAGCAAATCTATATATATATATATATATATGTGTGTGTGTGTGTGTGTGTGTGTGTGTGTATATATGTATATAATAACACAATCCTTGCCACTATTGGCAACTTTTGCATTTTTTCGCCCATTTTTCATTACCCAATCGAAAAGGACACGTGTCACACAATTATTCGTCCATTCTTATTAATAATTATAAAAAGAATGTCTAATTAGGATTAAAAATCAATTAGCCATCAATTAGTGCTACAAAAGTCAAAATATTCCATTTTTACATACCCATCACATTAATTAGTTTTTGTTTAATTTGAAAGATAATTGGTCATCATTTAATTTTAGTCAAATATACCTAATTTACAACCCTAAAAATTTAATAATCTCCACTATAAATAGGGTTGCAAAAGCATGTGTGATAGCATCCAATTCTTTTCTTCTTCTACGTCCTCCAATTATTTTTTTCTTCAACATCCTCTCGTTCCAAACATTTTTTGGTTTCACCAAATCCTCGAATTCTTTTAGTTGAATCGTTAGTTTGTTAATCTTTTTTTTTTTTTTTTATCGTTCATTTTTTTTTGTTGAAATGTTCAGTTTTAGGTGATTCTTTGGTATAGAAGAACTTCTTTTTTATGAGGAATTTATTTTGTCTATATACATGATCGGTTAATTCCAATCTATTGATTTTTAATTTTATTTTTCAATTTGTATAATAATCCTCATCCCATATATTAAATTGATAACTTCAATGACTTTTCCTAATTTATGCACCATGATTCCTTCAGGAAACATTATACCCTTTTATTGTTTTCACCATTTAGTTAACCCATTAATTCTATGTTTGTAATAAATATTAATTTCCTCTAATTCAGCCCAATTTTTGGTATGCAGATTCAATTTTTGGTCAAACATTCCATATTCAATTGATGATCACGTAATTATTAACATTTACAGTGTGAATCTCTCTCCATTCTCTCTAGCCTGTATTTAATAATTTGCACATTCTTCCTCATCCAGGTCAACAAGATTTTGACCTCTTCTCCAGTTTTCTTTCATATTATTCCTCATTCCACCATAATTCTCTCATCTTTCTCCTCTCTCCATTCCTTTTCTTTTACCCACAATCCTCTCTAAAACATTTTTTATGTTATTTCTTCTCTGCGTTGCTTATCGTTTCATATCTTTCTTCTCAATATGTTTCTGATTCCTTCTCTAACTATGGCTTATAATTTACACCATTACTTCATCGTCAAACTAAGCCACCAATTATCTCAATTATATTTCACCTTTTGTCTAAGTTCCTGATTTCATTAGTGCTTTTCTTAATCCATTTATCTATTTCATGAATCGCTCATATCCAGTAAGCTAACCTCTTTTTGTTATCAGCTCCAATCGGTTTACGTTTTCTCTTACCACCATTTGTATAGAACAACTGCAGATGAATCTTTTTCTGCAGTTTGGCTCCATGCTCAGTGAACTATACTTCACTTTTTTCTTGATAAATAAAAAATATATTCTTCATTTAAACTTTTCCAGGCTGAATCCTCCCAGTTCTCATATGTTCTTCCGCGCTCTTCTGAGTTTATCTTCGAAAAATATTCTTACAAATTTTCTTGCGGAGTCTTTTGCTTATTATATCCTAAAAACTAGCAATACCTCTAGGTGAATACTTTGAATCTTTAAATTTTAATCTTATAATTTGGTATATGTAACTTATATATATATACATGGTCATAATGGGTCACATTATTATAAATTAAAAATTATTAAGTTTATTCATTTTTAGATAACTTTTTGGATGTATTTGATTTGGCAATTATATTAAAAATCTTCAGTATATATCTCATTCATGAATTTTTAAAGTGATAAACAAAACGGGCTCAAAATTAATGTAATTTAAAATTTTATACCAATTTCATAAAACTACATAAAATATGTCTTATGTTAAGGTAAAATTAAAAAACAAATATTAGTTAACTTATGAAAAAATATTACTTAATTTATTAAAAAATTGTTAATAATTAATTTGTCAATAGAATTTTTGTTAATGTATAAAAATATATCTTTTTATTTACACATTAATTTATAGGCATGAATTAAACACTATAATTAATTTGAATGATATTAACATGAATATGGATAAATTCTTAAAAGGTCAATAGCACATCCAATTTTGTCAAAGGTAAATTTTATATGTATAAGATGATAACATATCTAAATAATTTTTTTAAATCTTCCACAATTCTTGACGTACATAATTATAAGACTTGAATAAAAATTACATTTTATCCTTGTTATTGACTTTTAAAAGTAGTTAATAACTCATTTACTAAGAGAGATTAGTATTATAAATCAATCTTCTGCATAAATCTTTATCAAACATGTCTATATACAAGGAAGATTTGAAAAGATATTAATTTGAAGAACATGTATTGTAAATCAACAAAATATTATTCTTATTTGTTCTTAATTAATAATATTTAAGTTGCTTATTATATATGATTATTGTCATCCTAAATGGTAAGTATCATCTAATGTTTTAAACAGATTAAATGAATTTGTTTTTCATCTTAACAGTCAATTCATATATTTTGTTTCTACTTCCAATGAAATTTTATTTATTATAGAAAAACTTGATTGATAATTAATATAAACTTGAATCATTATATATTTGAGATTTTTTCGTACATACAAAAATATTTGTAAAATTTTAAAATAAAACTTAAATCCCTTCAAAAGCATAATTAAAGTTTAATTAATTTACTTTTATATAATCTATTAATATTGGTGATTTTCAAAAAATATAATTTTACAACTAACTTTATTATTCAAAACTCTACGTGTTTAACTATATTTATTGAGCAATTATAATAATATAATAATTAAAACAAACGTAGTTTACTTATATTTTTTGTAATTTTATTTGTGTTAATTTTTTGCATTAGATCATATCATTACTATATAAAATTACTTAACCTACTTATTTAAGAGTATTTCTTTTTTAAATTGTTCGAGTGGAATTTATTCACTCCATATTAGATCATAATTGTCATAATGGATCATATTATTATACATTAAAAACTATTAAGTTTATTCGTTTTTTAGAAAACTTTATGGATGTATTTGATTTGTTAATTATATTAAAATCTTCAGTATATATCTCATTCATGTATTGTTAAAGTGATAAAAAAAACGGACTCAAAATTGATGTAATTTGAAATTTTATACCAATTTCATAAAACTAAATAAAATATGCCTTATGTAAAGTTAAAATTAAAAAAACAAATATTAGTTAACTTAAGAAAAAATATTACTTAATTTTTATTATAAAGTTGTTAATAATTAATTTGTCAATAGAATTCTTGTTAACGTATAAAAATATATTTTATTTACACATTAATTTATAGGCATGGATTAAACACTATAATTAATTCGAATGTTATTAACATTAATATGAATAAATTCTTCAAAGATCAATAACACATCCAATTTTGTCAATGATAAATTTTATATGTATAAGATGATAACATATGTAAATAATTTTTTCAAATCTTCCACAATTCTTGACATACATAATTATAAGTCTTGAATAACAATTATATTTTATCCTTTTTATTGACTTTTGAAAATAGTTAATAACTCCTTTACTAAGAGAGATTAGTATTATAAATCAATCTTCTGCATAAATCTTTATCAAACATGTCTATATACAAGGAAGATTTGAAAAGATATTAATTTGAAGAATGTGTACTGTAAATCAATAACATATTATTCTTATTTATTCTTAATTAACAATGTTTAAGTTGCTTATTATATGTTATTATTGTCATCCTAAATGGTAAGTATCATCTAATTGTTTAAACTGATTGAATGAATTTAATTTCCATCTTAATAGTCAATTCATATATTTTGTTTCTACTTTCAATGAAATTTTACTTATTATAGAAACACTTGATTGACAATTAATATAAATTTGAATCATTATATATTTGAAATTTTTTCGCACATACCAAAATATTTGTAAAATTTTAAAATAAAACTTAAATCCCTTCAAATAGAAACATTTTATAAAATTTATTACTTTTTATTTCTTGCGTATTAATATAAATTATTTTATTTTATCTAGAAAGAATCTTTTATCAAATTTTATATATTATTTGTTCATAAAAACTGTTGAAAATGATTGAGTAGATTTTTTCTCATCTTAGTAGTCAGTTTTTTATATTTTGATTCTACTTCCAATGAAATTTCACTTATTATAAATAAACTTGATTGTTAATTAATATAAATTTAAATCATTTTCTATTTGAGATTTTTTCGTACATACCATATATTTGTAAAAAATAAGATGACAACTTAAATAATTGTCAAATAAAATGAATTTATATAATTTATTATTTTTATTTCTTACGTATTAATTATTTGTTTATTTTGATCTATAAAATTTCTTTTATCAAATGTTATGTTGGGTATTTTATTAATTTTTATTCAAATATAAATTGCATGTTTTTTTCCGGATTATTTTATCAAATGTATAGTATTATTATAAATAATCTGATTCGCTTATCATTAGGAATTAATATATTCTTCAATTGTATTATTAAAATGCGCTAGTTGAGAAGATGATTTATAATCAAACTATAACTAATCTAACTCCAAAAATATAATCTACTTTTTATAAATTAAGAGTATTGCACAATTCTCCTTATTACTCTCCAACGATATCAACCTATATTAAAGTGAACACTCTTCTAATGTCAAACAGGTGACGCTCATTTCTTATATTTATGCATTTATAATCTAAATTAACATTCTATAAAATAAAGTTAAATTTTTTTTATTTTATAAATTATGATAGATTATTCATCCATGCAGTTCATCAAGCAGCGTTGTTGAAAATGAATGCATGCCCAATTTTGATTCTTTCCCTAAATTTATATATCAATTCCCCAAGCACAATCAGTATCATGAATTGGTAATATTTTAATTTACGCATGTGTTCTTTATTATTAAAAATATTTTACTCCATTAATAAAGTTTTTGTTGTTTATAAAAAAAAAAAATACTCTCTTTATGGTTATCGTCTATGCAGGTAATACCGAATAGATTTGTGAGACATATCAATCATATTTCTGATATGACTTGCAAGATATTTGTATATGGAGAAACAAAAAGTTGGGATGTTCTTTCAAAAAGAAAGAAAGGGAAATTGTTCTTCGACAGGGGTTGGGAAGCTTTGGTTTGTGACGTTGATATCGAAATACACGACTGTATTGTCGTTTCATATGCCGAAAATAAACAGTTTCATATTACAAAATTTGTTGATGATTTAGTTATGAAGACTATTTATTTTGAAAATTGGCCTGTTCTGGATTTTTTTTTTCGTTAGAAAATGATTTAAGTTTATTTTTTGAATTATAATATTCCTTTACTATATTTGTTACGAACTTTTTTATTATGTTTATTTTTCAGCGCAACCATTCAGGGACAATTTTCAAGGATAGAATTTCTATCACCATTTCAATCAATCTTTGAAGCCCTTTTTTTAATTATCCAATGTTTAAGTATATTAGTTCTTTTGATCATTTTTTTAAATATGTTGTCTATTTCTTCCATTGATGCAGTCCATTTTATTTACTTTATAGTTACTATTTGGCCATATTTTTTTGTAAATTTTGATTGTGATGAATCAATTTAATTATAAAGTCAAAAATAATGAAGACAATGATTCCATTTTAATATAAACATTAAAAAAAAAAAAAAAAAAAACAGTAGTGAAAATAATGACATTTCAACAATGATGCATAATGCACCTATCAGAGTTGTATCTATTTTATTACTTAAATATATATTTCATAATTGCATTTTGTTTTATAATGAAAATTAACATTTTAAATTGTTAATTATAATGATAATTTATATTAAAATAAAGAAAAATGTATTTTGAATCATGCTTAATTTGCATAATTAAACAGGTTTAGTTATTTTTGTGTCAAAAAGAACCGTAAATGTTAATTTGGTTGAAACGTAAAATTTAAACAAAGAGAAAATAAAAATAAAAAAATAAAAAGAAATCATCCAAATTTGGTAAATCAGTTTTAATTCAAAATTATATTATGATGAATATATTTTCTACAATTATGATCATCATTTGTAGTAAGTCAATAAAAAAATACATAATTAATTATTTTTAACTGGAATTATGTTCATCATTAATTTTGTAATAATTGAAGTTATTCATCTGTCTTAATTAGGATGAAATGCAATTTCCATAAATAAATACCTACAACTTATTATTTAAACAAACTCATTCAATTTTTTTTAAAATGTATATTAAATATAAAATAAACAAAAAAAATATCTGTTGGCGGTAATTTCATTCTAAAGGAGAAGTTTTATAGGTTGTATCAACCATGCTTTTCTAGAAAATGAACGTGACGAAGATCAATGTGTGAGTAGATTTTAAAGATATTTATTATTATTAATTTTGTTTCTTCGTTTTTTATTTAATATTTCTAATTTGTTATTCGTAAAATTATTGTATCATATTCCTCGAGCGTACGATCCAATAATAAAAGGGATTCTTCCAAATTGTTACACTTTGAAAAATGAATATGACGATGAATGCTATTTTCAAGATGTTATGGACAGTGACGGTAGAGTGTATTTTAGACAGGGATGGTTTCCTTTTATTTTATTTAATAATTTGAAATTTGGTGATTTAATTGTTTTCACTATGGAGAATTCTGCAGTCATTCATGTTGACATACTTACGTCCACTATGTGTTCAAAGTAGAATATCTACAAAGATTCTGACACTCCAATTACTTTTAATAAAGGTATAAATAAAAACTTATTTGTTAGTAAAATCAACTCCTAATCACATAACACTAAGAATCTGGAATGAGTTCGAAGAATAACAGTTTGAGAAACACACAACTAGTTCGGCCAGAGTTGTGGCCGAGGTGAACTTGCGCAGAACTGGAAATGTAAATGAATCACACACTCGTTTTACGTGGTTCGTTCAAGATGAACTACATCCACGGAGGCAAGGCACACCTCAATTCACTAAGATATCCAATCAATTACAGAAATTACACTCAGAAATGAAAACGCCCAATTCTGGAAAAAATTAGGGCAGAAAAACAATCACTCTCAAATTCTCTCTGTAATCTATGAAAGAAGGAAATTGCTCGACGTAGTGTTGTTCTCCTGGAAGAGAGCTTTCCAATGATATATGTATTGCAGCTCGAATGTAACTGACCAAGAAGTTCTAACTGAATCAAGTTGGCTTCTGCTACCGGACAAATGTGACGGTTTTTTTTTCCCGTCACAAACCTGAAACAGACTCGTCACAATTGACGGTTATCCCCAACAACCCTGAACCCGGTTTATTCTGCACAGATTTACTTCTTCACGCCAAAACCCGGTTCATCCATCCGGTTCTTCACTTCATGATCCCGGTTCCACATTCCCAACACATCCTATTTCAAAGTATAGCTCACTTGATGAGATTGAACACTTCCTCACAAATCTCCACCTCAATGAATCAAGTGTACCCCTTACTGCCTCAGCACTGCCTTTCTGTTAATGCTCTTCATGACATTGCTCCAGCTGCAGCAAGCTCGAGCAATGATCCACTTTGTTTCCAGGTACACCCTTTGTAAGAAAATCAGCAGGATTATGCAATGTGTGTACCTTCTTCACCTCCACAGTCCCAGAATCTATGATATCTCTAGCAAAGTGTAACCTAACATCAATGTGTTTTGATCTTTCATGAAATGCTTGATGTTTCACAAGATGTAAAGCACTTTGATTATCACAGTAGATTACTACACACTTCTGCTTGATATCCAAATCTCTTAACACCCCTTTCAACCAGATTGACTCTTTGATAGCTTCAGTTAAAGAGATATATTCTGCTTCTGTAGTTGATAGTGCCACAACAGATTGTTGTGCACTCCTCCAGCTGATGGCTGTCCCATATAAGGTAAACACAAACCCAGAAATAGACTTCCTTGTGTCCACGTTTGCTGCAAAATCAGAATCAGCAAACCCCTCCAATGCAACAGTACTTCCATCTGCTTTCTTCTCAAATTTCAGTGACATGTTCACTGATCCTTTTAAATACCTCATCACATGTTTCAAAGCTTCCCAATGTTCAACTCCTGGATTTGACATGAACCTGCTTACCAAAGATACAGCATATGCCAAGTCAGGCCTGCTACAGATCATTCCATACATAAGACTTCCAACTCCACTTGCATAAGGGATATTGCTCATCTGTATGATTTCCTCTTCAGTCTTTGGGCATTGTTCTTTTGACAGTTTCTTCTGTAGATTAACTGGGGTAGAGAGAGGTTTGGCTTCATGCATATGAAACCTCTCCAATACTTTCTGTAGGTATTGTCTCTGAGATAACCAAAGTACTCCAGCTTCTCTATTTCTTAGAATGTTCATGCCCAATATCTTCTTGGCTTCTCCCAGATCTTTCATGTCAAATTCAGCATTAAGTCTATCCTTCAACCATTGTATTCTGTTCTTGTTCCTGCTGGCAATTAGCATGTCATCCACATACAATAGAAGAAAAACTTTATCTTGCTTTGAACCTTTGTTGAAGTAAACACAACTGTCATAAAGACTTCTTACAAAGCCAACACTGATCATGAAGTCATTGAACCTCTTGTTCCACTGTCTTGGACTTTGTTTAAGTCCATATAGTGACTTCTTCAGTAAACATACTTTGTCTTCTTTCCCAGGAACAACAAAGCCTTCTGGATGTTTCATATATATCTCCTCATTGAGTTCTCCATGTAAGAAGGCTGTCTTTACATCCAGTTGTTGTAGTTCCATGTCCTCCTGTGTGACCTTTGATAAAAGCAGCCTGATTGAGCAGTGCTTTACTACTGGAGAGAAAACCTCATTGAAATCAATTCCTTCTCTTTGTGTAAAGCCCCTAGCCACCAATCTTGCTTTAAACCTCACCTGTTTGGATCCTGCTGTCTCTAGTTTCTTCTTGTATATCCATTTGGAGCTTACAAGTTTCTGACCTTTTGGTTTTTCCACCAATATCCAGGTTTTATTCTTTTCCAGGGACTCCATCTCTTCTGTCATTGCCTGTATCCAGTGTTCACCTTCTTCACAGTCTAGTGCTTCTTGAAAACTACTAGGCTCTTGTGATTCCAGGTCTTCAGCAACACTTAAGGCATAGTAGACACTCCCTGCTTGGCCATAGAAATCCGGTCTGTTGATTGTTCTTCTAGGCCTATCCCTTCCAATGCTGTATTCCCTGATGTTTTGTGAAGGTCCAGTTTGTGCCTCTTCTTCAGATGATGACTCACTTTCTTGTAAGTCTTCTTGTGGTTGAGGTGTGTGATCATCTTCTGCAGGATGCTCCACCTGAATTGATATCTCCTCTGTCTCTTTAGCACCATCAAATTCTTCCTTAGAGCCTGTAGAAGTGTAAGCCATCACATTCTCATTGAACTTCACATCTCTACTTGTGATTATCTTCTGATTTCCTTGTTCTAGGCACCACAATCTGTAACCCTTCATTCCATCCGGATATCCAAGAAACACACATCTGAGAGCCCTTGCATCTAGCTTGTCTTGCTTTACATGGGCAAAAGCAAGACACCCAAACACCCTTAACCCTTCATAACTTGGTTTCTGTCCACTCCACACCTCTTCAGGTGTTTTGAACCCAATTACTGATGAGGGTGACCTGTTGATGAGATAGCATGCTGTAGCAATGGTTTCTCCCCAAAACACCTTTGGCAACCCAGCATCCAACAGCATACACCTCACTCTTTCAAGAAGAGTCCTGTTGAACCTTTCTGCAACTCCATTCTGTTGAGGATTCATTGGTACAGTCCTGTGTCTTTTGATTCCTCTTTCTTCACAGAAGTTTGTAAACTTGGTAGAGAGATACTCCAGTCCATTATCAGTCCTCAGATGCTTCAGCTTCTTCCCTTTGACATTTTCCAGTTGGATCAACCATGTTTTGAACTTGTGAAAGGCATCACTCTTGTTCTTCATCAACATGATCCACACCTTTCTGCTGTAATCATCAATCAAGGACATGAAATACCTTGCACCACCATGGGATTCTGTTCTTGTAGGCCCCCATATGTCAGACTGAACATAATCTAATGGTTCTTGAGTTGTGTGAACTCCCTTTCCATAGGGCAACTTCTTGGATTTGCCCAGAGCACACTGATCACAGAACTCCAGTTCTTGATTTCCCAGATTTCCAATTACTCCACTTCTTGACAATTCCTTCAATCCCTTCTCTCCTATGTGTCCAAGTCTTTTGTGCCATTTAATCATCTCAGAGCTGTTCAGGACCATATCCACACTTCCAACAATAGGTGAACCAATCAGGATAAATAGTCCATTATGCTGTCTGCCTTTTATCACCATTTTTCCATGTTTTGTGATATGCAAGAATCCATCTACTGAGCTAAACTGACATCCACTGGTTACCAAAGAACCAAGAGATAGAAGATTCCTTTTAAGGCCAGGAACATACCTAACATTTGAGATGATTCTGACCACACCATCAAACATCCTTATGCTCACTGATCCAACTCCTTTGACCTTGCATGATTGGTCATTTCCCAGGAGAACATTTCCACCATCTTCTTTCTTCAGTTCTTTAAACCATGACTGATGAGGACACATGTGAAAGGAACACCCGGTGTCCAGGACCCATTCCTTTACCATTCTTGAATCAGTAACATTTAACACTTCTGGAGGATCTTGTTGGTGATCAATGGCAGCAGCTTCTGCCCCTTGATTTCCAGCTTTCTTATTCCTCTTAGGACAATCCTTCTTCAAGTGACCTGGCTGTTTACACTTGAAGCATTTCCTCTTCTCAACCCAGTCATTCCCCTTCTTAGGATTTGAATCACCAGACTTTGGATCCTTAGCATTCTGTCCCTTCTTGCCTTGCCAAGGTTTCTTGAATTTAACATTCAGTCCTTCTCCAGGTTGCACCATGCCTTTATCACCTTGAGTCTGGAAACATTTAGACCTCAGAGCCTTCACTATTCCATCATAGGATAGCTGATCATCTCTCCCATACATCAAGGCATCCTTAAAGCTTTCCATGGGTTTTGGAAGAATGTTTAACACCATCAATGCCTTGTCATCCTCCTCCAATTTCACATCCAGATCTTCCAATTCTTCAATCATCTTAATGAACTCATCAAGTTGATCAGAAATTACCTTATCTTCAGTGATCTTGAAGGCCAACATCTTCTGCTTCAAGAACAGTTTGTTGGAAACTGACTTTGATTGATACAGTTCTTCCAATCTCCTCCATGCTTCTGAGGAACTCTTGCACCTTGAAACCTCCCTCAACGGTTTATCACCCAAGCACAAGAAGATAAGACTTAGGGCCTTCTTATCCACTGATGCAAACTTTGGTTTCTCAGTTTCTTCCCATGAATCCAGAGGTATCAATGCAAGATCAAGGCCATTGTGAACCAGTACTGCGTTCATCTTGATTTTCCACAATGTGAAATCATTCCTTCCAGTAAACTTCTCAAAATCTATCTTCATACCAGCCATTCCTCCTCTTCTTCAAACTGTGCGAGCTGATTCCCACAGACGGCGCCACTTGTTAGTAAAATCAACTCCTAATCACACAACACTAAGAATCTGGAATGAGTTCGAAGAATAACAGTTTGAGAAACACACAACTAGTTCGGCCAGAGTTGTGGTCGAGGTGAACTTGCGCAGAACTGGAAATGTAAATGAATCACACACTCGTTTTACGTGGTTCGTTCAAGATGAACTACATCCACGGAGGCAAGGCACACCTCAATTCACTAAGATATCCAATCAATTACAGAAATTACACTCAGAAATGAAAACGCCCAATTCTGGAACAAATTAGGGCAGAAAAACAATCACTCTCAAATTCTCTCTGTAATCTATGAAAGAAGGAAATTGCTCGACGTAGTGTTGTTCTCCTGGAAGAGAACTTTCCAATGATATATATATTGCAGCTCGAATGTAACTGACCAAGAAGTTCTAACTGAATCAAGTTGGCTTCTGCTACCGGACAAATGTGACGGTTTTTTTTTCCCGTCACAAACCTGAAACAGACTCGTCACAATTGACGGTTATCCCCAACAACCCTGAACCCGGTTTATTCTGCACAGATTTACTTCTTCACGCCAAAACCCGGTTCATCCATCCGGTTCTTCACTTCATGATCCCGGTTCCACATTCCCAACACATCCTATTTCAAAGTATAGCTCACTTGATGAGATTGAACACTTCCTCACATTATTTTAAACTTATTTGGAAAACATATTTTTTTAATAATTTGATTATTATTTTAATATAGATGAGTCTGTTTGTTTTTTTTTTTTTCTTTTTGTAGAATCTACACGGGGAATGTGGAAGTTAAGAGAGCTTCATCATTTACTTAGAAATGATATGATTTGTACTCCTTTAATTATGGAGAGTCGGTCAACAAATAGAATACTTTATCACAGAATGTGTATGCTGAAAAATATTGGTCAGTCTCTAAAATGGTGAAACTCTTACCTTAATATTTGCACGGAATATTATACAATTTAAAAATGATTTTATTAATATTTAATCAGATTCGTTTACCTATACAGATCTTTCAACAAGAGTTTTGTCAACAAAATCTCATTAATTTGGGTGTTGAAAAGAAAGATTCAAGTATCATTTTGGATGAAGTTACTTTCAAGGTTGGTGATATAAAGGACGTTGTTTCAATTGTTCTTTGCGAAAGCTTAGAGTATTTTCTTATGACGAATGAAATAACTTTGGGTGTCGAATTTAAGTTCAAAGTTTTAGATTCAGCGAACTTATTGTTTAAAACATCATTGAATGCTTAATGTTTATTTTTTTAATATTAATGTTTTCATTAACAATTTATGTGATTATTGTTTTATATTATGTTCAATTTTAAGGCGCATTGTTTTGTTCAGTCATAAAAGGCTGGGATATTTAAAGAAAATTTTTAAGCAAATGTTTCGAATTTTCTATAATCCTTGATATACATACATATATATATATATATAATTATATATCTTGAGTAGTAATTTTTCCTAGAGTATTCTTTTTTTTTTTTTTAGAAATAGATATTAAATAAATTGGTCTAAGAAAAAATAATAGTATAACTGTAACCTCTCCATAAAGCATTGATTTCTAACGTATAATTGTGACTTTGTAATAAATTGATCTAAGAAAAATAATAGTATAATTATATCCTTTCCATAAATCATTTAAGTGGAAGATTGAAATATATATTTAATTTAAATTATGTGTGTTGTAAAACACAATGTAACATCCTTAGTCATTAAGTAAGTTATACGATTATTTTATCATATCAAATCAAGTTTTTTTGTTGACTTTATTGTTTTTTTCTTTTTTATTTTATTTAAATACCATTTAAGTTCCAATCTATTAACACCCCTCTCCATTTAATATTCGATCATTATTTATATAAAAATATGTTATTATTATTAATTTTATACTGAATAAAATAATATTCAAATATATTTAAGTTAAAACTTTGAATTTTCTATAATCCTTTATATACAAAATAATATGTCTTAATTGGTAATTACTCCTAAATTTTTGTTCTTTTTATTGACTTTTAGAAATAGATATTACATCATTCTCTAAACAAAAATAATAGTATAATTATATCTTCTCCATAAAGCATTAATTTGTAACTTATAATTTTAAATCAGAAGATCTGAAGATATATTTAATTTAGGTTATGTGTGTTGTAAATTAAGAAAACCAAATTATTATTTATTAAATATTTTACAACTTTCAAAATTCTATCAAATCTATGGTTTTCATTTTGTTAATTATTTGTTTTTTTTTTTTAATAGTATTTGAATACCATATAAGTTCCAATCCATTAAAATCCTTGACAAGCACATAATCTTCATCTATATATATATATATATATATATATATATATATATATATATATATATAGCAAAATTTTAAAATAAAACAACTCTTTAGGTGCATTGCGAAAATAACAACAATTTTATTGATTCATATTATCTGTTTTCAAACTTTAGACGAATCAATGGCTGGACATAGATCGACATCTGCGAACATAGGTAAATGTTATTTTTTTTCCTTTTAATTTTTTCTCTTTATTTTTATAATTTATTTTATTTTGTTTAATAAAGCATTGTAATTGTGTACATTATTTGATGTTCGTACAATTTTTAGATTTATTTGTAAGAGTATAATTTTTATTTTTGATTATTTATGCACATGTGGTTTGTTTAATTTTATAATTATATAATGAACTTAAATTGTTGATTTAACGTGAAAATGACCACCATATTAAGAGAAAAACTACACTTTTATGAATATATTAAAAAATCATGGTCCTCCTATCTAATCTCTATCACAATCTCTGGAAATTTGCTATAATAAAAAAACTTAATTTTGGTTGATATATATGAAATGTTTGGTTCACTTCGGTTTTAATAATTTATAGAAAATATTTATACTTACTTAAACTTATAAAATGGAATTTCTGAAAAGTCAAGAAAAGATGACGAAATAATTTAAAGTACTATGCATAGTTTAATTGGTATCATTAATGGATAGTAAAATGTAGTCCATATAAATTGATTAGAAAACTGTCATAGAGAATATCAATTGTTTAAATTAAGTACGGAATGTTTGAAAACTTATAGCAATGCATAATAATATGTGAGATTAGCAAAAGTAAACATATTTTGAATCATTAATATGATTTAATTGTAAGTTAATCTTTTTTTAGGATTAATTGTAAGTTAATCTTAGACTTAATTTCATCATAACATTCAAATATTGTTTATAACCCATAAGATATCTATTATGGAGCATAATAATTTCGAACCAAATTTATGTAGAGTTCCATGATTAAAGAGATATTAACTTATACCTTAAAATTTGTTGATTAATGCGTTGCTTAAATATATTAGATATTCATTTCTAAATTAATTATTGATAAGGCGCAATCCGGTTATCAAGTGAACTCCGAACGAAAATCAGTTTGTAACGTAAATCAATGCGAAAAACTTAAAGAACACTGGATGTACGTGGTTCGATCCGGAGATCTACGTCCACGGGCTTAAAATATAACCTGCCGAGGTGTTTCTCCACTCTTCTTGTCAAAGTTACACGTAATAGTTTAGGAGTACAAAGTGCGAACCCTAATTCTGAGTACAATTCTCCTATTTATACTACTCAACTCAAACCCTAACCAAATCCCTACAATTGCGCCTATCATCTCTGCATGGAGGTTGAAAGAAGATCGTGGGGATCTTCTTTCCCAAATACGTCGCGATTGGGCTTCTCAAGGTTCATGCGCGTTTCTGGGCCGGTTGCTAAACTCGCTTTCCTGGGCTCAGCTGCTTCGGGTCGGGTTGATCCGACCCGACCCGGAGTTGCTGGGCCATACCTATCAGATGCCCCCCACCAGCCGGAGCGAGGAAGGAGCTGTGGTTATAATTAGGGTGAGGTATAACCGTTGCTGAGTTTGAGCGAGGCAACGAAGCAATGAGCAAGATGGGATGTTGTCGATGTCGAGCCGAAGTAACCCGAAGGTCTGAGAGTTAGCTGGAGCCGAGATAGTCCACAACCGGGGTGATGGGATCCGCGAGGACCAAATCAGACCAAACTGAATGTCCCCGAGGTAAAGGAGCCGTCCTGATTCGTAATGAAGCACCCCGGGGGGAGGAAGTCGACTAGAGCCGAACTGGAGTACCCTGAGGGCAATAGAGTTTAGCGGAAGCAAACTGTAATATGTCCGAGGTGAAGGAGACACCGGAGTGAGTCCCAAAACTTCCTAGCCAAGAATGAGGTTGATGTGATTGGCGGCGCCATCATGAGAGAGAGGGATGTGAAGTGACGCATTTGGAGGTTTCCAAGGAACTTGTTCCCCACGCGCCTTGGAAACAGCAACTCACGCGCGAATCTGAGACGCGAAATTTGAAAAGGCCAGATCTAAGCCGTTGATTCAAGAGTATATATATAGAAATAGGTGCACAGTATACTTCATCTTCCTCATTTGCGATTGCAAGTTTCAGAAAGCGGGAAAAAAAGAGACTCATCTGTGCACATGTGATCTATTTCAAACCAAGATCAAGTAAGTATGTCTTCTTCATCGTCTTCTTCTTCAATTAGGGAAGTAGGAACCGAGAAAGCCCCGCTAGATGTACCACCTATACGCTTTATTATTCCCGAAAGACTAGTGAATAGAATGGTGTATAGGGCTGATTTTATGGAGTCCGGCACCCGGGCCGTGGGATTTGGGGAATGTCTGGAGGAGGAATTCGAAGTGTTGGCGGTAGCACTGCGGATGACACGGGTGCAGATAGAAGCCCTGATCCCCTCATTTTACTTTCCGTTTAACTTAGAGTACATAGTGCCGGAGCCCGGCAACAGGGCTTGTTGCCCGCCGAAGGGCTTCATTAGCGTATATATAGATCCTCTGAAGATAGGGTTGAGGTTTCCCCTATGGGACATTGTTATACGGCTGATGAGGTATTATAACATTGCCTTGGGCCAATTAGCGCCCAATGCCGTGAGGCAAGTAGTCGGGTTTACCGTGGTATGTAAGAATGCCGGGGTAGAACCAAATGTAGAGTTGTTCAGGTATTTCTTCCAACTGAAGGCCTTCGGGAAATCAAAAGGCTGGTACTCCTTCAGCACCCGGGTCCGAGGCGGTTTCAAAGTACAAAACCCGAGCAAGGTGGAGGGGTGGAAGGAGAAATTTATCTATGTGAAGACAGACGTGGCCCTCCCGAGGTGGAGGAGGGAGGAGGTGTTAGATAATGTCCCGGTGGTGGAACCGGAGACCGAGGTGGTGGGCCCATTCCGTGCGTTGGGGACATTCAAGACCCTCTGCACCGAGGCAGAGCTGGAGGAGGCAGGATTGAGCCCATATTACTCGGGCGATGCAGAGGGGGTGTCCGTCCGGGGGCAGGAGTCGGGAGCCGGGGTTGCCGGGGAGGGTAGGAACTCTTATATTCGTGTAATATTGGTCTTTTGTGCAGGACTAACTCCAATTTTGTATGTAGTGGGACGCTTCGGAAAGGAACCGGCTGGAAGCCCCGCGGTACCGGCGGCAGCAAAGATGAAGGGGAAAGCAACCGAAGTATCCCCCAGAGGGAGGGCGTCACCCAGTCCGAGGCCATCAATGGGGTCGGAGGAGAGAGTGATGGCAACGGGGTCAACCCCCGGCACTAAAAGGAGGTCAGAACCATCCGTGACACCTCCGGGGACGGCCAAAAGACTCCGCACGGAGCAGAGCGCTGAGGTAAAGTTACATAACCCTTCGCTGGGGTGAAAACCTTGCGGATAGTTTTCGTATAGTGCTAATGTTGACTCCGATATTTTGTTTTGAAGGGGCAGGGGCCCATAAGTGTATTGGGGTTGGAGGGGGCGGATGCCGAGGAGCTGCTGCACTTGGCGCAGGGGATCATGGACCTCGGCCGAAGGAGCGAGAGGGAGGCCAAAGAGGAATTGGCCGAGGTGGCAAGGGAGCTGCGCGTGCGCAACGACAGGTTAATGCACGATCTTTCCGAGGCGCGCAAGAGGGCCGCCTTGGTGGAGAAGGAGATCGCGCGGCTGCGCGAAGTGGAGGCGGAGGCCGGAGCTCTCCGTGGGGAAACGGCTGAACTACGGGCGGAGATAAAGGCCCAAGAAGCGGCTGTGGTTGATGGTCAAGAGGCAATGCTGAGAGCGTTTTCCAAGAAGTTATTCCAGACGAGCACCTTTCTTGACTTCCAGACCAACTTTGTCGCAGTCGGGGATACGGCCACCCGATCAGTGCTGCTGGAGAAAATCAAGGAAGTCTATCCGATCGTGGACGTCTATCTTCCAGAGTTCGGGTATGACTTCAACGCAGTGGGAGGGGTAGAGGAGGCATATTATGAAGCCCTGGCACGTGTCCCAGAGTGGCCCCTCGTGAAGGCGCTGGCGGAGAAGAAGAAGATCTTAAGCGCCGAGGAGATCTCAAACTGCGAGGTGGACCAAGACCAAGAGTTTTTGGCATTTCGCCGGGGTGAGTTCGTCCCAGAGCCCCGAAACAAAGAACCACCTCCACGCATGGAGATCGCCGCGGAGGCCGCGGGAAATGAGGCAGGGGTGGTCGGAGAACGGCAGGAGGTGGAGCACGAGGTGGATGAGGAGGACGCGGGGGTGACTGAGGCCGTTGAAGGAACCGAAGAGGGGGAGGTCAGTCGTTCCCCGCAATTTTGATGCCCTGTCATAATATAGTAGATGATTGGAATAACTGTAATTCTGTTGTAAAAACTTTTGACAATGTATGCTTGTCTTTTGAATATAAGGTGATTTGTCCATATGTTGGAATATTTGCCCAGTGATGTGTTGAGGTTTATCTTTTGCACTGTTTGTGGTGTCCGATCAGGAGAATACTGCGGAGCTGCATAATACAATAAAGAAACTCATGTAGTCCTTAGACTGGTTCCGCCGGGAGAAGGATAACTTGCAAAAGCAAGTGGTGCCTCGGTTGGAGAGGAAGGTGGCCATAGCGGAGAGAAGGGCCAAAGAGGCCGAGGAGGCACGAGCCAAGGCCGCGGAGAAGGCTAGAGACCAGGAACTGAAGTACTTGTCGACGGTGGCCGAACTGGACCGCGTCATTATCCATCAAAGGGAGTACGACCGGATACTGACAGAATACGGCCTGCTGACTTTCGAAGAAGTGGAGGAGCGGATCACCGAGATACAAGGCGAAATTTCGTCGCTGATGACGACTGATCATGTGGAGTCCTCGGAGCTTATAAGAAAGCGGGAGGTGCTGGAGTTACTCCTAAATATGTACGAAGGACTGAAAGGACGCGGCAGGTGGCGGCGCACTGCCGAAGAGTACATTGCGAGCTCCAGTCGGGGCCAAGGGACTGCGAAAGCGCCTCGGAAGGGTAAAAAGAAACCGGCGGTAAAAAGCAAAGGGATAGTAATCCAAGAGCCGGCCCCGGTAACCGTAGTCGAGGAAGTCCCCGTAGTCATTGCGGAAGAGGAGGTCGAGAAGCTGGCCGAGGAGATCGAGGTGATGGACCCCGCGGAGTGGGATCCCGCGGAATGGGCCAAGACGTCGAGACCAGCGCCTCAACCGAGTCCTTGGGGCAGGGCGAGGCGCGATGCTCCAAGACAAGTGCCAAGGGTGAGTCCTCGGTGCAGAGGGAGCCGTAGTAGGGAAAGAGCCGGGGCTCAAAGTCGAGAAGCCCCGGGATCCCAGAGGACACGGAGAAGTCCCCGAGACGGGTCTCAACGCCAGAGCGCCGAGTATTGGCTCGGAGGCCGAAAATAGGGTTTACTTTTGTAGCGTTATATGCAGTAATGTAAAGAAATTTTGGATAAAAATGATAGAAACATTTTGGTATGTAATGATGTGTACTTTGAAAGAAAAATAATGAACTTTTAACCAGAATGCATGTGGAGTTACTTTAACAGGTACTCGGGAGCACCATATGTACATGATGCCTGTTAGAAAAACAAGGCAAAGAATCTCCCCGGACGGATCAGGCGGGAGTTAATGACCTCCCCGATGAAACGGGCGAGAGGAAATATAAGTCCGGGGACCAAATGTTAATCTCCCCGGACGGATCGGGCGAGAGATTAAACTGTCCGGAGACGGATAATAATAGTAAGTCTAAGATAGGGCGTCCCCGTAGCGTAGAAGAAAGTACAGTAAGATGCGCAAAGTAAAAACTTTATTCAAAGTAATTGTCGGAACAATTAAAAAATACAAAGGGAACTCACAACTTAAAATTAGTGTACAAGGAATGTAAAGGTAGAAACGATACTTGTCTCGTGGTGTCATAGATAGAAACGCCTTAAGTTGGTAACATGCCATGTTCGGGGAATCGGAGTTCCGTCAAGATGCGCTAACTAGTAGCACCCGGAGTCATGCGCAGCAATGACGCGATAAGGACCTTCCCAGGCGGCATGCAATTTCCCCTGGGGGGCGGCCTTGCTGGCTGAGTTGAGCCGGAGTACCAAATCTCCGACATTAAATTGAGTACACCGAACCCGGAGGTGGTGATACTGAACTGCGCGTTGCTTACACTTGGCTTGTTGGATGAAGGATTGATCACGACGATATTCGAGCTCGTCTAAATTAGCACGGATGGCTTCATTATTAGCTTCGGGATCCAAAGTCACGAGGCGAGGACTAGGCACGCCGATTTCCGCAGGAATGACGGCCTCGGAACCGTAAGTGAGGTTGTAGGGGGTTTCTCCGGTTGACGTGTGCGGCGTGGTGCGATAGGCCCAAAGAACCTGCGGAAGATTCTCGGCCCAAAGACCCTTAGCTTGATCTAAGCGTTTCTTTAAACCCGTAAGGAGTGTGCGATTAGTGACTTCGACTTGACCATTGGCTTAAGGATGAGCTACCGAGGTGAAAATTTGCTTAATGTGGAGCTCCTCGCACCATGACCGGAAGGGATCATTGGCGAATTGTTTGCCGTTGTCTGAGATAATGGTGCTCGGGATGCCGAAGCGGCATTTAATATTACGCCAGACGAACTTCAAGATGTTCTGACCAGTGATGGCGGTGAGAGGTTCGGCTTCAACCCATTTGGTGAAGTAATCAACAGCGACCACAAGAAATTTGAGTCCCCCTGGAGCGACTGGAAACGGGCCCACAATATCAATTCCCCATTGGATAAATGGTCAGGCGCTTTGTATGCTAGTGAGCTCGGTTTGCGATAGATGCTTTACTCGAGAGTGTCGCTGACACTTGTCGCACTTGGCCACCAAATCATGGGCATCGTTAAACAATGTTGGCCAGTAGTACCCCCCACCGAAGAATTTTCTTGGCCAACGTCCGTGAACCAATATGGCTGGCACAGGCCCCCTCGTG
Source organism: Ajuga chamaepitys (assembly GCA_958295605.1). Lineage (NCBI taxonomy): Eukaryota > Viridiplantae > Streptophyta > Magnoliopsida > Lamiales > Lamiaceae > Ajuga > Ajuga chamaepitys. Next base: position 35,544,728 of record OY282499.1, on the reverse strand, counting down.
GAATTCCCGAAGAACCTGATCAGCCTGGGCGGGAGAAAGGCACCGAAGACTTGGTTGCAAGTACGACCGGCGATACAAAATCCCATCGTGGAGTGTGTATTTAGGTGCCTTAAGAACTATCCGCCGAGCTTGCAATTTGTCAGTCGGCAATGTACCATCCCGGAGATAGTGGATGATCGGGGTCATCCAATGGGGACCGCTTTCAGTCAATACGGAGACTGTGGCCACATGAATTGCCGGATGAAGGGCATCTTCGACTACGATGTCCGGGGACACGTTGGTAAGGACTCGCGGAGGCCATTTTGCTGAGAGCATCAGCTTGAACATTCTGCTTACGAGGTACCTGCTGGATATCAACCGAAGCAAAAGTTGACAAAAGTTTGAGCGTCAAAGCGAGGTACCTTCTCAACGTTTCATCCTTGGCCGTGTAGGTGCCTTTGATTTGATTAGAGACAACCTCGGAGCCCGTAAAGAGCTCGAGATGGGAGGCTGCAAAGGACTGAGCGAGCCGGAGCCCGGCAAGGGCTGCCTCATATTCCGCTTCATTATTGGTTACCTTGAATTTAAACCGTAGGACGTATTTGACTTCAACGCCCTCGGGGCCAATGAGAAGGACCCCAGCACCACTTCCTCGAACTGCGGAAGCTCCATCCACATACAGTTGCCACTTACGGGGTGAAGCTTCAAGGGCAGCGGAGTTAGGACCGGCGCTATTTACAGAAGGTTCGGGGTTATCCACTGTTACCTCGGCCAAAAAATCTGCTAGGGCTTGACCCCTTGACAGCTTGGCGTGGGAGAAAGTCAATATCATACTCGCCTAGCTCGATAGCCCACTTAGCGAGGCGCCCTGACACATCGGGCTTGACAAGAATTTGACGAATGGGGTGAGTAAGAACCCTGATTTCACGTCCTTGGAAGTAAGGCCGCAGACGCCGGGCCGCCATGACGAGGGCTAGCACTGTTTTCTCCATCACAGAGTACCGGGTTTCCGCCCCTTGGAGTGCTCGGCTCGCAAAATACACAGGGTGTTGTGTGCCATTAGCCTCGCGCACAAGAGCCGCACTGATGGCTTCTTCGGCGGAGGCTAAATATACATAAAGAGGCTCTCCGGGGAGAGGAACTGACAGGGTGGGCAACTGCTTAATATGGTTCTTTAGAGCCTCAAAAGCTTCGATGCACTGCGGGGTCCACTCAAATAGCTTTGCCTGCCGCAGAATTTTAAAGAATGGAAGCTGACGCTCCGCGGCCTTAGACAGGAAACGATTTAAGGCCACCAGACCACCAGTAAGGTGCTGAACTTCTTTTACCGTCTTCGGTGGTTGCAGATCTAATACATCTCGAATCTTGGCCGGATTGGCCTGGAGGCCATGCTGTGAAACCACATAGCCGAGAAATTAACCGGAGCCAACGCCGAAGGTGCATTTTGCTGGATTGAGGCCCAAATTATAACGCCGCAAAGTGCTCAACGTTTCAGCAATATCTTGCACACATGAAGATTGAGAAGTACTTTTTATAACTAAATCATCAACATATACCTCAACATTACGACCAATTTGACCTCGGAAGAGATGGTCCATAAGGCGCTGGTAAGTGGCTCCTGCATTTTTTAGCCCAAAAGGCATTTTCTTGAAGGCAAAGCATCCGAAGTCAGTGATAAATGCCCTTTTTCAGTGCGTCCCAACGATCCATGTGGATTCGGTGGTATCCCTTGTATAGATCCAAGAAGCAAAGTGCCTTGTGCCCAGTAATGGCTTCGGCTTTTTGGTCGATAGAGAGCAAAGGATAACAATCTTTGGGACAATGCTTATTAAGATCAGAAAAATCTACGCACATTCTCCATGCCCCGCTGGACTTCGTTACCATCACCGGATTAGATAACCAAGAAGGATAATGTAACTCAAACAGGATGTCTGCATCTAGAAGCTGTTGTACTTCAATTCGGATGGCTACGTTCCGCTCCGGAGCGAATTTCCTCCGCTTTTGTTGTATGGGCTTCACATTGGGGTCGATATTCAACTTGTGAGTTATAACATCCGGAGAGACTCCGGGCATGTCCAAGGGAGACCATGCGAAGACTTCAGAATACTCCCGCAAGGTCTGGATGATGGCATTATGTAACCACGGCACCTCCACAGCCCCGATAGTTACAGTTTGCTCAGGCTTGGCTGGATCAAGTGGCACCTGAACAGCGTTGTCCCCTAGCGATGTAGATGAATCAGGTGTAAGAGCCGAGGTTGTTACCTGAAACTGTGGCTTAGGGGGAACCTTTGTTGCCTTTTTGAGTGCGACATACATGCACTCCTTAGAGACTCGTTGATTGCCGCGAATGGCCACCTCACCATGTGATGTAGGGAATTTCAGCGCAAGGTGGTATGTGGAGCAGACGGCTCTCGCCGGAGTAAGCCAGTCCCGACCCAAATCATGTTGTATGGGGACGGAGAATTAACCACATAGAAATCCACAAAGATGGTTTTTATCGCCGGATAAGTTCCAAGAGATGCGGGGAGGTTAATAACTCCTTCAGGTTGGACTTCACCCTGGGTGAAGGTCTGTAGCGGCCCGGGGGCCGGTCGAAGCTGCTCACGAGGAATACCTATTTTTTGAAAACAGTCGGTGAATATGACACTGACTGCGGCTCCATTGTCGACGTAAACCCGCTTTATTGTAACATTAGCTACAGCCATGTCGATGACGATGGCGTCGGTATGTGGGGTGAGCTCGGCAACAGGATCTTTGTCAGTAAAACTGACAGTTTCAGATTGGTGGAGGCGTTTGTGACGCGGCTCCTCGGGAGGAGGCCGGCGTGCTTCCGCCTTCAAGGCACTCCGGGAAGCCCCGGTAGGGAGGGCTCCATAAATCACGTTTATAACATGAGTAGGTGGATTGTCTCCAGGTCATCCCTGAGGAGGCGACGGCGGTAAAAAGTGGGGCTGTTGACGATTTCCTTGGTCCTGCCGCGCATAGTTGTTGTGCCCAGGCCTGTTATTCTGCCACTGTGGCCTGTTTTGACGCGAACCACGGTCATTGTAGCTTTCGCGGTTTTGATGTGAACCTCCATTCTGGCTTGACCGAGACCTATCGTCAGTCCGAGCAACATACTACCGTAGGAAACCTTTCTTTAGACAATCTTCGATTTCTATGCCGAGCTCTCTACACTCCTCTGTTTCATGTCCATGATCATGGTGGTACACGCACCACTTGTCGCGGTTACGCTTTTCTGCCGGAGCAGTCATCCGTGGACACGGCCGCAGATTATTTTTATGAACAGAAAGAATTTCGGCTCATGATTTTTTAAGCGGAGTAAGTTGTGGGATATCTCCGCGAGATTCTGGACGTCCTCGGTTTAGACGAGAGAAAGCACTAGGCCAAGTACTGGGCCCGTCTTGTGCTCTATCGGACTATCGTTTGCTAGCATACTTCTCATGCTTACGGCGAGTCTGCTCCTCAGCCTTAGCGTATCTGCATACAATGTTAAACAAAGCCCGGGTTGTAGCTGGAGGGTTCCGGACCAGCTCAGTGTAGAGCGGTCCGGGACGAAGGCCATTCATGAAGGCGTTGATGATAACATCATCTGATCGGCTCCCCACTTTAAGACTCTCCGCTGTAAAGTGATCAAGAAATTGGGTAACGGGTTCTCCATCCCGCTGTTCCATATTCATGAGGTCGGCCAAGGTGGCCATGGGCTTTGCCCGCATGTGAAAATGCGCCCAAAATTGATCAGCAAGATCGCGAAAAGAAGTAACGCTACCCCGTGGTAGAGAATCGAACCAAAGTCTAGCCTTGTCCTGGAGATACTCAGGAAACACCTTGCACAGGTGGTGAGGAGTGCAGTTGCGGTTGAACATAGCGTACTTAAAGGCGTTCAAGAAATTAGTTGGATCCCCAGTGCCGTTGTATACGGCCACTGGGGGGAGTTTGAAACCATCAGGGAGTGGGACCGCAAGAATCTCGTCAGAGAATGGGGCGATGATCTCGCCGTCGGCATCAAGACCCAAAACCTTGTCGAGCTCCGCGGCAAATTGGGCTTGCTCTTGTTCCATGGGATCCAGCATACGGGATTGGTTGAGGCGAGCACGCTTCGGGACGCCAGTAGGTCGTCGGCGATTTACGTCTTCGTGGATGCCTCGGGGCCTCGACCCATTAGAACTGCGGTTATCCACCGGAGAAACTGTCCTCCATCGCCGACGCTCAAGTCTCACTCGATGAGGGGGATCTTCGTCCAAGTCATGTGACAAGTCACGGGGTGGATTTCTCACATGTTCCGCGCCATTGTTGGCACGCTCACCGGAGTGAGCGCGCTGGTCGTTCCATTCTTGGAACAAAGCGGCGTGTTCCTGAAGGAAGGCCCGCTGCACCTGCGACAGCTCGGGGGCTGGCGGAGGATCACCTTGCGCCGAATCATCAGCAGGGGGATGATTCGGCATGTTAGCATGCTCCACTGGCGGATCTTGGTTCCGCTGACGGGGTGGTGGAATTTGGTCCACAAGAGGATCACGACGGGACCGAGTTGGATGAGCGGACCTACGAGTATTCACCATAGCGATTGCGATGAAAAACTAGGGCTTTCTTGCCAAACGTTCCCACAGACGGCGCCAATTGATAAGGCGCAATCCGGTTATCAAGTGAACTCCGAACGAAAATCAGTTTGTAAAGTAAACCAATGCGAAAAACTTAAAGAACACTGGATGTACGCGGTTCGATCCGGAGATCCACGTCCACGGGCTTAAAATATCACCTGCCGAGGTGTTTCTCCACTCTTCTTGTCAAAGTTACATGTAATAGTTTAGGAGTACAAAGTGCGAACCCTAATTCTGAGTACAATTCTCCTATGTATACTACTCAACTCAAACCCTAACTAAATCCCTACAATTGCGCCTATCACTGCATGGAGGTTGAAAGAAGATCGTGGGGATCTTCTTTCCCAAATACGCCGCGATTGGGCTTCTCAAGGTTCATGCGCGTTTCTGGGCCGGTTGCTAAGCTCGCTTTCCTGGGCTCAGCTGCTTCGGGTCAGGTTGATCCGACCCGACCCGGAGTTGCTGGGCCATACCTATCAATTATGAAATGTAAGAAAAGTTATAAATTATGTCATGTAAATTTGGTTCGTAAAAAATATTTATAAGTAGATATTCATTTCTTAAGTTAGTTATGAAATGTAAGAAAAATTATAACTGAAAAAATACTAAGAAACACAAAGATTATAGTTTGAATAATCTCATTAGTAGAACTTAATCTTATCTACCAAATGTTTGGCAACTTAACTTCTTGATAATTTTGACATGTATTTTACAAACTATGAAATTTTAAGTAAATTGCCTAAATTTGATTTTTATTTTTTAAATAATGTGCCGTTTGGTAAGAAATATAGTTCATATAAATTTGATTGGAAGACTCAATAGAGGATGTAGATTATTTAAATTAATTACGGAATTTTTGAAAATTTATAACAATGCATGACAATATGGGACCCTAGACAAAGACTAATCTCAATTTTAATTAATATTAGACTTAACTTTTTTGGAACATCGAAATGTTGGGTTGACTTCGGTTATAATAATTTACAAAAAAGATCCATACTTAATTTCTTCATAAATTTTAAAAGTTGTGTATACACTATAAGATATCTATTATAGACGATAATAATGACTACATTATGTAGAGTTGCGTGATTAAACGGATATTAACATATACGTCAAAATTTGTTTTAAATACATTTGTCGAATTTAGTTTTATTTTCTAAATAATGTGTCATTTGGTAAATTATATAGATCCATAAATTTGGTTCGAAATAAGCAATAGAGTATATTCATTTTTAGATTACTTATGAAATGTTTGAAAAATTATACATGATATAAAAAATAAGAAACACCAAAATTATAATTTGAGTAATCGCAATAACAGATAGTTCATTTAAATTACTCCATGATCTTATGCACATGTGCTTTGTTTAATTCTAGGGTTTTTTTTTTTATTTGATGATATATTTTTTCCTTCAAACTTAATTTATGATTTTGTTTATTATTGAGTTTGTTTTGTATTTTTTTATTGCAGCTTTATGGAAATATCAGTTTTCACCCATAGTTCATGCTATGACAAGCTGGTATAAAAAATTAATAACATGAACTTTGATTATGCATTTTAACTGTGTATAATGAATTGTTTTATTGTTATATAATTATATACCACTACAAGAATTTTTGAAATAGACAACAGATTTTAGCTGTTGTCCAGTTATAAATAAGTCTGTTATTAATAGTGCTGTTGTTAAAAGTACCATTTTAACTACAAGTAAAAACTGTTGTCTGTTCCATGGACAACAACACTTCATATAACAGACATAATCTGTTGTCTTTGTTAATTTTAACTACAGTTTGTATCTGTTGTTTAATCTTAAAATTGTTGTTTTTGTTAGTTTTAGCAACAGTTTTTTCCCGTTGTTCTACAATTTAAATCGTTATTTATTTAGTGTTTATTTTCGACTTTAGCAGCTCCTTTTAGCTGTTGTCTTTTACCCGTTGTTCTTCATTTTAAATCGTGTCTATTTAACAGATAATTTATTAAAAATAATTATAAATTGAAAAATAATTACCCGTCTCTCAAATATGCATTTATAGATCAAAATAAATCTCTCCAATCCAAGATAAAACATGATTGTGTAATATCTAAAAATGTGCAATTCATCAAAAAGGATAACAAGTGTACTCCTTGCCACTTTACGCCACAAAATATTAACTAATTTGAATCTAAGACGACTTCTAAAAATGTTTGAAACTCCACAACAACTTCTTCAAAAGATATGTACCTTATTTGCCTTCCTGCCAATGGAAATATTATAAACGAGTACGTCAACAAAAGAAAAAATAACATAAAAGTAATATTATTTAATACAATTGACATACCAGCATAATTCAGCCATCATAGACGTAATCTTGGACATAGTCTGCCCACTCACTACGAACTTCATCAATGTCTGCCACATTGTATTCCGCTTGTTTAAACTATTTAACACAAGAAAAATAAATTAATTCCATTTTACGAATGCATAAAAATAATAGAAAAGTAATATTATTTATGTAAAAAATTACATTAGTTAAAATTACCATCGATCGTAGAGAAACCCGGTCAATGATTTCAGTTTCTTCAGTGATTTGTCTTATGAAACGCAGTACATAGAAACCACACTGAACATCATCGGGTTGGCGAGGACCCTAAGTTAAAAAATGTTAATAAAAATACATGTAAACCAAAATACATATGTAATCATATTTGAAGTAAAGTGCTTACAGGTATTATTTCCCATATTGGCCGTTTTTTCCCTTTAATACCCTTGGCTTCCTTAAAACTTGTTAATGCTCTTCATACATTCAAAAGTGTTTAAGTCAGAATGTCACTTACTCAATAAATTTTTTAATTGATAAAAAATATCTAGACTTACTTGTCCACAATATATTTCCAATCGGAACATCGAATTCTATGATTCATAGGATCCATTAAGTAGACAATCTCCTTGTAAGGGTCGATGGCACTGAGAATCCAATGATACCTATACACGTACAATAATGAGAAAATTCCAGCTATAAAATGGGAAATATAAGATTTCGTAATTAGAGAAATAGTTCTTACCCAACATTACTTGGCACCAAGACTAGCTGATTTGGTGATGAACTTATCAGCCTATTTGCTACAAACTGTGCCCTTTTATTCAGTCTTTCCGCCTTTTGGTCTTCAGTCTCTTTCTCATCTTGGAAATATGGGATGCTATTTGGATTCATAAAACAAAATTTGTCTTCTATGCCCTTTTCTTTCATCTTTCTAAAAAGATGCTAGTATTTCAAGAAACATACAAGGTTAGTATAAATAATCAATGAAAACTCGAGGTAGCAAAGAATATTTAAAATTCAAGGATTACCATATGTAGACAACTATACAGTTGCATGTGACTGGTTGCAACTTGTAGACAAAACAGATATCCTCTAGTTGCACATGAATCGTAAAGTCCACCTCAAACACGTCATAATCAAGTGGGATTTGTACGGTTTTGTACTTTAAAGCATGGTTGGCATAGCAAAATAATATCTTCAATGATTTTGGAACATTTGCATGCCTTTTCACTTGAAGATTGTGCTTCTTTTTGGGTTTCTAATATAGTGAATACACATGTTAGAATGGTGTTTTGCTTCAATTATATATATGTATTCAAATAAAGAGTCACATTTACCTTCTCTTTCAAAACTACCAAGTGTCTCGGCCATGCTACAAAAGTTCCCACAGCATCAATAAGCAGTTCACTACTTCATCGATGGATACACGCACACAGTTGTTTGGGAATGGAGCAGAATGCATTTTTTCCTCACCAACAGGAACAATAGTTCCAAATGCAGCAATGGCGTTGGATGATTCTAACCTCAAACCCACTGGATCCCCCTATTACAAAGAGATATACATATAGTGAACCATATTTTCAAAGATAGGTAACGTAAATGAAATCTGGTAATTTTACCTGCAAAGCTACATCGTCAACTTCAAGAATCTGCACATCATCTAAATCTTTGTCATGCTCCAAATCAGCCTCCAAATCTTGCTCATCTTGTTTTGCCATCCGTTCCTCTAGTTTTCTGATGCGTTCGTCTTGGGCAGCGATAATCTTCTTGGTCTCCATTAATTCCCTCTTTTGCTCATTGAAAAGAGTCAGGTCGGGATTGTTCTTTTCTTTGGGAGTGTTAAAGTAGGCTGTTGGAGTCACATAACCTCCAACTCCCATCACACGCCCAGGATGTTCTTTCGACTCAAGCGATCGTGGGACAATACCATCATTTACTCCCGTGATTTTTAGCGTACCCCTTCTCCTTTCTTCTATAAACTTATCCTGTGATGCATAAACAAAGAAGCAAAAAGCAATAAAAAAAACCAAAAACCAATAGTCAGTATGTATACCAATTCCCAATTCTTTTGCTATAGGATTATAGAGCAATTAACATAAAATATGTGCTTACAATTTTCTTCACTGTTTCTTTAAGTTTTTTGTCTTTAGAATCAATTTCCCCTTTTTTGTTCATGCGTGCCCTCTTATATAGAATAGCTCTGTTTATTTCATCATCGGAACACAATTCATCAGCCTGCCAAATAAGAGAGAGAGAGAGAGAGAGAGAGAGAGAGAGGGATGTTAATTATGGTAACTGTAAAATATTGTTTGAAGACAATGAATTCATAGTGAAAATATAATTTCAATGCTTACTATTTCTTCAGCTAAGCCTGAATAACCCTTGCGAGCAAGTCTATGGGGGTGCTTGACTGCTTTTCTCTTCAGTTTCTGTTCCTCGCTCCGTTTCTAGGATGTAGAAATAAGTAAAAAACAGTGTTATATATAAAAAGGAATCCCATGTCAGAGTTGAAAAGTTGGTTATCTTTTGAAGTAGCAGGTTAAAAAGTGGTATTAGAAATAATAAACAATTTCGGATAATAATAAACAATTTCGAACATGACATTTCTAGTGTTTGATTATGTTAACATACTTCTTCATCCACCCAAGCATGTGATCAAATGATCTGTTTTCTAACACCAATACTACAACAGTTTTGATGGGTTGTACCTGTTTCACCAAACTTTAACCTTTTTCTAGGTCAGTGTTTTTGTCTTTAGATCTCAAATAAAATCTTGTCTTATAGCTAACAACAAGTTAAAGATCTGTGTCATAATCCCATCCCATGTTTATTTTTAGCTAATATTTTATCCCATCTCAGCAGAAAATGATAAAAAATTCAGCAGCTGGTGTTGAAGAAAACATGTCCAATTTGACTTCTGCTTCTGGTGATCAAGCAAGTGTTTCTTCTAGCAATGGTGGAAATGGAATATACTCCATTAATCATCCTCCCCCACCCAAGAAAAAAAGGAATCAACCAGGCCACCCAGGTAAATATACCATTTCAAGATTCAATTTTTATTCAAAAAGATCAAGAAAAATTGAATCTTTCTCTGTCAAGACCCTCATGCAGAAGTGATAGCTTTATCACTTAGATCCCTTTTAGCAACAAACAGATTTGTGTGTGAAATCTGCAACAAAGGATTTCAAAGGGACCAGAATTTGCAGCTACACAGAAGAGGACATAATCTGCCATGGAAACTGAAGCAGAGAACAAACAAAGAAATCAGGAAAAAGGTTTATGTCTGTCCAGAGACCAGCTGTGTCCATCATGATCCATCAAGAGCATTAGGTGACCTTACAGGAATCAAGAAACACATGATTTTCACCATTTTTTTATTAATTGAATCGGATTTCAATCCTCATATTGATCCTAGAATTCTTTCCCAGCTTCCACCTCGACATTCCACAAGTAGGGCAATTAGTGAAATCTTCATACTCCTTGCGGTATAAAATACAATCATTTGGGCAAGCATGAATTTATCGTATCTCATACCTAATACAGACAAAGTTTTTGTTGCATCGTATGAGGATAAAGGCAATTCATTGTCTCAGGAAGCATATCTCCAAACAAACTAAGAACTTCGGTGAAGCTTTTATCACTCCAACCATGTTTTGCCTTGAGATTGTATAACTTCACAATAGCAGATAGCTTTGTAAATTTTCCACATCCAGGGTATAAAGGCTTCTCAGCATTCTCAATCAATTGACTGAATTGATTCAAATTAGCATCTTCATCATACGCAGCATGAACCATGTCTATAGGTTCCTCTTCAGAATATTGGTCTTCATCTAGACCACCAACTGCATTATTCTCTTTTGCTAAGTTCCTTGATTCTAACCTCTCCCCATGCCATATCCATGTATGATATGTTAAGTCCATGCCATAACGACCCAAATCTGCCCTGATCGCATCGACACTTTTCACTCGTAGATTACCACAATGAGCAGACGGACATGAAATCCTATTAGGGTCATCCGCATGTTGCAATGCAAATTGCAACAAAGATTCTACTCCAGCCTCATAATCATGTGAAAAAATGTCTTTTCTCATCCATTCCTTATCCATTTTTTATATAACTAGTCACCAAAAAAATTATATAAGAGTTGTTTATATCACAACAAAGAATTAAACTTATAAAAGCCGTAACAATTAATGATAAATAAGTAGTTAGTAGTATAATTAAACATATAAAAATAATGTACCTTTAACTAACAAAAGTAGACAGCAGTCTTCAAAAGCAAGCCTAGTGGGTAGTCACAAACTCTTCTAATCAACAAGTGTCAAGTAAAGAATCTGCAAACAAGTGTCAAACGAGATAGCCTAAGATTGTGCCAAAAAATTAATATGAATATAAATTTCAGAAGTGGCTTTAATTTAATTTCAGAAGTGGCTTTAATTTCAGAAGTGACTTTAATCTGCAAACACTGTTCTCATGAATGTGCTGCTAAAAGGCTGATGGCTGATTGGAAGAAAATAGAAACCAAAAATATTATGATTTCTTGCATGAAAGAAGCTTCATTCATATGCAGATCTTGGAAACTTGAAAGACTTATGAAAAACTTTAGCACCACTCACCCCAAAACAGCTTATAACAGAATTACTTATATACACACACAGCCCCCAAAACACCACACAACTTAAAACTGGAATTTAACACAATTAGGAGGCAAACATACATTACAGGTTGTAAATTTAAAATATTAGACAAGTTATAATTAAAAGAAAAACTAAAAAAAAAATCTAAAAAGATATGTTATCACCTTGCGCTCCTTAAAGTACAATCTCTATATTCAACTAAAATGCACTCATAATGTTTGATAAAATCAATAAATCAGTTTAATTTCCGAAAATGAACTATCAATTACAATATCATTATAATATTTTCACTCATTTCTTACTAATTTTTCAAAAGAAAAATAAAATATCCCTACTAATAAATAGTTGCAGATGATGATCATAAATGGAAGGCAGACCTCTTTCCCCTTCCATTAATTATCTGAAACAAAATTCAAAGAAATATTTTATGATGAATTGAAGAAATTGTAGGGCTCTGGGTGTATAGTGTGTGTTAGTGGAAGTAGTGTGTGGGATATTATCATTGCATGTTCAGTACAGTAGTACAAGAAAAAGTGTATTCCGGAATGTCTGTGTAGATATATACATATCAATACTGTTCGGACTACCGTATCTTAACCGTGTCCCATATTTATGTGTTTCATACGTAATACTAAGTTGTTTAATGAAATACGAGTTCGAATTTTCTATTCCATTTGTCCAAATCTATGTTGTATTAATCAAATAGTAGTTCGGATCATTTCTCACATTTTGCAATATCATTCCACTCCAAAATTGAATCTTACCGCATGATAAAAGTATAAATTATGAACCCTAAATTATAAATAGAAAATTATAAATTTTGAACCGTTAAATATCGTGAATCCTGAAATCATAAATTTTAAATAAAAGAATATATTATACTCCAAAATACGAACCCTAAACCTGAAAATCAAACATGAATCATGAATCCTAACCTACTTCATGTACTTAGATAACTCAAAAAATCAGAATGCATTTATTAAAAGTTGAGGGTGAGATGGTATGAATGAATTACACATGACATCTGTAGCACGAAGTGATAAGCAGGGAAGAGTGGAGCCAGCTTCAGTTATTATGCAGAGAGAGAGAGAGAGGGTTATAAAGGGTAATAAAAGGTGTAGTGAAAGTCAGAGGCAGCTTCTTATGGTGAAGATCTCAAGGTTAATTACATAATTTTAGTTCATCATGGAGTTTAAGCTCAATTTGTAGAGAGAGAGAGAGGGAGAGAGAGAGAGAGAGAGAGAGAGAAGTAGAAAATGGTGAGCGAGCAGGCAGGCAGGCAGGCAGTTTTAGCAGATGGAGAAGAAGCATGGATGCTTCTTGTGCGGTTATTTGAATCTCAAGTTTGAATAAAGAAAAGGATTTGAATTTGTCTGGATTTGCGGGTTTTGTTTGTATTGTATTGAATCAGAGTCCAGATTTGTTTAACAAAAATAATAAGTATGGCAGAGGGTACGTGTGGTATGTGCTTTGATCGCAAATCTCAGCTATTAGACTCAGTAGTGACCACAAGTTGACCTTCTTCCTTTATTTTAATACCTCTAAGTCTAACAAACAAAACCTTTTTTAAACATTTCCTGAATTCCTTGTAATAATAATATATACTTATGGAAATTCTCAGCAGATTCAACGCTAATCTTCAGGAGTAAAACTATTAGATATTCAATTTGAATTTCAAATATGTGTTCATACTATGGACTCTACAAAGAATAATTTGAAGATTACTGTTAGGAGTACTTGCTCACCTCACACCCCTCTCCTCCCCTATTTCTAATAAATACATCAATTATGATCATAAATAGATGGCATAATCATCCACAAAGTGTGAGAAAGCTTCTGTCATTGTACAACAGTCAACTCAGAACAAGCTTGGTCTAACTATGATTGGTTAGCAGTGATGAGATGACAACAGTATCAAACCAACCACCCTTTAAAATGTAATCTCTTGACACCACCAACAACATGCTGCGAAATAAGCATTGCCACAAAAACATGTCAACCTCTAATCTAAGTGCAAATACCAAGTTTAAGCCCTAAATCAGTGGTGGGTGCTCGACTACTACTGCTTAACAGAGACACTGCATTTCTGAATGGCCACATCTCCACTAATGACAGACCTAACGACTACAAAGCACATCTTAGAGCTCTTATGTTTCAAGTCCAAAACTAACACACAATCCATTCCAATTTAGAACAGTAAACAATCTGAATCAAGTGGCAATGCCTACAAATTCAATTGATAATAAATAATGCATAAGGGGGATATGCAACTAAATGATCCTACTTTTGCATTTATCTTTTAGCTTCATACTCCCCAACAAACCTATTTACATCTTCCACCAATCAACAAAACTAATAAAAACAAAGCAACACTCTTTACCTCATGCCAAAATCCGATCAAACTCCTCAACAACCTCCCCCATAGTCGGCCTAAAATTCAACAAGAATGGAAAATCAGAACAAGTAGTCAAAACTTAAAAAATTCCATAGTCTAAGTCAAGTTAAATAATATATGTATTAGGAACCTTTGATATATGGCATGCAAATAGTATTTCTTTCTCTCAGTCATTTAACACCACAAAGTATGAGTAATAAGACAAGAGAATCTTGTACATGAAAAACTTTTGGATAATAAGATTATCTTATTAAAAAGAAAACATCACAAAACATACAGGTTATATACAAATATATTTCAACATTTTACGCATTTTTCAATTCCAACTAGTATAACATTTAGATAATTGCTGATTATATCAGAACCTATCCAAAAAATTATAATTCTATTTGGCTAATTCCACCTGAAGCCATTCTTTTCAGCAAAAGGTAAAATAAAAATATAAAATTAGCCAATATTTGTTTTGATTATAGTTTCTTGTTTGGGTCCAGGGGTATTGGATATACTTTGACTAATGAACTATATCTAATTATGGGCCATGTTTGATTCAGAATCCCTTCTATCTCTGATGGTGTACTCTCATCCTTCCCAACAATCGCAACTTCTACTGCGGCTGCTACATTTTCAAATTCAAATTTCTAATCATATTGAAGAAAAACAGATGAAAAACAGACCAAGTACCAGCTATCTCAACCAGTCATACTTAAAAGTCCTACAAATGGAACAGAATTGCATCAATATTCAGCACATGCATCATCCAAAATCCACAATATAGACAAGAGCATCTCACAGATTGAAGGGGAAGATATATGGATGAAGATGAACTAACCGACAAGAGTTACAGCAAAAAGAAGTGTCACATTGGCAAATTAAATAGATATCAGCATATTTTGTCCAACAATAATGCCACTTCCTATAGCTACCTCTTAAAATTCAACTTATAGGTTATGCTAATGAGCTACAACATCTTCCCCCAATCACTAAATTAATAAGGCCACCTCTTAAGCCTCAACTAAAAGCACCACATCTCTGAACAAAAATATTCCCTAAGCTGCAAATTATTGAAAATTGTGAACACTGCCAACCTAGATATTAAATATCGAAAAAGGAATTTCAGAAACATCAGTAAATATTCCATATAAAACTTAAAACATATCCCAAACCCAATGACGATAACGATGAAAAGGCAAGCAAAACCCAATGACTCACTCACAAGCACAACCATGTATTCTCAGTCAAGCCCTAACTTAAATTGGGGGAAAAACTTTCTAACCAGAGGTCATCACTGAACTAATCCACATTTCCCAAACCTCACGTATCAAATTATAAGAAGCATATATTAGGATTACAATAGCAAAATAAAAATGTTTTTTTCCTCCAGAATATGCAACAAGTATCAATCACCCAATAAACACGGCAAAATCCACGGAACTCATATAACCAATTGCTCACACATGAAAAAGCAAAAAACGGAGAGGCAGCTGATGCAACCTGGACTTCGCTAGGGTTTTGATTCCTTGTTCTTCAATTCGTAGACATGTATCATGAATCTTCAACCTTCCCTTGGATTCACCTGCTTACCAAAACAACACAATACCAAAAGTATTTCTTCTGCAAAAAAAGGTATCTGCTAGAATACAAAATTTGAAAGCATCAATTCCTATTTGTAAATCGAGCATCAGCTCTACTTTACAGTGCATGCGAAAATCAACCACCAAATACTAGCAAAATTGTGAAACTCCATTGAAATTTTGCTTTTGCGAGAGAAGCGAGAGAACGGAAGGGAGTGCTCTTGCGCGCGTTTCTGATTTGGGCTGATTTGTCTCTTTCTGATTTGGGCTGATTTGGGCTTTTCTGATTTAAGGGACTCACAGATTTAAGGGACTCGTATGGGAGCATTGGGCCAGGGGATTGGCTGTTAATTGGGCCAGAGGATTGGTAGTTAATTGGGCCATAGGATTGCTAAGTTTTCTGACATTAGATGTCGTTGGCTGTTATTTTATAGTGATTAATGATGGAGTCTCAAAAATTTAATCGGGTCAGGCCGAGTCGAGCAAAAAATTAGTTGGCCCGTCCCAACTTATTACCCTATAATAACTTAAGATTATCAGGCCGGCCCGATAATTCCAATGAAGACTTTATTAAAATAAAATGCAACAAATAATAAAATGCAATATATAAAATAAAATCATAATTATTATTTTATTTCAAATATATTATTAATTATTAAAATTACATTGAAAAGTTTATTAAAATAATAATTTTACAACATAATAAAAGTATTGTAGATTAAAATGCCTTTTTTACAACAGTTTTGCAAAAATGTTGACACTAGTGTTGTTTATTGGAGCAATGCATTGCCAATAAACAACAGATTTCGGCAACTGTCGTTAAAAATGTTGTCTATATGTGGAAAAAGGCGCTAATAGACGACAGATGTTGAAACAGTTGTAAAATTATTGTCTATTAGCGTGTCTATCGCTAATAGACAACAAATAGCAGTGAAACTGTTGTTAATTGATGAATAGACAACACTGATAGGAAAAACTGTTGTCTTTTAACTGTTGTCTATTTATGAAATTGTTGTAGTGTTAATTCAATATATTTTAATTTTATAGGAGTTTCCTACCAGATTTGTGGAGGTTCTGCCTGAAGATTTAAACAAGATATGCACTGTTGAAACAAACAAAAATAGGGAGTGGGATATGGAAATTAGACTGGATGAAGATGGGAAAACTTATTTGAGTAAATGTTGGAGACAGTTTGTAGACGAGAATGCATTGGAAGATGGTTATTACTTATTTATCAAATATGACTCTTCCTCATCTATATTACATGTTATATACATGATCATGATGGGTGTGTGGTAGATGTTCCAGATAAAATAAGTTCATTCTACGTGATTTTTAATCAGCGTGAATTTCTTGGAAATCAGGTAATATTAAAGAATATTAACAATGTGTAATTCGACATTGATTCAAACAGATTTATCTTTTAATTAATACATCTTTAATTTTCAGGCTATATTTATTTTGTATTTGGTTTTTTTTTTTTTTTTCAGTCTGTTTTGATACCAAAGAAAATTGGAGAACGTTTGGAGGTTAAAATTCTAAATTATTTTGCATTGGAGAATATAGATAGAGAAGTTTAGTTGGTTTTGGTTGAGAACATTGTTGATCAGTATTTTTTCACTTTTGGATGAAAAAAGTTTGCAAACGCAAATGAATTGGCTCATGGTGATATTGATGTCTTCATGTATGAGGGTGGAAACAATTTCTTTGTCACTGTCTTTTCTGGATCATCCAAATTATTGTGTGAAAGATACGTACCAAGTCAAATTGCAATTTCTACCCATCTTCAAGAACACCTAACTTCAACAGGTATTAGTAACGATCTGTATGTTTCTCAAATTTTTAATATGCTTCACTGATCTTTTTTTTTTTTTTTTTTTTTTTTTTTTTTTGTTATTGATATTTGTAGACATCAATATGCAAGATGTTGATCAAGACAATCGTGAGATTATTTGTAGTTTGGACAATGCTGAAGATGGTAATAAGTCACAGTTGATTAAAGACCAAATTAGGAATTTTGTTTAAATAGTAAAATAGAAAAGAACTGTTGAAGAATGGATTAAAAGATTTCAGTCAACAATATGGGTTTAAGGATGTGGCTAAGTGCAATTCCAGAGTCGTAGATGAATAAAGACTTTTTGATTTATATTTTTTTTTTATTGAAGTCGAATTTAGATCATATGAATATATTTCATAATTTCTTATATATGAACTATTTTGAACGTTTTTGACATTTTACAATTGTTCAATGGTATTTGATTAGTTTTGCAAAATGAATTTATCAACAGTTTCATTTTTTTTTAGAATTACTTAGTATCTTATTGTGCTCTGAATTCAATCAATTTTTTCAATGCTGATATCGGATTAATATAATTTTTCCTACATTTAAATATATAGTTGTTTGGAATTAAGCTCTCACACTTCATGGACATTGAATTTAAAATTTGGATAAACTCATCAAAGATGTAATGTAACTAAGTGAATTGCATAATTTCTATCTATCTTTTGGTGGGAATACAGTTGTTTTCAGGGGAGTGTTCAAATAGATTGTTCCCGTTATAACAAAGGGTTCAAGACAGAATGTCGTTCACCCTACTATAATTTTGTCTTATTTGTGGGATGATTGCATAGTATTGCGACTCACGAGGAACGTGAGAATACAAATGTGTCCCAAGTTAAGACATAATATTGTAAATCAAGATTATTCGTTCAATAAAATAAATATGCAAGCTCTTTTTATTATGACTATAGTTGATATGATTAAAATATCAATATTAGGTTTTAAAATAAAAATAAATAAATAAAATTCACCATCCGTGCATTTTGCACGTGAAGAACTAGTTAATATCGAAAAGCTCAATGACTGAATCTTTAAAACTGACACCACGAGCAACAAATTTACCATTATTTCGAAAATTAATACTCCCATTTATTGAGGAAAAATAAAAATTTATATAAAGAGAGACGAATAGAAAAATAAAACCAAGGGACAATGATGCCGACTAAAATTGAAGATAGATATAGCTAAGTAAATACGCATACGGTAGGCATTTGAATTACGCTAGTAAATACCTTTCAGTAAAAGAAGCTAGCAAAATAAATGTAAAAGAGACGGGGCGAGCCAAAAATAAGTGATTCGGGACTAGTGGGCCACGATCGTAAAAATGAAATGGATTTGGATGGGGTCCTTCTATGATACACTTGGTGTATGAATACACCTAATCATAACAACCCTTATATCTTCTTAATGTAATCTTAGGTATTAAATTAGTTAACCAGTTACATATTCAATAGATATCAAGATTCTAATGACTAGGACAAATAATGTTCTATTATTAGTAGTATAGTATTACATATTTTACTTCTTAATTTTATATTTAATTAAACAATCATAGATTTTAATAAACTATTTTCATTCATTTAATATTTTTTTAAGGTATTAATTCTTTTGAAAGTTAAACATATTTACTACACACTTAATATTTACTTGAAAAGTATTTTTATTTTTTAATTTTGATTAATTTAAATAAGTAAGGTATTTATTACTTTGAGAAGTATAAGTATTTACTACGTACTTTATATTTATTAGAAAAATATTTTTAATTTTGTAATTTTAGTTAATTTGAATAAGATCTAGTTTACGGATTGAATAATTTTATACGTATATTTCTTTTATAAAAAAAAGTAGATTTTAATTTACAATATCTAAGATTTTACTTTGTTATTATGGATTCATTAAATACTTATTAACTTTTAAACATAAGTTTCAGATTTATATAACAAACGTTTAAGTTCTTATGTGAAAATTTTAAAATTTATTTTCTAACATTTTCATATGCTAATTTAGATAAACTTAAATTATTTTCACAGTTTATTTTCTAGATATACCTTATGATCTTAACAAAAGTCATCAATCTTGTTCTGGATCTTTCGTTAGAATTATTTCGCTATGTAGCATCTTGGTCTACCGTTTTAGAATCTTTTATAATAAAATATATTTTACCTTATAATATTTCAAGTTAGGGCCAATTACATAAATCAGCTTGTACTATACTCATTTTGTTACTTTGGAACCTAAATTTTTACTTTTACCCATTGCAACTTGTACTCCACGTTTTTTATAAATTGCAACCTCTAATGACAATTTCGGCAAGAAAATTAAAAAAATATGTGAAAATTATAAAGTTAGTTTTAAAAATCTAAAATTATTTCCAAACTCTAAAAATTAAATTAAAATATCTTAAAATTAACTTAAAAGTCTTGGACAATTTTTAAAATATTTAATTTTATTTAAAAAATTAAAAAAAATTTATAAAAAATATATCAATAAATTAAGAATCAGAAAAATACTTTTTAATAATGATCTGATAGTAAGAAATATTTTATTTTTCTTAATTATTTAAAAATCTGAAAACTCTCAATTTACCTAAGAAAATCTGAAGGGTCATATAATTTATTTCTTGAAATAATATTTAATTTTTTCATATATTATTTAATTAGAATAATTCCTCTGGTTCATCAAATGGTCAAAGATCGAATAGCTTTTTAGTTTATGTGTAAGATCTTAAGATCTGATTTAGATTTGATTGGATCTTATTGTTTGTGATTTTGTTTATGCAGATCATTAACGATCGTGAGACTGGGAGTCTAAAGACTTTGAATTCGTGACTTTCAAGGATGAGCAGACGATGAGAGACGCGATATAGGAAATGAACGATCAGGAGCTTGATAAACGCAACATCATTGTCAATGAGGTTCAGTCTCGCGACAGAGAATGTGCTGGCGTCAGCGAATTTCGTGGACCTCGCCGTGATAGTGGGGGTTAAGGAGGCGGAGACGTGGTTACGGGTGGCAACGGTGGTGGATATGGAAGTGGTAATGGTGGTGGATACGGTGACCGTCATGAGAATAGCTATTTGGCCTTATTTTATGGGAATTCAGATTGAGAATTAATTAGGAATAACGAGGTTCTAATAGGAGAAACAACTAATAATGGTGCTGAAATAATTATAATCTAGCCTTAAATTATGTCTTCATAGAAACTAGCATGACTTGTGGATTCCAATTTTCTTGGTTATGGAATATTTTGTAAACTAGAATTGGCG
The DNA here is from genome assembly GCA_958295605.1 of Ajuga chamaepitys. Taxonomy (NCBI): domain Eukaryota; kingdom Viridiplantae; phylum Streptophyta; class Magnoliopsida; order Lamiales; family Lamiaceae; genus Ajuga; species Ajuga chamaepitys. The sequence continues at coordinate 35,524,138 of OY282499.1, read as the reverse complement.
GTGGTGGAAATATTTCAAAAAAGAAAAAAATCACAACCAAAATTAACTTGTAATTTAGTTTTTTTTTTCTTTTTTAAATTAAGAATTCTAATTATTTCATGAAATTGTGAATTTTCAGATATTTTAGGTATCTTATGAATTTTCAGATTTTTAAATAATTATAAAAATTAAATATTCTTATAATCTGATTTTTTAAGCAAATATTTTTTTGAGTTTTAAATGATTTATATATTTTTTATAAATTATCTTAAACTTTTTAATAAAATTGAAATTTTGAAAATAATTCCAACATTTTCAAGTTAATTTTAAGATATTTTAAATGAATAAATAGAGTTTTAAAAATAATTGCAGATTTTTTAGATTATTTTATGATTTTTAAATTTCCGTTAGAGGTTGCAATTTATAAAAAACATAGAGCACAAATTGCAATCGGTAAAAAATAAGACTTCAGGATCTAAAATAATAAAAGGCGTATAGTATAGGTTAAGGTTTGTAATTGATCCTTCAAATTAATTTTATATAAAAAATATATTTCAGGATAGTACTTCGGAGCATTGTAATTGAGATTTAGACTTGGAAATGGTGGAAGACAAGAACCATTCTTTTTTTTTTTTTTTTTTTGTCTTTTTTTATTTGTTCAATATCATAAGAAATAATACGATAAACAAGTATATCAACAAAATAGATTTATTACTCGTTTTTTCTATGTTCAACAGATTTCTACTACTCGCAATAAACAGTAGCTTTAGCCAAAGTCAATCTAACAGAAATGGTTAACTCTCGCCAGATGGTGTTCCCTCACAACAGAATTTAGATTCAACATCCAGTTTATGCAGACCCACATCAGTATGCGGAATTAAAAACAATCAAAAGCATATCAACCCCAAAATCTCTACATTTTGAACCGTTCTTGCCGAATTTGAAAAATTATAGCGATTTAACTTCGATAAATTGTACTGATTTCTTGTCTGCAAACCTCCAAGCTCCCTCGACACCTTACAACGAAATGTTCGAATAAGAGACAAAAAAGAGGAAGGGAGTTAAGAAATACGTTTAATCTTTAATGCCGTAGATAATAGATATGAAAATCACAGAAGATTACCTTTGCAGATGGTGTTGAAGCTGCGAAATTTGGTGTAAGAATGTCTCCCGATCGCGGGTGCGGAGGACAAGCTGGAAGTGGATGGAATGTGGGCTAGGTTTTGCTATTTAAATGGCAGTATATTAGTAAATTCAATTAAACCCAAAAAATAATTTTTCACCCATCCCCGGATTACAACCTAAAAAATACATTTTCACACTTTATCAACAACCCAACATTTTAATAAACATTAATTTTTTTTAATCCAAATACAAAACTTATTTCCCAATAAAATCAATACTTTTGCTACGGTTTAATAATTGTCTATTATTTTTCGTGCTTTTTGCAATATATTTCAAGGGAAAAAAAATTATTTTAATTCCGCAACTACAATAAATTAATTATTTTTTTGGGTGCGTTGAAAATAACATGCTAAATTAATAACCAAATTAAAATATTTCGGACCAGGTCGGGCCGAACCAACATTTGATTAGACCTAGATATAGCCGGTCCGGCCTGTGATATTCCCCTATAATAAACTGAGATTATCGGGTCGGTCAGGAGTGCGTCGAGCTTTTGACTCATCGGGCGGTCCGGACGAGTCAGCTAGTACTTCAGGTCTATATTTCTATGGTCCAACCCATTTAAATATCGGACCAGTCTATCTATTTATAAAGGAAAAGAAATAAAGAACTTCAAATTTTAATTCAAAATATGTTAACATTAGGGTCTACTTTAGAGGAAGAAAAACAAAAAAATTGATAGTTTTTTTAATTTTTATAAAATAAATATTATATTATTTATTTATTATTAAAATTATATTTAAATAAATAATTTAATACAACAAATAAGGTACATGTGGCAGGTTGTGAAATGATATTGGGTTGTGAAATGGAGTGGTTGACCAACTCCTCCCACAACCGAAGTTATGGCTTTATTTAGTGTTTCTATTTTTTTGTTTTTAACGTTTTGTTATGACTTTGCCCTCCAAGAACATGATAGAGAGCCTTAGGAAATTCTGTGTACTGCTCACTGTGACAGCTTGGAGATCGGGATAAGGTAACGAACTCGGCAGCCAATGGAGGCGCCGCTGCTTGGCGAATTAGTGTTGATCGGGGACAACGGAGACTACCTAGCGGTGAAGGGACTGAAAACATGGTGGAGAGTTTTCTGCATAGAATCAGTGAAGCTGTGGAGAATAGGCGGTCCAATAGCGTTTCAGATCGTCTGTCAGTACGGAACCACCTCCGTCACCACAGTGTTCGTCGGCCATCTCGGAGATATTGAACTTTCCGCTTTTTCAATTGCACTCTCTGTTGTTTGCACCTTCGCTTTCGGCTTCATGGTCAGTTTATGTTTTTTTTCTGAATTCACCTAATATACTGATTCAATCAGAACAGTGTTTTGTGACAAATTGCTAACTACTTTTTGAAGATGTGATTTCAATGCTTAATTGTGTGTCTTTCATGACATTGCTACAACCAATCCTTTATTACGTTGATGTCATTCAACAGCTAAGCTATGAGGTCCGTTACATAGATCATATATGACCATCGTGTTCTGTTGAAATAGGTAGGAGTGTTGAAAAGTCATTTTCTAATTGACTTTCTGAGAAGAAAATGAACAATTTAAATATAATTGATACGATTCTTATAAACTATATATGTGCTGGAATACTTAAAGAAAGTCTTGCATCTCTAGTTGGAGTCTGAATTCTATAACATCATGTTGTCTCCCGTTAATTTTCCATTTTCTGGTATCTCCCTTCCCAGTTTACATTTTTGGAACTTGGATATTTACCAACTCTGATATGAAACTAGCCTATTTTGTCAGCTTGGCATGGGGAGCGCTCTTGAAACTCTCTGTGGCCAGGCGTTTGGTGCTGGACAGGTTCACATGCTCGGCGTCTACATGCAACGCTCCATAATAATCCTCTTCGCTACCTGCATCCTTGTTTCGCCTCTATACATATTCGCCACTCCGATACTTAAGTTACTAGGCCAGAAAGACGAAATCGCCGATCCTGCTGGAATATACACTCTCTTGATTCTCCCTCAGTTGTGTTCCCTAGCTGTTGCTTTCCCAACACAAAAGTTTCTCCAAGCACAGAGCAAAGTGTCCGTGCTTGCATGGATAGCAGCATTTGCTATGGCCTCACAAGTTCTTTTCTGTTGGTTGTTTGTTCGTGTTTTTGAGTGGGGAACAACTGGTGCAGCTGTGGCATTTGATCTTACGAGTTGGTTAACTGCTATTGCACAGTTTGTTTACGTGGTTGGCTGGTGTAAGGATGGTTGGAAGGGGTTCTCGTGGGCTGCCTTTCGGGAGATTTGGGCTTTTATCAGGCTTTCATTTGCATCAGCCATTATGATGTGTTTGGAGATATGGTATATGATGAGCATCATTATTCTTACCGGACATCTTGATAATGCTGTCACTGCTGTTGGCTCGCTTTCTATATGGTGAGTATGCGCCTTTCTAACGGGATCTTCTTATACCAGATACATATGATGTCTAGGATTTCAAATTTCATTAGGTAGTGTAATATTAGAGAATGATCCAATTTTATGTAGTTGTGAGCTGTAAACTGCAGTTTAGTAATATATTGCGTAGCAGAATCAGTTTTTCTTGTTCATAACAATGCGAGTGATTTAGGACACATGATAACTGAATGATTGTCGTGGTAAGGGAAATTGCTAAACTAGTTGCATAACTTATGGGTGGTTCCAAAACTAGTCAGTTATCTTTCTGTTTTTACAATTTTCTCTTTTATCTTTATAATTGTTCGAAGTTGGTTCTATTTTAGCTAGAATTCAAAGTCATCGCCGGGTAATTGCATGTGCACCCTACATGACCGCGTCAAATTAGAGAATTTTCATTTTCTTTTTTTGGGCGTATATTTTTATTCACGCTGATAAACAACAGGTGATTAAATGTGTACTAAAATTGACCATGGAGACCATAGAGTCACCTGAAATATGAAAATGTCGAATTTGACGTAGTCATTAGATGTGCATATAAAATTGAATTTTAGCTATAAAAAGGACTAAAACAGATCAATTGAAAAGAAAAATGAAGGGCAAAAATGTAAAAGAAAAGACGAAAAAAAATATTACTGATATTGGGCCAGCCTGTAAGTTATTGCATGAGTTCATGTCTATTTTCATTCAGCACTTATCAGCTTTATGTAACATTTTCGTTTCTCAGTACCCTCTGTACGTTCTACTGGTCCATAGATATCTCTTTACTTTCCCAAATATTGATATCTTCTTTGTTCTGTATTTCAGCATGAGTGTTGATGGCTGGGAAACAATGATCTTCATAGGAGTCAATGCTGCTATTAGGTAAAACCCCACTCCACTTATCAACACTTTAGTAATAATTTATATTTATATGTTTTATGTATTTTCATTTCTACATAACTGGCAACATTTCGTTTGTCTCATTCAGTGTTCGGGTCTCAAACGAGCTTGGCATGGGACATCCAAGAGCAGCCAGATATTCAGTCTATGTGACACTCTTTCAGTCTCTTCTAATAGGAATTCTTTGCATGATTGTTGTCCTTGCAACGAGAAATCACTTTTCTTTCATTTTTAGTGATAGTGAAGATATGCGACGAGCTGTGGCCCACCTTTCAGGTCTTCTTGGGATTACGATGCTTCTCAACAGTATTCAGCCAGTCATATCAGGTATTCTACTGATTGATACACATACTATATAATTTGAAAAAGAAACCATTGTTTAGATACTTGTGACACAAGATGGATTCATTCCTCTGATCCTTCATGGTGTCTCAACTAGCCGCTTTGTATATTTGACACTGTAAAATGGATTAAATATTGGTTTTCCAAAAAAGGCTTAAAAGGAAATTTCCTTTTCCAAATTTAGCCATATAAGATAATTATACTGTGCAGGTGTGGCCATAGGAGGTGGATGGCAAGCGCTCGTAGCTTACATCAACTTGGCGTGTTACTATGTTTTCGGTTTACCTTTCGGATATTTTCTGGGTTATGTGGCTAACCTTGGAGTGGTGGTAAATAATTTCCAATCATTCAACTCTCTGTTAATTATTGTCATTCTGTTTAGTATGTTTAGGTACTAAATTTGTTGTTGGTTTGCTGCTATGTCCTGTAACAAAATTATGAATCCACGTTTGGTTGTGTTATATTTCGTAGGGACTGTGGGGAGGAATGATTGCGGGAATGGCTTTACAGACATTGCTGCTCTTTCTGGTGCTTTACAAAACAAACTGGAACAAAGAGGTCTATCCTAACTGCTGCTTCTCTTGGGGTCATTGTACTCTTTATTCCATTTTGCTATATTTTGTCCTGGTTTGTTGTTGTCTTATAAAAAGAACCATGACATCACAGGTAGAGCAAACAACTGAGCGAATGCGGAAGTGGGGTGGCCTAGACATTGCAACGGAGGAATCAATGATTGAGCATAATGAAAGAGCTTAAATTATAATTCCTGCTTTCCAGAAAAGACACTTTTTGTCTTAGGTCATTTTGATAAAGGTACCTAAAAAATTCTTGTTTCTATCACTTCTCTTGTTTGTTGATTTTCTTATATAACTTATTCATAATGAAAAAAAAAAAATTAAAGTTTCTATGTTAAACATGACTTGTGATAAAAAATGATTTTGAAACAGGTCTCATTTTATTGGATGGAAGGTCAACTGGCTTCGACCGCGATGTCTCTTGCTCGAGCTTCTGAAAACTCATTGCCCGTAATATATCTCGAATTCGAATTGAAACGAATCGAATATCAAGAATTTAAATTCGTAAATATTAACTTGAATTCGAGTATCAATCGAATTTTAAAAGGTTACTCGATTCGCTTTGTGATAAATATTCGAACATATTTAAGCTGATTTGAAATTCAAAGAGTTTAGATAAATGAATCGAATATTCAAATTATTCGAATTTGAATACTAATCGAATTCGAAAATTAGTTTGTAGTCGTATTCGGATCACGAATCGAATTAAAATTATTTGATTTATTTACATAATGATAGGAAACAAACTGAGTAGTAACCTTGCCCACATAGGCCAATTTTCAAATAAAATAATACTCCCTCCGTCCCAAATGAACTTATACAGGGGATTAGGCAAACATATTTAGAAAAAGTTGATTTTTGGGATTTTGTTGGCTTTTCAAAGGTTGATTAAGGGTGGAGATTTTGAGGGGGAAGATTGTACTATAACTTTCCTTTTTAAGGGTGTGAAGGTTTGCTTGGGACGGACGAAAATGGAAAGTGTGCAAGTTCATTCGGGACAGAGGGAGTATATAGTTAATATCAATAAGTTTGGCGCAATGTTTGTGGAACCAGATCGGCCGATTTAATTGTAAACCTGTCATTGTCCCGGTCTTGTAGAGGTACAAAATCAATAATAATGTCAAACCGACAACCATTAAGAACAGTATAAAATTAAGTCAATTGACCCAGAAAAATTGTTTTCAAATTTAAAAAAATTTAAATTTTATTTTGAAATTGTAATTATATAATATTAAATATTTTGTTTGGTCTCGTATCATTGTTTACTATAAACATATATTTTGGTCCTTTAAACATTTATGTTATTTTTCAAATACAATGCGTATTATAATCTACAAAAATATAATATAATTTTAAGATCTAATTAATTATCATTTTCGGTCAAACCATTAGTCAGACTGGTTGGACCGTGAATCGGTAATATGACCAGTTCGCTCATCGGTTCGTTTCCACAAACAATGGTTTGACGGGTTTATGAGCAACATGATTTTAACTGAGAAAAATAGTGTTTTTACTGTCACAAAGTAACAATGACCGATTTGGGGGTAAGACTTAGTTCGCAAAGTAAACGTGTAACCCAAACAATTTCAGCAAAAACATTTGCAAGAGCACGATTCTCAGACTCAACTTGGTCGTGCAACAGTAGGTTGCTTCATAGCACTTCAAGAAAGTAAATTTTCACTAAAAAATGTGCAGTAGTTGTAGGTAGAGTGACGAGTCTTAGGCAGCATGCGTAGTCAGCATTCGAATAACCAACAAGGGTAGGATCCTTGATGTTGGATTTGGTGACAAAAATCAAAGAAGATTGATGTCCACATTGCTTTGAGGGATGAAGTTGAGAATCTCTTATGAGTATTTAAGAGATGGTTGTCCCACATTGGTTTTGAGTTCAAGGTTGGATCTTATGGCTATAAAAGAAGACCCCTAGCTTTGGTTTCAAGTGCACCAACCAAATACGCTTTAGTCTTGTATTTGGTTTTTTCTAAATTCCTTTCCTGTATTCTCTTTATAGTTGTTCTCTAGTATAGAGCTGGAAGAGAGGTGTGAGTCATTAAAGATTTATCATAGTGTGGTAGGATTGGTATGGGGAGAGGAAAAGTCTGTGTGATTGTAAAAGTTCACATAGTGGTATTTTTCTTTCCGGTGGGCCGTTGTTTTTTCTCCGATTTTAGAATTTCCACTTTAAATTCTTTTGTTGTGGTTTATTTATCCTTCGTCTTATTTCTTGTTTATTATTTTACTTGCTCCTAAGGATGAATGTAGGTTGGTGGATCCCAACACTTAATGCAACTGAACGTAAGACCCTAATGGAGAGTACCTTTAAGATAATGTAACATTGAAGTTATCGTGGAAACGCTCCAAATATACTCAATTATTGTAGTCTTTAGGTTGCAAGCGTATAATCAATCGGCATAAGCGGTGTAAAAGATTATCATTATCCACAAGGAGGATTCCCGCGTGAACTAGTTAAAACACTCGATCAGCAAGTTTAGCAAATCAATATTTGTGTGAGTGTGACACAACATTATCATTAAATAAATAATAAAAAGAGAAATAACAATGGAGAAGGAATTTTTGAAGGTTTGATATTACTCGAGCCAATAAGAGGCTAATATAATGAAGTCGATTGAATACTTTATTATGGAAATTAATAGGGGACGGTGTGTGTGACACGAGCATACCCGGAGAATAATCGGTACAAGAGTAGGGCATGCTAAGCAGGAACAAACAAGCCCAATGTTGTTGGATTTGTATACTGAAAGCAAAACTTTTTATATACAATGGTTCCAGTTATTCACTGTTTATCTCCTATCTGATTATATTTGCATTTTCACTATGTATGTGTCCCCATATCTCTTGCAAATAAGTAGATCCTATGGTGTGTTGAAGATCACAGAAGATCATATGATTGGTTAAACTTAAAGAGATATAAAATGTAAATCACAGCTTAGACAACTTGAGGACGAGTTGTTGGTTTAGGCTGCAGTATTAAGTAGAAATAGTTTATCTTGACTATTTACTTATACTGGTACGTATTTATGTATTGATAGGATCACAGTGAGATATGTTCTTCTGCCTGACCTTAGTGAAGAACTAGAGATCTCGGTGACTTATAATAATCTAAAGCCTAAATAAGATTACAGTTATGAATGCTTGTTTGTGTGTCACTTTGATTTACTATGGGTAAGAGTTAAGATATAACTTTTATACTATGTATTTTGGGTGACAACAACTTGCATATAATAATTGGTAATTTGTATTTAAGTAACCGTATCCGTTTAGGATGATGATATCCCCTTAAGGAGCTCAAAAGTTTATTGTACTAAACCCTGCAGGTTGATTAAGTTCAGGTACAATAATAAGGTTGGGTGGTAATACTTAAGGAATAAATAAGACATTAATTGATTTAAGATGTCAGAGGCTTTAATTAATTAATGGATATTCGATATCTTAAATACGGGGATTAATTAAGTCTAATTCAAGCCCCGACTCAACTCGGGAATAAAGGGGTAAGTCAGAATTAATTCTCTAGTGAAATGAATTAATATTTATGAATTAATTATGTTCTAGGCTGAACAAGGAAGAATTAATTCATAGTTAGACCCATCTTTATTTCTTGTATTTGATCCCTGGACTGACCCATATAGACTCCTAGTCCAAGTAGCAATAGAGAATTAAATTCCTAATAAGGAATTAAATTCCTAATCCTAGAAGGAATTAAACTACCAGGCTTGGCCCACACTCAACCATGTATTATAAATACATGGTCTCTCATTCTGTGAAAAAAAGAAGAATTAACATTAAAAAAGATCACTGAATAGAGAGAAAGAGAGAGTAGGCGGCGGCGGTTTAAGGTGTTCCTTCCCACTTGGAATTCTTCAAGGTTCATCGTTCATCCGGCGTTGAGGATTGAGTAGGGGATACAGTCCAGAAGGTTAAGACGGGAGTCAGAAATCATTCAATCAGAAATCGACCTCTTGTGTAAAAAACTATCAGGTCGAATCCTTAACTCTTGTGTGTTATAGGCGCATGTTAGGGTTTTTATAAATTTATTGTTAGGGTTTATATAAATTTATAGATCCATCTCTAGGGTTAATTAATAAAGATACAAATTATGACAACCAAGAAGGGTCCTAGAGAAAGGGATTAATTATATTACTTTCTACAAGAGTATTCTAACAGATATAATTCCTACAACTGGTATCAGAGCAAGGTCTGTCTTCTTGGCTCTGTCAGATATAATTTGTTTATTGATTATAAATGTGCGCTGTGTATGTTTAATTTTTGTCGTTCTTCGTGGCTCGTTTTACGTCATGTTTATTGGCGTTGGGTTGTTTTTACCACGAGAAAATCCGTGGTTAGAATAGGTTTGTTTTTACTTGTATTTTGTTGAAATATCTGTAAAAGTCGAAGACCGAAGACGAAGAACACGAAAAACGCGAAGAACCCGGCAACAGGCAGCCGGCGCCCGGCAGCAGGCAGCCGGCGCCCGGCGCTCGGCAGCAGCAGGCCCTGTCGCCCGGCACTCGGCTCCGGCGCTCGGCGGCGGCGGCTAGGGTTTGCAAACCCTAGCAGATCGTTGCCGTGCACGGGCCTGGGCATACGCGAGGCGCTGGGCTTCGGCCCAGCAGGCGCCGACGGCTCTACACGGCTCGGCACCCTCGGCCGTGGCGTGGGCGTGAGCTAAGGTTTCGGCCCGACAGTCCATTGGCCCATACAGCATGTTTTCTAGCCCAGTGCGTTTTTCATTTTAGCCCGGTTCGTACCCGAGTATGCGAGGCCCGAAGTGAAGGCCCTAGAGACTTGAAGATTTGTATTTCCTAAATTATTGTAATAGTTTAGGATTTAATTTTTCCATGTTGAGCCATGAAGAATGTTTTTTATTTATTTTTATCGTTTCTTTATTGCTCAATGGATGAATGATATTTATTATCACGTTTATTATGTCTACGTGATTTATTAATTGCGCTTAGACTATCATGCTAGGATCTCTCGTATATTAGCATATTTAAATTCTCCGAGTATGCTTTATTTGTTGTGCTTAGTTTTTATTTATTCTTAGGATTAACATATGAATATACGCATAAGGAACCAAGGGTGAAATCTATCAATACCACCGTCAATACCAAATAAATATTACCAATATCATGATAATGTGGCTTCTCCTTTAGGTCGCCAATACATTATGAAGTGTTTAACTAATGTATTTTCCGATATTAGATCATGTGTCCAACCAAAACAGGCATTGACTCGTAAAATCTAACACCTTAACATACCCAAGAATGACTAATGCAAAGATACGAGTAAGTAGTACATACTACTTGATCGAAACCCCGGGTTTATCAATTTCCATGGTAAATCGAACAATAAGTAAAAATATATCAACCCCGAGGCTCGGGCTACTCTCTGACCTCATGAAATAAGAGTATTACTCACTAATCATTGAAGAACAAACAAGAACTAACTTGATTAAGCAATAACAATGTATAAATTGGAAATAAAGAGAAGAGAGTACTTTATAATGGTTAAATCCTTGATGAACTTCAATAATCATGATACACATGGTAAAGCTTCGAGTATCAATCAAGCTTCAACTCCAAAATAGTTTTTTCCCTTGAAGACGAAAGAAACCCTAGTTTTAAGCTGTAGAAAATAAAATGAAAGAAAAGTAAAGTGAAAGTTGTTAGCAAAAGAGGAGGGGATGAGTACTTATAGAGCCCAATACCTAAGTTAGGAAAAAGACATAAATGTTCAATCGAAATGACCCTTAAATGAGGGTAAAAGGATAAAAAGAATGCTCAGTTCTAAGTTAAGTCGAGTCAAAGTGTTAAGCCGTAATTTGCTCGAAATTCTCGATAATTCCATGAAAACAGGCTAGGAATTAGCTCCTAATTCCTTTTACGAGTTGTATATCTGAATGTTAACTTTCTATAAAATTTTAAATCATTGGAAATCCAACATCGAACAAGGGAGATGCGGGCAAAAAATAAAACTGCAAGGGGCTGGAGGAAAACAAGGGGTGTGCGTCTGCAGATACTATGGCAAGTGCCACGTAGTATTGCCAGCGCTACGCAATTCACCGAATCTAGAATGGAGTGGACGAGCTTCCACGCAGTACCAATCAGGATCTCCTCCCAGCTCTTATACAATAATAGCATCATTGGATGACACATGTATAATATGATATCATCAACATTGATTATGTATAATCCGAAGGTGAAGTTATTGCAGGAGATTGCACCATTTGAAGGGGAAGATTCGAATTGCGCATGGTATCAAAGTGGGTGCTTAGGCGCCGGGTCTCCCCGCTTTCCTCTCCGCACGCCTCTTTCATTTTTCATTTTTTTGACTTCTTTACTCTCGTTTTCTCTTTCCGGTCTTTTCATGACTCTTATTTGCAACTTGAAGAACTTTCGTTCGAGCTAGGCAGACACGAGTAGGGACCATTTGTGCCTCGAAATTCAGGTCGGAATGAACGAGATTGTGGAAACGACTACTTTGAATCTCCAGATTTTTCTAACCTTCAAAATACGACTATAACACTTAAAAGCACATCAAATAATATATATAAAAAAAAAGAAAATCAACCCAAAAATACATTTTTAAATAAAATGACACATAAACGTATCAATGAACACAATTCGCAATGAAGTATGAACGTGAAATGCAAGTAAAAACTATCCTTTTGACATTCATAAAAATATACTCTTCACCGCAATAATTTGATCATCATTTGGAGCCAAGATAAATTGTCTCACCCTATTAACAATATGTGAGAGATCAGGGCGTGTGATAGTAAGATATTGTAAAACACCGATTAGAGAGTATAAAGAGTTGGATAGCGAAATGGAGAAACATTACTTATGGGAGAGTGAGTTGTAGGCAGAGGAGTGGACACAAGTTTGGACTCCAAGAGATTTGCACGGGAAAGAATACCTCTAGCATATTTGGTTTGTCCAAGAAAAATCCCATTTTAAGACAAGAAAAATAACTTAAATGCCCCAAATCATTAATAGCGAATTAATTATACAAGTAATAAAATAGTGAAACAAAGAATCATTGCATATGAGAATAATATCATCAACGTAGACTAATAGATAGATGACGGAAGACTGCTTAAGCAATAGAATAATGATGGATCTGTACAACTACACGTGAACCCAAGTCGGAAAAGAATTGTTGAATTTTTGGAACCATGCAAAAGATGCTTGTTTGAGGCCCTAGAGTACCCTGCGCAAGCGAAAAACATGATTCGGATATTTGGAGTAACCATGGGGTTGGTTCATAAACACTATCTTAGTCATATTGCCATTGAGAAATGCATTATTGACGTCCAAGTGATGAAGGGACCAATTACGTTGAACAACTAACTCAAGAATAATGCGGACAATTGTGACTGTAACAATATGATTGAAAGTATGAGAATAATCAAATGTAGGAATATGAGAGAAACCCTGGGCGACAAGACGATCCATATAGCAGTCAATGGATCAATCGGAGTGGTATTTGGTGCAAAATACCCATTTAGAACCAACAATATTAGCGATGGGCGGTCCAGGAAAGAGATTTCAATTATGGTTTGAGCGAAGTGCATCAATGTCCTCATCTATAGAAGCAATTGATTCCGGATGTTTTAAGGCATTTAAGTCCCTTTGGTTCTATGGAGTGCAAATAATAATGTGGATTGTGCAACACATAATAAAGTTTTCTCATAACAAGTGCCAAAAAAGAAGATGCACCTTGTGGATATGAATAACACTAATAAATTCTTTTAAGCTCTCTTCCACTGTACAACATCATACTTGCACACAGTCTCGAAATGTGCAACTATATGGTCTCATACTTCCATACCCTAATTTTCTGATGTGCGATCAGTTCATTCATGTCTACCTTTACTTGGAAGGCTGCCAGGAGCCGCTGATTGTCTCTGCCTTCTTTCTTCTTGTATCATCAACCACTCCCCGTCCTTGTCAGTCTCAGACCTAACAAATAGTACGAAACATGATCTCATGCTTGAAATGATGCTATTCAACCTTCCTATTACAGTATACTTTTAATCTTAAATTGTCATTTTAACGAAAACTTAGAAGACTGCTTGCTAATATTTGTTCTTGTTTTTATTCCTATTTTATTTTTATTTATTTGTTTTGTTCATTAACTGACCAAAACTAAATATTACTTATATTTTTTATCTTCTAAATAAACATAAAGTTTAAGTTAAAGCGAGTTAATCCTAGAAATTTAGTAATTAGATATTAGAACATAAATGTGAGAAAATGTTTTCTTCTATATATTATTGATGGTTTTGTGAGAAAGCTCTCAATAAAAATGACAAAAAGAGTTGTAACGTGTTGACCTAACAAGCTAAAAAATGATAAGCAGCAAAATATGAACAACTTCAATCAAAGATAAGAAGAGAATGATTGATTAGAGAGCACCACTCTCCAGCAACAAGAAAGAAAAAGGGACTAAGAAAGACAATACATAAAACACATCGCTTTTAGAAAATTGGGCTTAACACTAACTCTCCATCTGCGACCCATTGGCGGCCCAAAAGTCTGAGGGTTTCATTGGCCCAATTCCTACCTCCTAGCCCATTACATATAACATGATCTAATATGGCCAATATGAAAAACCATACCAACCATCTGAATCAACTCATGATCTAATATTTTATATACGACGAGCCTTTACTCAGTTTAATAAATGGAGAAAAAATTTAAAATTAACTTTTTAAAAACTTATGTTGTAAATCTAGCATTGCATTTTAAGTTTAGCCTTTCCAAGTCTTTTTCTGAATAATGAACAAAGTAATTGAACTATAATACCCTTACTAAATAGTTCATCTATTATATCCACATAAAAAGAAAAAAGAAAATACCAAATCAATTCATACCCCTATCCCAAACCCGCCATCAGCTGCTCCCTCCTACTCGTCAGTTTACTTTTGCGGATTTCAGGTAAATTGTTCCGATGAAGCAATGGGTGAGAGACGAGCTTTAAACCCATCGGAGATCATCAATGTGATAGGCTCCAGTTCGTACTCTGTGCGAATTCACACATGAAAGATATGTTGTCCCTTTCAATTCATATTTTGGCCTTTACTTACGGCGGTGATTATTACCGCCATTAATTGTTATTTCTAGTGCACTATACGTCGCCGCTTCAATAGTGTGCACATGAGAGAGAGAGAGAGAGAGAGAGAGAGAGAGAGAGAGAGAGAGAGAGAATGCAAAGTGCGTGATGAAATCAAGTATCTAAATTCTAATTTCTTTTGTTGGTTAATTTCGATATAATTTTATTTATGACATAGACGTACATGATTTGATATTTGATGACATCAGATGTTGCTCTATATACATATTTCAATTTTTCGATTTATATTTGTTTGAAACATTCAACATTTCAACTTGCTAAATAATTAAAATTTTGGCCATATAAACAATGGAATTTTGGTAAATTGATCACAATGTTGAGATTCCAAAGTTTTAGCACGTCTAGAAAAGTAGTTTATGTCATGGTAGTAAATAGATAATTATAATAGCAAATCATGGTACACTATTTTGTTGTAAGTCAATAACGTGTCAAGTGAGTATCGCGACACATATGCCACAATTCATAACAATAGAGTCGGAAGTCGTGGTAATAGTAGCACAAAGGCAAATTCATTAGTTTTCATGTCAAAATAATTTATGTTGTCATGGTAAATAAATAATTTCAATGGAAATGCGTAGCAATAGTTCCGTGGCAAACAGTTCTAGTCAGTATTGTGGCAAGTGCTACTATTCGTGGCAGTAATGCCACTACAGTAAGAAATGCTAAAGGTATAGTAATTATACAAGGAGACTAGAACTATAGATTAACTTGTAGATATTCTATTTACACTAACACCACTTTTCACTATTGGGAGAATATTAAAAGTACCATTTTCAGTGACATACTATATACTTAGATACTCTGTAACTTCATAATAATTTTAGTTTTTCTTAATATAAGTATAATTTTTTTGACATATTTGTCGTTCTTGCCATTATGGCACATCTTCCATGATTCATGACAAGTTAATATATTCGTGGCACATGGTCAATCGTGACATGTCCGATACTAACTGACTACAAAGTAGTTTCCACCAATATATTTTGCCACACAATATAGTTTTCCATGAATGTTTTCGTCACGAACACTATTGAATTTGCTATGATAATAGCATGAATTTTTTGGCATGCATGTTTACCACGGAATTATTGTCTGCTACAAATGTGATATTATTTTTCCGCAAACCGTGAAATTATTTTTCCACGAAACTTATGGCACGAAATAATGTAAATATTTTTATGAAAATTATCCATTTGTCATGGTAACATAAATTATTTTGTTATGATAAGACGTTCGACCGATTACCCAAAATACTAAAAATTATCCTCTACAACGAATCGTAACTTTCCATGACTGCATTAGTAGCATGCCGCAAAATTATAGTTTACCGTAACAAATTAAATTTTTTGTTGCCACAAGTTTCATCGACAATAGAATTTTGCAATAAAAACTTACAAATTTGGAAATACATCAAGAGAGTTATTTTCAATCTTTTTATATATAATTGAACAAAGAAGCTATTTAACATCCTCAATTCCTAGTTATATTTATAGCACATATGTGGTCCCAATTGCCAAATACAATATATAATGTGAAACCTCTTCCATGAATAAAGGAATCTACAGGTTATTATGAGAAATGATGTAACACTCAAAAAGCACAACAGAAGATGGGGAAGGGGGCGTTTCTTGATGAGCTTTACAGAGAATAAATCACCGGATTTATCTCCTAATTAGACTCTCATATCTTTTCTCTTGTAAATATATTTAGGTAGAGTTGTACCTTAATTTACACACATATCTTGTATTGTTCTAACTATATATTGTCTGATCAATAATATCAACATCATTACGGTGATTAGTATTCCCCTATATGGTATCAGCTTAATATCGATCCTTACCCTAATTCCTTTCTCAACCACCGCTCTTCTCATCTTCTTTCATGGCCGGCGCTGCTCCCTCCTCCTCGACTGACTCCCTGTTGTTCTCCACTCTCATTTATATGTTGACGATCAAGTTGACATCAATAAACTACCTTTTGTGGAGAAATCAGCTACTCTCGCTTCTCTCCTGGCAAGACTTGGTTGGCTACGTTGATGGTTCCAACCCCGCTCCGCCCACGCACATTGAGAAGGATGGCGCCAAAACTCCTAATCCAACCTACGTAGAATGGCTCACCCATAATCTCCGTCTTCGCAACCTCATCCTCTTTTCCCTCTCTGAAGAGGCCATGGCCGATACATTGGGCTTCCAATCTTCTCATGATGTCTGGCTTGCCCTTCAGGCGGCATACCAATTCTCCACAACTGCCAACATTCAGTCCCTCAAGAAGGAATTGCACACCCTTGCAAGGGTGATCACTCCGTCATAGAATATGGCCGCAAATTCAACGTGTTGCCGGACCATTTAGAGGCTTTCAGCTAATCCATGTATGAAGTTGAGAAATCCCACTGGATTCTCCGGGGCTTATGTCCTCGGTTTTTTTCCTTCTTTGTCGCTCGCATAGCGAGCACACCTCTGGCCCCATTTCGTGACTTGATAACCCAGGCCCTTAGCTTTCAGTTCTTCGAACATTCCATTGATTCATTGCCGGCTCTCCCGACAACATTTACTGCCGACCGCTCCCGCTCCCGCTTCTCTAGTTCTCGACCTCAGGATTTCAGTCGCATCTTCTCTCACTCCCATAGGCATGGCACCTCTCATCCGCCATGTCGCGGACCACACAGTCGCGACTGGTATTTTGATACAGGGGTGTCTGCCCATATGACCCCATCTCCTGAAACCTTGGATTCTTTCGCTCCTTACTCTAGTAATGATCATGTTATTGTTGGAAAGGCCATGCTTTAGATATATCTCACACCGGTACTTATTTTTTAAATACGCCTGTTCGTTTACTCGACGTCTTGGTTGTTCCCCTACTTACTAAAAACTTGGTCTCTATCAGCAAATTAACAAGTGACTTTCTGGTTAATGTTGTATTCACTAATCACTCATTTACTATTCATAAAAGGGCACGGAGGAAATTCTGGCAACATAATGCATGATCGTGGACTTTTACATATGGAGAAGAGCCAACGTGATTTTATTCATGCTTTATACTAGAGAAAATTATCAGGTTCCTTTGAGTTGTGCACTCTTGGTTAGGCCACGCGCCTTTTGATATTATTAAGCTATTAAATAAATGTGGAGTTTTATCGGTTACTTCATTGCTACCTCGTCCCACTCTTTGCTCCACTTATCAAAAGGTTTAAAACACTAGATTATCGTTTCAAACTAATTCCAAGAGTGCCACTAAAGTGTCGCAACTTGTGCATTGTGATTAATGGGGACTGCCTCGGTTACCTCTACACTAGGTTATCGATATCATGAACTATTTGTTAACAATTTCTCTAGGTTTTCTTGGTCGTTTCTCCTACAATGCTAATCGAATTTTTTTGACGTGTCTTGTCTTTTATAGGTATTTGTGGAAAATTAATTTGACTGCAAAATCCACACTTTCAAAGTGATGGAGGAGCGAAGTTTACCAATAACCGGTTACATACACTATTTAGTAAATATGACATACCATGTCTTGTCCATACACTCCAGCTTAGTACGGTCGCGCTGAACGTAAACACGGTATATCAGTAAAGTTGGACTCTATGCTTTTTCAGTCTCATATTCCATCTAAACTATGGTTTGTTACTATCAGTGCTGCTATTTATACCACAAACTACCTCCCTACTCTTGTGCTCGACAACAAGTCTCCTTCTGAGGTCTTATTTACACAAGCCCCTAATTATGTGAATTTTCACCCCTTCAGGTGTCGTGTATTTCCATGTCTCTAACCGCGCTGTAAATAAATTTTCACTGCGCATCACACTCTACGTTTTTATTGGCTACACCTCTAGCCGCAAAGGGTAACGATGTCTTGATCCTATCACCTATCATGTCTATGTATCATGGCACACACAATTTGATGAAGCAATTTATCATTTGCTGAAAAAGTCTCCCCCACTTGGCTTGGAAAGTTGGACTTCTTGGTATTCTCGGATGCCTCGCCACACTTCACGTCCAAACCTGCTGCTCCATTGGACCGATTATTGCACTAGGCCTATTCTAGCCCCAATGAGCCTCATTTCTGCTACTGTTGCTTTAGGCCCTTGCCTTATATGCCCCGATTCTGCTGCACCACAAGTCTAACCCATACAACCGGTCCAACCCCACTCCCCCATGGCTATACCAGTCCCTGCAGCTGCATCCTTACTCGCCCCGCCATCTGACCTAGCTCCACCTAAACATGCACTGCATCCCAAGCCAGATCCTCCTGAGATGCAACGGCCCGTCACCATCTCCATGCATTCGATGGTCACGCGTGCACGGGCTAGTATTTTTCGTCCCCATCACATTGTTGACTTATCCTTCACCAAGTTCTCCTCCACTCTCACAACCCTCTTCATGGATAAGGACCCTAAAGGTTTCAAATCAACAACAAAATCTCCAAAATGGCTCACTGCAATGAATGAAGAAATTGTTGCTCCCCATTCCAAAAACACGTGGTTTCTTGTTCCTCGCTCATGTGGGACGAAAATTATTGGGTGTAAACGGATATTTTAGATCAAGTACCTTTCTGATGGATGAGACCAATTCAAGGCTCTTCTCGTGGCCCAAGGATTCACTCAACTCCTGGGTTTTGACTACAAACATGCCTTCCGTCCTGTTGTTAAGGCCACAACTGTTCGTATTGTTCTCACTCTTTCTGTTATGCGTGGATGGACCCTCTACCAACTTGACGTAAAAAAATGCCTTCTTGAATGGGCATTTATCTGAAACAATTTATATGGAGCAACCCCCGGCTATATAGATCCTCCTTTTCCCAATCAGGTTTTTCGCCTCAAACATTCTCTCTACGGTCTCAAACAAGCACCGAGTGCTTAGTTCCAATGGTTCAGTACCTTTCTTGTTCGTCTTGGCTTCCGGAGTAGTCGAGCTGACAAGTCACTCTTCATTTTTAACCGCGGTACTCATATTCTCTACCTCTTGGTTTATGTGGATGATTTCATCCTCACTGGTGATTTTCTAACCTTAATTCAACTGCAAATTTCTCGTATCAATTCGGAGTTTGCAATTGAAGGTTTGGACCGTATAAACTACTTCCTGGGCTTGGAGCTTCAATACACCTCCACTGGACTATTTCTCAGTCAGTCTACATATGCTCATGAGATTTTAACTCGTGCGGAGCTCCTTGACTCTAAACACATCGCAACACCTCTCCCAACTAACACTCACCTCACTAGTGACAGTTCACCGTACCATGATCCCACTACCTATCGTTCACTGGATAGAGCTTTTACAATACTTAACCATAACTCGGCCAGACCTTGCTTACGCGGTGAAGTTGGTCAACTAATTTCTACATTCTCTTATGGAGGATCATTATCTCGCAGTTAAGCGCACATTATGCTATGTAAAAGGCACACTTTATTTCGGCTTTACTATCTCCAAGAGCTTTTCCAAAAATTTATTGGCTTATTCTGACACCGATTGGGCTCGCTGCATTGAGACTTGTCACTCCAGTTATGGCTATTCGATCTTTATTGGAGATAATCTAGTGTCTTGGAGTGCTAAAAAGTAACCTACGATTTCTAGGTAGTATGAACTTGAATTCGCGCCCTTGCTAATGCCGTCGCTGAACTTGTGTTGTCGCATATCTTCTACGAGACTTACGGGCCTTAACTCCGTCCTGACCCCAACTACTTTGTGATAACAAGAGTGTAATTTTTCTCTCCCAAAATCCGGTTTCACATAAACGGGCAAAACATATTGATATTGATTATCACAACTCGTCTCTTCCAACACACTCTCCACTCAGTTCATTCTGTCTCATCTCGTCGACATTTTAACCAAGAGTCTTACCCGACCTCTATTCGAATTCTTCTGTTCCAAGGTTTGCATTGGTCCAATCATCATTTCTCGTTTCCAGGGGTATAGAGAATAAATCACCGGATTTATCTCCTAATTAGGTTCCCATATTTTTCTCTTGTAAATATATTTGGGTAGATTTTTTGTACCTTAATTTAGGCACATACTTTGTATTGTTGTAACTATATATTGTTTGATCAATGATATCAACATCATTACTATGATTATTATTCCCCTGTAAGCTTGATCTGGAGCGACATCGATGTCAGTGACTTAGAGAATATGGGAGGAGGTTCGGAGCATAACATATGATACTGCAGGGGAATAAGAAATGAGAAAGGATAAATGGCATCATAATTCTATTAGGAGATCAAAATAAACTGGAAAATGGAAAAATTAAAATCAGGGGCATAATTGTCTAATTACATATTGAAATATAGGAAATCCTTAAATTGTACTAATTTTACAAAAAGGTTAAAACTATACTACAACTGGTAGGAAATGCTATCCACACCACTTTTTTCTTAATAAATAGATGACAAACAAGTCAATGAGTGGCATCACCACACTTTTTGTTCAATTTTGCATGCATTTGCTATATCTCTGCTTAGTATTAAAGTATTACAAATAAAAAAAGAATATATGTGTCATCACTTCTAAAAAGTTTACCGAACAAAATTTTTTCTTCTTTTTTTTCTCTTCAGTTTTTTTTTGTTTTTCTTTTGAAAACCTAAAAGCCTTATAACTCTTTTTTTATTATCTCAACTCCACTTTTTATGTAAGACATAATAAATTAGTTTTCTTTTCACAATCTTCAATTTGACATCCATGATGCATATATATAATTAAATACTAATTGTTAAGTGAAACTACTCTTTTTTTAGGTATTTTGATATTAAAATTTGTATATAAAATAAAAATATCAAATAATTTTAAAAAAAATAATTTGTAAGGATTATATTTTTAAAGATTAAAATTATATAAATTAATTTTGATTTTTTATAATTAATAATTTTGGATTGTTTGAATTATTTTATCTTAAAGAAAATTTAATAAAAATAATAAAAATTCAATAGATTTAAACTTTAGTAAAATAACTTAGATATTTTAGTTAAAGTGACTTGTTTATTGAATTAATTTATTTATTTTTTAATGAAAAAAATATAATTGATAACTACAAAAATAATAATTTATATCAACAACAAAATTAATAAGTTGATTTTTTTCTATGTGAATGCGACACGATAATATTAACACTCATATACTCAAGGCCTAATACGATTGTGACTTCTTATGCTGATATTATTACATTTAATATATGTGACTTTCGAAGAATAATTTTTAAAATTATTTAACATTGTTTTGCGTAATACGAGTATAATATTAATATATTAATAAAAATATTAGAACCCGTGCAACGTATGGGATGAAATATTATTTAAAATCCAACCCCATCAAATCTTGCATTCAAAAAATTGAATTAGCAAAATTTATGAAAATTTTATTAGTAGTTTTAATTTGTGATAATGCAAGGTGATAAAAGTAAAAATAAAATCTAAAAAGTAATAAATGTAGGATATGATAGAGAAGAAGACTAAACTAAGAAAAGGAAAAAAAAAAAATTATGTGGTTAATTAATCGTGACATGTCGATTTTTGTATTCTCAAATTGTATAAAGAGGATAATTTTATTATTGACATAATACAACATATCTATCCAGTGACCGTCACCTTTCGCAACTTAGCTCAGGGTGGCTTGGGTTCAGTTAGTTTTTTTAGTACATTTTTTTGTTCAGGTGGAGTTGGTAGGAATTGATTCCGTGATCGTTATAATATGCTCCACCAATTGAGTTATAATCAATTGTTGAGTTAGGGTTGGATATTGACTCTTGCTAACTTGGTTAATGGCTCAAAAAAGAAAAAGAAAGACGAAGAAGTTTCAATAGATGATGCCAATGGGCCATCAATAGCAACAATGATGCAGAAAGCAAATTGTTTGGGAAGAGCAGTCGACGACAAGCAACTTTTACAACAAAAATACAGTCACTTTTGAACTACATCGGATGCCGGCGGGTTTGAGTGAAACCTACCCTACATGGCAGATTCATCTTTGTAAACTTGTAATTTGATGGACGGATTTGAAATATATGGATTTAAAATCAGTAGATTTCAAATTTACTAAAGATAAAAGACATTTGAAATCCACTCAAATCCTATATGGAGCTCTAAATATATGTTAATCCAAACAACATCAGCGAATTTAAAACTATGAATTCCAAATCCATCTCTCAAATCCTTTCATGAGAGAACGGTGACACATCTTTTGTGGATCCCATATTTTATTTTTTCACGTATAAAGTGTGCCACTACTTTAACCGTCAAATACTTTAAAGGATCCGTATCCCTATTTTCCCTATGATTCTACACTACTCCCAAGATAATATTTGGTTACTAAAATGTTTAATATGTGGTTCATATAAGTAAATTAAAGGTTAACATTTTACAACCTTTTCTATAGGGTGCATAGAATTTCCTCTATTTTCTTCATTTGTGTATCTCTTTCTTTTCTTTAGTTATTTTTTGTTCCTTGGTCTATATCCGTAAACATTGTACAAATTGCCACCACATACTGTCTATCTTTCTTCAGTTAGTTGTTTATTTGATGGTCAATATCCCTCTCCATTGTATAAATTGCCATCATATATAATGTAAGAACTGGGAGGGTTGGTAGTATTAATTTTTGGTACTGACTCAGATTATAAAAAAAACTCAATCAATTGAGCTACAATTATTCTCAATCACCATGTTATCTTTACAATTTTAAATATATGTTCAAATCCATTTTTAAAAAAAGAATAGAGAAAAATAATTAGTTCAAATCACAAAGTTATGTTCAGTTTGTTATTTATTTGCTATTTTTAAAAAGTTCTGTTAGAACTATTATTTTATAAAGGGTTAGTTACATAAGAAGATTCATGATATTTCAATTATCATTTATAGCATAACTTTTTAATTATAACATATAAATACTCACTTTACAATTTTATCAATTTAGTACACCTAGGTAAATTTCGAGCAGAGCCAACCATGACATTTTGGTGGCCCATGATGAAAACAGAAAATAAAGAAAGAAAAGAAAAGGGCCCCAATTTTTTCTTCACATAAATAGTGGAACATAAATTAATATAATAATTTTATCTACAAATAGAACAAGGAAAATAGTTTATCAACTAAAACAAAATGTAGAACAACAAATAAAACCGTAGAAGAGAATTTTGTAGACGTGTTGGTCATATGCGACTTTCAAATATTGGGATTAGAATATTTTACTGTTTGTGGTACTTTTTTATGTTTAATCTTTTTGAGGGTGTTATAGATTAATTATTTAATTTTACGAAATGTGGGGTCTTTGATGGAACTATAAGAGTGGGTTTACTTAAGATTGTGAAGTGCTGAGTCAAACTTGGCTGATGGAGTTAATGAGTGTGCTTTATTGAGATTTAGTCCTATCAATCCATTGATGGAAACCATAAACAAACACACATCAAATGAAAATATAATAGGCAGCTAAAATTATTTACAAAATTTTATATGGCCATATAACAAAAAATATATATTATATATATATATATATACCAGATATATTATGTTATTAAAAATTTTGGGGTCCTAAAGTACCGGGACGATTAGTAACATGAAATCAAAATCGAAAATTAGGATATAAGCTATACTGGAACTATTGGAAGACTCTTTTAACAGCTGCAAGATGGCATGTAAACATTCCCTAAAGCATAATTGGCATAGCAATAGTTTCTCACTTTCATGTCCTTTTTTTATGCTTCCATGGCCCACGCTTTCTCATTCATCTTTTTTTTCTCTTTTCTTTTCTTTAAATACCAATGCTTTTCAATTTTTTTTTCATGTCTTCTTTTTAGGTCTACATGATCCATATTTTTTTATTTGTCTATTTCATGTTTTTTCCCCATTTTTTCTCATATATTGATTTGTTATAAATTGATTTTTCATCGATCTTCCCCAACATTAGTTCTTATTTGTCCCTTTAACTTTCTGGATAAAAACTTATGAGTGAATCTTGGGTGCATCCAATGTACAATATCTTTATCGTACACTTGCCATAATTAACACATGAATGTCAAAAGCTCGCTTAGGTATAATTCTGGATGAATCCGCGTCCACAATTTCGAATTCGTGCGTGACCCACGTGTTGCGTATGTAATTTTTTTTTTTGAAATATTCCGCATCTTGGCTCATATATATTAGGGGCCGATTGTTTGTTGCAAGTTGACGGGTGATTTGGTGGAAAGGTGTCCGTGCACGTAGTGTGAGGTGTTGGGTTCGAAACCTAGTGCTTGATTTTTCATTTTTTTTTTCTTGTTTATATAGAATGTTATTATATAATAAAGAAGCATGCATTTCACATAAATGTCTTGTTTCTTTTTTCTTCTTTTTACAAAATATTATTATATAATAAAGAAGCATGTATTTCACATAAATGTATTGTGTCTTGGTGGACAAGTACATAAAATAGATAGGTGTTAGTTCTTGATTCAAAACCCACCTCTTCCTTTCAATTAATATTTTTTTGTCAATTAATTTTATTATGTTATGATTTATATTTTATTAATTATTATCTTCATTATTAATTTGTAAAATATATAATAGTTATTAGTAAATAAGTACTATTTAATTAAATATTAAAAATAAAACTGTAATTTATTACAATTTTGTTTTTTAATTTTGGATTTTTTAATTATTTATTTTGTTTTAATTTTCTTTTATTTAATAATTTTTTTGTTTTATATTTTATTAATTATTTTATTTATATATTAATCTATAAAAATAATAATAATTAGTGAATAAATGTTACTTAATTAAATAATACACCCTCTGTCCCGAATGATCTTTCACCTCTAAGGGTGCACATATATTAAGAAAATATGCTTCTTGCTT
Organism: Ajuga chamaepitys; assembly: GCA_958295605.1. Lineage (NCBI taxonomy): Eukaryota > Viridiplantae > Streptophyta > Magnoliopsida > Lamiales > Lamiaceae > Ajuga > Ajuga chamaepitys. The sequence goes on along the minus strand of OY282499.1, from coordinate 35,498,815 downwards.
TTATGTTGACTTTTCAAAGGTGAATTGAGGGTGGAGATTATGTTATAACATGTCTTTTTAAGGGGTGTGAAAATTTGATTGAGACGAACGGAAAAAGAAAGCGTCCAAGTTCATTCGGGACGGAGGAAGTAGAATTTATTATAATTTTTTTAAAAATTTTGAATCTTTTGTAATTAAATGAACTTATACTTTTAAGCAAGCAAATATATACTATAAGGGAACAATAATTATATTGTAAGCTGGAAAAATAAATATACAGTAGTATACAAAAATAAAATTATACTCTAACTAATAAACTTATACTATTAGGCAATGTAATATTTACTATAAGCAAACAGTAAATATACTATAACCTGAAAAAATAATTATAGAGTAATATACAAAGAATAAATAGTTATACTATAAATTGTAAACACTGTATTACTAAATGAACTTATACTTTTATGCAAGATAATATATACTATAAGTGGACAATTATTATACTATAAGCTGGAAAATAAATATACACTAGTATACAACAGAAGAGATTATACTATAACTAATAAACTTATACTATTTGGCAACACTATATATACTATAAACAAACAATAAATATATTGTAACCTGAAAAAAATAAATATAGAGTAATATGCAAAGAATAAATAGTTCTACTATCAATTATAAAAAATGTATTACTAAATGAACTTATACGTTTAAGCAAGATATAAATGTGGCATCTTCTTAATATAACAAATTAAAGGAATAATATATATATATATATATATATATATATATATATATATATATATATATATATATATATATGTTGCAATGGAGCATCGAACCTACAACCTCCATCTTCATGGGAGAGCACCTGCTTTCAATATCATGAACAAACCTTTTTATATATGTGTATTCTGAATAGAGAAAAAAGAAGAAAAAAATACCTGTAACGCTGGAGCGTCGAACCTGCAACGTCAAATCTACAACCTCCGCCTTCTTAGGAGAGCGCCTAACCAGTTAGGCTAGTGCTCACTTCGTGAATCCAAACGAGTCCTCTCTTTATTAACAATTCGCTGAACTTAAAAAAACAAAAGAAGGAGTGTGACCCGCAGGTTGCGCGCGGGTCGGAGCTTTAAATGGGGGCACACGTTTTACCTATTTTTGGATAAGTGTATAATAAGACATATTGTGAATCTTGTGCATCCAATTTTTTTGCCAAAAATTATACATCTTATGCATGACTTTTTTTATTTACTAGGAGTCAGAGTGATTGTAAAAGAGTAATACCCATAAAAGAATATTAGCATTAAATTAAACTATATTATTTATGGTCTAATTATATTGTTAATATATTTTAAAGTTTATTATTGGAGTCCATGTTCTAAAATCAAAGCCCAAGTCTACGATTTTCCTTATTGAACAAGAAAACACAATCTTGTTCTAACTAGAAGACCTACTATTTTCCTTATTAAACAAAAGAAAACACATTCCTGTTCTAACTAGAAGACTTAAAACGCTATAAATATAAGCTATATATAAATTTGAGATTCATATAATAAATCAATATCATAACTCAATAATCTGGTTTTATCAATAAAATTGACCATGTCATCCTAAGAGTCTTTATCTGTCACGTTCATCTTTCAAATTCTTCTGCTCCACACACATGTATTTCGTTTTAATTTTTTTATGTCCAGAAAACAAAAACATTATGAACTATTACTATGTTGTTTCTTTATATGACTAGGATATTCTGGAAACATTTCAATTTCATTGGATGTATATATTATTTTATATGATTTTTCTATTCTTCAGCAGGATTAGAAATATTCTCTATTGTTGTTGGTCTCAAGTGGTAGAGGTTTGGAGGGGGTGGAGGTTTGAAAAATCTCTATCCTTTATCAAATTTTTGCCTTGAAAGATAGATAATAGCTATTGTCGGACGTAAGAAACTGGTTCTTACAACAGAGCTTGCAGCGGTAAGTTTCTAACAAAATGTATGCTTAACAACAACTTGTTCTCTTTGAGACTTGCAAAAAGAAATGCCTTATGAGTTTTCTACACAATGGAAATAGTACAACAATTTTCGAAACAAAGAAACATGAAATAGTAAGTTAAAATGAGCTACAACAACAGAAAGAAAATGAACACAAAGATGAAGCAAATAAGACACAAGAAAGTTGGAGGGGATATTCCTTCTATGTCCACTCTTATTTCACACAAAGAAAAAAATTCACTAGTTGCTCACATACAACTAATTTTCACCTATCCTCGAAAGAACACACCTTTAGCTATATCACTTCCTCAGAACTCTTAGTCTAGTTGAATTCCCAATTCAGACAAGATTCCCCAGTATACCTCTCTTAGAGTTAGGATTGTCTCTTGAGGTTCTTGAGTAACTTCAAAGATGGGACGCTTCACTGAGAAGATGCTGAGATTGAAAGAGCTTCTCGAGCGTTTACTTTGTAGATGCTTGAGAATTTGCAGTTCAAAATTTGTAAGCTTGTGAGAAATTTTTATCTTGTAACTGGTTACTTGTGTCTCTCTGGATCTTCAGCTTCCTCTATTATGGCGGTAGGGTTTCTCCTTGTTAAGGGGTAAGATGCCCTTATCAGCAGAGAGCCATTATTGTTCTTTAGTTAGGAGAGTAGGTCAGAGTGGTTGCGACATATTAAAACTGAATCTAAGCTAGGAAAGAAGAATAAAGTAAACTAGAGAGAAATAATCATATTTAATTCATTTCCACTAAAGTTACAATGTGTGTATACAAGGCTATAAATAGAAAACTGATGCAACGCGAAACGTGAATGAACAATAATATACAGGTTTAAATCCGTTGATTCTAAGAATACCCAGAAAGAGACACAAACTAGGAATAACACCCGTTGTCTTATATCAATATATCAAATCAACTATCTAATACAATAAAGGAGATCCCTATTTATATTAATAGATTAACTTGGGCCTTAAGAAACTAATATAATCTAAATAAGAAACAAATCAAAACAATATTCATAAAGATATATTATATTAAATCTAATATTGCTAATAAATAATATATCTAATAAAATCTTCTATACTTATCTCCATCAATCTCCTCTTCCTGAAAGCGATTCGTCCTCGAAGCGTGTAGGTCGTGTATGTGCGAAGACAGGCCGGAACATCTTTGTACTCATGCATCCAAGGAGCAATAATAACGTTTATGAAATTGGAGACCAAATGAGCAAAAACCTGAAAAATAAATTTAGCATCCACAACCATGGAAGTGATTGAAAGTGCTTTAGTCTTGAAGATGAATCCATCCAAAAATGGATCAATGCATTCATCATTGGTCTTCTCATCATAAAAAATTACCGGTAGATCATAACCACCGTGAACAACTTCAACACAAGTATCAACAATTTTCTTGTAAGAAATTGTATCATCAAACTTCTCCTCTGATACAATCTCCTCGTCAAAACTTGTTGGGCCATCATCGCCAACATCACTAATTACATCCGAGAAGGATTCACAAGATGGGGAAAATAGATCGTTAACTAACATCATATTGACATCCAATTCCTCATCGAAAGTTGGTGTTACATCATAACGACCATGATCAATTTCCAACAAGTTGATTTGTTGGCAGATTTGCATAAAGTTGTCTTCATACAACTCCTCATCAAAAATTGTATCAAAAACTAGTTGGCACCTCGAAATCACCATCGAGGATCGTAACTAGTCTCTGATTACCAACTGATTCGTAACTGATATCTGATTACCAATTGATGCAGGCAGAAGCGTGGAAGAACAATGATACGCGGGTCTAACTCTGTTGATTCTAAGAATACCCGGAAAGAGACACAAAATAGGAATAACACCCGTTTTCTAATATCAATATATTAAATCAACTATCTAATACAATAAAGAAGATCCCTATTTATACTAATAGATTAACTTGGGCCTTAAGAAACTAATCTAATCTAAATAAGAAACAAATCAAAATAAATATTAATAAAAATATAATTTATCAAATCTAATATTACCAATAAATAATATATCTAATAAAATCATCTAATCTTATCTCCATAAAAAACGCTCTCAGATCTTCATTAACCGATTATAAATGCCTAGCTACAATAACTAACTATAACAATTAGCAGTTTGCAAGTCTAGCTACAGTAACCAACTAACTAACAGAATACAAGTTGAGATGTAAGCTTCCAGAAGCTGAAGCTTCTGGAACCACAATACTATATCACTAATAGCTCCCCTCAAACTTAATGTCCTAGAATCTAGGACTTTAAGTTTGCCACGCAGTTCAATGAATATAGACTTGGAATTAGCCTTTGTAAACACATCTGCAAGTTGTTCCTTCGATCGTACATGTCTGATTGCAATCAACTATTGTCGCATTCTTTCTCTATCGAAGAAAAGATCAAGCTCATTGTGATTGGTCCTGGCATGTAGAACAAGCGATGCTACTATGTGAATTGTGCTAAGGTCATACCATATAACCGGTTTTTTAGCAGAGCTAGATTGTTCGATTTCCTGTAGTAAGCTTTGTACCCGTGTTATCTCTGCCACTAAGCTTGCAAGACTCCTGTACTTTGCCTCGGTTGATGACCTTGACACAATGTGTTCCTTTTTGGATTGCCGAGAAACCAAGTTGTCTAAAAAAAAGAAGCGGTATCCTGTTGTTGATCTTCTGTCTTCAATGTTAGATGCCCAATCTGCATTCGTAAAGCCTTTCGAATTAAAGTGATTAGATAATTAATATGCAAGCTAAAGTATGTAGTATCAGTAAGGTACCTCATAATTCTTTTAACAACCTTCCAATGGTATTCCAGTTGAGACTGCATAAACTGATATATTTTAAAACTGAGAAAGATAGTTCAGGTCAAGTGTCATAGGCGCAATGACATCTTGTGCACATTGCATTTTGTTTTTACATATTAGATCTTTTATAGGTTTACCTTGGGACAAATGCAGCCCTGCATCTGTCCTTTTTACTTGAATTCCTAAAAAGTAGTCTAATTCACCCATGTGTTTGCTCATTAAGCTGATGGATAAGTAGTTGGATAGCATCCTCATTATTTCCTGTAAGCAAAATATCATCCACATAGACAAGAATGAAGATAATACTAGATGTAGTAATCCTAACAAATGTGAATTCTCAAACTTGGTGGAGTGTAAATCAAAGGAAACCAATGTCATTGTGTATACAAGGCTATAAATAGAAAACTGATGCAACGCGAAACGTGAATGAACAATAATATACAGGTTTAAATCCGTTGATTCTAAGAATACCCAGAAAGAGACACAAACTAGGAATAACACCCGTTGTCTTATATCAATATATCAAATCAACTATCTAATACAATAAAGGAGATCCCTATTTATATTAATAGATTAACTTGGGCCTTAAGAAACTAATATAATCTAAATAAGAAACAAATCAAAACAATATTCATAAAGATATATTATATTAAATCTAATATTGCTAATAAATAATATATCTAATAAAATCTTCTATACTTATCTCCATCAATCTCCTCTTCCTGAAAGCGATTCGTCCTCGAAGCGTGTAGGTCGTGTATGTGCGAAGACAGGCCGGAACATCTTTGTACTCATGCATCCAAGGAGCAATAATAACGTTTATGAAATTGGAGACCAAATGAGCAAAAACCTGAAAAATAAATTTAGCATCCACAACCATGGAAGTGATTGAAAGTGCTTTAGTCTTGAAGATGAATCCATCCAAAAATGGATCAATGCATTCATCATTGGTCTTCTCATCATAAAAAATTACCGGTAGATCATAACCACCGTGAACAACTTCAACACAAGTATCAACAATTTTCTTGTAAGAAATTGTATCATCAAACTTCTCCTCTGATACAATCTCCTCGTCAAAACTTGTTGGGCCATCATCGCCAACATCACTAATTACATCCGAGAAGGATTCACAAGATGGGGAAAATAGATCGTTAACTAACATCATATTGACATCCAATTCCTCATCGAAAGTTGGTGTTACATCATAACGACCATGATCAATTTCCAACAAGTTGATTTGTTGGCAGATTTGCATAAAGTTGTCTTCATACAACTCCTCATCAAAAATTGTATCAAAAACTAGTTGGCACCTCGAAATCACCATCGAGGATCGTAACTAGTCTCTGATTACCAACTGATTCGTAACTGATATCTGATTACCAATTGATGCAGGCAGAAGCGTGGAAGAACAATGATACGCGGGTCTAACTCTGTTGATTCTAAGAATACCCGGAAAGAGACACAAAATAGGAATAACACCCGTTTTCTAATATCAATATATTAAATCAACTATCTAATACAATAAAGAAGATCCCTATTTATACTAATAGATTAACTTGGGCCTTAAGAAACTAATCTAATCTAAATAAGAAACAAATCAAAATAAATATTAATAAAAATATAATTTATCAAATCTAATATTACCAATAAATAATATATCTAATAAAATCATCTAATCTTATCTCCATAAAAAACGCTCTCAGATCTTCATTAACCGATTATAAATGCCTAGCTACAATAACTAACTATAACAATTAGCAGTTTGCAAGTCTAGCTACAGTAACCAACTAACTAACAGAATACAAGTTGAGATGTAAGCTTCCAGAAGCTGAAGCTTCTGGAACCACAATACTATATCACTAATAGCTCCCCTCAAACTTAATGTCCTAGAATCTAGGACTTTAAGTTTGCCACGCAGTTCAATGAATATAGACTTGGAATTAGCCTTTGTAAACACATCTGCAAGTTGTTCCTTCGATCGTACATGTCTGATTGCAATCAACTATTGTCGCATTCTTTCTCTATCGAAGAAAAGATCAAGCTCATTGTGATTGGTCCTGGCATGTAGAACAAGCGATGCTACTATGTGAATTGTGCTAAGGTCATACCATATAACCGGTTTTTTAGCAGAGCTAGATTGTTCGATTTCCTGTAGTAAGCTTTGTACCCGTGTTATCTCTGCCACTAAGCTTGCAAGACTCCTGTACTTTGCCTCGGTTGATGACCTTGACACAATGTGTTCCTTTTTGGATTGCCGAGAAACCAAGTTGTCTAAAAAAAAGAAGCGGTATCCTGTTGTTGATCTTCTGTCTTCAATGTTAGATGCCCAATCTGCATTCGTAAAGCCTTTCGAATTAAAGTGATTAGATAATTAATATGCAAGCTAAAGTATGTAGTATCAGTAAGGTACCTCATAATTCTTTTAACAACCTTCCAATGGTATTCCAGTTGAGACTGCATAAACTGATATATTTTAAAACTGAGAAAGATAGTTCAGGTCAAGTGTCATAGGCGCAATGACATCTTGTGCACATTGCATTTTGTTTTTACATATTAGATCTTTTATAGGTTTACCTTGGGACAAATGCAGCCCTGCATCTGTCCTTTTTACTTGAATTCCTAAAAAGTAGTCTAATTCACCCATGTGTTTGCTCATTAAGCTGATGGATAAGTAGTTGGATAGCATCCTCATTATTTCCTGTAAGCAAAATATCATCCACATAGACAAGAATGAAGATAATACTAGATGTAGTAATCCTAACAAATGTGAATTCTCAAACTTGGTGGAGTGTAAATCAAAGGAAACCAATGTCATTGTGAGCTTGTCAAACCAAGCTAAGAAGTCTGTTTAACCCATACAAGGACCTCTTACGTTTGAACACACGATTAGGAAGATTAGGATCCGCAAAGCCATAAGTCTGCTCCATATACACTTCTTCTAATAAGGTGACATTTAGGAAGGCATTGTCCACATCTGTCTGCCTTATCTTTCAGTTCCTGCTGATAGCTATAATGATATTATCCTGATAGTAGTAGGCTTTACTACTAGACTAAATGTCTCTATAAAATTAAAACCAACTCTGATGGTAACTGTTGGCTACTAACCTTATCTTATACTTATTTATCCTTCCATCTGGATTCTCTTTGAGCGTAAGTACCCATTTGCAGCCAATGAGGTTCTTTCCTGGTGGTTAGGGAACCAACTTCCAAGTCTTATTTCACAATAAAGCTAGATATTCATATGTCATTGCCTTCTTCCAGTTAGAATCTTGTAAAGCTGCATATGGGGTTGTCGGTTCACAGGTTGCTACATAAACCTTAGGCATATCTATTCCAAGCTTGTTTCTTGTTGTCATGGGATGTATGTTGTCCTCACACACTCTTTTTAAAGCATTCACTCTGGATGTACTATGTACTCTTTCCAGAACAGATTGTCTCTCACGATAACTAGATGATCTAGAAAGATTAGTGGGAAGAGTAGATGACTGAACATGAGGATGATAGATAACATTAATAGATGAAGGAGTAGAGGACTGAGTAGATGTTTGGGATGAAGCTAGATCATAAGTATGGCTTTGAGGACACAGATTGGGCGGGAGAGGAGAGACAATAGGTAAATATTCAGACAGAACAGGTTTAGGGGTGCGGTTGTTACTCAGAGGAATAGATGTGGAAATAAGGAAAACTAATTCATCAAATATGCCATCTCTACAGATGAACATTTTTCCTTTACCATCCAAGCATTTGTTGCCTTTTTGATTGAGGTTATATCCAAGAGAAATACATGGTTGTGATCTATGATCAAACTTGTATTGGTTGAATGGCTTTAGTAGTGGGAAACATAAACAACCAAAACTCTTGAATTGCATGTACTGTGGAGGTGTCTTGAACTGAATCTGTAAAGGAGACTGATTCCATGTATTGGGTGATGGAAGTTTGTTGATAATGAATACAACATTCCTAAAAGCTTCATCCCAATACTTAAGTGGTAGTGAGGACTGGGCCAATAATGTGAATCCTGTATCCAATATATGTCTATGTTTTCTCTCAGCCAATCCATTATGTTGGTGGATGTGGGGACAAGACACTCTAAGTATGATGCCTTCCTGATCAAGAATCTTATAAAATGACATGTATTCTTCCCTCCCTAATCAGACTGCAGGACTTTAATAGAGTGACTGAGTTGCTTTTCAGCTTGGGATTTAAACACCTTGAAAACCTTTAGTGCTTCAGACTTTTGGCTTAGAAGGAGCAACCATGTAAATCTTGAGTTTGTATCAATATAACTCATATAATATCTATAAACACTGGGTGAAATCATGGGAGAAGGTCCCCATAAAACTATATGAACTAGTTTAAGAGGAGAGGAATAAGTAACATAATTTGAGGAAAGAGAGATTGATGCAATTTTCAGAGACATTATGGCTTGGAAACTAGAATAGGATTTTTATTGATCAACTTGTGGTTACATTATTTGAGTGCAGTTTGAAGTACAAAATCACTAGGATGTCCTAATCTAGAGTGCCAAATGACATACGAATCAGGTGTAGATACAACATTGTACTGAAAAAATTTACAAGGCGAACTTGGAAAACTAGAGAATCTTGAAGAGATTGTGCTGTTTCTAGAAGGATTTGCTAGGGCGAAGAAATATAGGCCATTTTCAAGATGTCCTCGTAGAAGTATGTCTTGTGTTGAAATATCCTTCACAAAACACAAATCAGTATATAATTCAAACAAGACATTATTATCAGATGAGAATTTAGAGACACTTAAGAGATTCTTTATGATTTTAGGAACATGGAGAATGTGTTTAAGTGTAAGAGTTCTAGATGGGGATTAAGGGGATATGAATGAAGTAGAACCAACATGAGCTATAGGGAGAACCTTACCATCTCCAACATGAAATGTCCACTGCCTTGAAATACAGATTTATGAGCCAATGAGTTAGAATCTGCAGTAAGATGACGTGTAGCACAAGAATCTTGATACCATTTGCATGGAGGATTCAGGAATAACAAGATAACCAACATGGTGAGTATTGAAATTGAAGGCATTAACCAGATTTCCTTGAGCATCCAGATAACCTTGAGTAGAGGGATAATGTTATGGATAAGAAGTATGTACCAAATTTCCTTGAGGTTGGATATTAGGAGGATTATAGTCTAGATGATCTTTGTAGAAGCAGAAAGTGGCAGCATGGTTTGGTTTAACGCAGAACTGACACAAAACCTTGTTGTAACCAAATTTCCAAGTGCCACGACCTCCACCAGGTTTCTTGTTGCGCCCTTTGTAATTCTAATTATAGTTGTTATTAGATTGTACATGCCCATTACTTTTCCGAGTGTAATTCTGAGAGTTTGGTTGTGAGTTTTGTAACCTTGGTGTTGTGACTTATGACTGCTAGAAGATGTATTAATAGCAATATTAGCCATGGTAGAATCTAAGGATTTAAATTATTTATCCACTCTAGCTTCTTATGATAGTAGCAAACCCTCTATATCGGCAACTGAATATGGAACTAGACGTGTATTGACTGACCGAAAGAATAAATGCGTCATACTCAGAAGGTAGAACCTCGAAGATTGCATCTATGTGAGCCTATTTATCCGTTTTGTGGCCTACTAGTGCAATCATGTCAACACAACCACAAATTTTAAGAAGATATTCATGGTAAGTGAACCTTTCTTTTGATTTTGAAGATGAAGGTTATACTGATTGACCGTGGCCCTTGCTTGTAGGGAGAAATAGGATTCAATCATTTGCCAAAGTTGTGTTGCTGTTTCACAACTAATCAGACTTGGGAGAAAATCTTCAGAAACTGAAGCAAGTATCCATGAAAGAATGATCTTGCTGCTCCAAGTCAAGAAAATAAGAGTTAATCTTCCCTGCAGCCTTGTCTTCAACATTGGAAAATTTCGTTAGAGAAGAAACACCCTCATCAAGAAAATGGCGCAATCGGTGGCTGTGAACAATAAAGATGACTTATTTTATTCGGATCAAAAAATTATCTATTGATAGCTTTGTGGAAAAGAATGGTTGAAGACAACCGGAATAAAACGTAAATGTGTGGAAGTAGACGAAGGATAGGAAAAACTCATCGCTAAAGATGAATAATGATTAGGATCGATGACTAACTGATACCGTATTTAAACTGAATCTAAGCTAGGAATGAAGAAGAAGGTAAACTAGAGAGAAAGAATCATATTTCATTAATTTCCACTAAAGAATACAATGTGCGTATACAAGGCTACAAATAGCACACTATCTCAACTCTTGAATAACCGATTTTAACGGCTTAGCTAAAGTAACTAACTATAACAAAATAACAATTTGCAAGTCTAGCTACACTAACTAACTAACTAACATAATGCAAGTGAATTTGTAAGCTTCTAGTTTCTGGAACCACAATAATATATCATATAACATTGCGATGTCAGTTTGTTGTCTTGTTTATTTTCTTTTGTCAAGATATGTGTCTTCACGTTATTGTTTAGTTAGTATAACAACGAGTCTTATCTCTATGGGATACTATTTCTGTAAGCAGTCCCATATGTAATTTTACCCTTTTACCCCTACTAAAGGGCTTTTTCAGTTGATTTTAGGGTTGGAGTTTATATATACTCCTCTCCCCCCTTTCATTTGTAACAATTAACATTGGCCTCCATTTGCAAACTTCTCTTGTACTCTTTTATTTCTTTCTAGAATAGAATTTCAGATTTTTGCTTATAGTTAGGGTTTTTATTCCTCCTCTTGAAAGAGAAAGTTGTCTTTGGAGGAGAATTCGGGGATTATTCGCGGCTCGTTACACCCGTCAAGATTGTAGGAGTTCTACAAGGATTCTTCAACATATTGAGAATTTTTCCCCCTTTTTGATTTACTTGATTTGTTGCTTGATGTTGTTGGTTCTTGTTTATACTTTGATGATTTGTGAGTAGTTTTCTTGTTTTCCGGGGTTAGGGAGCAGCCCAAACCCTAGGATTGTGAATGTATTATGATATTTGTTGATGTGGGTTTGTTTGGAATTGATAATGTGGGAATGCATGACTTATATCGTAGGCATCACGAACCTAGCATATATTGGTTCTCCTCAAGGGCCCATGGGGAATGACGGAAGAATCCGAATCACATATGTCGATCTCTATGAATGTCCTAGGGCCTCGCTTTATTGGCAATATTCACTTGGGGTGGGGATTTAAGGGTTAATTTGATTGCATAATTAATTAGCTTGCCTTGGCTTAGTAATTCCGTTATCGGTCGTCAGTAATTGGAATGAGCGCTAATTGTTCTATAATCGGTTGATTTGTTGATCCCTCTATCACTTGGACTTCTAATTATGTATCATGTCCTTCCTTCATCTTAAGCCCTATTTTAGCTCATATTCGCTAGATATGCTTTCCTAGATTTTGTGAAACCGACCCTCAGGAATATCTCCCCATCAATCGATTCCCTTCTTGATTTTATTTCATTGCTTTATGTTATTTAGATTAGTCCTCACTCTTAATTTGCATCTAACCCAATTAATTTAAATGTGCTTAAGCCGATTCTAATGGATAATCCTCCTTGTGGATTCGATCTCTTTTATACTACCTCTGTCACAAATTGTACGCTTGCAGTTTAAGAAGGTCGTTCCAATCCTAGCGATTTGGAGTGACTTTCATGACGAGTTCATGGCGTCGTTTTCGGGGAGGATTTCCTTCTCGTGGATTTAGCCAAAGCACAAATAGAGTTAGATTATGTTATTTTAAAAAGAAAAATTATAAAAAAAGAACCCTGATCACTATCGATATTTGCTTGAGCGTTATGCTTTCAATCCTTTTGAAGTTAATGCATTGCCTTTTATGCTTGGTAATGATTGTCATTTTTCTCCAAAACTTGATAGCATGAAAGTAGTGTAATGTGAAAATGCACTATCATCCCATCTACCCCTCTCAATTCATGGGTTACAATTCTTTTTCCAACAATTTTTTCTCCTCAGATCATCAAACCTTTGAGTCACCCGAGTCTTACTAATTTTTTTGGAGCGATACATTGAAAGAAGAAATGAGGAAAGTCAAGGATGAGTTCGATCAAAAGTTCGATGAATTTTTGGCACACACTAAGTCTTGGAAGCCTTTCTCTTTAGACGTGTTTTAGAGAGAAATAGAGATGAAAGTGCGCAATTGAGGGAAGAGGATAGTGAAAGCCTCCTCCCTCATGAGCTACTATTGGAGAATAGTGAAAATTCTTCCAATCAAGACAATGCATTGCCTTTGGAAGAACAATCTCAATGTCTAAAAAAATGTGTGATTATGATCACATTCTCGTTAATAATCTTTCTTAGACATCATTTAGTGGTCGGGATGCAAGTTTTAATTCGTCTTTTATTTCATATTTTGAAAACCTTGCATCCATTACAGACAATTGAGCATATCTTCTTGTATAAATCATGCGTCCATAATGTTATTCGTGATCCATCGTACCATGCTTATGTTGGTGGATCAACTCTTATTCTTAAGCAAACAAAAGCATGGCACGGTAGACATGTTTTCTTGGATCCCGAATAATATTAGTGTAAGTTGGGCCTGTCAACTTTAAACCAATTGCTTCTTGGGAGGCAACCCAAGCATCAAAAATTTTATTGCTTTCTTAGGATTTAATTTTTATTTGTTTAGTTTTTCCCTTTTTGAGATTTGATGAATTCTTGAGTTGTGTGACCTTGGCACACGAACGAGGCAAAAACGCATGAATCTTGAAGAAAAGTGCCCAAGCAATTGTGATGCCGAATCAAGATGGGTAATCATCGAAGGGTTGTAAGTGCAAAATATGGAGCTAGTATTCCCTAACACCTCAATGTGAGTGAGCCACTGAATGCAATTCAGCTTCAGCAACCGACTGCACTCATCCCAGTGTTAAGAAGGACCCATCGAGAAGCACCAAGGACGCATGGTTTGCTTCCTTTTGTCCCTCTCCATTTATTTTATTTGCATGTGTTTAATTTATGCTTGCTTGATTTATGCCATCCTTGAGCTTTGCTTGTTGATTTTCAAGATTGGATTTTTTGTGATTTTGAAGTATATGCTTACTTATCTTTCCGTGCACTTAATTTTTATGCTTACTTAAATGGCATGCTTGCATTTAAGTTTGTGGGGGGAGAAGAGACATTTGTTTTCATTAATTTAGGTTCTCTCCTCAAATTCGCATAACCGATCATGAAATCTTGTACATAACTTTTGAAATTTTGATTCTTTGTTTGAATAAATAGTTGGTTTGGAGATATGAGTATTATGAGCTTTTTGATCGATGGGTCTTTGGGAAATGCATGAATTCCACCTCCTTTGTTACATGGGCTTGAGAATTTCGCCTAAGTTTATAGGGAGGACGAAAGGATTGTTATTTTTATGCGTTTAAAGAGGATGTTCCTCATTATTGATTGAATTGCTCGTAGTTATGATCTATGTCATTCTACCATATTTTGTTTCTTGTGTCTTTTATTTTTTTCATGAATAATGTTGCTTGGTGGAATAAATGTTGAGTTGACTAATTGATTGAAACATGAGGAAGAATTTCAAAATTGAAATCTCCAAAAATTGAGCATAAAACACTAGAGGATTCCTTGACTAAATATTAATGAGCTCAATTGGTTGATGCGATTTAAGGGTAGATTAATGTTTGGGCATAGTAAAGAGGATTGCATGTGTAAATAAAATTACTTAACCTGAAGTTGTGTTTTTACTATAATTCCAAAACACACACGACACGATTCAGGATGAACTTGTGAAAAATAGAATGAATTGACTTTAGGTGGTAAAAAATGAAAGAGATGTAGGAGGAAATATAAGGTGATTAGGTCGCTGGACAAAGTCATTGCATTTAATCGTTTTTAATGGATTCTAGTTAACATTTATATACTTCGAACCCTTGAGTTGATCTTGTACAGAAAAGAAAATAACACGATGTATGAAAGTAGAAAAAAGAAACTGCAGAAGATTGAGTGTGAAATAGTTGAAAATCTTGTGTAACTCGAAAACAGTATTGCTGTAGTAAAAGAACAAGCAGTGTATTTTATGCACTGAGCGTAGCAGAAGACTTGGAGTTTCAAGAGCCTAGTAGTTTCAAGGAAGCAGTAGGTTACAGTGAGAGTGTAAACTGGATAGGGGCCATGATGGAGGAAATGGAATCCTTAGAGAGAAACCAAACCTGGAAGCTTGTAGACAAACCAAAAGGCCAGAAGCTAGTTAGCTCAAAATGGATTTTCAAGAAAAAGGTGGAGGCTGGAAAAGCTGATAAGATCTGGTACAAGGCAAGGTTGGTTGCTAGAGGGTTCACTCAAAGGGAAGGCATTGATTACAATGAAGTATTTTCTCCAGTAGTGAAGCATTGCTCTATTAGGTTACTTCTATCAAAGGTTACTCAAGAAGACTTGAAACTACCGCAGCTAGATGTCAAGACAACATTCCTGCATGGAGATCTGGTTGAAAAGATATACATGAAGCAACCTGAGGGCTTTGTGATTCCAGGAAATGAAGAGAAGGTCTGTTTTCTCAGGAAGTCACTCTATGGGTTGAAACAAAGTCCCTGTCAATGGAATAAGAAGTTCAATGAGTTCATGATAAGTGCAGGATTCATAAGAAGCTTATATGACAGCTGTGTATACTTTAACAGAGGTTCAAGAGCTGAACAAGTGTTTCTGTTGTTATATGTGGATGACATGCTCATAGCCAGTAAGAGTAGGGATAAGATACAACAACTAAAAGGAAAGTTGAATTCAGAATTTGACATGAAGGATCTAGGGGAAGCTAGGAAGATTCTGGGAATGGACATCATTAGAAGAAGAAAGACTGGAACATTATGGCTTTCACAGAAGCAGTATCTGCAGAAGGTTGTGGAGAGATTCCACATGCATGAATCCAGATCAGTAAGTATTCCAGTTAATCTACAGACAAAGTTATCCAAGGAACGGTGCCCTAAGACTGCAGCTGAGGAGATTCACATGAAGAATGTTCCATATGCCAGTGGTGTTGGCAGTTTAATGTATGGAATGATATGTAGCAGGCCAGACTTGGCTTACAGTATGTCTCTTGTAAGCAGATATATGTCAAATCCTGGGGAGTCACATTGGGAAGCTTTAAAGCAGGTGTTAAGATATCTAAAGGAGTCTGTCAGTATGGGATTGAAGTTCTAGAGACAAGAAGCAAATACCATACCTTTGGTAGGATATGTTGATGCAGACTTTGCAGGGAATTTGGATACTAGAAAATCCATTACAGGGTATGTCTTTACTTTGTATGGTACAGCTGTGAGTTGGAAGAGTGTGCAACCGTCAGTGGTTGCATTGTCAACAACAGAAGCAGAGTTCATTGCATTAACTGAGGCAATCAAAGAAGCTTTATGGCTCAAAGGCTGTGTTACTAGAATATCAATTTCATTTCTTTTGGACTAAGTCCAGTGGAAAAAGAGTAATTAAAAAGCCAATAAAAATTTTGAAAATTAGTTGGATCGAGGGAGAAAAGAGCTGCATCGCCTACACCGGGTGAGTGCGTGGCGTCTTCCTAAAAAAGAACCGAGTCAAACCACCCAGAGTCAAGGATTTTGAAAAATAATGAGTCATCTAAGGTCATCTTACTAATGCACGTTTTGGGGTTGGAGTAAGAGATCTTAGCGCGTGGCCGAGGGTACTAAGTAAAATATAAATACTACGTGCCTTTCTGAATTCCTATGCCTTTATATTCCTCTATTCGTTTATCAAATTCCTTGAGAGAAGATTATTAAGGCAACATTGGTGAATCGAGAAGTGGAAAGTACTCAATAAAAAGAGAAGTTCATGTCTATCGGTCTTCCAATAATTTTCTAACCTCGTTTTCTTATGTACTTAATGTTGGGGAATCGAGGATTGTGCCAAGGATCTATTCGGGATGTAATTTGAATTTCTATTTTCAATAATCAAACAACAATGATATGAATGATCAAATCATATAATTCATGTAATTGAATCAAGTAATCATACAATAGGCCCTAAACATGTGGAACTAAGGGATTATGGTATTTTACCTTCGAATCAGAGAGACACCGATTAACTTGTTTGAGTGGGTGTTTTCTAGGAAATTAATTTTTTCCATCAAGGGGACACAATTAACTTGTTTTACCAAGACACGATTTTCTGTATTAATTTAGCAATCTGTCATATAATTAATTATATTGTCCAAAGTAATGAGTATTGAGTCACAATGACTCTTTACCCATAATAAATCAAAACAACATTAATTAATTATATACAATCTCAATTAAGTGACAGAAATTAAGAAAACAATGATTATTGGGATCTAATTTTCCCTTCAAGTCTGCTAGAAAAATGATCTCGCTGTTGGTCCAATTTAGTGCAACGAATGCACTAGTGTAATCTCTTGGTCAAGACAAAACAATCTGAGCCTTACACATCAAATTTTACCAATGGTTTGTTCAAATCCATCTAAGTTGTGAATCTTTATACTTATTACAAGGAACCGACAATGTGATCTTCTATGATCTACTACACACCACATTGTCTACAATGTAAAGTATTCAAACATTATGCAATAATATTTAAAGCAAACAATGATAATTTATTCTCACTCAATAAAGTGCAAGAAACAGTTTATATACAAAGCAACACTTAAAAGCATGTTTTACAATATAACCCTAACACTTAATTGTTTAATTTGTTCAGGGAAGAGCAAAGCTGAAGTTTGTAGGGATGATAAACATGAAAAATACCATTTTTGTTGCATATTTCACGCCCATATTTTTATGAGAATTGTGAGTATGTAACATGTGTAAGTGTAATTTTTTGTTTAAGTGTAATTTCGGGTTCATTTTCCTTTTTGATATGATTTGATGCGCTTTTGGGTGTTTTTGTGTCATGTTTTAAAGGTTAGGAAAATCCGAGAGATCAGAAGATCGGTTGCACCCATTTCTCGCTCCGATCTGTATCTCGAGGCCTAAATTGATGTTCTTCTAGTCACGAACAAAAGTTATGAAGGTGTTGAGCCTGATAAAATAGGTGGAAAGGTCTCAAAACGATGAAAAATGGAAGAAGGGGTCAATCGCACGTGTTTCCACATTCTGGCCCGCATCTTGAGGCCTAAATGGGCCCAACTAAGACCCTATAAAAGTTGACTTGAAGATCTTCAGGTCACGAGCAAAATTCACGAAGGGTTCGGGTCGAGAAGACGAGAGGAAGGCATCCAAAATGGCGACAAAAAATGAAAATGTGCGAAGAAGGGACAAAGGCAATGCGAACCGGGCTGGTACCGGAGCCTACCACTGGCTGCCGGTCTAGAAGTACAGGCAGAACCACCCCATTTTTCACCCTCTGGCCGACTTCCGTCCACTGCCGCCGGCTACCGGTCCGGCGGTCGGCAGTTTGTGCTAGTCGGCCCCGTTTTCAATGTGCTATCTCCCTTGTTTTGCTCTTAAATTTTTCATCTAGACTTGGAATTGAGTGATTCTAAATGTTACATGACCGCAAGATAAAGATCTACAACTTTTATGTTTGAGCCGAGAGCGTATTACGCACTGATGTGTCCCATAATTCACGAGACGACCGAGTCGAGCGCGATCCAGGGGCTCGACTCCACATTTTGAAGGGCCAATCACTCCCTTTTGTATTTTTACCCTTTTACCCTTACTAAAGGGCTCTTTCAGTAGATTTTAGGGTTGGGAGTCTATATATACTCCTCTCTCATTTTTTTCTGGAAAAGAATTTCATAGTTTTGCTTACAGTTAGGGGTTTTCTCCTCTTCTTGAAGGAGAAAGCCATGTTTGGAGGATAACTCGGAGATTACTCGCAGGCTCGTGACATCCATCAAGATTATCGGAGTTCTACAAGGATTCTTCAACATATTTAGCATTTCTTCCCCCTTCTCTTTTATTTTCGATTTTCTTGATTTGTTGCTTGATGTTGTTGGTCCTTGTTTATGGTTTGATGATTTGTGAGTAGTTTCCTTATTTCCAAGGGTCAGGGAGTAGCCCAAATCCTAGGATTGTAAATGTAGTATAATATGTGTTGATGTGGGTTTGGTTGATGTTTCGAATTGATAATGTGGGATTGTATGACTTATATCGTAGGCGTCGCAAACCTATCGTATATTAGTTCTCCTTGAGGACCCATGGGGGATGACGGGAGATCCTGAATCATATATGTCAATCTCGATAGATGTCCTAGGGTCTGGCTCCGTATGAAATATTCACTTGGATTGGGGATTAAAGGGTTAATTTGGTTGCGTAATTAATTAGCTTGCCTTGGCTTAGTAATTCTGTTTTCGATCGTTAGTAATTGGAATTAGGGCTAATTATTGTGTAATCGATTGATTTGTTGATCCCTTTTATTTTGATCATGTGGATTTCTATTTAGGTAACATGACCTTCCTTCATTTTAATCCTTTTGGCAGGAAGATAGTAACTGTTCTAATATATGAGTCCAACTATTACAATAATATCTGAGATACTTCAAGCCAAAATAAATTACCTTCCTTCTCTACTTTCTCTGTGAATGGTTTTGTTGCTTAAGCTTCTATTCATTGGCTGCCTCTACTCCTTTGCTTTTTCATTCTAATCCCCTTACCTCCTTGCCTGATTAGGGTCTTCATCAGTATACCTCCACCACTGATTGTACATCACATATTTAAAGTTTCTATATTCAATTAGCCTTTAGGGGTTTTCTTCTCCATTAGTCACCACTCTTCAAAATGAGAGATTCTCTCTCAAGTCATCTTCCTTGCTTTGAGCTCAATATGCTTTGTGTGTTTCCAGAACTACAATTTCCTTCCGAAGGCATCCAACTTATTTCCTGTACCTTGTACATGCTTGTTGTAATAATTAGTTTGTAGTATGTTGAAGTATCTGGCGATCTATGCCAATCTCCAATTATCATTTTCCTTCTTAGATAGATTCCTATTGAGTGGAATTTCTGTAACTATCAAGGTTCCCATATCTACTTCAAGTATGTCCTGGAACCTATTTATAACTTGCTCCTATATCATGGGATTTGGAGTGTCTCCACTGTGTCTTGGGGATTGCTGGCTGGTTGGAGCTGCCTGTTGGCTCAAAGAGGGAAAATATCCCGTTTCGAGGTATATTACATGTAGTCTTTGATTAAATTGTGCAAGTTTTGACTCTAGCCTCTGATTTGATTGTGTAAAAGATAACTCAAGATCCTCCTCCATCTAAGCTTTCAATTCCTAAAATTCCTCTTTCTCATACCTTCTCTATTCTTCAGAATAGTTTGAACTTTCATCTATTGCTGACGATTAGCGAGTCTTTGTTGTGCTTTTTCTTTCCTCTGTGCCCTCCATCATCTCCACTAAGTTATGTATGTTACCTAGCTTGACCCTATCGTCCCTCTTTTTTCCTTCACACAAAAGGGACAATCCTTCCTGCATGGACTTGAGTACAACAATGTTTCTCTTCATCTTGTCCCCAAAGATCTCAATGAACGTATTGATTTTTCCTTCAAGGAAAACATTCTTCTCTTCAACCTTCTATCTTTCCTCTTCTACCGCTTTCGTGAAGTTACTCATGGGTTCATATATGTTGTATGATAGAACATATAGAGCCTTACTAATTGCTCCCAGGGTAGTAATGCCTCCAGAAGCAATGTTGCCTATGAATCGACGTAACTTCCATACCAAGTACTTCATGATCAATATAATGCACTCCAGTCTTTCCATCACTTCTTTGATTACTTGCACCGAGCCAATGTCTACATCAATACGAGACTGTCTCATTTCCATAATAATGTCATTTTCCCTTTATTGAGACTTTTTCTCTGTCTCTCTTGACGTCTTCTTGCAACAACAAAAATAGTATTTAAGTGCTTCAGGCGGTACTGAGATGGATACTAATAGAAGGGGATCTTGGTCACTTCTTCTTAGTGATATCTTCCACATTCTTTAGATCTACCATATCCTTTCAGTAACCATCTAGCATGGTCCACTGGTAGTAGCTCCAACTTGGGTTGTTGTAGATCGATCATGGTGTTCTCCGTTGTCTACAACATCTCGTCCTACACTACCATCGTCATAGCTGGTTTCCTCCCACTAAGCTAGTCCAAAAGGCTGATAAGCAAATAAATCTTCTTTAAAGGGCCTGCTTCAACATGTCCAGTACCATGAGCGACTACTTCTGCTATTACAGCATCAGCCTACTCCTTGGCGATCCTTGCTTCTCCTTCCTCCCGCTCTAGCTCCATTGCAATAACCTTCATCTTTTTAGCATAGCCAGTCTTAGTTTTCTGGCTCATGCTTGCAATGGTAGAGTCAACATCTTGCTCCATTTCAATATACATCTCTTCCAGCAAATAATCTTCAACATTTCAACATCATCATTATTGCTCTTGGAAGGTGATGTCTTTGGACTGTTTTCATAGTCCAAAAGCTTCTTCTTCTTCTTCGAGTTTGTATGGACTTTCTTCAGGTATAATACTCCTGTCATCAGCTGAGATCGGGTAAGCAGTAATTATGATAGCTACAGAAGGGACGTTGGGTGCTTGCATTTTTCCCCATCTTGCTGTAATTACTTGTTGCTCACTAATAATGTCAAAATGACCATAGCCTATATGAATCTCACTTTCATATTTAAGCTAGAATTGCATTCATGATAAATGCTATGTGTTGGAAGAATCGACACTTTGAATCCGGTGAACAAGTTCTCTTATTCACTTCGTGGCTGCGGTTGTTTCCCAGAAAGTTGAAGTCACGATGGACGAGACCTTTCATAATCAAGCATGTTCGAAATTCGGGAATAGTGGAATTGATGGATGCACAAGGAATCACATTCCTTGTAAATGGTCAGGGGATACTACAACCCGAGTCAAGTTCCAACCATAGATGATCTACGATTGATCGAGCTGAACTAAATCCAAAAGGTCGTCGAGCTAAAGATGATAAAAATAGTGCTTGTCGGGAGGCAGCCCGATGTTTTTGTTTTATTTTAAATTTTCATATTTTAAATTTTATGTTTTAAAATTTTTAATATTTTTGTTTGTGAGCATAAGTAATACGACGTAATTGAAAAAGCAAGGAAAGAAGTGAAAAGATGAGAGAAAAATGAGTACAAACGGAGTTAGAAGATAAAAACAGGGGGTATTCAGCGAGTTCAACTCCCCCAGGGCAAAACAAACTCGCCCAAGCCAAATTTGAGGAAAAAAAGAGAGCTGGTCCAGCAGGTGTGACTCGCCCGAGGTCCCTAAAACTCGACCGAGTCATAGCCCCAAACTCGACCAAGGCACTGTTAACTCGGTCGAGGCGCAGTTCAAGCCAAAACAAACCCGTTTTCAGCAACACCAAAACTTGACCGAGTTGCAGGTAACTCGGTCGAGTCGCAGGTAGCAGGGTTAAAACCGGATTCTTTTCCCTCTTCTTCAATCTTTTTCACTTCCTCCCTGTTCTCCCTCTCTAAAAATTGAAAACTCTCCCTTCCCTCCCCTCCATTACCTCCTACTAACCTTTAATCTCTTGAGACACACAAATTCATACACCCACTCCATAATCTTCAAAGTTCACTAATTTAATTGTGTGAAAGAGACAAATTGGGATTTTCTTCTCCACCTAGGGCTCAATTTCGAAAAAGGGTCTTTCGACTAAAGATTTCTGGTAAGAATGCTTAACTTAAATTTGTCTGTTTATCAATTATAGTTCTTGTGTTCAATAGTTGGAATTTTAGTTGATATTGCTGAGTTTTGAGCATGCCATTGTAGTTTGCACTTGTAGTGCAACTTTGTAGCAATTATAGGTTGGGGCAAAACTTATAATGAGTTTACTTTTGTAAATTGAAGATATAGGGGAGTAGTTTATGTTGTGGGGATTGAATTTAGAGCAACATTTGTTTAATTAACATGAAATTGTCATTGTGGCATTTTATCGAATGTGTTAATTGCATTATGATTCTTGAGTAAAGACTAGCTTTATTTTGTTCAATTGTGTTCTATGTTAATGGAGAGTAATAGAAAAGTTAATATTGATAGTGATATTGGTGTTTACATCTCGTTTATGCTAAGTTGATGCGAATTTATAGTTAACATAGTAGGCGATTGAGTTATATTCATAAAGCCTAGTATAGAATGTGTTGCTTGTGTGTACTAGGGTACTAAATGGAGAAGGTTGTTTTATAGGTATATCATGCCACCAAAAGGGAAAAAGAGAAAGGTTGCAGGTGAAGCATCCTCATCTAATCCACCAACATTTTCCTCGATTATCCTCGCTTTTACAATATCAGATTGCAATCACCAGAAGAAGAGAGAAGATGGAGGAAAATCAGTGGGAGAAAGATCGTCCCCACTAAAGTTACTGCCTCTTTAGTGGAAGACCGGTTGGGCACCTACAGGAGTCTACGGATGCTAATTAAGAGAGTCCGTTGGGAGAAACTATTGTGACAAAGGTGGGTAACATACCAGAATGATACATTAGAGTTTCTCACTACTCTAGTTCTACATCCCACTTCCGCTCAAGACAGGAAGCCGGGCAATATGTCATTCCGGCTTCGCAACAAGACCTACACACTTACTCGGGCTGAACTGAATGACATCTACAAGCTTCAAATACTGGATATTGCATTCCGCCAGATGAATACAATGAGCACACATTCTGGAATCATATGGTAGAAGTCCCTGGACTGGTGCCTTGGATGAAGAGCGATTCATCGAGGAATAAGGTGTCTTGGATTCGTAATCTTGTTTTTTGATACTTGCATCGCCTGCTGGCCTTCATTGTGTTCGCTCGACCTGAGACGGGTACCGTCTCCCGAAAGGAGATTTTTCTCTTATGGTGTGTGGCGATAGGACGAAAAATTGATCTCAGCCAAATTCTGATGGAGCAGTTTGATCGCCAAGCAGTGAAACAATCGGGTGATATTTCGATTGGGGGTCTTATTACTCTTATAGCTGACCACTTTCAAGTCATCACTGATGATGACTCAGCTGAGGTGGTGCCCGGAGACTGTATATATCGGTGGAAGATGTCTGTAGGCTGAAGATGATTTTTAGGAGCAAATGTGAGGAGCTATATTTGCTTTTGCAGAATAGAGGTAGGTTCCTCCGTCTCCCTAATTCCCACCTGACTAAGATTGAGGGGCTTGAGGATACAGATAATTGGAAAATGAATTCACCAGCCCATCGTGCCCAAGAAGTTTACCCTACTCTTGATGAGTCTCGGCTTTATCAAGTTGTGCACCGCCTTGATAGTCAAGGTGACGGCCCTAGTGGATCGGGCCAAGGAAGCCACGAGAACATGGCTCAGAAGCTCTCTTCATTGACTACATCATTGAACCAGTTGATAACACACCAGCATTAGAGGATTGATGAAGACAAACAATGGCGAGCACAACAAGCAAAAAGGTGGGCTCAGCAGGATGAGCGATGGAATATTGAGACAACCTAGCGACAACAACAAGATGAGAGGTGGACCCAACATGAGCAGAGACAAGCTTATCAACAACAACAGTTGGATGCAATGGCTCAGTTCTGGCAGCCATGGGGTTTTAACCCACCACCACCACCTCCACCTCAGTAGCACTGTGAGTAAGCACAAAGGCGTATCACTCTTTTTCCCATAAACTTGGTTTCAACCAAGTTTGGGGGAGGGGGTGGATAGTGTTACGTCTTGGCCGCTTTTATGTTTATCGTTGTTATTCCTTTCAGTGTTATTGAGTTGATTGTTGTTCTTGGTTGTGTTTCATATTCTATGTCTTGTTTATATTAATTGGTAAAGGGTCTGTGAGCCCTATTGAGTATTGAGAAGTGTCGGGTCTGTGTGCCCAATAGCTGATTTGATTGATTTGTTGTATTAGTTAGTGTTATTTTATGTTTTGCATTTTAATTATGTTTTTAGGTTAATTTTAAATTTTTTTTGATTAGGAGTCGCACAATCTCGGTTCTTAATAAGCATAAAAAGGGTATTAGATGATAATTTGTCAATGATGAAATTGATTGTGGAAGTAAATGAGGGTAGGACACATAACAGAGCATGATAGGTAGTTGGAGACGAAATTGAGCTTAAACTTGAACAATGATCACATATTAGCCTGTGAGGTTTTGAGCTTTATATGTACTCTTATCTATAGAGTAACTTTATCATTCTTTCGGTGTCAAGTGATTGATCACATAATATTTAGTCTCTAGAACTTGCCTTGCATCTTTATAGGAATGTGTCGAGTACACGTTGTGACATAGAAAATGATATTGGGCATTCTTTTGCTAAAAGCCCTATTTTTAGCCTTTAAAAATAATCTTTTGTACCCAAATTTTGAAAAATCCCTAGTCAGCCATTTTGAGCTTTAAGCCTTATTTTTCAAAACCATACATTACAAGATTATACATTTCTTTTAGCCTTTGGCCCGAGTAAATAGACTAATTGAATAAGAGGGAGGTGGATTGGAAGGTAGAGGGGTAAAAGTATCAAGGTGGAGCGGATGTTTGGGATGATGTGGTAAGGAGATTTGGGGAGGCAAAAGAAAAGAAGAGAAGAAAAAGAAGAGAAAAATTCCCTCCTAGTTGATTAAAAATAAATAAATAAATAAAGAGAAAATTTGGAGGAGGGATCAATGATGAAAATATAAATATGCCTAAGTGTGCTTGAGTTGTAAGAAGAACGAGTAGTCCCAATTTGGTACTCGAGCGGGTAATCCCAAAGTGGTACCTGAGTGGAAGTGGGCATAAATAATCTTGGTTGATGCATGAATGCTTTGGTAAGGTGAAGAAGCCATATTAATTGGTTTTCTAAGAATTGAAGATTGAGATTGAGTGAGCAATGTTGAGGGATAGTCGGGTTAGGAATAACTTGATTAGTCCAATACATAGTCACTTATATCTAAATGTATCCCACCTAACCTTAAGCCAACATTACAACAAAAAATAAGGACCTATTGATTCTTTGTCACATATGTCAAGTACGAGGTCTAATTTAGACAATAGGCAAGCATATGGTAGACGATGCATATGATTCAATATGAGCGTAAATACTTCTCATATCATACACTTGAGAGATGAGCGATACACTTATCTGGTGAGGATTTTTATTTTAAGATTAATGTCTCGGAAGTAGTTGAAACCTGCCATGTCACTAATGCTTGAATGTTATGTTGTTGGTTTTGGAAGGAAAACTAATTTATGAGACATGAACTCTCTTCTAATAGCCCTAAAAGTTTGTGGTCATTGTGGTATAATGCTTTATGTTATTGTTCGGGATGAACAATGGTTAAGTTTGGGGGTTTTGATAAATGCTATTTTTACATGTATTTTAGGTCAATTAAAGGTTGTAATTTGTGATATATGCATGTGTATTTAGGCGAAAAGTGATTAAAATTCATATTTTGAGCTAGATGACGTGTTTCTACTTGTTTTAGTAATATTCAGGTATAAAAAGGCCAAAAGTCCATTTGGGCAATGTTCGGATGAAAACGAGCAAGAAAAGTCGGAAATAGCAAAGAGGGGTTGAAACATGGGTAGAATATTTCACTTGGTCGAGTTGTTTGTCACTCGGTCGAGTGAATGTGAAGAGCAAAATCTAGAGTCAAGACAGAGGTTCAAACGCGGTCAAGTTAAAGTCCAACTGGATTGAGTGAAATGAAGAGCAAAACGTGAAGTTGGTCAGAAATTCTAACTCGGTCGAGTTAAATTCTGACTCGGTCGAGTGAGTTCTTCGAGTCCAAATCTGATTCTGCGCGTTTTATGATTTTAACCCCATCTTGACCCCAATTCAGCCTTAACCATATAAAGAGGTCCCCAAACTTGAAATTAGACTATCAGATACCATCACTTACCATATTTAAGAGGACGAGATATAAGAGAGACGGAAAACGGATCCAAAGATCAAGATCATGACAACGATTAGGGTTCTTATCACTTTCTCATTCTTGTTATTTCAAATAATGTTTGTCTATGAACATCTTTATATTATGAACATGAATATGCGTGAGTAGTTCTTTAATATTCTAGAGTTTTGAAAGTAGGTTTTGATGATGTTTGATTAATTGAAGTTTTCTATTCTAGTTAATGGTTACTTATCGTTATCTATGTGTTATGGTTTACTTTTATGAATAGTTAACTCGATCACTTGACTAATTCTATATAATTCATAAGTTTTCTTTGAAAGGAGGAATGAATGGAAAGACAACACATAGCGTATTTGTTGAGCGCTCTGAAAGGAGGTGAGATAAGTGCGTGGTCATTGGCCTAAGATCGATTGGGAGTTCATTAGGTCTAGTCGACTTGAAAGGGTGGCCAGGGATAATGAATCTAAAATTTAATTGCTTCGAAAGGAGAATTAACATATATGAGTGCCGTCTGATAACGATAATAATCATTGCTAGTTTAGAATAATTTGGTTGTCATACTTAGTTAATTCTGAAATCAATTCTCTAGAATTTATCTTCCAATCTTGATTATTTGATAAAGTGTTTTCTTGTTTCTTGAACTTGAGTGTTAAGTAATAGTAAAGGAAAATTAGTTTAATAGTAAAACTAATCCAATTGAGAGCCTAGTTAGGGGTGTTTTAGGATATTAAGAGTTCAAACTAGTCATTAAGTCAGTCCTTGTGGGATCGACCTTACTTGCCGTTATGTACAATTGCACCCGTACACTTGTGGATCATTAGGTTATAAAATAGGCGAACAATTCATTTGATGTTACTATGTCTAATGACGTGCAAAAGTGTACTCTCGGGTTGATTCTCCCTATTAGTATAATTTATGTACTTTTTCATATTTTTTATTCATACTTTGTAGGTTAAAGAAATCTAGGAAACCAAAGAAGTCGTGTCAACATATTTGTCCATTCTGAAACACATTTTGAGGCACAAATGGGCCAAGTTTGGGCCTAGATCAAATTGAAGTTCGCCGAGTCGTAAATAAAAGTCATCAAGTGAATAGAAAGAGGAAACAAATGGAAGAGGCTTGAAAATACGGCGAAAGGCGAAAACGTACAAAAGAGCGATAGATACTGG
Source organism: Ajuga chamaepitys (assembly GCA_958295605.1). Lineage (NCBI taxonomy): Eukaryota > Viridiplantae > Streptophyta > Magnoliopsida > Lamiales > Lamiaceae > Ajuga > Ajuga chamaepitys. Next base: position 35,471,063 of record OY282499.1, on the reverse strand, counting down.
TTGGGATACCCCATCGGTACCGCCTTTGGGACTGCCCATTGATACCGGTCACCGCTACCGGTCCAGTATGCCTTGCAGCATGCTTGGAAGAAAGTTGGCTCTTGAGGGGTCAACCATACTGGTTCGACATGGGTTTACAGTATGAGTTGTGCTCGAACTCGCTTATTCACCCCATCAAAGGTTGGTTTATCAATTTGATTATAGCAATTCAAGTTGGTGCGGAGAGCCAACAAAGAGTTCTACAAAATTATAGAAAAGACTGAGAGCCGATTTTAAGTTGTTCATTGTAAAAATTGTAGGGAAGTTTGAGTTTCTCACATGTAAAGATCTTAACTTACCTTTATTCATTTCCTACTCTTGTTTGATTTTACTATTTACCCTCCTTGAGATGTTTGGGGACGAGTTTGAGAGGGGAAAGAGGGGGAAATATTTACTCTCTCTATCTCTCTTTCATTTTTCTTTAGCAAGCATTTCATTAATGTACTTAGACTTTCTCTGTAAAATTAGTGTTTGGAGATTTTCTTGCTTTGGTGAAGAATTCCTCCTTAGATTCTCAACATCTTGGAAGATAATCAACTTGTATTTGCTAATCTATTATCTGCTGAATAGTTGCCTGTATAAAAAAAAAAGAAATTAAAGAGTTGTACAAAAATAGAAGTAAGCCTAAAATGCGCTAAGAGAAACTAAAAATGCTAAGAAAAATGTCGTGCACAACGTGTTATTCCTAAGTCTAATGACAAAAATACCATAGCCGGTAGTAGACTGAAAAGTCTATCAGATCTAAGGCATGGAGCGTGTGGAGAAGAGACACATGTGTGCTAGAGTCAGGTCCTTTTTGCCAAGAGTGCGAGGCCAACACTCAAGAGATAGTGAAGTAAGATGATGAACATCCGGTGTGAGGGAGCCACTGGGTAAGTCGACAAGGCGTAGGGCGAGCTTACTTGGAACAAGTAAGTTCAGCACTAGGTACGACAGAGCAATGAAACGCTGGGATGGACAATTCCAAAGTTGATAGAACTACTGGGCGTTCAACTCATGAGTATACGCCTAGGAACCAAGGTTCCAATGCCTAAAAAGCATGTGTGGGTTTGCCCGATGTGAGAGGAACCCCGTTGGCCTTATTAAAACCCACTATTCGAAAAACCCTGTGGGAAAAAGACAATAGTAGGAAAAAGTGTACCAAAATAATGCTAGAGGCAAAAAGGACCGTCAAATCCACCATCAATACCATAGTAAACTCCAAGGTGCGAAACAAAAATAGTTCTGTTCTCTAAAGGTAGTGCCTGCAATAGAAATGGGGGAGGGAGACATTTAAACAGCTCAATGAACATGATAATATTAAGTATGAAAATCCCAGAAAGAAAGATCCTACACTTGTGAAGGCAGGGGATTCCACCAACTGAAAGACGTTTGAAGCTTAAACAGGGCATCCATAGGTTGGCTGCCTTCTCTATAAACATTACACCCTGAACGTCATGTCAGTGATGAAGGGCAGAACTCGAATCCATCGTGCACGAAGTTTCCAAGGAATGTCCATTGAATGCGAATGGAAAACATGCACAAAAGACATGAAATCACACTCTAGCCAGTGTTTGCTCCAATTATGTTCCATAGCTAGCTCCACATCATAAATGGCAGCTTGAAGTTCAGCCTCAAAGGCGAAACCACATCCAAAAGAGGCCGAAAAGCCACCCTAGGAAAAGCCTCCGCTATTCCTAATGATGGAACCACCAAAGGTGCCGCTTGGAAGACCCTCCGAGCTTCCATCAGTGTTCACTTTAATCCAGCCAGGAGAGGGAGGGGTCCAAATAACAGTAGTGACTGTCTGAGGCTTAGCAGGAATACCATGCACACAAAGCCTTTTCAAAATTATGAGTTCCCAAACAAATTTATGCATATGACCCATACTCGAAGTGCTAGCTTCCCTGATGTAAGAGAGAATGATCGAGACAACTTGGTTAGGGTAAGCAGTCTTATTATCAAACATGCAACCATTCCGTGTTGCCCGAATAGCCAGATAGTAGAAAACAAATCCACATGCCATAAAGAAGTAACTTGCAGACTGAACATAACCTGCATAGCCTGGAACAACAATCTATAGAAACCATCATGAAGAGCAAGAGTTGTTTCAAAAGCCCAACAAAATTTACCAATGACAGCAATAGAGAAAGAGCAACTAGAAAAAATATGATCAGAAGACTCCCTTGAACTGTAGCAGGGGGAACGAATGGAGGGTCCCTGAATGCTATGCGACTGCAGTAACTCCATGAAGGAAGCCTGTGATGCACCGCCCTCCAAACCGTACAAGAGCGACAAGGAGAGATAAAGCTTACCCAAATCCATTTCCCCCAGGAGGTGACTGGAAAGAAAGTGTGCCACACTAGAAGTGACAGTGCCATTGATTGACCGAGTCCAAACCTTGTGATCGGTGGTAGTACGAGAGATAGCCAGTGAAACAATATCTTTAGCCACTTAAGGAAAAATCTGCACAAAAAGGGTGTCCAAATGCCAAGTACAATGCACATGATAATCAGAGATTAAGTGCTAAAATTGATGTCGAGCCTTTGTGGGAGTACAAATATGATCAGCTACGCAATAGCCCAGCCAGTGGTCGAGCCAGAATCTAACAGTAGCATTAGGCTCTAAAATCTATTGAGATTCTGAGATAAGCTGACTTATAAAAGACATCGTGGAGCCAAAGAGAGAAGAACGAACAAAGGAAGTTTTTGGCTTTCTTGAAGCCGAAAATCACCAAGAATGGAAGAGTCCACACCTTTATCCTTCGAAGTCAAGATGTCCCAAGCGAACCTAAGTAAGAAGGCCACATTTGCCTTCCGAATGGAACAAATACCATGTCCACCTTCAACCTTAGGAGCACAAACCCGCTTCCATAAATTGTTAAATCTACCACACTGCTCCATAGAACCAATCCTACTAAAATTTCACATGGCCTTTCCAACATCCCAGATCTAAGAGTGGGGCCAACTACAAACCATCATGGAATGCACAAAGGATCTAGTGATCACCGAATCAACCAAGCAAGCTCTACCTGCCATTGAGAGAGAAGAGCCAATCCATCTAGAGAACTTGGCTCGAATAGAATCGGCCAATGCTTGGAAATAAACCTATCTGGGAGCTTCTCTGAAAATAGGAACACCAAGATACTGCATGGGCAAGCTGCCTTCCCCTATACCCATAATACGAAGAATCTCGAGTTTGATGTTAGTAGAAACCTTCTCCCCAAAGAAAACCCAAACTTGTTAGCATTAAAATGTTGACTTGAGATCTGACCATGAAACTTAAGCACATCGCACAAAGTACTCACATTGGACACCTTAGAATTGCAAAAAGTAAGGATATCATCCTCATAAAATAGGAAAAGAGAGCAAGGAACCCCCGTTATAGCCATATTGGGTGTAATAGTCTACTTATGATGACAATCAACAATAAGTCTAGGCGAAAAATCCTCAGCCAAGCAGAAAAGAAAAGGAGATAACGGATCCCCCTACTTAACTCCATGAGAACAAGCGAAATAGCCCAAAAGAGAGCCATTAATCATAATCGGAAGCCTATAAGACAACAAGATAGAAGAAATGTAATGCACAAAAATATCTGCAAAGCCCAAACATTTCAAAAAATGTAAAAGATAATCCCAACGAACATTGTCAAAAGCTTTGGGGATTTCGATTTTAAATGCTAAGTTACTCCTGTCATTCTGTCTATCCAAGAAATTAAAACACTTAGAAGCATAAGCAATGCAGTGATGAATGTGTTTACCTAGAATAAAACCAAACTGATAGTGCAAGAGGTTGGAGCCCACAAAGATGCCGAGGCAAGTAACCAGAATCTTGATAAACACTTTAACCAGAGTAGGCATTGAGACGAAAAAGAACGTGTCAGAGCATCCATGCGAGCGAAATCAATAGGGAACGTGTCCTGGGGCTCTGTAAAAAGATCAGAGAAAAATAACACCACATGATCATCTAAGCTCACACGATCCTCGACTAAGACACCCTCAATCATGAGAGCTAATAAATGGTGCTTGACTTTAGAGGCCGCATGCATCCTATGGAACAATGAGAAATGTTGTCCCCATCCTTCAACTAAGAGAGTTTGTTCTTCTGGCTCATGAATTCTTGTTGTTGAGCCAGAATGTGATTGATACGAACTTGCATATCAGCCTCTTGTTCAAATAATAAGTCAGAATAGCCTGTGTGTAAATCATTTCCTAAATGGCTGCTAGATCTGAATAATCTCAGCTAGCATAGTATAAACATTGCGAAAGGTAGACACATTCCATTCTTTGATAACGGCCTCAAGCCTCTTCAATTTATGAATCCCGCGAGATATGGGATCTGTATGGGAAAGTGGTGCAGCCCATGAGTCTTTGACCAATGTTTCGAAATCTAGTTGAGAGGTCCACATCTTCTGAAAGCAAAAAGGCCTGGGGACAGAGACAACCAAATCAGTACATGTAATCAGAAAAAGGGTGATGATCTGAGTTGTTTCGAGGAAGGATTAACGCTTGAATAGAATTCTAAAGAGCAGCGAACTCATTTTTGACAAAGCCTATATCTAGCTTGAAAGCCTTGAAAGAACCCATGGTACATCAAGAATACCAGGTAAGTACATCCTTCATTCTCATTCTACATCAAACCTGCTTCGTCAATCAAATGTCAAAACTCAAAACAAGCAATATGGGGAGGGGATGCTATTCTTATGCGCTCATGAGCACCAAATACGACATCAAATCACCAATGACGCAACAAGGTAAGTTAGCAATATCCACAAGATCATGCCAAAGAGTACGCCATAGAGTATAATCATTACACGAATGCACAAAAGCTAAATGCACAGGCACACCCTAAATAATAGATAAAACCACAGATAACTGATTCAAAAAATAAGAAACAATCGAAGACTAAAAAAAATAAGGCTTACAAAAAATCCAAATATTAGGAAGTAAATGGAAAGGAGAATTTTGACCAAGGAATCGGAGTCCGAGAGACTTCCAATAACGCTTCAGAATGGTCGGAGACTTGATCTCTGGCTTAACGATAACAAGCCAATCCAGTTAATGGAGACGACAGAAGTCTCTAAGGGAGTTTTTAGAATGGTCACTCCCCGAGCCATGGATAGTCCAAACTGTAATCTTTATGTCCAACCAGTGTAAATATTATGCTTAGGTGGCGGATTATCTAGCTCAACTTCATCTGCCCAATTCCCTGTAGCCACACTGGGCATATCTCGAAGAGCATTCGAGGTAGGCCGTTCCATACCAGAAAGTCAGACTTGGCAACAGTATCAAGTTCGTGAACAATCTTACCCCTTCGTGGAGGGATAGAAGTAGATCGTGGGTACGAAGAACTCGCACACCATTTGCAAACGACCTCTATTTTTTCCACAAGAGCAGTGGCAAGGGAAAACATCTCCGAGTGGCAAGTAGAAACCGAGTCCGAGAAAATAACCAAATTAGTTAACGTGAAACCTCCTGAATCATTTGTTGATGATCGGTCAGGATGTCACCTAGAGGTGCGTCCTGGGCAGTAGATTTGCTAATCCATAATCCTAGATTGGTGTGGAACCTTTGCTTTAGACATCTATCTATCAAATCTTTAGCTCCTTTAGTTATTTTGTGTTAGCTTTCGTATTGATAATTACACGAATTCACCTAATTGATGATTTTGCTTAACTTGACTGAAAGACTGGTTTGAGTGTCTTCTATGAGATATCCTCCTCTTTGGTACGATAATATTATATACTACCTCCATTGAGGATTGTACACTTGCAACCTAAAATATATACTACTCGTGATGGTTTAGGCATATATTTTTTTCTGACAAGTTCATCGCATCGTTGCCAAGGAGGATTTCTTCCTCATGGAGAACTTAGGGTCGGTTATAGATTTAGTTTTAGCTATGTATATATTTGTTTGTTGTGTGTTGTTAGTGTTGTAATGTCTGTAACTTCTATCTTTGTGTTGATTGTTTAAAGTGTTTATAATGAATCAAGACATGAAGAAGTTTCACTATGTTGGCAACAACTTCTTGCTCCAGTCTAACATAGCCTGCAAAGACTTTAGTAGGAGCAGAAATTGCCCTCACCATGGTGAACTTGTGTGACGCCGAGGACCGACGAGGGCGGGGAGTGATCGCCGGTGCAATAAGAAGAAGGCACGGACAATGAGCGGCTCCTGGCAGGCTTCTAGGTGAAGGGAGACATGAATGCACCGAAACCACACCTGGAAAAGAGGATATCCTGAGATTGTGCGGGTATGGGACCGTATAGTCGGCTATGTGGGCCATTATGGGACTATGTAGGTACGGGACTGCATAAGTTGAAGAGCGCTTAAAAGGAATTGATTAGTGCTACTCATACCATCAAGGTGCATCTTCTTTTCTGGTGCTCATTCTGAGAAAACTCTGAGGTTAAGCGTGCTTGGCCTGGAGCAAATTTCAGGATGGGTGACCCCCTAGGAAGTTTCTCAGGGTGCGCGTGAGTGAGGACAAAGCGCGCTGGAAAAGACTTGTGGTGGTTTGTGGGGACAGTCCGTCAAATATAGAAGCGGGTCGTTACAACTTGGCTATGGGTGTCAAGTTTTATGGAAGGAAGACAAAAATCCTTATAACCATCTTGAGAATTCTTATAAATTCGTGAATGTGTTAAAATCATTATTAAAATTATAAACGAGTACCCAGTCAAACTCTTTCAGTTTATACTAGAAGAGAAGGAAAACATATGGTTTCATGAGGTCTCTCTTTATGTGAACAATCATTGATAAAATTGTAAACGAGTACCCAGTCCTCCCTCCTTGTGGGAAGAGGTCTCTACCTCCTTCCCCCATAACATCTTCCCAGCTAGCAAAATTACAAGGATTAGAGATGAGATTTTGATTTTAAATGAATGTACTGACGAACGTTGGTTTGAAGCTTGGGAGCGACTCCTAAACCTCTACAGATGGTGGCAGCATTATAGTTTTGATGATGCCTTCTTACTTAGTATTTTCTGTGTCGGGCTAGCTTCCAACAAAAGGGTCTTTCTTGACATATCTTCCAGAGGTTCCTCCTTGAACAAAGAAGCAAGGAAGACATTCATTTGACAAAAAGAGACAACACAAAATCATAACCAATTGGAGAAAGAGGAAAGGTAAATAAAAAAAAATTGTGTTTGGAGGAGAATGGAAGAAGATTAAGCTCGAGTCCACTACACAAACTACCACTGTAACAGGTAGTAATTTGCAACAAGGACTCAAAGTAAGCACCCTCGCTTCTTTTTGCTCAAAATGTGGGGGTAAGAATGTAGAAAATCATATTTGCATCGAAAGAATCCTTTGAATTTACTGAACCACACATTCTAGAGATTGTTGAGGATCCCGTAGAATGTGATCCTTGCCACATTCTTTAAAATATGATCAAGTAGTGGAGAATTTGGTTAAGGATAATTCAGAATTACAAGGAAAATCATGATCAAGCTTTAGAAAACTTTTATGAAGCCTTCTATAAGCTTGATGATGATAGAATTCTAACTTAAGAATTTGCTTGCTAGCCTATTACAGGAGGCAAGGCAATGGCTTTATGAAGTTGCAAGCATATATGGGAACTTGAGCCTCGAAATTCTATTAAGACCCAAAAAGATAAGACAAAGGAAAGGGTAAGGGATGAGCCAATAGAAGTGAGGCGGGCCCTTAATGTGAAATCAACCCTAGCTATCAATAGATGCCCCGATTACTGATTCCTTAATGTGAAAGAGCAAGAATAGTTGACCGTCAATTTTAAAACTTCATTAACACTGCCCAACAACTGTCTATCGCGTTGCCATTCACTAAGATAGTTGTCGCAGTCCCTTGATATGGGAAAATTTTAAAGGATATCATTAATAATAAGAGGGATTATGGGCAACTAGAAAACTTGTAGAGGACATAAGTGCCATTATTCAGAACAAATGTTATCTTAAACAAAAGGATTTCAGGTAGTTTCACTATCCTGTGTTCAATCCATGATGTTGTAATAAATACAACCTTACTTGATTGTAGGAGCAAGTGTAAGCTTAAGCCGTCCTCTATCATGCATCGACTCAAGGATCAAGACCCCAAAAATACTTCATATCACTCCAGCTAGCTGATAGGTCGATCAAGAAACCTATAGGGGTTCTAGAGGATGTCCCAATCCATCGTATTAGACATGGATGAGGATCCCAAAAATCCTATAATCCTTGGACGATTATTTATTGCCACTGCAGGAGCCATAGTTAATGTCCAAAATGGAAGTATTTCTCGTAAGTTCAAAGATCAACGAGTTGAATTTAATCTCAATGGTTATATTAATCAACCTTCCCAAAATGAACAATATTACATGTTTGACTTACTTGAGGAACTAACTGAAGATGTTATGAGTGAAATCCCGAGGAAGAAGGAACCCATGATGTGTTTCAGTAACCTGAAGGATCCGGAACTTCAAGAAGTGTGCGAGACACTATCTAAGGAAGAATATAAACCACCAAAGGTAGATTTGAACCAGTCCCTTCGCACCTGAGGTATGTATTCCTTGGCCCAAACACTACTTACCCTACCATCGTGAGTACAAAGTCGTCTATTGAGGATAGTTTTCAGTTGTTGGAAGTCATGTACCTACAACGGAATTCGTGTTACTTGCTGCTTGATTATTTTGTTGTAGTTTCATGCAGTGACTTCTGCCTAAGTAAAACTAGCCCTATCTATTATAAACATAACAAAGTATTTGGGCGCAATAGTTTCTCCCTTACAACAAGATTTTGACATCATCAAAACTATGAATTTGCTAACAATCCCCTTTTCACTCTCTAGACATGTCCATTTTGGAATTTTACGTATATAATTTGTATGGGAATTAAACTTCTAAATTATTAAGTAGATAGTGTAGTGAAAGGTTAGTATTTCCTTTTGGGGTCGATAGTGTAAGGCGCGGATGGTTGCATTTGAATATATATTTGTATCGACATCGAATTGTTGGTGATTTGTATAAAGTAGACAAGTTTCATAGTCAAAGAAAGGGTCCACAACTTCTTAGTCACGTAACCATGTAGATATTCATATGTTCTAGTCATAAGGTGTATAAAGTAAGTGTAAACCTGTAGTGCTAAACTTTTCCAGCACAACTCAATTGATTCAACAAGAAACAATCAAGCAATCAATTGCTCCAAGATCACACTTACATGCAAGTAAAACTAATAAAGAAAGAAAGTAAAATCAACAATGCGAATTACGTGGTTCGGCCCAAAAAGATGCCTACGTCCACGGGAGGATATCTCGTCTTCTACTCACTTGAATGATTTACAGAATACACACTCATTCCCTAAGTGATCACTCCACAAAGCTTGAAGGATTCACTAGCTACTCTCAAGAGTGTTTCTTCTTTCTCTATTCTCTCCTCTCTTGTCATACATCCATCTAACTGATCTTGATAAGCTACATATACCAGAGCTGAAGAGAAAACCGTCTTGGAAGCAATGGATGAGATTAATCCAAGAAAAACAGATCATAACTCCTTCAGCAACAAATTAACCGCTTCTGAGAATGACAACAGTAAAACGACAACGGTTTGGATAAAAAACCGTTGTCAAAGCTGATTAACAGAAAAAACTGAATCTGTTTCCTGAAAACCTTCTTAACTGTTTTTCCCACTGAAATTCTGAGTTTATGAGCCAAATCTTTAACAATCTCCACCTTGGCTATCAACGAAGACAAGAATAACCCAATTGCAACCCAAAAACCATCAAGCAAAAAACAACTCAATACCTCCACCTTTCTCCTTGCAACTAATAAGGAGCTTCCTTCCTTCTTACTGAGGCAAAACGTTTACTAACTCAAGACAGTACCTAAATTTATCAGCAGGTAATGACTTGGTTAGCATATCAGCAGCATTCTCTTTTGTATCCACCTTCTTTAACTCAACAACTCCACTCTCCACCACATCTCTCACAAAATGATGTCTAACATCAATATGTTTGCATCTCTCATGGAACACCTGATGCTTAGCTAAATGCAAAGCACTCTGAGAATCACAAAAGATCTTAACTCCTTTCTGCAGCAACCCAAACTCACTGAGGATCCCTTTAAGCCAGATGGCTTCTTTCACTGCTTCTGTTACTGCAAGAAATTCAGCTTCTGTGGTTGAAAGAGCTACTACTGGCTGTAACATTGACTTCCAGCTTATTGCTGAATTGAACAAGGTGAATATATATCCTGTCTGAGACTTTCTTGAGTCTAAATTAGCAGCATAGTCAGAATCAACATATCCACAAAGGAAATTCTCTGAAATTTCTTCTGATTTTTGATACAAAATACCATGACTTGAACTTCCTTTTAGATATCTGAATAACCATTTTAAAGCCTCCCAGTGACTTTTACCAGGATCAGCCATGTATCTACTAATCACACTGATTGAATGAGCCACATCAGGCCTAGTGCACACCATAGAGTACATAACAGAACCAACTGCACTGGAATATGGAACTCTGCTCATCTCAGCTCTTTCTTCATCATCTTTAGGTTTCTGTAGCTCTGATAGCTTAAACTGTTGGCTTAGAGGAACAGACACCTTCCTGCACTCATGCATATTGAATCTCTTCAATACCTTTTCAATGTATGACTGTTGACTCAACCACAAGCATCCAGATTTCCTGTCTCTCAAAATGTCCATACCCAAGATCCTTTTTGCAGACCCTAGCACTTTCATTTCAAAACCAGCTTGAAGATTTTCTTTCAATGACTTGATTTCTTCTGGATCCTTGCTAGCTATCAACATGTCATCCACATATAGAAGTAGGTAAGATGTTACTGTCTTTCCAGCCTTTTTGAGATACACACAATTGTCATATCTACATCTGTTGTATCCTATGCTCTTCATGTGGTTATCAAACTTGATATACCATTGTCTAGGACTTTGCTTTAGTCCATATAAGGATTTCTTTAGCAAACATACCTTTCCTTCATTTCCAGATGCAATGAATCCCTCTGGCTGGTTCATATATATAGTCTCCTTTAAATCTCCATGAAGGAAAGCAGTTTTCACATCTAATTGTTCCAGAATTAGATCATACTGAGTAACAATGGCTAAAAGAATTCTGATAGAGCAGTGTTTAACAACAGGTGAGAAGATTTCATTATAATCCACCCCCTCCCTTTGAGTAAAGCCTCTTGCCACTAACCTGGCCTTGAATCTTACCCTTTCTGCTTTTGAAACCTCCATCTTCTTTTTGTATATCCACTTGCAGCTGACAAGTTTCTGATGTGTAGGTTTTCTTACTAACTCCCAGGTTTTGTTCTTTTCCAAAGATTCAATTTCTTCTTGCATAGCAATTAGCCATTGATCTCTCTCTGAGCTGTTCATAGCCTCTGAATAAGTTTTAGGTTCACTATTGTCAACTTCTTCAGCAGTTACAAAAGCATAAGCCATTAGATAATCCTCATTATACTTGATTGAAGGCTTTGGAATCCTTCTAACTCTGTCTCTGACCAGTTGATAGCTCCCTTGATCTTCATGTTCAGTGTCCAACTCTGTGTCACTCTGGTGTTCTTCTTCAGTATCATCATCTTCAAATAAATCTGGTTTCTCCACCTTTAGTGGAGAATTGATGGATTGGTCAGTGATGATAATGTCAGTGTGTTTCTGTTGCTTGAAAGGTTTTTCTTCCTCACAGAAAACAACATCCCTGCTTACCAAGATTTTGCCTAACCTTGGTTCAATGCACCAAAGTCTATAACCTTTTATGCCTTTGGGATAACCCAGCATGACACACTTGAGTGCTCTTGCCTCAAGCTTATCTCCTTTTGAATGCACAAAAGCCTTACAACCAAAAGCTCTTAGGTGATTATAACTTGGTTTCTTCCCAGACCACATCTCTTCAGGAGTCTTGAAACCAATAGCTGAGGATGGACATCTATTTATCAAGTAGGTTGCTGTTGAGGCAGCTTCTGCCCAAAACCTCTTTGTTAGTCCAGATTCCAGTAGCATGCATCTCACCCTTTCAAGAATTGTTCTATTCATTCTTTCTGAGACTCCATTCTGTTGAGGATTACCTGGCACAGTCTTATGCCTTTTTATCCCTTTGGCAGCACAGTACTTGTTAAAATCATCAGAGACAAATTCTAGTCCATTATCAGTTCTCAAGCATTTCAGAGTTTTCCCAGTTTCACTTTCAACTTCCTTGTGCCATTCCTGGAACTTTTGAAAAGCATCTGACTTATTCTTCAGGACATACACCCATAATTTCCTGGAATAATCATCCACTATGCTCAGGAAATACTTCCCTCCACCTAGAGAGATGGTTCTTGATGAACCCCATAGATCTGAGTGAGCATATTCAAGGGGTGATGAGGAGGTGTGTTTACCAGTAGTGTAAGGTAGTTTCTTGCTTTTTCCCAGAATACATGTCTCACACATGTTTATGGTGAACTTTTCTTTGTGCTGTAATAGGTTTTGCTTGAGCAATTCATTTAAGCCATTTTGACTTACATGCCCTAACCTTGAGTGCCATTTGAGGGATTCAGCATCTACTATATTTGTGGCAGTTCCCATAACAATACTTCCATCCAAGTAATATAGGCTGGATCTTTTTATACCCCTCATCACTACCTTATTGTCTTTTATGATGTGCAGACTCCCATTTTGTGATTGAAAACTGCATCCTTGATTCTCAAGAGTACCTAAGCTTATTAGGTTTCTTTTTAGTTCAGGAATGTACCTTGCTGAAGTCAATACTTTCACAGATCCATCATGAATTTTGATATGAATGTTTCCAATGCCTCTGACTTGACATATTTGATTGTTCCCCAGCATCACAGATCCACAGTTTTGATCCTGGTAATCTTGAAACCACTCCTTCTTAGGGCACATGTGAAAGCTACACCCACTGTCTAAGATCCATAAATCCTCAGGATTTCCATCTGAAATGTTCAGAACTTGAGCTTCATCTTCTGCTGTGACAAGATCTAGAGTATTCTGACTTTGCTTCTTCTCAGTCTGCTTCTTCTTCCATTCCCAGCAGTTCTTTTTTAAGTGCCCTGGCTTCTTACAGTGATGACACTTTCTGGTTTCTTTGCCATCATCAACCTTTGCTTTGGCCTGAGGATCTTTCTTGATTGCTTCTTGAGGTTTCTTCTTATTTTTGAACTGTTTGCCCTTTGTAATATTCAGACCATCTCCTACTGTACCCATCTTCAATTCATTTTCTCTTTGAAGCTCTTTTGACCTTAGAGCAATCTGAACTTCTTCCAAGGTGATCTCTGTTTTCTTTCCATAGAGTAGAGTGTCCCTAAGATGATCATAGGACTTGGGGAGGGCATTAAGTAAGAGAATGGCCTTATCTTCATCTTCTAGATTCACCTCAAGACTCTCAAGATCATCAATGAGTTTTGTAAACTCATCAAGCTGGTCTTCTACTGATTTATCTTCTGTAAATCTGAATGAGTACAACCTTTGCTTGGTGTAGAGTCTGTTTGCCAGAGATTTGGACATGTAAAGACTGTCCAGTTTCTTCCAGACTCCCTCTGCTGTGGATTCTTTCGAAACTTCTCTGAGAACCTTATCAGTGAGACAAAGTATAAGTGTGCTGTGAGCCTTGTCTGAGATTTCTTGCCATTGAGCCTGTTCCATCTTTTCTGGTTTGGCTTTCTCCCCTAGAAGCGCAGCAGATAACCCTTGCTGTGTCAACAGGGCCTTCATCTTGATTTTCCACAAACCATAGTCGTTCTTCCCTGAGAACTTCTCTGCATCAAACTTTGCCGTAGCCATGATTTTATATCAAGATCAAGAAATCCTTGAATCAGATGATTCCTTTCTCCTGGCAAAACTTCAAATACAATGTGGGCACGAATCCTTTTCCCACAGACGGCGCCAAATTGTAAACCTGTAGTGCTAAACTTTTCCAGCACAACTCAATTGATTCAACAAGAAACAATCAAGCAATCAATTGCTCCAAGATCACACTTACATGCAAGTAAAACTAATAAAGAAAGAAAGTAAAATCAACAATGCGAATTACGTGGTTCGGCCCAAAAAGATGCCTACGTCCACGGGAGGATATCTCGTCTTCTACTCACTTGAATGATATACAGAATACACACTCATTCCCTAAGTGATCACTCCACAAAGCTTGAAGGATTCATTAGCTACTCTCAAGAGTGTTTCTTCTTTCTCTATTCTCTCCTCTCTTGTCATACACCCATCTAACTGATCTTGATAAGCTACATATACCAGAGCTGAAGAGAAAACCATCTTGGAAGCAATGGATGAGATTAATCCAAGAAAAACAGATCATAACTCCTTCAGCAACAAATTAACCGCTTCTGAGAATGACAATAGTAAAACGACAACGGTTTGGATAAAAAACCGTTGTCAAAGCTGATTAACAGGAAAAACTGAATCTGTTTCCTGAAAACCTTCTTAACTGTTTTTCCCACTGAAATTCTGAGTTTATGAGCCAAATCTTTAACAGTAAGGATTTTCTAGAAATTTCAGAAAGGTTGGTGTACTATCACTCCTTATGGTTAGCGTTTGGCCACCACCCCCTACCATTTTATTTGGACACTATATGATTACAATGAGTGATGATGACACAAGAATATGTAATGATTTAAACATAACATATATGGCACATAATATTTGTAAAATTCAAATACTTATCACCCACATGCGTTTCATGTAGATATTTTATGCACACACGTAACATTTAGAACTTAGTGAATATGTTATTTACAAGTTATTTGCTCTCAGGGCATTTCGTGTAGTGGTTCCTTTTAATCTCTTACGATATCACTGTTAGTAATTCTCGATTCCATCTAATGTACGCAGCGGAATAACTAATCGAGAATATTGATCGTGATTTATAACTGAATTAAACGTTGAGCATAAATTACGCTAAAGCTGGAACAACTTACTTGTTGCGTAATTGATCGGACTGCATTGTGCGATTGATTCACCACTTCAGGTATCCACGCGTATATCGTCCGCCGCAGGAACTATCCTCGGTACAATTATTCGATAAGTGATCGCTAGGAAATCACTTATCAAATTCTATAGTGCCTCCAATTTTTATCTGATAAAACCCTTAATTCTCTACTATAGAGAATATGTATATATAGTACCATATAACCCTAGGTTTATGGGCCTAATATTCATGTCTGCTTAATTAATTAATCAGTCTGACTTATTAATTAATAAAGCCCACATATCCTAATCTAGTCCATATCTTTCAATCTCCCACTTGGACTAGCATTAGATATAATTCGAAGCACTAACTTTGTACCCTTGAGCGGAACAACAATACACATAAAGTGTGACCCTTCAGGCCCCCATTATCGACGATAATCTAATTAAAGTCTGCACAAAACTCCTAGACTGCGTTGCGCAGCGAACTCGATATATGAAGGACGTTTATGTGAATTCGTAAAACAACCTTTATATGAAGTTTATGCAATATCCCTTCATTCACGACCCACCCGATTAAGCCTAGGATCTGCCATGTGTCTATCCAAATAGCTCAATCATTTTCTCATCTTTATTATATGACACATTCGATCATATTCAATTACTTTAATTGAATATATCTTTTGCATTGGCCAATGACTTTATTGTCAAATAATATAGAGAAATACGAGTGTTCTCTCGAGTTTCAATCGAGGAATGAAGCCCATTCTTGGCTCAACTACCATTTCCATTTGCCTCATGATGAACCTAACACAAGACGTGTCTTATCCTCCTTTGGGAGGCAAGCGTTGTACTTGGTCAAAGTTCATCACTTAACAAACAAAATGAGTATTGACCTCAGGTCAAAGGATCATTACATACTCCACACACTAATAAACCGTAGACACTGAAAACAAACGGTTTAATAGTAGGGTATACCAATACTCTCCAAAGTACCCATGTGTCCATCACGGATATCTAATATCTCGTAGTCGTGAGACCTACTACATTCTCTGAGAATGTGATGCAGACCACATGTTAACCTATCGCGTGTCATCAATATCCCATTCGTGATGACCATCGGTTATGGTAATTTTAGAATCATACTATATCATTTATGTCTCACATCATAAGTGACAGTCATGATTCAAGGGAACAATTATAAGAATAATAACAAACCATCAAAATAATTATTCTAATAAATGCATAAACTCAAAAGACAATCAAAATGTCATAGAATGCGATCGAGAATGAATGTCTCAAATGTAAGGTTTCTAAGATATGCAAACTATAAACTCCCACTGAATCAAGACCAACTACCAACGTGTCTAACACCCAAGCTCTCAAAGTGCTTGTTGTGTCTAGCTATACACAACTGTTTGGTTGAAGGATTAACCAAGTTATCATCAGTGGATACTCTATCTAACTTCACATCTCCCTATCTATTATTCTCCAATCAGATTATATCTACAGGGAATATGCTTATTTCTGTTCGTGGCTCTGGGTTCCTTTTGCTAGAGCAACCGCACTTACCATTGTCACAATACAACGGTATTGCACTGCTGGCATTTGGAACGACACCTAGTTCTTTTACGAACTTTAACAAAGCAACAACCCCTTTTTGGCAGCTTTAGATTTAGCAATATACTCGGCTTTAGTGCTGGAATCGACAGTTCTACTCTGTTTGGAACTATTCCGATTCACTGCACCACCATTTAGAACGAAAACATATCCAGACAAAGACTTGAAGTCATCATGGTCTGGAAGCCAACATCAGTATACCCAGTAACTGATGACTCTAGCTGCCCACCATAGACTTTAAGAAATATTCTTTAGTCCTTCTAAGGTACTTAAGAATAGTCTTGACAGTTCTCCAGTATTCCTTACCGAGATTTTGCTGAAATCTGCTCTTTCACGGATTGCAACATGGAATGATTGCTCCCCATTATCAGTATATCGTCGACATATATGATAAGGAAGACAACATTTCATTCCTACGTTTACTATAAACACATGGATCCTCTTTGCTTCTGACGAAATCAAACAATTTGATAGCTCTGTCAAAGCAAATATTCCAACTCCTAGATGCTTGCTTGAGTCCAAAAATGAACTTCTTTAACTTGCATACTCCATTCGGCTTTTCTTTAGATATAAAACCTTCAGGTTGTGACATATACACAGTGCCTTCGAGTTCTCCATTGAGAAACACGGTTTTAACATCCATTTGCCAAATGTCAAAGTCATAGTATGCAGCTATTGCAAGTAATATCCTAATGGACTTGATCTTAGCGACTGACGAAAAGGTTTCATCATAATCAATGCCCTCGCGTTGACTATAACCCTTTGCCACCAACCTAGCCTTGTAGGTTTGTACCTTGCCATCTGCATCTCTCTTCTTTTTGAAGATCCATTTGCAACCTATGGGGCGAGCCCCATCTGGCAAATCAACTAGTTCCCAGACTAGATTGAGGTACATCGAGTCCATTTCAGATGTTAAAGCAGCCAGCCACATCTTCGAATCGGTGCCTGACACCGCTTCGATATAGGTCTTAGGTTCGTCGTCTTCTGAATTAACCTCATCATCTTGGTTCTCAACCAATAGATTTAGTCTTTCAGGTGCACGAAGATTCCTTTGAGGCCTATTGAGTTGGTTTTGCGTTGGTTCAGGCGGTTTATTCTGATCGTGATGAGGTTCCTGCATGTTGAGGTTTTCAACATTTAGAATATTCTCAAGAATTTCACTATGATTTTCTTGAGGTGGGGTTGACACAATATCTTGTCTTTGATGCATCTCATTGTCTTGAGGTGACCCTCTAAGAGTCATTTCCCCTCCCAATAGATCATCAAAAACTCCCACTGAGTTCTTGTCCACTCCATTGGACAATACCTCGTCCTCCATGTTATCTTGTGGTTCTTGAATTTCTTCAAGATCTACTGTGTTGCAACCTTGTTCCTTGGAGACATAATTATCTTCAAGAAACGTCACATTTCTGGATACTATCACCTTGTGATCTCCAGGGCAATAGAATTCATATCCTTTGGTTTCTCTAGGATATCCCACAAAATAACATGTTTCACTTTTAGTTTCCAACTTATCAGTCATCATCTTCTTAACAAAAGCAGGACAACCCCAGGTCCGCATATGGTTAAGACTCGACTTCTTGCCACACTATAACTTATATGGTGTTTGCGTGACCGATTTAAGAGGAACTCTATTCAGAACATAACCATCGGTTAGTAAGACATAACCCCAAAGGAATAAGGAAAGACTGGTGAAACTCATCATGGATCGAACCATATCTAATGAAGTTCGATTTCTCCTTTCGGATACTCCATTCATCTGTGGTGTACTCGAAGGTGTCCAGTCTGACCGGATTCCATGTGATTTCAAGTAATCAAGAAAATCTCGGCTTAAGTATTCCCCTCCGCGATCTGATCGGAGAGTCTTAATACTTTTCCAAGTTGTTTCTCAACTTCTAACTTAAACTCCTTAAATTTCTCGAAGGCCTCAGATTTGTGTTTCATGAGATACACATATCTATACCTTGAAAAATCATCAGTGAAAGTTATGAAGTACGAATATTCGCCTATTGCTTAAGTTGGAACGATCTGCACACCGCTGTGCGGACTAACTTGAGCACAACCTTGGCACGTAACCCTTTTCCCAGAAAGTGGTTAACTTGTCATGTTTCCTTTGAGACAAGATTCGCAAGCACCATATGATTCGAAATCAAATAATGTGAGATAGTCTAACTTTCTCAATCTTGCTATTCTTTTCTCATTGATATGACCAAGTCTACAGTGCCACAGGTAGGTTTTATTATCCGTATTACTTAGCTTAGGTCGTTTGTTCTTGTACATTGAGAATATTTTGTTCATATTCAAGCATATAGAATCCATTCGAACGAAAGACACTTCCTTAAAACAATCCATTAAGCAAAACAAGCATCTATTGTTTGCAAAATAGAAAGAAAAAATCATAAATGTCTAATATTAGAATGGAGATAATATTCTTTGAAATCTCTAGAACAAAATATCAATTATATAAATCTAATTTATATCCCGAAGGAAGATCTAATCTAGTCTAATTTCAATGTACAAAATAAACTACTTAAGCTCTCATCCAATGCACCATGTGCTTTGAACTTTGGGCAGTCTCTCTTCCAGTGCCCCTTCTCATTGCAGAACAGACACTCATCCTTTGGTATTCTCGGCTTCTTTTGAAACCCTCCACTCTTAGGCATCAAGGCCACATCCTTAGATGCTTTCTTCCTCTTCTTCTGCTTATTCTTATGTTTGGAAGATCTTGCAGAAGAGCTCACCATGAGCACAGAGTTGCCTTTAGAAGTAGATGATTCATAGGTCTTGAGCATGTTGTCAAGCTCTGGCAGTGTCGCCTTCGTGTTGCTCACATTGAAATTCACTATGAAGTTTTCAAATGAACTTGGAAGAGACTGCAAAATCAGATTTATTGAGACACTTGAGGGTAGCTTCATTCCAATCGATTCTAACCTCTCAATCAATCCGATCATCTTCAATATATGTTCGAAAACCTGGCTCCCATCATGAAGCTTACACTTGAAGAGATCTCTGAGTATCTCATACTCCATGGTCTGAACTTCTAAAGCGTACAGACTCTCCAAGTGTTTCAGCATCTCATAAGGGAACATGCTCCAATGTTGCCTATGCAGTTCAATACTCATAGAGGACAACATTAAGCATTGAGCCGATGTGGCATCCTCAACACGTTTCTTATGAGCTTCTTCGTCTAACGTAGCGTACTCAGGAGAATTCTTGTCAGGGATGACACTGATTGGTTTGTCCAAGACATACTCAATCTCGTCTTGCCTTAGCACCAATCGCAAACAACGGAGTCAATCCATAAAATTTGACCCAGTCAACTTGTTTGTTTCCATGAAACATTTATAAGCCAAAACGACATTTTTTTTCTAACGAAAAAATAATAAATGGGAAAATAAATTAGAATAAAGTAAACAAAGATCACATTCGTATCACTAATCAAAACAAGAGTTTATTGTAATGATTAGCTCCCACTAATTTTAACATATTTTGCGCCCCCAAACACAAAATACGGATTTATAACAATTATAAATCTTAGTGGTCCAAGATCCAAGTCTATATTACTGCAGCCTCTGCTTTGGCTGATGACTACAATAATATCACTAGGTAGGCCTCTAAGCCAATTGCAACAACAATTTGCAATTCTTGGTTTATTAATCCAATTAATATTGCGTCCTCAAACTATTTTGGGCGCTTTGGCGTCTCAAAATAATTTAAGCAAGTCAATTCCATCACACGATGTCAACCATACATCTATGAATGAGCCCGAGTCTTGTCGATTTAGAGTAAACACTTTGGTGTAAAACTCGTGGTCGAAAAGATTAGGAATCTCAAACAATTATGATGGATGACGCATTTTGTTTCTAAACAAGACTTGGTTTTTAGTGGGGAATTGTTATGTGATACTAATTGTTTAAATTTAATATCTAATATTAAATTATAACACAATTACTGGGTGCCACCTACCCAGACATAAGAAATACGGACCACACATATTGGGCGCCGCCTACCCATACACAATGTCGCGGACTACATGTATTGGGCGCCGCCTACCCAAACATAAAAACGGTCTTAAATTACTATAATTTAAATTGAATAAGCATAAAATCAAATAATAGCTTATCACATAATATCAAATAAATGCTCAACGAATAAAATTATTAATCCATTTAAAATTTTATTCTTTAATTAAATGTGGATTAAATCAAATATATTAATTCCAAATTAATATAAATATACATTTAATATTAATTCTAAATTATCATAAATATATAAGTCTAGTATTATTCTTTCAAAAATAATAATACTATTATAATTTATTAATCTAATTAGTAAATTAATATTAGTCTATTAGATTAATATATTAATTCCAAATTAATATAAGTATACCTTTTATGTTAATTCCAAATTAACATAAATGTATAAGTCTATTATTATTATTTCAAAATAATAATAATAAGATTTATTAATCTAATTGACAAATTAATATCGCAATTGGAACTTAAGAATTAATCTAATTAATAAATCTGATTGAATTAATCAATTTTTTTTTTTTTTTTTTTGTTCTAATATACAACCCAAAATGGGCTGAAACCACCCCTTCCAAAATATGTCCAGCAGTCCCGGTGGTCCAAATCATTCCATGCCCAACTTACTTAGGCCAAGTCCAGTTTTAAAACAGGTCTAACTAATTCTGCCTAGCCCTAAAACCCAGATTCAGCCCACCTGGTGGATCTGCCCCGCGGCCTAGCTACCCGCTAGGTTTGGGACAACCGTCGTCTCCATCGCCTCCACTGACGCCACGTCGTCACTAGCTGACGCCGCCGGTCGGACGTGCAGCACCAATCGTCGAGCGCAACAGTGGCGCAGAAGCAGCGAAAACGCCGTCTCTGTAAGCCACCACTATTCGCCGATCGCCGTCGACGGTATCAGTAGTAGGGCCCGTGTCGGACTCCGCCGCCCGCCTTGCGCAGCCGCGGCACAGCAGCGACCAACATCGCCGCCGCCGCAGCTCCGACAGACGAACAGTAGACCATGTGTAATTGTTGCGAAACAATTTTCTTAACCAGGTTCCAAAACAAACGAAACGATTCGAAATTTAAAACTAATTTCAATGTTTTCAAAACATACGAAATAATTTACAGTTTTCAACGTTAACAAAATATTGCAAAACAGATTTCCAAAATCAATTGCTCAATTTCAATTTTAAAGTTTTAATCCACAATTAATCTAAACTTTAATCCAATTATAAATCGAGTCCCGTGCTCTGATACCACTGTTAGTAATTCTCGATTCCATCTAATGTACGCAGCGGAATAACTAATCGAGAATATTGATCGTGATTTATAACTGAATTAAACGTTGAGCATAAATTACGCTAAAGTTGGAACAACTTACTTGTTGCGTAATTGATCGGACTGCATTGTGCGATTGATTCACCACTTCAGGTATCCACGCGTATATCGTCTGCCGCAGGAACTATCCTCGGTACAATTATTCGATAAGTGATCGCTAGGAAATCACTTATCAAATTCTATAGTGCCTCCAATTTTTATCTGATAAAACCCTTAATTCTCTACTATAGAGAATATGTATATATAGTACCATATAACCCTAGGTTTATGGGCCTAATATTCATGTCTGCTTAATTAATTAATCAGTCTGACTTATTAATTAATAAAGCCCACATATCCTAATCTAGTCCATATCTTTCAATCACTCCGTATTCGTAGTTTGCACAAAAGTCCAAACCTTATTGCCTAGTACGCTAAGATGGAAATTTTAATTTACTTATCATTCATGTCCATCTCGTTCTTTCACACTGTTGACTAGGTTTGTCCTATGTCCTTGCACACTTAACAATATGATTACATGTACCAAGTTGAAGTATTGAATGGAATGGCTTCATTATTAAAAGCAATTTGGTCACATGCACTGATAATGAACATACTTGAAGTAAATGTGAAATGCACATGTGAAAATAGGGCGTTGCATTTTTCCCTTATTTAAAAAATTCCGTCCTCGAAATTTCACATTTCGTGATTGAAATGATATGTGTATCTAGTCGTAATCTCCTCTTCTTTCTCCTAAGTGGCTTCATTCGAGTTGTGTCCTATTTGGCTTGGAGATGCTCCTATAAAAGAATTGTCTACCCTCTGCCTGATTCAACTCGATTTCTTTTCGATCACAAGAGATTGTGGCTTTCTGCTACACCAGCCAATCGAGCCATAAGATAACATCAAATCCTTTCATCTACAAGATGAAAATATTAACGTTAACTTTTACTGTTCCAAGTCCTAATTTCACGGCCCTAACTACTCTGCGGACTTGTATAGTTTCCCCGGTTGGTATTCTTACTTCAAGTCCCAAAATCTCAATCCCTTTGAGATTCAATCTCTCCACACACGCTTTGGATATGAATGAATGAAATGCACCATTGTCAAACAGAGCGAATACGCATTGTCCATAAATCGATGTTGTACTTGTTAGCGTTTCTTCTTTAGAGACTTCTTCCTTCTCTTCAGGCTGTGTCTCTTCTTGCTCGTATTCCTCCCCCCTCTTCCTCCTCCTCAGTGTCCTCATCCAATAATTCCACCGTATAGCCTTCCTCCAGCAGCGTGTTCAGGTGCGCCTTACATCGAGTGTTTCCAGCCAACATAGGCTTGCTAGCGGTAGTAGTTGGTCGTCGCACCTGAGTTACCTTGGCGATTGGTAGAGCTAATGCCGTAGCGGAGGGTCGTCCTCTACCACGTGTCCCCGGGAAATTGGCCATCCAATGACCCAGTTGATGGAATCGGAAGTAAACAAACTTCTCTTGGAGACATTCTCCAGTGTGGAACTTCCCACACTTAGGACATGCCGATCGTGGGGCCATATTGCCCTTTGAGGTATCATTCTGATACTCCTTCTGCCAAAACCCGGAAGGTTTCCCATTACTGGAGGTTTCTTCCGCTTGTTCAGATTGGTAGCGGCAACGATTGCTGGCCCTTCCATCCCCAAGCTCATAGTGATAGCTTGCACTTGTTCGAATACCTCTCGATACTTCTGCAAATGTAGCCAACAAATGATGCTCCCGATTTCCGATTGCAAGTGCGTTCAAAGTGATGAGCTTTCGGCTCGTTTGTACTAACCAGATGTGTTGTATATTGGGAGAGGTAGTTGAACCCCCATTCATACTCAGCCACGGTTTGGGTACCCTGCCTCAAACTCATGAACACTACTACTTTTTGGTGTTGAAGTGCTCGAGGAAAAATAACAATCCAGTACTAACCCCTTGAACTCAGTCTAATTAGGCGTGTCCTTTTGCTCTAGGGTTTAGTGTCCTCTCGTGTGCCTTCCACCGCTGGCTGGCGTCTCCACATAGTTGGAATCAGGCACACATGACCTTCTGACTCAAGGTTATTTCCATATACTCAAAGATGCGCTCCATTGTTGTATCAAGTTCTCCAACCTAGCAGGTCCCTCATTTCCATTAAACCTAGGAGCTTGGAAATGTCAAAACTGCTCTATAACGCCCTGACTCCAAGTGGTACCATGATTTGGTGCTGGCTGAGTTGTGATATCTTCTACTGTAACACGTGTTGGAGAACCTGAAGGAACTCTCGAGCAACATCTTTCCCAGATGCAGGCACAGACTGCCCTTGCCCGGGTGTGTGTGCCCCACAAGTCCCTTCGGCTTCTTCTGAAGCACTAGCCCTATAGGTTCTATAGGTTGTTCCTACCATCGTAAATCTAATATAGGCATTCTAGGTTAGAAGTTTGTTTACCTATGTTCACGGGGATTCTACCTACGTTCGAAGCATCCTAATTACGTCTAACTTCTCCTGTCTCTAATCCTATCCTAATTATACATCCATCGACAGAGTCGTGCTTGGTTAATTTAGTGATCATATCCCATAATGATTTCAAGTAAAATTGTGCTTGTGTGTGCTTATGTGAGTTTTACTTGTGATGGTTTTACAAAAATGGTTTTTGCATTTTGTGTGTATCCTAGATCCAGGCTTAAATCACAAATTAGTTAGGCATCATAATTTTTGTGAAATAGTTAGTTGGAATCGTACTTCACAATCACAACATACAACGTACTCAACTATCCGACTTCAAACATAGCTAAACCTAAACTAAACCTCAGCAACCTAAATCCCTCAGTCAACGACTACCTAGAGGAATAGCCTTCGAATAAGTCTCATGTGCTAAACCTAAGCTAGAGGGATCCATATCGACTGTTAGATACAGAGGGTATCCAACATTCAACACAGCGGGTGGTGCAGGCACAAACTCCCAATACATTGCTCGGGTATGACGATCCTCTACTAGTTGGTAGGTGATAGAATGAGCGGTCATCCCTGGAGTTATGGCCACTTTCGTTAAGCAATGACAAGCTATATCTCGAAGATCGGCCTCCAAAGCAGTTTTCCATTAGTACTGAGCCTCCATCTGTGACCGTGCTTCTCGCACCACGTTGCACATCTATATGAACTGGCCTCCCTAAGCTCCGAATGCGGCCCTTCTTTCTATTGCCTGGACCAATACTTAACAGTATAGATCGTAGATAGAGTAAGTAACGACCGCCTCGTTCGGGGGAGTAAAAAAACTAAGTGGCAGCTTGGGCCAAGGGTTGCAGTTTTGGCAACACACATATTCTCATGTGATGCATTGCCTTGATATCAGTTTCATTGATCCTGGCACCCAAAGCTTGCTGCCTCAGAAGACGCATATGCTGCACAAAGTTCCATATGTTCTCTCATGGCTGTTGGAAGGTCTCATTGTAAAGCATGACTTCCAGGGGTTCCATGATGGTTTATTAGCACCAAGTACCTTGCTCACTGTAAATCAACACTTAAGAAAAGTGAGAATTTCATGAAATTTTTCTCATATATGATATGCATGAATGCGTGCAACAGTCAAATTTAATCAATTTTAGTAATCCTGAATTAATGTAAACACATAATACTTCATCATCTATTTTCGTACTTTCTCATCTCATGCTTTTATTCATACTCGTACTTTCGTACCATTTCATCATACATTTCATACTTCTCTCTCTTTTTCTCATTCGTACTTTCGAAGCTTTTTCTCTTACTTTTCATGCTTACTCCTCATACTTCTATTTTTACTTTCATGCTTTCTGCTTATACTTCTCATGATATGCAAGGCATGATAAAATGGTCGTCTAAAAACCTTTCTTTTCCCAAAAACTCAAATTTTAGGTTGTAGTTGATGTCCATACCTAGAGTTGTAATAGTGACCATGCCTCTCTAACGTACCTCTTTGTTAGTCCGGCTTTGATTACAAGTTTCCTCCCACAACGTCGCTTTGATACCACCTTCTAGTGCCCCATCTCACTTTCCAATGAACTGAGTTGCCACTACTTACCTGGTCATCATTTTTTTCTTTTTCTTTACTTGCTGAACTTTCCTTATCTCTTATTTTTTTACTGATCATACTTATCTTTTCATCTCCTTAACTAAACTTACTCTTTAACTACTTATGGGAGTTAAGTAGCGAAGAGAAATTCGTAGCCTAAGTTTTCCTGAATAGAAACTCATACGAAGGAACATAACTTGATACGTTAAAACTTAAACTTAAATTTATTCATGGCTTGAAATTAATGTTGATTGCATGCCTACTGACGCAACTACGAGATACGCTTATAGTGTATTTCTTATATAACGACAAGACCAAGAACATGAAAATAAACCCTAAGAGGCACTTAGTCATAGTTGTAGTCATGGGCCCCGGCGTCATCATTCCCTAAAAAGTAGTTTTGGGAAAACATAAGCTTTTAACTGAGTGGATAAAGCTGGTACTTAAATAAAACCTTTAACAAAATGTTTGTCCGCTTGACAGCATTGTGCCTCTCCTCTTAAATAGGATCAGACTCTCTGCACGTCCGCCCTCTCACCATTCATCGCATACTACCTTTTCTCAGTCAGTAGCCTTAATATCCTTGTGGTAGCTCACAACCCACTCAGGAGTTAAACAATTTTGTTTGTCTGTGTGGAACTATCCGTGTTGTAATGCTAACTCCTGGAAGCAGATATCCTATTCGAAATTCACTACCCGTCTTGGATTTCTAACCCAGTCATGGTGACAAAGTCTAGTGGGGCATGGAGGATGTGCGTTGATTTCTCTGACCTCAATAAACACTGCCCGAAGGATTGTTAACCTCTGCCGCCCATCGACCAAAAAGTCGAAGCCATTACTGGGTATAGGGCGCTTTGCTTCCTGGATTTGTACAAGGGATACCACCAAATTCACATGGACCGCCGAGATGCCCTTAAAACTGCCTTCATTACTGATTTTGGGTGCTTCGCCTTCAAGAAAATGCCCTTTGGACTTAAAAATGCCGGAGCCACTTACCAGCGTCTCATGGATCACGTCTTCCAAGACCAGATCGGCCGTAATATCGAGGTATATGTCGATGACCTCGTTATTAAAAGTTCCTCCCCTGCATCATATGTACAGGACATTGCCGAAACGTTGAACACATTGCGGCGCTATAATCTCCGTCTCAATCCGGCCAAGTGTACCTTTGGTGTTGGGTTAGGAAAATTTTTGGGGTATGTGGTCTCACAGCACGGCCTCCAGGCCAACCCGACCAAGATTAGGAATGTGTTGGATCTTCAACCACCAAAAACTGTGAAGGACGTCCAGCGTCTATCCGGCGGTCTCGCAGCTCTAAATCGTTTTCTGTTTAAGGCAGAGAAGCGCCAGTTTCCTTTCTTCAAAATTTTGCGCCAAGCAAAAACATTTGAATGGACTCCGGAGTGCAACGAATCCTTTGAGGCTTTAAAATAACGCATTAACCAATTACCTACTATGTCTGCACCTCTCCCCAGAGAGCCCCTTTATGTGTATTTGGCATCTGCCGAAGAAGCCATTAGCGCGGCACTTGTTCGCGAGGATCATGGAAGATAGCAACCGTGTAGTTCGTCAGCCGCGCACTTCAAGGGGCCGAGACCCGGTACTTTGTGGTAGAAAAAACAGTACAGGCCCTAGTTATTGCGGCCCGCCGCCTGCGTCCCTATTTTCAAGGACGTGATATTAGAGTCCTCACAAATCAACCCATTCATCAGATTCTCACCAGGACCGATGTGTCGGGACGCTTGGCTAAGTGGACAATCGAGATCGGGGAACATGATATACAATTTCTACCTCGCCGAGCCATCAAAGGTCAAGCTCTTGCGGATTTTTTGGCCGAAGCTCCATTCTCACCACTCCGATCCCAAAGCTGAAGCCAGCAAGTGGCAGGTATACGTGGACGGCGCCTCTGCTACCCGAGGCAGTGGCGCCGGGGTCTTGCTCATTGATCCCGATGACACTGAAATCAAATATGTCTTGCGTTTTAAGTTCAAAGTGACTAATAACGAGGCAGAATACGAGGCAGTCCTTGCTGGGCTCCGACTCGCTCAAACTTTCGGCGCTTCGCATATCCAGCTTTTCACTGATTCCGAGGTGGTCTCCAGTCAGATCAAGGGCACCTATGCAGCAAAGGATGATACATTGAAAAGGTATCTAGCTTTAACAGTTAAGCTCTTGCTAACTTTTACTTCGACTGATGTCCAATAGATACCCCGTGGAGAAAACATTAAAGCTGATGTTCTTAGCAAGATGGCCTCCGCGGTCCCGTTGGCCATGAAAGTGCTTTGGTGGGGATACTGCTAGCCCACCTTGTTTAATGACGCCCACAATTTGGTGTCAAAGTGAGACAAATATCAGCGGCACTCCCGAGTGAAACACCTGCCGCAAACCGAACTCATTGGCATACAAAGTGCTTGGCCATTCATACAATGAGAAATCGATATTGTGGGACCGTTCCCAGTTGCTCCAGGTGGATTGAAGTTTCTTGTGGTTGCTATTGATTATTCACCAAATGGGTTGAAGTTGAGCCTCTTACTGCCATAACTGGGCATAATATCCTAAAATTTGTTTGGCGTAACATCATATGCCGCTTCGGTATCCCAAGTACCATTATCTCTGACAATGGCAAACAATTTGCAAATGATCCTTTCCGGTCTTGGTGCGAGGAGCTACACATCAAACAAGTTTTCACCTCGGTTGCTCATCCTCAAGCTAATGGCTAGGTCGAAGTCACTAACCGCACTTTGGTTAACAGTAGAAGCGATTAGATCAAGCCAAAGGTCTCTAGGCCGAGAACCTTCCGCAAGTTCTCTGGGCCTACCGCACCACGCCACATTCTTCCACCAGGGAAACTCCGTATAGCCTCACCTATGGCTCCGAGGCTATCATTCCTGCCGAAGTGGGAGTGCCCAGCCCTAGGCTCATACACCTCCACCCCGAGGCTAACGAGGAAGCAATACGTACCAACTTAGATGAGCTCGAGCATCGCCGCGAACAATCCTTCATCCGACAAGGTAAAATCAAGCAACAAGCAGCTCAGTATTACAACCTCCGGGTTCGGGGTACACAGTTCCAGGTCGAAGACCTTGTACTCCAGTTAAATTCTGCCAGCAAAGCTGCCCCCGAGGGCAAACTGCATGCCACTTGGGAAGGGCCTTATCGTGTCACCGCCGCTCATGCCTCCGGGAGCTATCAGTTAGAATATCTGGATGGGACACCGATGCCTCGCACCTGGCACGTTAGCAATCTGCGGCTTTTCTATCTATAATCTCCGTTGTCAAGTACTTTTTCTTCCTTTACGATTTTTGTACATATTATCATTATCATACCATGGTCCTTTATTTTTCAAAATTACACTTGTATTCTCCAATTGTTCCGACAATCACTATGAATAAAAGTTTTAACTTTTAATACATATACCGCTTTTCGTCTATGCTGCGGGGATGCCCCATCCTAGAATAATTATTGTATGTCTCCGGACACATCGGTCTCTCGCCTGGTCCGTCCGGAGAGATCAACACTTGATCCCCGGATAAGTATTCCCTCTCGCCTGATTTATCCGGAGAGGTCAATAACTTTGTTATTCTAAATTAACTCCCGCACGATCCGTCCGGGGAGATTCTATGCCTTGTTTCCGGACAAAGGCTTATTTATGCCTCGTACTCCCGAGTACTAACTACCACATTATTTCATTACGAAATGTCCAAATAATTCAAAGAAATTGCATCATGCCAAAAGTACATAATTACTCTATTTTATTTTACAAAACATACTTGTTATATATGACAAAATATTATCGAAAGTTTTATTTACTAAGCGTCCTTTACAAATACACATGGTTTGTTACTATAACATCTATATTTATCTCCTACCACCTAACCAATATTCCGCGCTCCGGCTTTGAGCTCCACCACGGGAGCTCCTTCGCGTCCTCCGGGATCTAGAGGTACCCCGGCTCTGAACTCCGGTCCTTCCCCTACTTTGACATCTTCTAGGCCGAGGACTTACTCGCTGGACTGGCCTCGGATCATTGTCCCGACTTTGATCTACTCGGCGGCGAGGTCTAGGTTGTTGCGTTGGCCTTGGAGTGTTCGCCCATTCCACAGGATCCCACTCTGCGGGAGCCATCACTTCGATCTCCTCGGCCAGTTTTTGCACCTCCTCTTTGGCGACCACCACCGGGGTTGGCTCTCTAATTATAATTTCGGTCAGTTTTTTTGCCGACCCCTTCGTACTTCTCCGCGGCTGGAACTGGCGATGTTCTCCTCCGCAGTACGACGCCACCTTCCGCGGCCTTGTAACCCCTCGTACATGCTGAGGAGTATTTCTAACACCTCTCATTTCCTGATTAGCTCAGAGGAGTTGGTGTGTCAGGCCTCCATTAGTGTGGATATTTCCTTCTGGATTTCGGTTGTGCGCTCTTCAACCTCCTCGAAGGTCAGCAAGCCGAACTCCGTAAGGATTCTCTCATATTCCCTCTGATGCATGAAAAGTCGCTCCATCTCGGCACACTTAGACAAGTATTTCAGCTGGTGGTCTATAGCGTTCTCTGCGGCCCCAGTTCTTGCCTTTTCGCCTCTGTGGCTCTCTTCTCTGCTACCGCCAGTTTCTTCTCCAATCGGGGCACAACATGCTTCTGCAAGTTGTCCTTCTCACCGCGGAACCATTCCGTGGAACGCATAAGCTTCTTTATCACGTTGTGTAGCTCCTCGGTATCTCCTGTTCGCAGCACAAATTCGGTACTAATATGTCGCTGTCAAAACCGAAGCAAAAGCGCAGTAACTCAACAATATTTATCCAATGAACTTCATTAATCAATAGATTGTCATACACACATTTATCTTCCAATACATTATGGCGCAAATACATAATTTTCCTACCAACTGCGATATTTACAATTTATCAAAATTGTGGGGAACTGACCTCCCCCTGATCGGCACCCTCGGTCGCCTCTGGCACCTCCTCTTCCTCCTTGTGCTCCTCTTCTGTCACCACCTGGTTCACCCTCGCGTCACCTTCCGTTGTCTCTGCAGTAATTTCCATACGCGGGGGTGGAGCCTTTGCTCGTGGCTCCGAAGTGAACTCTCCCCGCCGAAAGGCCAGGAACTCTTCATCTTGGTCCGCATAGCAGGCAGCGATCTCCTCGGTGCTCAGAATTGTGTTCTTCTCCGCCATTGCCTTTACCAGGGGCCACTCCGGGACCTGAGCCAGTGCATAGTAATACGCCTCCTCCACGGTGCTCACGGAGTTGTAGTCGTATCCGAACTCAGGACGATAGAGATCCACATTCGGATAAACCTCTTTGACCTTCTTCAGCAGCACGGAGTGCGTTGCCGTGTCGCCGACAGCCACAAACCCCATTTGGTAATCGAGGAATGTGCTCGTCTGCAGCAGCTTTTCTACAAAAGTCTTCAGCACGGCTCCCTGGCCCTCAACTACCGTCGTCTCCTTCGCCTTCAGCTCCGCGCGTAGCTTCGCCACCTCGCCGCGCAGCAACCCGGCGTCCGCTTCAACCTCGCGCAGCCACGCCACCTCCTTCTCCACCTATGAAGCTCTCTTGCGCGCCTCGAGCAGGTCGTGGGATAACCTATCGTTTCGAGACCGCAGCTCCCTCACCGCCTTGACTAAATCCTCCTTAGCCTCCCTCTCACTCCTTCGGCCGAGGTTCATTATTCCCTGAGCTAGGCGTAATAGCTCCTCGGCCTTGGGCCCCTCCAAGCCCAGAACACTAGTTTGCCCCTGCAAACACTTAAACACAAAAGCACTAAAGGTGAGTCTCGGCAAGGTACGATTTCCTCAGACAAAAACTATCCCTGTTGTACCTCAGGGGTTGTGTCCGTGCGCAGTCTTTTTGCCTCCGCAGGTGGAGTCGATGACGGTTCCGGCCTCTTCCTTGACCTTGGGGTCAACCCGGTGACCACCACTTCATCCTCCGTCCCTTGCGACGGCCTTGGGCTCGACGACACCCTCACTCTTAGGGGCCACTTCAGCAGCGGTCCCCTTCTTGTTCGTAGTTGATGGCACCGCCGGGCTTCCAGAAGTGTCTTTCGCAAAGCGTCCCACTGCAAAAGAAACAATGGTTAATATCATACAAATTACACACAGTTCAAAATCATTAAGGGTCCCTACCCTCCTCGGCTGCCCTGGCTGCCGAACCCTGCCCCTGGGTGGTATTCTCCTCTGCTCTTCCAGAGTAGTACGGGCTTAACCCTGCCTCCTCTAGCTCCTCTTCGGTACAGAGTGTCTTGAACGTACCCACGGTACGGAAATCATCAACTGACTCCGGCTAAACCACCGGGGCATTGTCAACTACCTCCTCCCTCCTCCACCTCGGGAGGGCTATATCCACCTTCACATATATAAACTTCTCCTTCCAACCCTCTACCTTACTCGGGTTTTTCACCTTAAACCCACCTCGGGCCCTCGGGCTAAAGCAATACCATCCCTTCGATTTCTCGAAGGCTTTAAGTTGGAAGAAGAACCTAAATATATCTACATCGGGTTCTACCCCGGCCCTTTTTCATACTGCCAAAAACTCGACAACTTGCCTCATCGCGTTTGGCGCTAACTGGCAAAGGGCAATGCCGTAAAACATTAACAGCCGCACTACGAAGTCCCATAGAGGGAAACTCAGTCCTATCTTCAGGTGGTCTATACACACCCCTATGAACCCTGTTAAGAAACTAATAACTTACAACACACACAAACAAGCTCAAACCAAGAAAGAATGAAACACAAACTGGAATTCGGCCAAACAGAAATCGAACGGAAAAACAGAAACAAAATGAAGAACAAAAGGTTTTTACATGGTTCGATCAATGTGATCTACATCCACGGAGGCTCTATACACCTCAATTCCCTTCACTAAACAACCAATTATAAGAAACAACCCAGAAAACTAGAAACCCCAATTCACAAGCCGACTTGAGCTTAAGAACCCTAGCTTTCTAATTCTAATGATTGAGAAGGGTTTACAGAGGGAAAACGACGTGTATCAACTCGTCTCTACTAGTGGATCAAATGTATATAAAGGTCTAAGCTCGAATCAAGAAGTATCAGGAGCTGTAACCAAATCAGTTTCAACTGCTCAAAACTGTTAGACGGACCTTTCACAACGGTTTTACATGCAACGGTTCTAAACCATTGCATAAGTCTGTTATAACCGCTTTGACTCCGGTTCTTTATTAACCTTCAAAACTGATCTGCCTGAAAACCGGTTCTCTAGCCCGGTTCTTACCAACCTGAACCCGGTTCCTGATTCCTCACAACTTCTACTACAACTTATGACCACTTGATAAAATTGAATTGATACCTACAAATCTCCACCTCAATGAACTCAAGTGTACTTCATCACCTCAATCTGCCTTGTTTGCTTCAGGTTTAACTACATTGTTCAAGCCTTATCAGGCTTGAGCAATGAACCATCTTGCTCCCTGGAACTGCCTTAGTTAGAAAATCAACTGCATTGTCCATGGTATGCACCTTCTTTACTTCAACAGATCCTGCTTCAATCACATCTCTTGCAAAATGAAGTCTAACATCAATATGCTTAGACCTCTCATGAAAAGCTTGATATTTCACCAAGTGAAAAACACTCTGATTATCACACTGAATGGTAACACACCCTTGTCTGATCCCTAGGTCCTTGAGAATCCCTTTGAGCCACAGAGCTTCCTTGATTGCCTCAGTTAAGGCAATGTATTCTGCCTCAGTTGTGGATAAAGCAACCACAGACTGTTGCACACTTTTCCAGCTTACAGCTGTCCCATACAAAATAAAGACATATCCTGTAACAGATTTTCTTGTATCCAAATTCCCAGCAAAGTCTGCATCTGCATATCCAACAAGAGGTATAGCACTAGCTTCTTGTTTCTGAAACTTTAAATCCACACTGACAGACCCTTTCAGATATCTCAAGACTTGCTTCAAAGCTTCCCAATGTGTCTCTCCAGGATTTGACATGTACCTGCTTACTAGAGATACACTATAGGCCAAGTCTGGCCTGCTGCATATCATTCCATACATCAAACTGCCAACACCACTGGCATATGGAATATTCTTCATGTGAATCTCCTCAGCTTCTGTTTTAGGACACTGATCCTTGGACAACTTAGTCTGCAGATTAACTGGAATACTTACTGGCCTTGACTCATGCATGTGAAATCTCTCCACAACCCTCTGCAAATACTGCATCTGTGAGAGCCATAGTGTTCCAGTCTTCCTTCTTATAATGATGTCCATTCCCAGAATCTTCCTTGCTTCCCCAAGATCCTTCATGTCAAATTCTGAACTTAATATTCCCTTTAGCTGTTGTATCTTATCCATACTCTTACTGGCAATGAGCATGTCATCCACATATAAAAGTAGAAACACTTGTTCAAACCTTGAACATTTGTTAAAGTATACACAGCTGTCATATAAACTTCTTATAAATCCTGCATTAATCATGAACTCATTGAACTTCTTATTCCACTGCCTTGGACTCTGCTTCAACCCATAAAGTGATTTTCTGAGAAAACAGACCATCTCTTCATTTCCTGTATATCCTTTCAATTAGATCACCATGCAGGAATGCTGTCTTGGCATCTAACTGCTGTAGTTCCATGTCTTCTTGAGTAACCTTTGATAGGAGTAACCTGATAGAGCAATGCTTCACTACTGGAGAAAATACTCATTATAATCAATGCCTTCTCCTTGTGTAAAGCCCCTAGCCACCAGCCTTGCCTTGTATCTGATTTTATCAGCTTTTCCAACTTCCACTTTCTTCTTGTAGATCTATTTTGAGCTGACAAGCTTCTGCCCCTTTGGTTTGTCTACAAGCTTCCAGGTTTGGTTTCTCTTCAGAGATTCCATTTCCTCCATCATGGCCCCTATCCTGTGTTCACTTTCTCTGCAACTTATTGCTTCCTTGAAACTGCTTGGCTCTTGAAACTCCAAGTCTTCTGCTACACTTAATGCATAATAGACACTTCCAGCTTGTCCATAGAAATCAGGCCTTTGGATTTGTCTTCTTGGTCTGCCTCTACTAATACTGTAAGTTCTGAGATTTGAAATCTCATTTTGATCTTCTTCATCTTCTGATGAACTGTCATCTTCTTGTTGAGCTTGAGCATCCTTCTTTGGTGATATCTGCTCCTCAATAGGCTCCACCTGAATAGAAATTCTTTCAGTTTCCACAGCACCATCAGCTTGTTCTTGACTTCCAATAGAGTTGTACCCCATCACATCCTCATTGAATCTTACATCTCTACTTATCAAGAGCTTCTGGTTTCCCTGTTCCAAGCACCATAACCTGTAGCCTTTTATGCCCTCAGGATATCCTAGGAATACACACCTCTGTGCTCTTGCATCAAGTTTGTCTTGCCTAATGTGAGCAAAGGCCAGACACCCAAACACTCTCAAATCATAGTAGTTTGGTACCTTTCCACTCCAATTTCTTCTGGAGTCTTAAATCCTAGAGTTGATGATGGTGATCTGTTTATCAAATAGCATGCAGTATTTAGTGTTTCTCCCCAGAAGGATTTTGGTAATCAAGCATCAATCAGCATACATCTAACTCTCTCAAGCACAGTCCTGTTAAACCTTTCAGCAACCCCATTTTGTTGAGGGTTTAATGGGACAGTTCTGTGCCTTGTCATGCCCTTATCTTCACGAAACCCTGTGAATTAAGAGGATAGATATTCCCAGCCATTATCTATCCTAAGATGTTTCAATTTCTTCCCTCTTAGATTCTCCACCTGGCTCAACCATGTTTTAAACTTAAGGAATGCATCACTCTTGTTCCTTAAGACATATACCCATATTTTTCTACTGTAATCATCAATGATGGACATGAAATACCTTCCTCCTCCATGTGTCTCTGTTCTTGAAGGCCCCCATATATCAGAGTGTACATAATCAAGTGGTTCTAGAGTAGAATGTATCCCTTTAGCATAAGGCAGCTTCTTGGCCTTTCCTAGAGCACATTTGTCACAGAAATCCAGTGTTCTATTTCCCATTTCACCAATGATGCCCCTCTTTGATAGCTCTTTCAATCCTTTCTCTCCAATATGACCCAGTCTTTTATGCCACTTCATGACATCTTCTCTACTTATCACAGATTCAGCACAACCTATCACAGGGGATCCAATCAGAATGAACAGGCCATTGTGTTGCCTTCCTTTGATTACCAGCTTGTTGTGTTTAGTTATATGTAGATAACCATCTAGGGAGTTGAACTGACAGCCATTTTCTACAAGAGATCTAAGAGATAGGAGGTTTCTTTTTAGGCCAGGAACATACCTTACTTGAGAAATGGTTCTGATAACTCCATCATACATTTTTATCTGAACTGATCCTGTGCCTTTAACTCTGCAGGAGTGATCATTTCCCAGTAATACACATCCACCATCTTCTTTCTATAAATCCTTGAACCAGGATTCATTGGGACACATGTGGAATGAACAACCAGTATCAATAACCCATTCCTTTTTCATTTTTGTGTCTGTGATGTTTAAAACTTCAGGGGTGTCTTCTTGATGCTCAGTCACAGCCACTTCTGGCATCTGATTTTCCTGTTTCTTCTTCTTTTGTGGACAGTCATTCTTCAAATGTCCAGTTTGCTTGCATTTGAAGCACTTTCTGGTTTCAACCCAATCTCCCTGTTTCTTTATATTCTGAGTTCAAGATTTGTTGTCTTTAAATCCCTGGAACTTCTTCTTTTGATAGTTCTTTTTGAACTTAATGTTCAAACCTTCTACAGCCTGTGCAGAGCCCTTTTCTCCCTGATTTTGAAAACACTTTGTCTTCAATGCTGATAGGATAGATTCATAATTGATTTTTCCATCCCTTCCAAACATTAATGCATCCTTGAAACTATCCATAGACTTTGGAAGAACATTCAACACCATCAGAGCCTTATCATCATCCTCCAAGTTCACCCCCAGATCTTCTAACTCTTCAATCATCTTGACAAACTCATCAAATTGATCAGAAATGACCTTATCATCAGTGATTTTGAAAGACACCGATTTCTGCTTCATAAATTGTTTGTTTGATATTGACTTTGATTGATAAAGTTCTTCAAGTTTTCCCCATACCTCTACTGCATTCTTACACCTTGATATCTCCCTCAAGGGTTTATCTCCCAAACAAAGGAATATAAGACTCAAAGCCTTCTTATCCAGTTCTGGAAACTTAGATTTCTCAGCATCAGGCCATTGATCAACAGGAAGAAGTGCAGAGTCTAGGCCATTTTGAATCAGTACAGCATTCATTTTGATTTTCTAAAGTGAGAAGTCATTTTTACCTGAAAACTTCTCCACATCCATCTTCACTCCAGCCATTCTCTCTTCCTCTTTGAATGCGTGTGCAAGGTTCCCACAGACGGTGCCACTTGTTAAGAAACTAATGTGAGGTGATGTTCAATTTCATCAAGTGAGCCTATACTTTGTAATATGGTGTGTTGGGAATGTGGAACTGGAGTCAGGGAGTGAAGAACCGGAGGTTTAAACCGGGTTTTAGCATCAAGAAGACAAACTGGTCAGAACAGACCGGGTTCGAGTTAGTTTGGGATAACCGTCATTTGTGACGAAGCAGTTGCAGATTAGTGACGAAGAAAACCGTCACATTTGTCCGGTAGCTCAGCGTAACTTCTTGCATTTAGAACTTCCTGTGCAGTTGCATTCGAGCTTCAATCCATATATCACTGTAAAGCTCTCATTGAGGAGAACATCACTACGATCGCATTTTCTTCTGTACTTTAGATTAGAGAGAGTATTTAGAGATTGAGTGTTCGTGCCCTAATTTGTAACCAGAATTGGGCATTTCATTTCTTGAGCTTATTCTCGAGGTGTGCCTTGCCTCCGTGGATGTAGTTCATCTTGAACGAACCATGTTAAATCTGTGTTTGATCCATTTCTATTTCCTGTTCTGCGCAAGCTCAATTCGGCCACAACTCTGGCCGAACTGCATGTGTGATTTCGAATTGTTTTCTTTGTCCAATTTCCAGATTCTTTGGTGTTGTGTATTCAAGAGTTTTTTTCACTAACAAGTGGCGCCGTCTGTGGGAACCAACTCTCACAGCTTGAAGAAGGTAAGGAATGGCTGGTATGAAGATGGACTTTGAGAAGTTTACAGGGAGAAATGATTTCACACTGTGGAAGATCAAGATGAATGCAGTTTTGGTTCACAATGGCCTTGATCTTGCTTTGATACCTCTTGATTCGTGGGAAGAAAGTGAGAAACCCAAGTTTGTATCAGTGGATAAGAAAGCCCTCAGTCTTATCTTTCTGTGTTTGGGTGATAAACCACTAAGAGAGGTCTCAAGATGCAAGAGTTCCTTAGAAGCATGGAAGAGGTTGGAGGAGTTGTATCAATCTAAGTCAGTTTCGAACAAGCTGTTCCTAAAGCAGAAGATGTTGGCCTTCAAGATCACTGAAGATAAGGTAATTTCTGACCAACTTGATGAGTTTATTAAGATGGTTGAGGAATTGGAAGACCTGGATGTGAAAATGGAGGAGGATGATAAAGCATTGATGGTGTTAAATATTCTTCCAAAATCCATGAAAAGTTTTAAGGATGCCTTGATGTATGGGAGAGATGAGCAGTTATCTTATGATGGGATAGTGAAGGCTCTGAGGTCTAAATGCTTCCAGACTCAAGATGATAAAGGCATGGTGCAACCTGGAGAAGGTTTGAATGTTAAATTCAAGAAACCTTGGCAAGGGAAGAAGGGACAGAATTCTAAGGACTCCAAAGCAGGAGATCACTACAACATAAATGGCTTTATGTAACACTTCGTTTGTAACACTTTTAAAATTTTGACTTTTATGTAACACTTTTGTAACACTTAGGAATATGTAACACTTTCATGTAACACTTTTGTAACATCTGCGAATATGTAACACTTTCATGTAACACTTTTAGAATATGTAACGCTTTGAACGTAACACTTTTAAATTGTAACACATTTAGGTAACACTTTCAAATAAGTAACACTTTTTACACAACACTTTTGAATAAGTAACACTTTTATGTAACACTTATAAATAAGTAACACTTGTATATAATAAAATTATTTATTTTATTTTAAACTAATTAAATATTTGTGGATTATTTTTCTTATGTGACTTTAATTTTTATTTGTCTAATGTGTTACATTTTAATTATCACAACAGAATATCTGTAACATAAGTGGTGAAAGTGATCAACTCAGACCTACAAAAATAACAATTCATTAGAGCACCTAAAGATTTACTTATTCGTTATCAAAAATAAATTAAATTTTATTTGTGACTTATTTGTGTGTATGTATATAGATATACACACATTATATTTTTACTAAACAATTACAAAATAGACTTGTAGCTTTAGCCTTTAAGAATTTGAATACATTTTTTTAAGTGTGAGAGCCTAGACTTGGGACATTTGGTCATGTCTCTTCATATTTGTAAGTTTATTTTTCTATTTAAAATCTATGAAACACAACAATTAAGGTATCTTAATACATAAAATTATGGTAATTAAAATTAATGATAATGTCTTAAGATTTATATACAATAACTAGATGTATAAAATTAATGTGATATAAAATAAGTTATATATATATAAATATATATATGAGTGGATGAAAATGAAAAAAAAAATAGTGGAAATATTGTGTCAAATTGATATGAATAACGTAAATAAAATTAAGTTAAATTGTAGTTTGATGAAAACTTAATTTTGAGTGTATTTTATTGATGGTATAATAAAATCTTGTTTATATATTATTTTTCTTAAAATAATAACTAAAAAAGTTATTGTAGCCTAGTGGTTAAGACTTTGCGCTTAAGCTCCTGCAATCTAGCAACCTGGGTTCGAAACCCAACAATGACAAATTTTTAATTTTTTCTTTCAATTAAAAGTGTTACATAAAGGGGGTTATATGTAACATTTTTTAGTGTTACCATAAAGTGTTACAATTTAAAATATAATGTAACACTTATTAAAAGTGTTACTAAAGATCATCAAAAGTGTTACATTAGACTTTAGGTAGCACCGGCAAATGTAACACCAATAAAGTGTTACCTAAAGTCTATAGTAACATATTTTAGTATATATGTAACACTTTTTGGGTGTTACATTAGCCCATTTATGTTGTAGTGGATTCTAATCCAAAGAAGGGAAGTGAATGGGTTGAGAAAAGGAAATGCTTCAAGTGCAAGCAGCCTGGTCACTTGAAGAAGGATTGCCCTAAAAGAAACAAGAAAGGAGGAAACCAAGGGGCAGAAGCTGCTGCCATTGACCTTCAAGAAGATCCTCCAGAGGTATTAAATGTTACTGAATCAAGAATGGTAAAGGAATGGGTCTTGGACACAGGCTGCTCCTTTCATATGTGTCCACACCAGTCATGGTTTGATGAACTGAAGAGAGAAGATGGTGGAAATGTTCTCCTGGGTAATGACCAATCATGCAAGATCAAAGGAATTGGATCAGTGAGCATAAGAATGTTTGATGGTGTGGTCAGAATCATCTCTAATGTAAGATATGTTCCTGGCCTTAAAAGAAATCTTCTATCTCTTGGTTCTTTGGTAACTAGTGGTTGTCAGTTTAGCTCAGTGGATGGCTTCTTGCATATCACTAAACATGGTAAAGTGGTGATTAAAGGTAGACAGCATAATGGGTTGTTAATCTTGATTGGTTCACCTGTTGTTGGGAGTGTTGATATGGTCTTGAGCAGTTCTGAGCTTGTTAAATGGCACAAGAGGCTTGGACACATAGGAGAGAAAGGGTTGAAGGAACTGTCAAGAAGTGGAGTAATTGGAAACATGGGAAATCAAAACCTGGAGTTTTGTGATCAGTGTGCTTTGGGCAAGTCCAAGAAGCTGCCATATGGAAAGGGTGTTCACACAACTCAAGAGCCATTAGATTATGTCCATTCTGACATATGGGGTCCTGCAAGGACAGAGACTCATGGTGGAGCAAGGTATTCCATGTCTTTGATTGATGATTACAGTAGAAAGGTGTGGATCATGTTGATGAAGAATAAGAGTGATGCTTTTCATAAGTTCAAAACATGGTTGATTCAACTGGAAAATATCAAAGGGAAGAAGCTGAAGCACCTTAGGACTGATAATGGATTGGAATACCTCTCTACTGAGTTCACAAACTTCTGTGAAGAAAGAGGAATCAAGAGACATAGGACTGTCCCAATGAATCCTCAACAGAATGGGGTTGCTGAGAGGCTTAATAGGACTCTTCTTGAAAGAGTAAGGTGTATGATGTTGGATGCTGGGTTGCCAAAGGTATTTTGGGGTGAAACCATTGCTACAGCATGTTATCTCATTAACAGGTCACCCTCATCAGTGATTGGGTTCAAAACACTTTAAGAGGTGTGGAGTGGACATAAACCAAGTTATGAAGGTTTAAGGGTGTTTGGCTGTCTTGCTTTTGTCCATGTCAGCAAGACAAGTTAGATGCAAGAGCTCTAAGATGTGTATTTCTTGGATATCCAGATGGAATAAAGGGCTACAGATTGTGGTGTCTAGAGAAGGGAAATCAGAAGATAATCACCAGTAGAGATGTAAAGTTTAATGAGAATGTGATGGCTTATACTTCAACAGGCTCTAAGGAAGAATTTGATGATGCTAAAGAGACAGAAGAGATATCAATTCAGGTGGAGCATCCTGCTGAAGATGATCACACATCTCAACCACAAGAGAATCTACAAGATAGTGATTCATCATCTGAAGAAGAAGAAGAACAAGCTGGACCTTCACAAAATGTGAGAGAATATAGCATTGGAAGGGACAGACCTAGAAGAACAATCAATAGACCTGACTTCTATGGGCAAGCAGGGAGTGTTTATTATGCCTTGAGTGTTGCTGAAGACCTGGAATCACAAGAGCCTAGTAGTTTTAAAGAAGCACTAGATTGTGAAGAAGGAGAGCACTGGATTCAGGCAATGATTGAAGAGATGGAATCCCTGGAAAAGAATGAGACCTGGATATTGGTGGATAAACCAAAAGGTCAGAAACTTGTGAGTTCTAAATGGATATACAAGAAGAAGTTAGAGACTGCATGATCCAAACAAGTGAAGTTTAAAGCAAGATTGGTGGCCAGGGGCTTTACACAAAGGGAAGGGATTGATTTTAATGAAGTTTTCTCTCCAGTAGTAAAGCACTGCTCAATCAGGTTGCTTTTATCAAAGGTTACTCAAGATGACATGGAACTACAACAACTAGATGTAAAGACAGCATTCTTACATGGAGAACTCATTGAGAAAATATATATGAAACAGCCAGAAGGCTTTGTTGTTCCTGAACAAGAAGACAAAGTTTGTTTGCTGAAGAAGTCACTGTATGGACTCAAACAAAGTCCAAGACAGTGGAATAAGAGGTTCAATGACTTCATGATCAGTGTTGGCTTTGTAAGAAGTCTTTATGATAGTTGTGTTTACTTCAACAAGTGTTCAAAGCAAGATAAAGTCTTCCTGCTTTTGTATGTGGATGATATGCTGATTGCCAGCAAGAACAAGAAGAGTGTACAATGGCTGAAGGACAGACTTAACACTGAATTTGACATGAAAGATCTGGGAGATGCCAAGAAGATTTTGGGCATGAACATTCTGAGGAAAAGAGAAGCTGGAGTTCTTTGGTTATCTCAGAGGCAATATCTACAGAAGGTTTTGGACAGGTTCCATATGCATGAATCCAAACCTCTCTCCACTCCAGTTAATCTGCAGAAGAAACTCTCCAAAGAACAATGCCCAAAGACTGAAGAGGAGGTCATACATATGAGCAATATTCCTTATGCAAGTGGAGTTGGAAGTCTCATGTATGGGATGATTTGTAGTAGGCCTGACTTGGCCTATGCTGTTTCTTTAGTAAGCAGGTTCATGTCAAACCCAGGTGTTGAACATTGGGAAGCTTTGAAGCATGTGATGAGGTATTTGAAGGGTTCAGTGAACTTGTCACTGAAGTTTGAGAAGAAAGTGAATGGAAGTACTGTTGCATTGGAGGGGTTTGCTGATTCTGATTTTGCAGCAAACATAGACACTAGGAAATCTATTTCTGGATTTGTGTTCACCTTATTTGGAACAGCCATCAGCTGGAGAAGTGTACAACAATCAGTTGTAGCACTTTCAACAACAGAAGCAGAATATATCTCTCTCACTGAAGCTATCAAAGAAGCAATCTGGCTTAAAGGGATTTTGAGCGATTTGGACATCAAGCAAAAGTGTGTGGCGATTTACTGTGATAATCAAAGTGCTCTACACCTTGTGAAACACCAAGCATTTCATGAAAGGTCAAAGCACATTGATGTTAGGTTGCATTTTCTAGGGATATCATTGATTCTGGTTCTGTGGAGGTGAAGAAGGTACACACATTGCATAACCCTGCTGATTTTCTTACTAAGG
Organism: Ajuga chamaepitys; assembly: GCA_958295605.1. Classification (NCBI taxonomy): domain Eukaryota; kingdom Viridiplantae; phylum Streptophyta; class Magnoliopsida; order Lamiales; family Lamiaceae; genus Ajuga; species Ajuga chamaepitys. Next base: position 35,427,797 of record OY282499.1, on the reverse strand, counting down.
GTGTACCTGGGAACAAAGTGGATCATTGCTCGAGCCTGCTGCAGCTTGAGCAATGTCATGAAGAGCATTAACAGACAAGGCAGAGGTGAGGCAGGAAGAGGCACACATGATTCATTGAGGTGGAGATTTTTGAGGTGATGTTCAATTTCATCAAGTGAGCCTATACTTTGTAATATGGTGTGTTGGGGATGTGGAACCGGAGTCAGGGAGTGAAGAACCGGAGGTTTGAACTGGGTTTTAGCATCAAGAAGACAAACTGGTCAGAACAGACCGGGTTCGAGTTAGTTTGGGATAACCGTCATTTGTGACGAAGCAGTTGCAGATTAGTGACGAAGAAAACCGTCACATTTGTCCGGTAGCTCAGCGTAACTTCTTGCAGTTAGAACTTCCTGTGCAGTTGCATTCGAGCTTCAATCCATATATCACTGTAAATCTCTCATTGAGGAGAACATCACTACGATCGCATTTTCTTCTGTACTTTAGATTAGAGAGAGTATTTAGAGATTGAGTGTTCGTGCCCTAATTTGTATCCAGAATTGGGCATTTCATTTCTTGAGCTTATTCTCTGTAATTGGTTGAAGTTCTTAGTGGATTGAGGTGTGCCTTGCCTCCGTGGATGTAGTTCATCTTGAACGAACCACGTTAAATCTGTGTTTGATCCATTTCTATTTCCTGTTCTGCGCAAGCTCAATTCGGCCACAACTCTGGCCGAACTGCATGTGTGATTTCGAATTGTTTTCTTTGTACAATTTCCAGATTCTTTGGTGTTGTGTGTTCAAGAGTTGTTTTCACTAACAACTAATCACTTACAACACACACAAACAAGCCCAAACCAAGAAAGAATGAAAAACAAACTGGAATTCGGCCAAACAGAAACCGAACGCAAAAACAGAAACAAAATGAAGAACACAAGGTTTTTACGTGGTTCGATCAATGTGATCTACATCCACGGAGGCTCTATACACCTCAATTCCCTTCACTAAACAACCAATTACAAGAAACCTCCCAGAAAACTAGAAACCCCAATTCACAAGCCGAATTGAGCTTAAGAATCCTAGCTTTCTAATTCTAATGATTGAGAAGTGTTTACAAAGGGAAAACAACGTGTATCAACTCGTCTCTACTAGTGGATCAAATGTATATAATGGTCTAAGCTTGAACCAAGAAGTATCAGGAGTTGTAACCAAATCAGTTTCAACTGCTCAAAACTGTTAGACGGACCTTTCACAACGGTTTTACATGCAACGGTTCTAAACCGTTACATAAGTCTGTTGTAACCGCTTTTACTCCGGTTCTTTATTAACCTTCAAAACTGATCTGCCTGAGAACCGGTTCTCTAGCCCGGTTCTTCCCAACCTGAACCCGGTTCCTAATTCCTCACAACCTCTACTACAACTTATGACCACTTGATGAAATTAAATTGATACCTACAATACATATTTTATATCAATTATTTTACGTTATAATTTTTTTAATTCTCCGTAAACAGTTAGTCTACCTATTTATTGATTTGATGTCACTTATTTTTTTCATTATCCATAGATGTGGGATACATGGGCATTTGGAAAGTGATAGGTTGAGGAAAGTATTTACGTGGTGATAAAGCCGAGACCCGAATATCAATTAAATTGCAATTAAGATGACTTTCGAGAATGACCGAATAAGCAAGAACATAAGCAACACAACTATTTACGTGGTTCGATCCGGAGATCTACGTCCACGGATGAAGGAAATCACCTTCGGAGATTTTTTACTATCTTTCTTTGAACACTGGAGTACAATCTTACAAGTAGTGAATTTAGAATTCAGAACCAGAACCCTAATTCCGACAATATTTCTCCTATTTATACTATTCAATAACAACCCTAACAAAATCCCTAAAACCCCGCCAATCATATCTGCATGGCCGTTAGAAAAGATCATGAGGATCTTTTCCTAACTTCCCAAAGACGCCGCGCATGGGCTCCGCTAAGTTGGACCTGCGCTCTTAGGCCCAATTGACCCGATTGGCGAGGTGGACCGCTCCGGGGAGATTGGGTCATACCTATCAGATGCCCCTCCACCAGCCGGAGCGAGGTAGGAGCTTCGGTTTGAAAGTGGCATTTGTTGGCCGAGGTTTATGTGTTGTAGCCGAAGTTGTATCGGAGTAGTATCAGAGTCCTGTGAAGTGGCAAGATGACACCATACATAGGTGTGTTTAAACACCCCCGGGTGGAGGAAGCAGCCGAAGTCTAAATAGAAATTTCCCCGGTATGAAAGAATCTACCGGGATCGAACTAAACTACCCTCCGGGTGAGAGAATCAACCGGAGTCGAAGTGGGGTACCTCCGAGGTGAAGGAGGCCACCAGAGTCGAATTGAATTATCCCCAGGATAAAAGAATCAACTGGAGTGGAACTGAATTACCCCCGGGGTGAAAGAATCAACCAGAGTCGAAGTGAATTACCCCCGGGGTGAAAGAATCAACCGAAGTCGGAGTGAATTACCCCCCGGGGTGAAAGATCAATCGGAGTCGAAGAAATACTCCTCCGAGGGAAAGTAGGCAACCAGATTTGAAATAATGTTGATCCAAATCCTAAGGCGCGTCTAACCAACGCGCCTAGGTAACTGTGAAGCGCGTGATAAGCACGCATGCATCATAAGCGTTGAATGCGAAAGGTTGCAATCTGGGCCGTTCATCCTTGAGTATATATATAAAGCGTGTACAGGAAGTTTTCCATCACTCTCATTTGCAATTTGCGACAGCCAAAGAGCGGGAGAAAAAGAGAATCACCTTGTGAATTCCTGATCCACATACTATTTGAAACAAGTAAGTATGTCTTCATCTTTGTCTATGTCTTCGATTAGGGAAGTGGGGACGTTGGAATCTCCTTTAGACGTAGAGCCATTGCGTTTTATAGTCCCTGAGAGAAGGGAAATTAGAACAGTGTACCGGGCGAACGGTAGGGAAATTGCAACCTGAGCAGTAGATTTTAGTGACTGCTATGAGGAGGACTTCGAGGTGGCCGCGGAGGCGCCTTGAATGTCTCGGGTGTAAGTAGAAGCACTGAAACAGTGGTTTTATTTTCCATTTAACTTAGAGTATATATTGCCGGAGCCCAGCGACCTAGCCTGTTGTCCACCAAAGGGGTTTGTAGAGGTGTATATAGATCAATTGAAGATGGGCCTCAGGTTTCCTCTGTGGGAGTTTGTGGTCCGGCTGCTGAGGTATTATGGCATTGCATTGTGCCAGCTAGCGCCCAACGCCGTGAGGCAGGTAGTAGGGTTTCTTGTAGTGTGTAAGAGGGTCGGGGTAGAGCCCGATGTGGGCATGTTTAGGTTTTTCTTCCAGCTCAAAGCCTTTGGGAAGGCAAAGGGGTGGTACTCGTTTAGCCCGAGGGCCCGGGGTGGCTTTAAAGTAAAGAACCCGAGTAAGGTGGAGGGGTGGAAGGAAAAGTTTTTGTTTGTGAAGGTGCGCGTGACTCTCCCGGGGTGGAGACGAGAGGAGGCTGTAGATAGTGTCCTGGTGGCGGAACCGGAGTTGGTAGAGGATTTTTGCACCGTGGGGGTGTTTAAACAACTCTGCTCGGAGGAGGAGACAGGGTTGAGCCCCTACTACTCGGGAGGACTAGAGGAGAACCCTACCCGGGGTCAGGGCTCGTCTGCTGGGGCATCCGAAGATACTGCCAGGAGCCCTTCAATGCCGCCGACATTGAAGAAGAAGGGGACAACTGCTGAGGTGGCACCGAGAGGTGGGGTGTCACCGAGTCAAAGGCGGTCACAGGGGACCGAGGATAAAGTAACGGTGACCGGCCTAACACCGAGATCGAGGAAGAGGCTGGAGCCATCGTCGACGCCTCCTATGGAGGCAAAGAGAATGCGTACGGACACGGCCCCCGAAGTACAACTAATTTTTTATTTTGTCATAAGCTGTAACACGCTAACAAATTGTTTGTTTACAGGCACAAACAAGCATTTTGGGCCTCGAAGGACCCAAGGCCGAGGAGCTGCTGCGGCTGGCCCGAGGGATAATGGAGCTCGGCCGGAGGAGCGAGAGGGAGTCCAAGGAAGAGCTGGCCGAGGCGCTAAGGGAGCTTTGGTCCCGCAATGACAGGCTTACGCATGACCTGTCCCAGGCTTGAAAAAGAGCCTTCGAAGTGGAGAAGGAGGTTGCACGGCTGCGGGCGGTGGAGGCGAAAGCTGGATTGCTCCGGGGCGAAGTGGCGGAGCTCCACGCCGAACTCAAGGGGAACGAGGCGGCCGTGATCGATGGCTAAGGGGCCCTGCTAAAGACCTTTGCCGAGAAGCTCCTTCAGACATGCACATTTCTCAATTATAAAAATGATGTTTGTGACCGTCAGCGACACGGCGACGCATACCGTGCTGTTGGAGAAGGTCAAAGATGTCTATCCGAAAGTGGACGTTTATCGTCCAGAGTTCGGATATGACTACAACTCTGTAGGCGCTGTGGAGGAGGCCCACTACGAGGCGTTGGCACAGGTCCCTTCGTGGCCCTTCGTGGAGGCATTGGCGGAGAAGGGCAAGGTGCTAAATGCCGAAGCGATCGCTAGTTGCAACGCCGACCAGGACGAAGAGTTCCTGGCTTACTGAAAGGGAGAGTTTGCCTCGGGGCCGCGAACAAGGGCCCCACCCCCAAGGATGGGATCTCCAATAGAGGCAGCGGAGGGTGGCGCCGGGGGACAGCCAAGCCTTGCCGGAGGAGGAGGAGCGGCAAGAGGCAGCCGAGGGGACCAAACCGGGAGAGGTCAATTCCCCTCAATTTTGAACAAATTGTAAATGCTGTAGACAGTAGGTTAAATGTATGGTCCAGGCATGATGTATGTAACCCCCAAGACTGTACTTGATAATTTTGGTAATAAAGTGTGAATGATTTGAATAATGTGGTTGAGTTACATTTAATTCAGCACGATCCGTATATTATATAGTACTGAATTCGTCGGTGCTAACAGGAGAGCACCGAGGAACTGCACAATGTTATTAAGCAACTAATGCGCTCTCTGGATTGGTTCCGGGGTGAAAGAGACAACTTGCAAAAGCATGTTGTACCTCAGCTGGAGAGGAAATTAGCCGTGGCAGAGAAGAGCCTGGCCGAAGCTGAGAAGGCGCGCTCTGAAGCCAAAGAGAGTGCGTTGCACTTCATACTTCAAGCATTATCAAAGGACGCCGAGGTGGAGCGAATGTATGTGCATCATCGCGAGTACGAACGAATGTTGTCAGAGTTTGGTCTGCTAACGTTCGAGGACCTCGAGGCCTGGACTGTCGAGGTGCAAGCAGAAAATAAAAGAGTTGATAGGCCTCGGGAATCTGAACTCAGCGGAGTTATACAGGAAGGGACTCGTGTTAGAGCTCCTCATCGGCATGTACCAAAATCTCGAAGGTAGGAAGAAAGTGCAGCGCACACCTGAAGAGAACATTGGGAGCTGCAGTCGGGCCAAGACCTCCAAAATACGCAGAAGGCCAACTCACACAGCGCGGGCTGGTGGAATAATAATTGAAGAACCGAGCACCGCCGTGGCGAGCAGGGTCAGTAAGAAGGGGTCGAGGCCCGAAAGAAGGCCAGCAGGGCGGCCAGGGGCAGAGCCGGAGCGAAGCCTAGAGTCCACCGAAGAGGTTCAGGAATTTTCTCAGGAAGTCGAAGAAATGGCCCCGGCTGAGTGGGACCCAGTTGAATGGGCACAAAAGTCTAGGCCAACGAAGAGGGCGAATCAACAGAACCGCGAAGGGCAGGGCAGCCAAAAGTGCCCTAGGAGCAGAGGGGTGCCCTGAAGTGCTGCCAAATCCCGAAGGAGGTCCGGCACAGGGCAGGGCGTACAACAGCGCCGGAGTGCCGAATTTTGGTTAGGAGGCACGAAGAAATAAGATGTTGTTTTTTAGTAACAAGATGTAAAAAATAATTTTTTGTAAAAGACAAAGTTATTGTATGAAATAAGTGTGTATTAAGGAAAAATTGTAGTATATTGTGCAAATGTAAATAAATGCGTATGTAAAAAATGTTGCTTGAATGATGTAATGTGATGTAATTGTTCCAGTTCTCGGGAGAACGTAGTTTATTGGAACGCGTCCGGAGACAATTTGAACTACCTCCCCGGACGGATCAGGCGAGAGGTTGCGATAGTCCGGAGACAATTTGAAAGATCTCCCCGGACGGATCAGGCGAGAGATTGCGATAGTCCGGAGGCAATTTGAAAGATCTCCTCGGACGGATCAGACGAGATGTTACATTAGTCCGGAGACATGTGATAAAGTAATACCACTAAGTATATATAGTAGTGTAGGCTGGGGCGTCCCCGCAGCGCAGAAAGCAAATAACATATGTTAATAAATCATTGCAGTAAGATCCAATGTTAGGACAAATAGGAATACAAAGTAAATTAAATCGTAAAGACAACAAAATTAATAGACTGGACCAAGTAAGAGAACTTTGCAGAAAGTAGAAAGATAGAAAAACATTTGTCTAACAAAATGGGTTAGAGGAAAAAACGCCATAAATTGCTGATGTGCCAAGGGCGAGGTACCGGTGTACAATTCGGATGTGCTAGCTGATAGCTCCCGGAGGCATAGGCAGCAGTGACACGAAAAGGCCCTTCCCAAGTAGCTTGCAGTTTGCCTTCGGGGACGGCTTTGCTAGCAGAGTTTAGTCGAAGCACCAAATCTCCGACCTGGAACTGTGTTCCTCGGACCCGGTTGTTGTGGTATCTAGCCGCTTGCTGTTTGCACCTAGCTTGACGGATGAATGATTGCTCGTGGCGGTGTCCAAGCTCGTTGAGATTGGCCCATAGCACTCCCTCATTAGCTTCAGGTTCAAGGCTTAAGAGTCTGGGGCTGGGGACACCGATCTCGGCAGGAATGACAGCCTCGGAGCCGTAGGTGAGGTTATAAGGCGTCTCCCCGGTTGAAGAATGCGGCGTTGTACGGTAAGCCCAGAGAACCTGCGGAAGATTCTCCGCCCAGAGGCCCTTGGCCTGATCCAATCTTTTCTTTAGGCCGTTGATGAGAGTGCGGTTCGTTACTTCGACCTGGCCATTGGCTTGGGGGTGAGCTACCGAGGTGAAAGCTTGTTTGATGTGCAACTCTTCGCACAAGGTCTGAAAAGGATCATCGGCAAATTGTTTGCCATTGGTAGATATAATCATACTTGGGATGCCAAAACAGCAAACAATGTTACGCCAGACAAATTTTAGAATGATCTGGCTAGTAATGGCAGTGAGTGGCTCGGCTTCAACCCACTTAGTGAAATAGTCAACAGCAACCACAAGGAACTTAAGTCCTCATGGGGCAACTGGGAAGGGGCCCACAATATCGATGCCCCACTGGATGAATGGCCAGGCACTCTGTATCTTGATGAGTTCGGTTTGCGGTAGGCGCTTTACTGGGGAATGCCGTTGACAATTGTCGCACTGTGACACCAAATTGTGGGCATCATTGAACAAGGTGGGCCAGTAGTATCCCTACCGAAGTGCTTTCTTAGCTAAAGTACGCGACCCGATGTGACTTGCGCATGATCCCTCATGAAGTTCCCGAAGGACATAGTCGGCTTGTACTGGATCAAGACAACGGAGGCTCGGTTGTAAGTAAGAGTGGCGATATAAAACCCCATCGTGAAGTGTGTACTTCGGTGCTTTCAGAGTTATCTTCTTAGCAAGCACTTTATCCTCTAGTAGGGTGCCATCTCGAAGATATTGAATGATAGGAGTCATCCAATTGGGATTGACATCAGTCACCAGAGAGACTACCTGTTCATTAATTGAAGGACGGGTAGCTTCTTCGACAATTATGTCCGGAGACACATTTGACGGGACCGCGGAGGCCATTTTCTTCGCGGGGGATCTGCTGAACATCAGTGGAGGTAAAAGTTAACAAAAGTTTATGAGTTAAAGCTAGATACCTTTTCAACGTATCATCCTTCGCCGCATATGCGCCCTTGATTTTACTAGAGACCACTTCAGAATCAGTGTATAACCGGATATGCGAAGTCCCGAAGGTTTGAGCGAGCCGGAGCCCGGCAATGACCACTTCATATTCGGCTTCGTTGTTCTTTACTTTAAACTGGAAGCGCAGGACATATTTAACTTCCATACCATTGAGCCCAGTGAGAAGGACCCCGGCACCACTGCCTCGGGTGGCAGAGGCACCGTCGACGTAGACATGCCACTTGTTGGCTTCAGCTTCAAGGTCAGGTTGGGGTGCGGGCTTGCTACATGTAATTGCCTCAGGGTCTTTGAATGGAACCTCAACGAGGAAATCTGCAAGAGCTTGACCCTTGATGGCTCGGCGGGTTAGAAACTGTATATCATGTTCCCCAAGCTCAATGGCCCACTTAGCCAGTCGTCCCGATACATTGGGCTTGATAAGAACCTGGCGAATAGGTTGATTTGTGAGGACTCTGATATCATGCCCCTGAAAGTAGGGACGTAGGCGGCGGGTCGCCATGACTAGAGCTAAAACTGGTTTTTTCGCCACGGAGTAACGAGTTTATGCCCCCTGGAGGGCTCGACTAACAAAGTACACGGGTTGTTGACTGCCGTGATCCTCGTGGACGAGGGCCGCACTAATTGCTTCATTAGCAGAGGCTAGGTATATATAGAGGGGCTCTCCGGGGAGAGGCGTTGACATAGTAGGTAACTGGCTGATATGGCGTTTCAAAGTCTCAAAGGCTTCGTCGCACTGCGAAGTCCACTCAAATTTCTTTGCCTGGCGCAAAATTTTGAAAAAGGGAAGCTGGCGCTCCGCTGCCTTGGATAAAAAGCAATTCAGAGCAGCGAGGCCTCCAGTCAAACGTTGGACATCTTTCACGGTCTTCGGTATCTGAAGATCCAATACATCCCTGATTTTCGTTGAGTTGTCCTGGAGGCCATGCTGAGATACCAGGTACCTGAGGAATTTTCCCGATCCGATGCCGAAAGTACACTTAGGTGGATTGAGTCGAAGATTATGGCGTCGCAGTGTGCTTAATGTCTCGGCGATGTCCTGCACACATGATTCAGAAGAATAACTCTTAATAATGAGGTCGCCGAGATATACCTCAACATTGCGGCCTATCTGATCTCGGAAGACGTGGTCCATAAGACGCTGATATGTGGCCCCGGCATTTTTTACTCCAAAGGGCATCTTCTTTAAAGTGAAGACACTCAGCAACCTCAATTGTTGCAACCTCCGCCACCTCATGAAGGTCCCGGAGACAACCCACCAAATCATGTTGTCCATGGGATAATAAATGTGATATACGGCGCCATGCCAGCAGGGACTTCCTGAAGTGCCCTAAAAGCCGAAGCGCGTAGGTCTCCTCCCGAGGAGCCACGTCATAAACGCCTCCATAAGTCTGAATCTGTGAGCTTTACCGAGGACAATCCTGTTCCCGAGCTCACCCCTCACACTGATGCTATCGTCATTGACATGGCCATGGCCAACGTTACTGTTAAGCGAGTTTTTGTCGACAATGGCGCCGCTGTAAGTGTTATATTCTCCGATTGCTTCCAAAAGATGGGCATACCCCACGAGCAGCTCCGACCCGCTCCCGGGCGTTTGCAGACCTTCACCCAAGGGGAGGTCCAACCTGAGGGCATTATCAACCTCCCCGCATCGCTAGGTACATACCCAACGATAAAGACTATTTTTGTGGATTTCTATGTGGTATCTTCCTCGTCGCCGTATAACATAATCCTTGGTCGGGACTGGCTCACCCAAGCTAAGGCCATTTATTCCACATATCACCGAACATTAAAGTTTTCTACACCCCAGGGAGAGGTCGCCATCCGTGGCAACCAGAGAATTTCAAAAGAGTGCATGTATGTTGCACTCAAGAAAACAACTAAGGCTCCTCCTAAGCCTCAATTTCAAATAGCTACTCCAGAGCCCGCTCCAGGTGTTTCCGAGCCACTCGGAAGTGACATCACCGAAGTGCCATTTAATCCTGCTAAACCGGAGCAAACTGTTAAAATAGGTGCAATGGGCATGCCTTTGTTGCACAATGCCATCATCCAGACATTAAGGGAGTTCCCCGAGGTCTTTGCCTGGTCTCCCCTAGATATGCCGGGAGTCTCTCCTGACCTCATCACTCACAAACTCAACATTGACCCTAATGTGAAGCCAATACAACAGAAGCGGCGGCAATTTGCTCCGGAGAGAAATGCAGCTATCCAAACTGAGGTTCAACAGCTCGTGGACACCGACATCTTATTCGAAGTCCACTATCGATCCTGGCTCTCTAACCCAGTGATGGTGACAAAGTCCAATGGAGCTTGGAGAATGTGTGTCGATTTTTCTGATCTCAATAAGCACTGCCCGAAGGACTGCTATCCTTTACCACCCATCGATTAGAAAGTCGAGGCCATTACAGGGTATAAGTACTTTGCTTTTTGGATTTGTACAAGGGATACCACCAGGTCCATATGGACCGCCGAGATGCTGTCAAAACAGCCTGCTTTGATTTTGTTGGCGATTGCCCTGGTCTTGCCGTGGGTAACTGTTATATCCCGACCTGCTGTTTTGCCATTGGGGTCTGCTTTGTCTCGCGCCTCTGCCACTGTAACCTCCCCGACCTTGCGGTTGACCCCCATTCTGGTTCGCTTGAGACATGTCCTCGGCCTGAGCAATGTATTGCTGGAGAAAGCCACGCTTCAAGCAATCTTCAATCTCCTTACAAAGTTCTCAACACTCCTCAGTGTCGTGCCCATGGTCGTGGTGATACGAACGCCACTTTTCACGATTACGCTTCTCTGCCGGAGCAGTCATCTGTGGGCATGGTCCCAAGTCATTTTTGTTAACAGAAAATATTTCTGCTCTTGATCGCGTAAGGGGTGTGAATTGAGGAGGACCACTGCGAGGCTCGAACCTGCCTTTACCTAATCGACTAAAAGCACTGGTCCAAGTACTAGCCCCAGCCTGCGCGTTGTTTGACTTTTTCTTGGTAGTGTACTTCTCCCGCGTACGCCTGGTTTGCTCTTCAGCTTTGGCAAACCTACTTACAGTGCCGAATAGAGCCCGGGTAATGGTCAGAGGATGTCGCGCGAGCTCGGTGTAAAGTGGTCCGGCTCGGAGGCCATTCATAAAAGTAGTGATGATAATGTCATCAGATCGGCTGCCTACCTTGAGGCTCTCCGCAGTGAAGCATTCGAAAAATTGAGAAACAGTCTCCCCGTCTCGTTGCTCAAGATTCATTAAATCGGCCAAAGTGGTCATAGGTTTTGCTCGTGTATGGAAGCGAGCCCAGAACTGCTCGGCAAGGTCCCGGAAAAAAGTAATGCTGCCGCGAGGCAAGGAATGAAACCAAATTCTGGCCTCATCTTGAATGTATTCAGGGAACACCTTGCACAAGTGATGTGGCGTGCAGTTCCGATTAAATATGGCATATTTGAATATGCTCAGGAAGTTACCTGGATCCCTGGTACCATTGTAGACGGGCACTGGTGGAAGTTTAAACCCCTCAGGGAGTGGTGTGGCGAGAATCTCCGCGGAAAACGGGGTGATTATTTCCCCCATCAGCATCAAGGCCTAACACCTTATCAAGCTCGGCATCAAATTGAGCCTGCTCCTGTCCTATGGGATCAAGTAGACGAGATTTCTCCAGGCGAGCCCGTTTCACCACATCAACAGGTCGACGCCGGTCTGCGTCAACGTGATCAGCATAGCGGGGCCTTGAGCCATTGGAACTATGATCCTCCCCGGGTGACAATGACCGGTGACGGCGGCGATCATGTCTGGCTCTGTGAGGTGGATCTTGATTGAATGCGCGAGATCGATCTCGGCGGGAATGTCCTGCCATCTGATCGGCACCGTTGTCCACGCGCATACCGGAATCGGCGCGCCGATAATTCCATTCTTGGAATAAGGCAGCGTGTTCCTGAAGGAATGCTTGTTGTGCCTGCAATAGTTCAAGGGTTGGTTGAGGTCAACCTGCGCCGGCGCGTGGGCGGGCGCGGGGTGCTGCGCATCTGTTTGCCCCGCGGGTGGATCTTGGACTTGCTGGCGAGGCAACAGAGGATTTTGATCGATTGGAAGGTTCGACGAGATCGAGTGGGATTGGCTAATTGGCGGGTATTCACCATATTTTACGTATTACGGCTATGGACGATGCTAGGGTTTGCTTTTCTCGTATTTTCACAGACGGCGCCAATTGATAAAGCCGAGACCCGGATATCAAGTGAAAACACTTTGTTCCTCGAACTTTATTAGCCTCAATATTTACATAAATAATTTAACTTGAAAGACTTTAAAATAAAATAAACTTAAAATTACCGTTGAGAAAATTAAAATATGCAAACAAAGAAGTGTGATGCGTTTGTTTTAAGGGTATTACATTTGTCCTCCTCTTACGGGGTCAAAGGAAGCATGGTAGTACTAAGCACTATTCATTCCAAATGAGGTGTTGAAAAAGCTTTGGCATGCAATGAGGTGGTGAGGGCATAAGGTGAGGTGGTGCCAAAGTGGAGGGTGGTGGTGTGACGTGGCATGGGAGTGAATAGTGCTCCCCATTTTGTGGTCTTAAGGGCTAAGGTTGAGGGAGCCTAGGGGGTGTTTGGTTCGGCAATCTAGGGTTAAGGAGGTATGAGTTTATTTTGTAAATTTAGGTTAGTTTAGGATGTTAATCTAGGTAAATCCTAATAAGTTTGATATAGTTTAGTCCTATAAAAATGGTACACTAAAACCCTTACGTCGAAGTCATTTTCTAAGTTCGTTAAATTGTACACTATCTTCGAGTTGTACAATATATCATAGCGTAAGTGTATTCTAAAACACTTTATAATACAAGAATAGTGTCAATATCCTACGTACTAAGTTATGAGACTAAAGTTCTAATAATTCAAACCTAATTGTTCCAAGTATTAATTTGAAACTTATTGGGGGTTCTAAGGTAGTTCATTCTCTAAAATAAAGTGACCTAAATGCACCTAACATGATAATACAAATCATATAGTATCACAAATGCAAGTTTCGAACTATTATTTGTATAAAACATACAAAATAGGTCATTTTCTCCTAATGGGTTTCGTACCCACTCCCTAATTGATCTAACATTTTAATTTAATTAATTAATATAACTAATTGGATGTATAAGTGTGCAAAGATACAAGTGTGTTCAATGTATTAGACCTAATCTAATTTCCTAATTCAATTCAAGGTACAAGTCCTCCTAAGGTACAAGCAAGTAAATATATTTCAATTATGAAACATCACATTATAATAATCATACTTTATGCATTTTTTTCACATAAATTCGAAGCATAATTCAAAATTCAAACAAATAATTCAAGTACTAATCATATAATTCGAAATATAATTAAACAATTAAACTAAGTAATTTCATTATTGTTATTAAATTGAATAAGTCCTTAGTCATTTTAGGCATTGATTGTTTGCTTGTTTGATAAGTAACCTTGTTTACTTATCCAATTTATTAACTTTTATTACTTTTTAATCTTTATCGTATTCCACACTGGTGATTGGTGCAAACGAATGTTCTTGCGCACTTTAGAAAACGACCAATGGCACTAGCTTAAGATGATGAAATGACACATTTATTCGTCCTTATTAGTTAAATGGTATGCAATTACAGTTAACATGTCAATAAAACATGTTATATATGCATGCTTAAATGTACTTTAGAGTGTTACAACTATCGCTTTTGATAGGATTGCAATGGCTTACCATTGCTGCTATCATTTTTATAGGATTGTAGTGGGATACCATTACCATGATAAAACAATCCTAACCTTATTGGGCCCTAAGGAGTGGTGGCGATGCCTGGATTAATCAACTAGCTACAAACATCTAATAAACTTCTTAGGAAATTATCTAGGAACTCCCTAACTTTAGAAATTCATCTTTTGAGATTATCTTCAAAGATAGAATAGCCAAGGCCTCCATAGGCTAGGGACTGGGAAGACCTTACATGTAGAGAGAAAGGAATCCATCTCAATTTATTGCAAATATTACATATGGGGAATAACCTCAAATCAGAAATCATATAGAAATATTTATAAATTAGAAATTCAAATCCTAAAAAGACTCTTAGGAAAGAGTCGAGGAAGAAGTCTTAATACAGAAAATTATAACAATAAGAGGCTCTATGGTAATACAATTTAACAACAACAAATTAATAAGAAGCAGATGATAAAGTGGTGTCCTCTACAAAGGCATCATCAACCCTCTCAACCTTCATGTCTGCATCCGAGGTGATGTCTGAAGGAGGTATCAAATGACTGACGTCGAAGGTAGGAGCTAACAGCTGCACCATCTCCTTGCAGACACCAAATATATCTAAGAAGTTATCGAACAGTGCATCCTCCATCGCCTCATTATCCTTCAAGCCCTCATCTAATTGCAAGTTGGCCTCCTTAAGTTGTTGAAGAACCCTCTCTTAGCTCCAACTCCAAAGAGGCCACCTTGTCGGTGAATGAAGAGATCTCCCTTAGGTGATCCACCTTAAGAACCTTGGAGTATTTAATCGTCCTATGTATCTTATCCTCAGACACTTTGGACAACTCCGCAGCAAGCTTCTTAATCCTCTTAGAAGCATAGTTGATCTTCAGGACCATCACAAGGTGAGTAAGGAGTTGCTAAAAATAGAGGAAAATAAAGTCATAGAGTATTGTTCATATTGAGAATGACTTAAGAGAACGAGTTACCTTGGCAAGTACCTCGTGGCCATCAGTGCATAATGCCTCCGAGGTGGCCTCGCTAACCATGGTCCCATCACTAGGAGGCATGGACCGAGACATCATCTCAACCGCTGTCTCTCAAGTAACCATGGGATCAGTGACCTTCACATCCCAATCAAGGCAGTACTTATCCGTTGTGCGGGTAGTCATGCTCCTAGATGCATGATACCCAAGGCCAGAGCCTCCGGAGTGGTGCTCAAGGATGCCATCATCCTCTGTGGAGTAGACTCTATGATAAGACCAAGGGCAGTGGGTCTCGATGAAGATCCGAGCCTTTTAGAAGAGTGAGGGGCAAGAGTGTCTTCCAAGGGGGCTTGAGGATTGCCTTTGAGCATGTGGTTAGTGAAACAAAAAACATAGAGGAAATAAGTGAATAAAAGTGTAAATCAAGGAAATAAGTGAATACTAAGGTCCACGGATCTAGACGGAGGTATGTGGTTTAACTTAGCAGCAATCAAGGTATCTTCCGTAAGGAGGGCATTCAAGCTCACAGGACCTCCTCACATGATACTCGCTAAGAGTCCTTGGAGATTGTCCTTGAAAAGTTTTGTTTTGGAGGGAGGAGAACATGCAAAGTTCCACTCTGAAGGGAAACCCCAGGGTTCATCTTGAGAGACAGAAAAATCTCAATGCCCAACCTTTAGCATGTCGTGAAATATCTATGAGGGGTTTGGGATTATACATAGAAACGGAGTACCACATACCATCGCAAGTAAGATGTTTCTTAAATCTATAAATTGAAGCAAGGATCTTGGCACCCGCCGAGATTGTTTGAATGGAGGATTATACGGTAGTAAATCCAACATTAATACCCGGTAATTTATGAGGCATTTTGTATATTAAAATATTTAATTTTCCTGTATTTTAGATAAGCCCGGTTTATATTGGGCTAAGTCTTGTAGTTATTAAGCCCAATCTATAATTTATTTTAATTAAAACCATAAAACTTTTGCTTGAGTGGCACAAAATAGTAATGGTCTTGACGAGCCAATTTTGTTGTACATATATATAGCCCAATCTTTTTTATTACTAATACATGTACATATACATAATAATAGAATAAAAAAAGGAAAAAAAGAAAAAGAACAGTAACGGACGCATTACAACAATAACAGAAACGGAAGACTATTTCTTCCTTTTTTGCACTCATTTCATCCATGGAAGAAGGAGCAAATTTCGCTCCGAGTTCAAGCCTACCCATAAGCCAAACGTCAGTTTTCTCACAATAGATACCACATCTACATCCTAAATAATAGACATCATCCTTATTCCAATTCATTGAGTAAAAAAGAAACAAAGTGAAAGGTATAAGAACAATATTTCTTCTCAAAAAAGGCTAGAGGCCGAAAATTTCTGTTTGGCAACAATTGTCCTCCCTTCTTTGCTCAATAAATATAGAAATACATCAAACACTTCCAAATTTCTCAAGAAAAATAATCCCAGTTTTATGCCAAAATAAAAAAGGTCTTATCTTTTGTGAAATGGTGGGACATCCATTTATCCCGGCCATAAAAAGACACGAGTTTTTAAAAAAATGAGAAGATGGTTTCTAAAAAAGAAAAAAAGAAAAAATTTGAGAAAATAGGGGGGCTGTTGGTGTGCGTTGCACAACATGCCGCCACTCAGCTTGCCCTACTCTATTGTCTACTTTTGCAATTGTTGTGTCTCCTCTCGCACACCGGCTGCCTTTGATCATGCTTTGCTCGTCTAAGTGTTTGTCCTCGCACTCCAAATGCATTTTATCCATCTTTGTCTCCTAGTGGGTTCCTGCTTCGCCCATTTTGCGCTTTTAATCAGTTTTGACTTTTCACTGTAACCGGCTTGTGGTAGTTTCTGATTTCGTTGTCTACCCGATTTGGCAATTTGTTTTTTATTTTCGCTCTATGTAGTGTTGTGTTTTACTAGTTTTTTATCTTTCTTTAGAGTGTTGGGGCTTGCTAGTCTTGTTTGATACTCTTTGTTTTTCCCTTTTATATACAAGCAACTATTTGACAATGCACCATCGTTCACTGTCGTCGTCGTCGCCGCCGTCTGCCGCCTACAAACCACTTATATTTCATTTGTATTTTTCTCACTTCTCTAATCTAAAATTTTAGTGTGTGTGTGTGGAGCGAGAAGAAAGGTAACTGTTGGGAGGAAGAAAGAAGACGCAATGCGTCTGCTCTTCAATTCAGCCCCACCTTCTTATAAAATTTTAGATCTTACCCCATGTTTTTGAAAATACATTCCTTATTTATAAAACCCACCCCCAAGGTCCCAATTAATAATTTTTCTAGCCTAACCCAACTAAAATAAATGAACACCTCTATTATTTTTCAAATTTTCTTTACTTCAATTATTTTAATTCCAAAATTTAATATTATATATATATATATTCATTAGCAAATCATTATTATAAAATAGTTATTTTTTGAAATAAATCATGTATAATAAAATACTAATTTATCTTTAAATATCTACTAAAGTAGGAACGAGCAACTAAAGCAACGGACTTAGGCTACTTAGGCTAGCACCTTAGCCAATTATGAGTAGGAATCAGATAAAGATCGGGAGGAGGACCTAGAGACTGAGGGTGGTAGTGATAGTGATGATGATAGTGGAAGTGATATTGTATCGTGGACCGAGCCTGGGAGTGGCTCGGATCAACATATAGCCTTGGGTTAGATAGTTTTGTTGTTTTCTACGTTCTTTTTAGTGAAAGCAACAAGTTCCTTGTCCTAGTTTCATATTTTTGCATTATAAATGAAAGTTGTTTATTTGTATTTGGTTGGTCTATCTCTATTTGATTATTTCTTTTTTCTTCCTTGTTCATTCGTTTCTTATTTTCCTTCGAATATTGTTGCAGATCTATAAGCAGTTCTATTTGGAATGTAGGATCATGGCCACTAAAGAACCAATGGAAATCATGTGTATGCACCCGCTAATCCGGGTGCAGTGGCGCAGGCAGTTGCTCCAGAGGGATACCAATTATTGGTTGTTCCCACAGCCTTCTACAAGGGGCAGTTCATAAAGCCCCACATAATCATGAAACTACTCAAGCTCAGGCAATTTCCCAGTTTAACAACTTTAAGCCACTTACATTTCATTGGTCTGAAGGTCTGACGGCTATTGAAGAATGGTCTGCGCACACTACAGAGCATCTTTGACTATATGGCTCGCATTGATGCGCAAAAGTTTTCATGTGCTACTTTCCAATTGAAAGGTGATGCAAGGACATGGTGGAATAATCACTGGAGGCTCAGAACAGTTGAGGAACACAATGGGCTGACTTGGGAGGAGTTCAAGGAAACTATGAAGGAAAAGTATTATCCTCAGGTGTAATGGGAGAAGATGGAGATCAAGCTCTTGAGCCTCACCCAAGGAGGCTTTACTGTGACTGATTATGAGCTTAAGTTTAACCACATGTGTCGATTCACTCCTCATCTGGTGGATACCCCCATAAAAGAAGGCCTAGAGACTTCGTAATGGTCTTCGGGGCGAGATACGTCATATTCTGGCCGGACTTGGTAGAATGACTTATGCAGAAGCAGTTGGAAAGGTGGAAGATATATCTACTAGTGTTGAAATGGAGAAATCGAGGTTGAGATCAATCGAAGGTACCAATAAGAGAAAGCGGCAGGACTTTAGGGGACATGAGCACAGAGGGGAAAATCAGAACAAAAGAGGAAGAAATGGAAAACCATCTGGGTCTAGACCAACATTGAGTAATAATGCATGCCCTAAATACAGAAAGGGCCATTAGGGAGAGTGTCTTCGAGGTCAGAATAAGTGCTACCGTTGCCATGAAGCAGGCCATACCATACATAACTGCCCAAAGAATCAAGTAGGACCTGATAGGAGGTGTCTTAACCTAGGCCTGGGAGGACAGACTAGAATGTTCTGGGTAATGTAGAGGGAAGCAGAGAAGGACCCCAACACTATGTTAGGTATGTTAATTGTTGGTGATATACCTTCCTTAGTACTTTTTGACACTGGTGCCACACACTCTTTTGTGTCCACTAAATTATGTGTAATGACTGGTTTAAAGAGTAGTTTAGCTACTGAACAACCTGAATAAGCATACCTTCGTGTAAACAAAGAATTTCTAGTTCAATCATAAGGAATATGACTTTAGAGGTGCATAAAACTAGTCCTAGGGATGCTCTATCTGTGATAGACATGAATGACTTTGATGTAATCTTCGGTATGAACTGGTTAACTAAACATCGAGCGGATATAAAATGTTCGAGAGATAGATAACCTTGATATCACTAAGCGGCGAAGCGGTGAGATCACTAAGCGGCGAAGAGGTGGTCCTTCATGGAGCCAAGTTGAAGTTAACTCCCTGTTTCCTAACAGTCATGAAAGCTATGAAGACGCTAAGAAAAGGACAGTGTGAAGGGTTCTTGGTGAATGTTGTGGGAGCTTCACCTGCAAAGTTGAATGTGGCTAACGTACCAACAGTGAAGGATTTCCCAAATGTTATTTCAAAAACCTTACCAGCAATTGCTCTCGATAGACAAGTGGAGTTCACCATAGATTTGGTGCCTGGTGTTGCTCTAGTGTCCGAAGTTCCATACCGCATAGAACCAAAAGAGTTACATGAGCTTAAAGGACAAATTCAGGAATTACTTAGGTTTTATTCGACCTAGTGTCTCACCGTGGGGGCACCATTTTTGTTTGTGAAGAAGAAGGATGGATTCATTAGGATGTGTATTGATTATCGTGAACTTAACCGGCTCACGATAAAGAAAAAGTACCCACTTCCAAGGATTAAGGATTCTTTTGATCAACTCAAGGGTGCCGGAGTTTTCTCTAAGATCGGGGTATCATCAGTTCAATATTTGGGAAAGTAATATCCTTAAGACTGCATTCAGAATCTGATATGGTCACTACGATTTTGTAGTTATGCCATTCAGACTGAGTAATGTGCCAACAATCTTTATGGGCCTGATGAATTGTGTATTTCATCCTTTCTTAGATCAGTTTGTCATCGTATTTATTATGGATCAGTTCTTCTCACACACAATCAATACACAAACAGTAAAGAATGAAAAATAACAAGAAACTCGGCCACAAGAAACCGAACAGTGAACAGACATAGAAAATGATGAACACAGGGATTTTACGTGGTTCGATCAATGTGATCTACATCCACGGAGGTTCTATACACCTCAATTCACTCCACTTATCAATCAATTACAAGAATTAATCCAGAAAACTAGAAACCCCAATTCACAGACCGAATTGAGCTTAAGAACCCTAGCTATCTAATTCTATTGATTGAGTAATGTTTACAGAGGGGAAGGAACGTGGATCAACTCGCATCTTCAAGTGGTTTCAATGTATATAAAGGACGGAGCTCGAATCAGGGAGTAGAAGTAGTAACAAATTTTGTCTTCAACTACACAAAACTATTTCAACGAGCTTTCCACAATGGTTTTACATGCAACGGTTTTAATCCGTTGCAAAGGGCAGTTATAACCAACTTGACTCCGGTTTCCATTTTAACCTCTTTAACTGATCCGGCTAAAACCCGGTTCTCTAACTCGGTTCTTCCCATTCTAAACCCGGTTCTGGACTCCTCAAATCCCCTACTACATTCCATGATCACTTGATGATATTAAACTGATGTCTACAAATCTCCATCTCAATGAAATCAAGTGTATTTCATCACCTCAACCTTCCTTATCTTCCAAGTTTTAATCACACCGTTCAAGCCCAATCAGGCTTGAGCAATGAACCATCTTACTCCCGGGAACTGCCTTGGTTAGAAAATCAGCAGCATTATCACTTGTATGGACCTTCCTAACCCCCACAGACCCTGTATCAATCACATCTCTTGCAAAGTGAAGTCTAACATCAATATGCTTAGACCTCTCATGAAAAGCTTGGTGTTTCACCAAGTGAAGTGCACTCTGGTTGTCACATTGAATGGTGACACAACCTTGTCTGATCCCCAAGTCTTTCAGGATTCATTTGAGCCACAAAGCCTCCTTAATTGCCTCAGTTAAGGCAATGTATTCTGCCTCAGTTATTGACAAGGCAACCACAGGTTGCTGCACACTTCGCCAGCTTATAGTTGTCCCATACAAGGTAAAGACATAGCCTGTAACAGATTTCCTAGTATCCAGGTTCCCAGCAAAATCTGCATCAGCATACCCAACAAGAGGTACAACATTTCTTCTTGCTTCTCAAACTTCAGACCTAAACTGACTGAACCTTTCAAATATCTCAAGACCTGTTTGACATGTGCCTGGTTACCAAAGAAACACTATAGGCCAAATCTGGCCTGCTGCATATCATTCCATACATCAAGCTGCCAACACCACTGGCATATGGAACATTCTTCATGTGAATTGCTTCTTCTTCTGTTTTTGGACATTGTTCTTTAGATAGCTTGGTTTGTTGGCTAACTGGAATACTTAATGGCCTGGACTCATGCATGTGAAATCTCTCCACAACCTTCTGCAATATTGCTTATGTGAGAGCCAAATTGTTCCAGACTTCCTTCTTCTAATGATATCCATCCCCAGGATCTTCCTTGCTTCTCCAAGATCCTTCATGTTAAATTCTGAGCTCAATCTTCCCTTTAACTGTTGTATTTTGTCCATGCTCTTACTGGCAATGAGCATGTCATCCACAACAACAACAAAAACACTTGTTCAAGCCTTGGACCTTTATCAAAGTATACACAGCTATCATACAAGCTTCTTATGAAACCTGCATTGATCATGAACTCATTGAACTTCTTGTTCCACTGCCTTGGACTTTGCTTCAAACCATAAAGTGATTTCCTGAGAAAATAGACCTTCTCTTCATTTCCTGGGATCACAAAGCCCTCAGGTTGTTTCATGTATATTCTCTCAATGAGATCACCATGCAGGAATGCTGTCTTAACATCTAACTGATGTAGTTCCATGTCTTCTTGTGTAACCTTTGATAAAAGTAGTCTGATAGAGCAATGCTTCACAATAGGAGAAAATACCTCATTATAATCAATGCATTCCCTTTGTGTAAAGCCCCTTGCCACAAGCCTTGCCTTGTATCTGATTCTATCAGCCTTTCCAGCCTCCACCTTCTTCTTGTAGATCCACTTTGAGCTGACTAACTTCTGCCCCTTTGTTTTGTCTACCAGTTTCGAGGTTTGGTTTCTCTACAAGGATTCCATTTCCTCCATCATGGCCCCTATCCAATGTTCACTTTCACTGCAATTGATTGCTTCCTTGAAACTGCTTGGCTCTTGAAACTCAAGGTCTTCAGCTACACTTAATGCATAGTAAACACTCCCAGCTTCTCCAT
Source organism: Ajuga chamaepitys (assembly GCA_958295605.1). NCBI lineage: Eukaryota > Viridiplantae > Streptophyta > Magnoliopsida > Lamiales > Lamiaceae > Ajuga > Ajuga chamaepitys. The sequence continues at coordinate 35,405,860 of OY282499.1, read as the reverse complement.
AGAAATCAGGCATGTGGATTTGCCTCCTTGGTCTATCACTACCAATAATATAAGTTTTGAGATTTGAAATCTCAGGTTGGTCTTCATCCTCTTCTAATGAACTGTCATTACCTGGTTGAGTTGGAACATTGTTCTCTGGTGATTTCTCTTCATCAGTAGGCTCCACCTGAATGGAAATTCTTTCAGATTCTATAGCGCCATCAGCCTCTTCTTGACATCCAGTAGAGTTGTATCCCATCACAGCCTCATTGAATCTCACATCTCTACTTATCAAGAGTTTCTGGTTTCCTTGTTCCAAACACCATAACCTGTAGCCTTTGATACCCTCAGGGTATCCTAGGAATACACACCTCTGTGCCCTTACATCAAGCTTATCTTGCTTGATGTGAGCATAAGCCAAACAACCAAACACTCTCAAGTCATCATAGTTTGGTACCTTTCCACTCCAAACCTCTTCTGGAGTCTTAAATCCTAGAGTTGATGATGGTGATCTATTTATCAAATAACATGTTGTGTTCAGTGTTTCTCCCCAGAAAGATTTGGGTAATCCAGCATCAATCAGCATACATCTAACTCTCTCAAGCACAGTCCTGTTAAACCTTTCAGCAACACCATTTTGTTGAGGGTTCATTGGGACAGTTCTGTGCCTTGTGATGCCCTTATCTTCACAAAGCCTTGTGAACTCAGTAGATAGATATTCCAAGCCATTATCAGTCCTAAGATGTTTCAATTTCTTCCCTCTTAGATTCTCCACCTGGCTCAACCATGTTTTAAACTAAAGGAATGCATCACTCTTGTTCCTTAAGACATATACCCGTATTTTTCTACTGTAATCATCGATGATGGACATGAAATACCTTCCTCCTCCATGTGTCTCTGTCCTTGAAGGCCCCCATATGTCAAACTGTACATAGTCAAGTGGTTCTTGAGTAGAATGAACCCCTTTAGCATAAGGCAGCTTCTTTGCCTTTCCTAAAGCACATTTGTCACAAAACTCAAGTGTTTGATTCCCTATTTCACCAATTATACCCCTCTTGGACAACTCCTTCAACCCTCTCTCTCCAATATGACCCAGCCTTTTATGCCACTTCATGAAATCCTCTCTACTTATCACAGATTCAACACAACCTATCGCAGGAGAACTAATAGAGATAAACAAGCCATTGTGTTGCCTTCCCTTGATTACCAACTTGTTGTGTTTAGTGATATGAAGATACCCATATGTGGAGTTAAACTGACAGCCACTTGCCACAAGAGAACCAAGAGATAGGAGATTTCTCTTAAGACCAGGAACATACCTCACCTTTGAAATGGTTCTGATGACTCCATCATACATCTTGATCTGAATTGATCCTGTGCCTTTAGCTCTACATGAGTGGTCATTGCCCAGTAGCACACTCCACCATCTTCTTTCTTTAAGTCTTTGAACCAGGATTCATTTGGGCACATGTGGAATGAACAACCTGTATCAAGACCCCATGTCTTTTCCATCTTAGTATCTGTGATGTTTGGAACTTCAGGAGCATCATCTTGATGTTCTGTCATAGCCACTTCTGCCCTTTGATTGTCCTGCTTCTTCTTCTTTTGCTGGCAATCCTCCAGTTTGCTTGCACTTGAAACACTTTCTATTCTCAATCCAGTCTCCATTCTTCTTTGAATTCTGAGTTCCAGCCTTATTATCCTTGGAACCCTGAGACTTCTTCTTTAATTGTACTTCTTGAACTTTATGTTCAAGCCTTCTCCAGCCTGAGTAGCACCCTTATCTCCCTGAGTTTGAAAACACTTTGTCTTCAAAGCTGAGAGGATAGACTCATAACTGACCTTTTTATCCCTCCCAAACATCAATGCATCCTTGAAACTTTCCATGGACTTTGGAAGAACATTCAACACCGTGAAAGCCTTGGCATCATCCTCCAAGTCCACACTCAGGTCTTCTAGTTCTTCAATCATCTTGACAAATTCATCAAGTTGACCAGAAATGGCCTTATCATCAGTAATCTTGAAAGACATCAATTTCTGCTTCAGAAACAGTTTATTTGATATTGACTTGGATTGATAAAGTTCTTCCAATTTTCCCCATGCCTCTATTGCATTCTTGCACCTTGATACCTCCCCCAGAGGTTTATCACCCAAACACAAAAATATCAGGCTCAAAGCCTTCTTATCCACTTCTGAAAACTTTGGTTTCTCAGTATCAGACCATTGATCAACGGGGAGGAGTGCATAATCTAAGCTATTTTGAACCAACACTGCATTCATCTTGATTTTCCAAAGTGAGAAATCATTTTTACCTGAGAACTTCTCCACATCCATATTGACTCCAGTCATTCTCCTTAACTCTTCGTGTGTGTGAGCAAGTTTCCCACAGACGGCGCCACTTGTTATGAATCAGTTCTTCTCACACACAATCAATACACAAACAGTAAAGAATGAAAAACAACAAGAAACTCGGCCACAAAAAACCGAACAGTGAACATAAATAGAAAATGATGAACACAGGGATTTTACGTGGTTCGATCAATGTGATCTACATTCACGGAGGTTCTATACACCTCAATTCACTCCACTTATCAATCAATTACAAGAATTAATTCAGAAAACTAGAAACCCCAATTCACAGACCGAATTGAGCTTAAGAACCCTAGCTGTCTAATTCTATTGATTGAGTAATGTTTACAGAGGGAAAGGAATGTGAACCAACTCGCATCTTCAAGTGGTTTCAATGTATATAAAGGACGGAGCTCGAATCAGGAAGTAGAAGTAGTTGTAACCAATTTTGTCTTCAATTGCATAAAACTGTTTTAGCGAGCTTTCCACAACGGTTTTACATGCAACGATTTTAATCCGTTGCAAAGGGCAGTTATAACCAACTTGACTCTGGTTTCCATTTTAACCTCTTTAACTGATCCGGCTAAAACCCGGTTCTCTAACCCGGTTCTTCCCATTCTAAACCCGGTTCTGGACTCCTCAAATCCCCTACTACATTCCATGATCACTTGATGATATTGAACTGATGTCTACAGTATTCATAGATGACATACTAGTGTATTCAATAGACAAGGAGAAACATGAACAACATCTAAGAATAGTCTTGGAGACACTTCGCCAATTGAGGTTGTATGCGAAGTTCAATAAGTGCGAATTTTGGATTGATTGAGTGGTCTTTTTTGGGCATGTGGTAACTGCTCGAGGAATTGAGGTTGATGCGGAAAAAGTAGAAGTAATGAATGATTAGAAGGCGCCAACTAGTGCGAGTGAAGTTCGCAGCTTTTTGGATCTTGCTTGTTATTACCGAGAATTCATTCAAGGATTTTTTAAAATAGTTTCACCTATAACTTGGTTGACGAGGAAATAGGAGAAGTTTGTGTGGAATAAGAAGTGTGAGAATAGCTTTCAAGAGGTAAAATGAAAGTTAACCTCATAACAAGATTTGACGATCCTAGACCCTACGAGGAGTTTGTAATATAAAATGATGCATCAAAGCAAGGTTTGGGATTTGTTCTTATGCAACAAGGAAAAGTAGTGGCCTATGCTTCAAGGCAGTTGAAGCAGCATTAGGTGAACTATTCCACGCATGACCTCGAGCTAGCTACAGTGGTGCATGCTTTAAAGATTTGGCATCATTATCTCTATGGAGGTAAGTGTGAGATATATTCTAACCGCAAGAGTTTGAAATATATCTTCATGCAAAAGGAGCTAAATATGAGGCGACGCCGATAAAGGAAAATGTGGTAGTTGATGCTCTGACTCATAAGGTAAGAGGGAAGGTTGCATGTCTTCTGACCAAAGAGGAACATCTGATCAAACAATTCTCCAAGATGCAGCTTGAGTTCTTTACACCATATAAGTCTGCAAATGTTGTTTTAGCATCGTTGGTGGTGAAGCCAAGATTGAGGGAAAGGATCAGGGAAGGACAATTACGGGATCAGGCTTTGATTAAGGTTAGAGATCGTACTATTACCAAAAGTAATGGAAATCGAATATGGAGGCTTACTGTTTGAGGGAAGGATTTGTATGCCGAAGGATACAACATTAAGAAGGAGAAGGTACACCATACACTACTCATCCTAGAGGAGTGAAGATGTAGCTTTGAGAAGATATTCCTGGGAAGGCCTAAATAATGATGTTGCTGAGTTTGTTAAGTGTTATCTAACTTGTCAGCAAGTGAAGGCAGAACAACAACGACCTTATAGATTATCAAAGTCAATGCACATTCCAGAGTGTAAATGGGAGAAAATAGCTATGGACTCTGTTGTGGGACGTCCTTGTTCGAAAGAAGAATCATGTTGTCTGGGTAGTAGTGGACCGTCTCATAAAGTAAGCTTACTTTATTCCCGTCATGATGAATCTTCGAGTAGATCAATATGCACAAATTTATATTAGTGAAGTTACATGGAGTGCCAGTATCTATTGTCTCAGATCGGGATACGTGGTTTACCTCAAAGTTCTGGGATAGTTTGTAGAAAGCTATGGGGACTACCTTGAGTTTTAGTAGAACTTATCATCCTCAGACGGACGGGCAGTCTGAGAGGACAATTCAAATTTTAGAAGATATGTTAAGGGCTTGTGTGCTTAACTTGGGTAACTATTGGGAACAGTATTTTCCGTTAGTCGGATTCGCCTACAACAACAATATTAAGTCCACCATTGGTATGTGACACCTTATGAAGCATTATATGGGAGAAAGTGCAAATCCCCGTTGTAGTGGGTGAGGTCCGAGAAAGAAAACTGGTAGGACCGGATATGGTGAAGGAAGCAGCGTAGGTGACTAAGAAAGTCTAAGAGAGGATGAAAGTGGTGCACGATCGTCAAAAGTCTTATGCCGATAAATGAAGGAAGGATTTGGAATTTGGTGTTGTTGAGAATGTGTATTTTAAGATAGGTCCGTCTAAGGGTGTAGTTCATTTTAGAAATGAGGTAAGCTAAGGCCGAGATATGTAGGACATTTTGAGATCCTTGCGCCTATTGGGGATTTAGCCTATGGTCTTGCTTTGCTACCGGAGTTTCCAGCTGTACATGATGTGTTTCATGTATCTATTCTAAGAAGTGTGTGCAAGATCCCAGTCACGTAATTAGTTATTCCAATCTCGAGGTGAATAAGTACGTATCCTACGAGGAAAGACCCGAAATAATTTTGGATAAGAAGGTGCATCAACTAAGAAATAAAGATATTGTTAAAGTGCAATGGAGTCGGCATGGACCCGACGAGGCTACGTGGGAACATGAGGACGTATTGCGTGCTAAATATCCAGAAATCTATACAGACAGTATGCCATGAATATTCGAGGATGAAGTTCTTTCCAACGGGGTTAGGATGTAACACCGAACAATTTACGTGGTATTTTAGATATCAAAATATTTAATTTTGTGCATTTTAGAGAAGCCCGATTTATATTAGGCTAAGTCTCGTAGTTATTGAGCCCACTCCATAAATTTATTTAATTAAAATCATAAACTTTTTTGTTTAAGAAACCCAAAATAGTAATGGCTTAATGACCCAATTTTGTTATAAGAAGCCTAAATATATTAATAAGGGATTTTTTATTTTATGAAATTCCTACTCTGTTAAAATTATTTCTTATAAGTTTGTTTACATTTTAAAAGCCTAAATATTTAACTATAATTTACTAAAGCCCAAATTTTATATAATGTATTGATTTTAGGCCTAAGTTTAGTCATTTTCTTGAACAAGCCCAAAGTAGATACATATATATAGCCAACCTTTCTACTGCCAATTCATATACAGAATAATAGAATAAAAAAAGGAAAAGGAAAAAAGAGCAGTAGCAGACACATTGCAGCAGTAACGGAAAGCAGAAGACTTCTTCTTCCTTCTGTTCAATCATTTCATCCATGGAAGAAGGAGCAGGTTTTGCTCCAAGTTCAAGCATCCTCATAAGCCAAACTTCAGTTTTCTCACAATGGACACCACTTCTGCATTCTAAATACCAGACATCATCCTTATTCAATTCATTCAGCAAAAGAGAAATAGTTGAAAGGTATAAGAAAAATATTTTCTCAAAAAGGGCTAGAGGCCAAAAATTTCTGTTTGGCAACAATTGCCCTCCCCTCTTCGTTCAATAAATCTAGAAACACATACATACACTCTCAAATTTCTCAACAAAGAAAATCCCAGTTTTATATATAAAAAAATCGTTATCTTCTGCAAAATGGTCGGACAACCATTAATTCCCGCGAGGCTTCCTTCCCATCATCTCTTCTTCGTCTTTCAGTTGTATTTTTCTTTCAGATTCACTGTCACACACAACACACATGATTCTTTTTAAAAAAGGAGAAGACAATTTCGGAAAAAGAGAAAAAGGGGGTTTGCTGGTGTGCGTTGCACAATGCACCGCAGCTCGCTGTCGCCGCCATCGGCCGTCTTCACTTATATCTTATTTGTATTTTTTTCACTTCGTTTATCTAAAATTTTGTGTTTGTGTGGAGTGAGAAGAAAGGGAACTCCTGGGAGGAAGAAAGAAAACGCAACGACGTCTGTCATTGCTATTGGGATTCGAAGATTTTATCTCCCAATTTCTCTAGATTTTCTTCAATTCGGCCCCACCTTTTTATAATATTTTAGTTTTTACCCCATGCTTCTTAAAACCACTCTTTATTTACGAAACCCACCTCAAGGTCCTAATTAATCCTTCTTCTAGACTAATCAAAATAAAATAAACGAACAATCTTTTTATTTTAAAATTTTCTTTACTTCAAATATTTATTTTAATTCCAAAATTTTATATTATATTATATTATATTATATTATATTATATATATATATATATATATATATACCCTAGAAATTCATTACCATAAAATAATTATTCTGCAAGTTTAAGGGTGGGGTTTACTTTCAAGTTTGTTAACGTTTTAATATTAAGATGAATTTTATATTTGTGTATGCATGTGAATATGTGATCATTTTATGATCCCCAATATGATATCCTGGTCAGTTGATGATATATATGTTTACGAATGTTGAAGAAAGTCACGTGTGATGCAAATTGTTTCAAACGTTACAAACATTATGTGACATCCTGACTATTTTTACAAGAGAATTTTTTTTTTTTTTCTGAAACGAAACACATAAATAATAATAATAACAACAACAACACATCGGAATGAGTTTTATACAATGCATTTGAAAATCCTAAATTTGATCATAAAAGAAACAATCAAATTTACACTCAAACAAAATCTACATACAAAGCAATCCTCTTTGAGAGAGGAATCACACAAAGTCTCACAACAAAGAATGTTAGAAGTATGAAGAAGTTAGCCTTCAACTTTTGGTGCGAAAATGTCTTGGAGAAATTCTTATCTTTACACTCGGTTTCTTTCTCCTATTTTCCACACACGATCTTCTCTTGTCAGCAATATAAATATCCACCAAGAATGGCAGTTATCACCTGCAAGATAAGATCAAAGAACAATAATCGTCAATCTTCCAAAGGAAGACTTTCAGTGAAGACTTTCAGTTTGGATAAGTTTCCCATACAGTTACATATGAAAAACTAAACTTATCTGAATACACACACATACTAAACATATAGAGTAAACGTACAAGGGCAGCAAGGTAAAATTAGAAGGAAGAGTATAACGTGTTTCCCAGGGTGTTTCAACACAAGGTGGAACACTTAACAGGACACAGAAGGAAACACATGTTCTAACAATCTACCCCTTTTTACCTTGCCGGCCAAAAAAAAAAAACAAATCAACACAAGTATAACAAACATTGACAGAACTACATTATCACACATAAAACATAGGACCACATAGCAAAACATCCAACCTAATGGGAAAGGTGAGAGGTCACAAACAAACTCCCCTCTCTCCCCCTAAATATAACAACACAAAGCCATCATAAGGAAGAGTAGACATACTCCCCTTAATCAGATTATCCCAACCACAAATACCAAATATACAAACATACATATAAGATGTCCAACATCAAGAAACCACCATCACTACAAATTAATCAACCTTGGTACCAACAATGTTTGTTATGTCCATATTTCCATCATCATTGTCATTCCTAGCTTTATCCTCCTCCATAGCATCATCACCAGCCACTTCTTCACCAATTAATCCTTCATCCCTTTAGCTCCCTTTTGGGCTTGCAAGCATGCTTCTTAAATATCGATGCATCAATCTCAGCATTCCTCTTTCTTGATTTAGCCATGTGTATCAAGTTCAAGAGTTACACGACTGGGACAGAGACCGTTCCTACGTGTGTTGCACCACCTGTAGCAATACCTACACTAATCACCTCTTCTTCAACTTGTTCCACAAGCTGTACATCCCTTACATGAGGAGGGTTGAGAAGTTTCTGACCAATTGTGATGTCGTGGAGGTCATGGGAGTATTGAGCATTGGCTGAAACTTTGATCCTCTGATTCTGAAGCATCTTCCAGATAAGGCAGGGCAATGGAAGATTTTGTTTTTGTGACTGTCTTTCTGCAATGTTAGTAATGATGTTGAAGACAAATTGGCCAAAATTTTAATTTGATACCATTTATTACATGATACAAAAACTTCATCTGAGTCCTAGTGGAAACATTATAATTGGTGGTGGGAAACCAATTAAAGCATCCAACCTTGTGAAGGATGGCATACTTGGAAGTTAGAAGGGAGGCTGGAATTTTCTCGTTAATAGGCCAAGTATTCTTGTGGCTACCTGTGGCTTAGGCAATCACATGGTCTAGATCATGGAGTTCTTAATCTACATTATTTGGAGAGAAATGGAGGAAATCATTTATGAGAGCAGGAGTAAATAGCACAATTTTTCTCCTAAACTACACTTGCCCAAATCGAGGACCATTTGGAGTTTTCACCCCCTTAGTCAAATTGCAATAAAACTCTCTAACAATCATCAGCAAACTTGCAATTCAACTCTAGGGTCTTTCCTAGGTGTGCTGCTTCAATGATGGAAATGAGATCATATTTTTCCAAATGAGGAGTGTCAAGTTTTTGTTCAGATATTACCTCTCGATTTTGAAAATACACACAGTGTTTGAGTGCCTTTTCTATATAGAAGTAGTTGTTGTAGCCTCAGCTAGCATCGAGAGCTGCAACACCTCTGCAACACATCTAGGCCTTATTGGTGGTAAGGCCTCCTCCTTACTGGAACTTTCATCTCCTTGTGCACTTTCCTGCATGACCACGTCCTCATCAGTTGAATGATCGAATTCTGACTAAATCAGCTCTGAATCCTCATTTTCTTTTTCTTCCTCTCCTTCTTCTCCAGAATCAGCATTTTCTTCAGACCCTTCTCCTTCTTCATAATCTTCTTCTTCATCTTCCTCTGACTCAACATCTAATTCAACATCAATTTCAATGGCAAATTTTGTGATTTCATCATTAGGTGTTTCAGCAGGTGCTGGAACACTAGACCCTTCTCCAATTTTCTCAGGGACTTTGTTCTTCTTTTTCATATTCCTCACCCAGTCAGCCAGTGTCTTTTCCCTGTCATAGCTTGGTACTTGTTCTTCTACAAGGATTTCTGGTTGTGGAACTCCTGCATAGAGGGATTCTAGTGGTGCTGAATCACCCTCAACAGCATATTCAAGACCCTTGCTTAAACTTTCGTTGATAATTTTCCCTTCCTTTCTGGCCTCTTCAGTGATGGTACGAGTCGTTGGACTGTACCAAATTAATTGTATCTAAATATACTTATCGTTATCCTAGTACTCTAACTAGTAGAGTGGTAAATAAGGGTTGATCACACGAGAACGGTCGAATAATATTGTTTTAATGTATTCAAGCAACTAAGAAATTTAAATAAATATAGTAATAAACAAGTAAACGTAATAAAGGTTGTAGGGGGGGGGGGGGAGTTTTAGCAATCAACTAGCAACCTACTAATAATTATAAAAAGTAATTTAAAGAACAATTACTCTAAAATACTTAGCAATTTAACAGTTCAAATAAATAAAGATAAATAGAATGATTTTTCGGGTTTTGTTTTTATAAATTATAAAAGATTTCAACCCTTGATCAAGTATCCCCTTGGCTCGAATAATTTATGTAATTGATGTTACTACCCAATTAGTTAGCCTTAGAACTCCTACTCCAAGATTAATAACAAGCTCTATCAATCTTGTTGTCTCTTAAGTACAATTAATCAAAACAAGCTCTTCAATTAATCCTACTCAACTTATCAATTCCTAATACAAGCTCTCTAAGAATCAATAGTCAAGTGCATTATGAATCAAGACAACGAAGTAGATTCGACATAAAACTCGCAAGCTTGGTTCTAGTGGTCGAATTCTATGTTATCCCCAATAAAATAAATCTATTGTTTGCTACACGGGAATCATATTCATAACAATTACGGATTATAAGCCCAATTCTAGCAACACACAAATAAATATCCAAATGGGTGATCAAACCACAATTCAATTCATAATTGTGAATCAACAATCCCAAATAACATAGAACATTCCAAAAACATAATCTAATCGGTTAACAACCGTAAAAGTTACACAAACATCCTAAATCCAAGGTTCAACTAATGATCAAGGGCTGAAATAAGGGTGCTACTCACCCATGGAAGCTAAAACAAACAGAAAATAAGTAGAAAAGCAAGAAAACATGATATTATGATGGATGAACCCAAAGATGTCAATTGAAGAAGATGATCCTTCAATATCTTCCCCAATATCCCTCCTTGGTGGTTTTGGTGGCTAGACAATGGCTAGAATTGTGTTCTTGGATAGGACAAATTCGAAATGGAACTTATATATATAAGGGAAGAGTTGTCACTTGAGTTTTAGGCAAAATCGTATTCATAATTTTAAAACAGGGTGACTAATCTCGGCCGAGATTCAAGTATGTCTCGGCCAAGACGAAGCAACAAGGGTTTTATGCTGTGTGGCTCGAAGACTGATCTCGGCCGAGATGCAATTGAATCTCGGCCAAGACGTGAAAAGGGGATTTCAGGGCTTGTTCAGGGTTTGGCTCATCTTGGCCGAGATTTGTGTTTCATCATGGCCGAGATCTTGATCTCTTGAAAATTTGCTTTTTCCCTGGAACATCATCTCAGCCGAGATGCATTGCCCGTTTTAGCCGAGATCTTCAATTCTTCAAAACATCAAGTTTTCCCTGGAAGGTCATCTCCGTCGAGATTTGTAGCCTGTCTTGGTCGAGATCTTCCTTTAGGCTTGTCCTGTGCTGCTTCGATCGATCCATCGACTCTGCGATCTATTGATGCTCTTTCTCGATCCATTTGCACATGTTTTAACACAAAAATGAACCAAACATATTATTTTGCCCAATGAGAATCAAATGCACTAAGTACACGTGAATTTGCACAAAAACATCACTAAATTGACACTTAAAGCGTCCTAAAGTGTGTGCACGAACACGTGTACCAAATCTCCCCTAACTTAGAACTTTGTTTGTCCCGAACAAATAAAGAAAAAGAAGAAAGAACACATGTTTAGGACAGATTTAAGTGGCAATCAGTTTCTGATTATTTTCTTAAAAGCAAGGCAAACATGAAAGGAATGAGCATGTGTGATAGACAAAATCCACTACTTTCGACACTTTGACATTCTCGACTTGAGATCCTCACCGGGTGAGTCTATCTCTCAACTCTCGAGTGTATCAGGTGGGACGTGTATACGCTTGCATTGAAGTGCATGAACTGCCTACCATAGGCTTGCCAATCATCTAAACTTGAGAATGTACTTGACAAGTGTGGCAAAGAATCAAATAGGTCTTTATATAGGTTGTAGTGTTGGCTTGGGGTAAGGTAGGATAATTTTAGGTAAAAGTGACTATAAAAATGGACTAAACGAGTGGGCCCTACCCGTCTACCCCTCAAACAATAGTTAATCTTCCTTACTCTCTCAATTCCCAATCAAGTCGATTCTAAGATTCGACTACCTCAACTCAAACCAACCTACTAATCTCTTCTTTATCATCTCTCAATTGAAGTGTATATCTTATGACCTTTTAAACCTTTAAGAGTGACGATCACAAGGTGTGTGATTTTTACTAACCTCTCCAATTCTAACAATAAGAAAGTATATACAATCAACTATTTCTTTTGTTTTTCTAATTTTTCAAGTTTTCGTTTTTTTTTTATCTCAACTTTGCAACCCGACTACCTTCCAACAACCTCCCTCATACTCATATAGTCCATTTATGTTCAAAGGCTACATGAAAAGGGAATTGGCTTGTAAAGTTGGCTATCAAACAAAAAGGCTAAAGCTCAAGGGGTTTACTACTGATAATTTTCATATTTTTGGTAAAAATGGAGTATTTTCAAGCTTTTGAAATAGGTTGAAATCAAGAATTGCCTAATATCACTTTCAATGCCAGAACTGTAGGAATTATATCTATTATAATACTCTTGTAGAAAGTAATATAATTAATCCCTTTCCCTAGGACCCTTCTTGGTTGTCATAATTTCTACCCTTATTGATTAACCCTAGAGGTGGATCTATTATAATACCCTTGTAGAAAGTAATATAATTAATCCATTTCCCTAGAACCCTTCTTGGTTGTCATAATTTGTATCCTTATTGATTATCCTTACAACACATAGGAATTAAGGGATTCGACCTTATAGCTGTTTACAGAAAAGGTCGATTTCTGATTGAATGATTTCTGACTCCCGTCTTGACCTTTTGGACTGTATCCCCTACTCAATCCTCAACACCGGAGGGACGACGAACTTTGAAGAATTCCAAGTGGGAAGGAAAACCTTAAGCCGCCACCTACTCTCTCTTTCTCTCTATTCAGTGATCTTTTTTTAGTGTTAATTATTCTATATTCACGAAATGAGAGACCATGTATTTATAATAAATGGCTGAGTATGGGTCAAGCTAGGTAGTTTAATTCCTTCTAGTATTAGGAATTTAATTCCTTGTTAGGAATCTAATTCTGTATACCTACTTGGACTAGGAGTCTATATGGGCCAGTCCAGGGATCAAATACAAGAAATAAAGATGGGCCTAACTATGGATTAATTATTCCTTGTTCAGCCCAGAATATAATTAATTCATAAATATTAATTCATTCCACTAGCGAATTAATACTGACTTACCCTTTTATTCGCGAGTTGAGTCGGGGCTTAAATTAGACTCAATTAATCTCCGTATTTAAGATATCGAATATCCATTATTAATTAAAGCCTCTGACGGCTTAAATTAATTAATTTCTTATTTATCCTTAAGTAGTACCACTCAACCTTATTATTGTACTCGAACTTAATCAACCTGCAGGGTTTAGTACAATAAACCTTTTGAGCTCCTTAAGGGCATATCATCATCCTAAATGGATACGGTTACCTAAATACAAATTACTAATTATTATATGCAAGTTGTTGTCACCCAAAAAACATAGTATAAAAGTTATAACTTAACTCTTGCCCATGGTAAATCAAAGAGACACACAAACAAGCATTCATAAATGTAATCTTATTTAGGCTTTAGATTATTATAAGTCACCGAGATCTATAGTTCTTCACTTAGGTCAGGCAGAAGAACTTATCTCACTGTGATCCTATCAATACGTAAATCCGTACCAGTATAAGTCCTTCATCTGAAAATGTTTGGATAACCATCTCTTTATGTCTGATAGTACCTCCACATTGTTACCAACTAGGAGAATATCATCTACATAAAGTGCAAGAAATACTTTATCTCCGTTGACATCTATGCGATACATACAACTTTTGTTTTCACTTTGAGTAAATCCATAGGATTTAATCACCTCGCCAAAATGTAAGTTCCATGTCCTAGAAGCTTGCTTGAGTCTATAAATGGACTTCTTGAGCTTCCAGACCAGATGCTCTTCGCCTTGCATCACATAACCTTCTAGTTTGCTGCATATAGATGTCCCTACCTTCTTCAAGGTAACCATTTAAGAAAGTGGTTTTGACATCCATTTGCTAAACCTTAAGATCTAAGTGAGCTACTATGGCAAGAAGAATCCGAATGGACTTGAGCATGGCTACTGGCGAAAAGATTTCGTCATAATCTTTACCCTCCACCTGGGTATACCCTTTTGCCACTGGCCTGGCCTTAAAGGCTGTATCCTCTCCATCCCCTCATCTCTTTCTCTTGTATACCCACTTACTGCCTATAGCTTTACAGCCATCTGGCAGTTCAGTTTTCGCGTATACATCCATAGCAGTTATGGACTCATATTCTGAATCCATAGCGCGACGCCATTCTTTCGCATCTTCGTTATTTACTATCTCGGCGTAAGTCCAGGGATCTAGATCGGCATGTTCGTCTCCTGGGATCAAATCCGAATATTCTCCCACAAACATTAACCAATCAGGTTGACGAACAACCCTCCCACTATGTCGAGGCTGTGTAGGCATTATGTCAACGGGTTGTGCAGTACTTGGTATTATTGCCTTTTGCACTTGTGGCTATGGAATTGGAATCGTACTAAAATTCCCTTTTATTTTTTGAAGGACAATATCGGTTCTAGACTTGTGATTAATCATGTGTGCTCTTCTAAGAATCAGGTGTTAGTGCTAATAACGACCTTCTGATCCTTAGGATTATAGAATTAACCGCCTTTCGTTCCCTTTGGATACCCTATAAACATTCTTACCTCAGACCTAGATTCCAACTTATCAGCATCCTTGTTCAGCACGTGTGTTGGACTACCCCAAATCCTTATATGGTTCAAGCTAGGCTTGCGCCCTGACCATAACTTGACAGGGGTCTTGGGTACCGATTTGGATGGTACTAGGTTTAACAGATAAGAAGCCGTTTATAAGGCATATCCCCAGAACGAAATGGGCAAAGATGCATAACTCATCACAGATCTGACCATCTCAAGTAAAGTTCGATTTCTTCTCTCTCCTACACCATTCTGTTGGGGAGTACCTGGTGTAGTCAATTGGGATGCTATCCCAACTTCGGACAAGTACCGTTAGAACTCGTTGCTGAGGTATTCGCCACCGGGATCAGACCGCAATGACTTGATACTTTTACCTAGCTTCTTCTCCACTTCCGCCTGAAAACTCTTTGAATTTCTCAAAACATTCAAACTTGCAGTGAAGTATGTAAACGTACTCGTATCTTGAGTAATCGTCAATGAATGTGATGAAGTACTCATACCCTCCACGAGCTTGGGTGGACATTGGTTCACACAAGTCAGCATGGATCAGTTCTAACACCTCTTTGGCCCTATTCCCCTTTGCCTTGAAAGGCCTTGTCGACATCTTTCCCTCTAGACAGGATTCGCAGACTCTAGTCTGAATTGGTTGCAACGAATCCAACACTCCATCAGACACTAGTCTTTGGATCCGGTTTAGACTGATGTGACCTAGTCTTAGGTGCCAAAAATGTGTTTGATCCTCTTGAGAAGATAATGTCCTTTTCCTTAGGTTCGATGATGTTGATGCAACGAAGTTTTGGGTATTATGCAGACAAGTTATAGTATAAAGAGAATTGTTCAAAACAACAGTGTAGATAACTATATTATTTCTCATGATACAAACATTACTACCAAAAACAACTGAATATCCATCATAATAAAGTTTCGAAACAGAAATCAAATTGTGCCGAAAACTCAGCACAAACAAAACATCTCTTAAAACTAAAACAGTGGTACTAAAGCATAAAGAAAAATCTCCAACTGCAACTGCTGCGACTCTTGCTGCATTGGCCATGAAGATGATGATCTCGCCATCCCTAAGCTGCCTTGTTGACTGGAAGCCCTACAAGGTGTAACAAACATGATCAGTCGCACCCGTATCCACTACCCACGAATGGGCAGAAACAACAGCTAAGCATGTTTTAGTTACTAAAGCTAATGACGTACTTTGGTCCTTTGCCTTTAGCACTGGACAATATTTCTCCTAGTGCCCAGTCTTACTCCACCACTAGGGCTCGCTCCGTTACTCCCACTATTTGCCTTGGCCTTGCCCTTTCGCCTCTTTTTCTTGTTCTTACCTTTCGGTGGAACAGTGGGCCCATTGGCAATTACCAAAGCCTGTGCATGCTTTCCCATCACCCCCTCTGCTGTAACTAGGTCATTGAGCAACTCGTTAAGAGTATAGTCTTTCTTAGCCATAATAGCATTGAGACGAAAGTTCTCTGAGTACGTGTTGAATGTCGCACCAAATTAAATAGTATATTCATATATATATATATATATATATATACACTAAAACTTAACCTAAAACTCTAACCAGTAGAACGATAAGTAAGGGTCGATCCCATGAGGAACGACAGTCTAATATTGTTTAATATGTCAAGTAATTGTAAAATTCAAATAAGAACAAAAGCAAACAACGAAAGAAATAAAGGTGGGGGGGGGAGGGGGGTTGTTTGTCAAACTATAAACTATCAATAACTATTAGGAACAACTATTTAACTATGATCAACTAAGCTTAAGATTCAATTAACTAAAGATAGCAAGATAGGTAGATTGATTTTTAGATTGTTAAAGTATGATTAAAGTAATCAACCCTTGATCAAGTACTCCTTGTTTCAAACAATTTATGTAATTAATGTCATTAATCAATTAGTTAGCCATGGAACTCCTACTTCAAGATTGATAACAAACTCTATCAATCCAATTGTCTCTTAAGTATGGTTAATCAAAATAAGCTCTTCAATTAATCCTACTCAACTTATCAAATCCTAAAACAAGCTCTTTAAGAATCAATAGTCAAGTGCTTTACGACTTAAGACAATGGAGTAGATTCGACAAAGAACTCATAAGCTCGGATCCAGTGGTTGAAATCTATATTATCCCCAATAAAATGAATCTATTGTTTACTACCCGGGAATAAGGGTGCTAGCCACCCATTACACCTAATACAATCAGTAAATCAAAGGAAATACAATAAGGCATGATAAAATTGTAGAAGAAACCAAGAACTTGGGTAGAAGGAATGAAAAGCCTTCAATCTCCTTCCCAATGTAGCTCTTGAAGATGATGGAGGCTGGAAAATATGTTATTCAATGTCCCAAGATAGGTTAATTTCGAAAGGGAGGATATATATATATAGGGGAAGAGTTGTTACTTCAGTTAAAAGTAAAATCGCGTTCAGAAATTTAAAACAGGGCAAGGAAACTCGGTCGAGATGCAAGTGTGTCTCGATCGAGATGTGAAAAGGGATTTTTTCAATTTGTAAACCGAAGGATGATCTCAGCCGAGATTAGGTTGCATCTCGGTCGAGACGTGAAAAGGGAATTTTTAGGGTTTGAGTTATCTCGGCCGAGATCTTCATTTCTTGAATATCTGATTTTTCCTGGAGAGGTATCTCGGCCGAGATGCAATATCTGTCTCGGCCGAGATCTTTAGTTCTCGCAAAATTCTAGGATTTTCCATGAGAGGCATCTCGGCCGAGATTTGTGTCCTGTCACGGCCGAGATCAATCCTTCAGCCTTGTTCCTTGTTGCCCCGAATGATCTATCGACTCAGTGATCGTTTGATGTTCTTTTTCGATCCTTTTAAACCTGTTTTAACACATAAACACCACAAACACATTATTTTGCCCATGAGAATACAAAAGCACTAAATACACGTGATTGTGCATATTATTGACACTGAAATGACACTAAAAGTGCCCTTAAGTGCGTGCACGGGACACGTGTACCAAATCTCCCCAAACTTAGAACTTGTTTGTCCCAAACAATAAAGAAAAAGACAAAAGGACACGTGTTTAGGGCAGATTTTAGTGGCATTTGATTTCAAAGGTTTTCCATGAAAAAGATAAAGCGATCATGATAAAAGTGAGCATAAGTGATAGATTAGATCCACTACTCTCTAGACATAACGCTCTCAACTTAAGATCCTCACTGGGTGAGTGTATCTCTCTCTCTCTCGTGCATTAAAAAGGGTAGTGTTTACACTCACATTGAAATTCACACAATGCCTACCATAGGCTTGCCAATCATCTAAACCTGAAATAGTATTTGACATGTGTGACAATGAATCAATTAGGTCTTTATATGGGTTGTAATGTTGGCTAGGGGTAAGGTGGGGCAAAATTTAGGTAAAAGTGACTATAAAACGGACTAAATAAGTCGGGCACTACCCATCTACCCCTCAAACAATGGTCACTCAACCTCACTCTTTTAATTCCCAATCGAGTCGAACTTAAGATTCGACTTCTTCACCTTATTCCTGCCTACATCTCCCGTATTTATCAATCCTCTCAATAAATATGTTTCTTAAGACTTTTCTAAACAAGGGATTGTAATCACAAAATGATGTGATTTTCACTAACCTCTCCAAGAAAAACGGTATATACACTTCCTCTTTCTTTTGTTTTTCTGGTTTTTCCGACTTTGCTCGTTTTTTTTTTTTCAAATTATGGAGAGGTTAATGTTCTCGATTATAGCCTATTTCGTGTTTTTCCTTTCATCCTTCTTCGTTTTCCACTTGTTTACCCAAATTCAATCCCAATTTCCAAACTAACTTCCTTCCAACCGCCTCCCTCATACTCAATAGTCTGTTTGTGTTTCGAAGGCTAAATGAAAGGTAAATTTTCTTGTAGTGTTGGGTATCAAACAAAAAGGCTTAAGCTCAAAGGGCTAACTAGGGAAATTTGTACATTTTTTGTCAAAAGGAATTGTTTTCAGCTTTTGAAAAGGGCTTAAACCAAGAAATGCCTTAAATCATTTTCATTGTCACTGCACATACCGACTTATTCAAAGGTAAAGAATTAGGGAAAGTTCTAGAGGAAATTGCATACATTCAAAGAATTTTCGCACCGAAAGAAAATTTGATTTTACTCCAAAAATGGGAGTATGCATTAGGCTCAAAGACTCACTTGGTTGCAAATTTGATCAGAAATTTTGGGTGTATGTTCAATTTTGTTTCAAAAAGCCTATCATGCTCTACCATGTGCTTCTTTCCAAAAATTGTTGTTCAAAATTTTTTTTCATCATTAACAACGCCACAATTTTCCTTCCTAAACTAATCCAATCGCTTCCTCGAGCTGCCAACTTATACGAATCCCACCCCCTCCCCAAACTTAGTTGCAAACTAAGTTTGTGGAATAAGAGGAGTACAAGTCGGTGCTCGTCGAAATTAACCACTCATTTTCATCACCGACGATTGCCCTTTTGAAGCCGTAAGTACTTTTCAGGTTGTCGTGGCTCAGTATCTTTTCTTCATTCAGAAGTTGGAATTTGATGTGGTGGACCTTGGTCGAGCAGGAAAGAGACTCCTCCTCGATTTCGAGGGTGCTGAAAAACTCTAGCACGAATTTGAGGAAAGTAGGGCGGGGTGCTAGGCATTGGGCTAGACCTGCTCTGTCTAATAGTTCAAGAACATTTTGCCGGATTTCCACGGTGTCTAGAATCCTGGAATCACCATAATGGGTGGCTGACACCCCCTCCTAATCAACTTGTCAAATCTTTTCCTCTGGTCCTCCGTGCTCAGCACTATGTCAAAATCAATCGGCTTGGTGGATTTGTCGGTGGTACTTGATGGAATTTCCAGCGTGGGAGCCTCTGGAGTGGGCTCAACGACTTTCTCCTTGCCTTTGACTTGGCTTTTTCGGATTTTCTGTGTGAGCCTCCTACCGGAAGTGCCTTCTTGAGTTCTGTTCTTCGTATTTTTGGGTGGTGCCATTGTACGCCTACAAACAATCACACATTACACACATCAAAATCTCCCACATTGAACACTTATCACCAATTTAAACATCAACTGTAATCAAATAGAAGATCAATCACTCATGTTCAATTAACATGGAATATCACAAGCGAACTCACAATCTAGATGATTCAATTGCATGATTCAATGTGCATATATGGAAAACACTCCCAATCATTATCCTATTGCAACAAAATCTACCAATGCTCAACAAAAGTAGGTCAATTTCGTTTCATTATCAAAAAGAGTCTAAAAGTGCCTACTCTTTACACAAATTCACTAATCAACCTAATAATCGAGCATAGTAATCGAATCAAACTACAAAAGGGTAACAAGAAGGAATGAATGTCAAGCGGTCGGTGATATGCAAAAATCAATTTCAACTTCAAATTCAATGATTCTCAAACTAATCCTCATCCCTCATCAACAAATCATGCAAATACAAAGGCTACCACTACAAATTTAGTATTAGAATACTTAAAACCAGTCAACATTGGCAAAAAATCACAAAACAAACTTGTGCACAACCAATATCAATATAACCACTAGTCTAACACAAAATTTGTCCCTAATCTTAACAATAAAGTTTGTAATAATCAAATAAAGACTAAGGGAAAGGGATAGCCGTACTTACCGGTTGGATTTAATCGAAAGATTTTGAATTGAACTTTTTCGCGCCCTTTTCGACCCGACCCTAACTTTGCTCCAAATTCGAAAATTTTCAAATAGAAGTGTGTGTGGTGATGTGGGTGAGGTGTGGTGTTAATTTGAGAGGAAGAAATTGAGTAAAAATGGAGTTTTTGAGGGTGTGTGCGTGTGTGCGCAAAATCGCGTATGGGGGAAGAAGAATGACCTGCTGTTCCGCGCAGGGGTATTTATACCCGCGCGAAATCTCGGCCGAGATGTATTTTTGAATTTTATGTCTCGACCGAGATCTGTTCTTTGGTCTCAGGCTTGGTTGGCTCAGCAGAGGATCTCAGCTGAGATGCTTATGTGTCTCGGCCGAGATTGCTTTCCAGCAATTTTGCCCCCATTCTGGAAAAAATGATCTCAGCCGAGATGACTTGGTGTCTCGGCCGAGATAAGTTTCCAGCAATTTTGGCCAATTTTCTAGATAAGTTGATCTCGGCCGAGATGCGTATCTGTCTCGGCCGAGATTGGCTTCCAGCTATTTTGGGCTAATTTGTGCTCTGTTCGATCTCGGCCGAGATGAATGTATGTCTCGGCCGAGATACTTTTACAGCAATTTTACCTGTGTTTACCTTTATGACGTCTTGGCAGAGATTCCTCGTGTGTCTCGGCCGAGATTTATCTCCAGCAAATTTTTCCTTCATCTTGGTCTCCTTCACCCCCATTCCATGCTATCTTTTGATTATTCTGATTGATACCTACACAATTCTAAGCAAAAACATGAAATATGCCACAAGGCATTTATTGGCATCTAACTATAAATTGAAAATGCAAAAAATTAAAGTTACCGCCAGGGTGTCTCCCGAAAAGCGCCTTTGTTTAACGTCATTGGCTCGACGGATGTTCAGTCAGCTCGGTGGTGGGTCTTCTACTTGTTCCTCTTCAAGCGAGCTACCTTGACAGCCTTCGAAATATGGCTTGAGCAATTGTCCATTCATTTTGAAAGTCTTGTCAGTTTTACCGCTTTCTATCGCAATGGCCCCATGTGGATATATCTTCTTGACAATGAATGGTCCAATCCACCTTGATCGAAGCTTTCCGGGAAATAATTTCAACCGCGAGTGGTACATAAGTACCTTCTCTCCAACCACAAAAGTTTTTCAGGATATCCTTGCATCATGGAAGGCTTTGGTCTTCTCCTTATATATCAACGCGTTATCAAAGGCTTCATTCTGAAACTCTTCTAGTTCTTGGAGTTGAAGTTTCCGGTGCACACCCACCTCATCAACACTCATGTTACATCTCCGGATGACCCAATAGGCTTTGTGTTCGAGTTCAACCGGAAGGTGGCACGATTTGCCATAAACAAGGCGATATGAGGACATGCCTATAGGTGTTTTGTAGGCGGTCCTATAGGCCCATAAGGCATCATCAAGCCTCAAACTCCAATCTTTCCGGTTAGATTGGACGGTCTTCTCTAGCACCGATTTGATCTCTCGATTTAAAGTCTCGGCTAGCCTATTTTATTTGTGGATGATAGGGAGTAGACACTTTATGCAAAACTAAATATTTCTTGAATAGTGTTTCAATGATCCGGTTGCAAAAATGCGTACCCCTATCACTTATGATGGCTCTCGGGATCCCAAATCTTGCAAATATGTTAGACTTGACGAAGTCCGCAACAACCTTTGAGTCGTTCGTACGAGTAGCCTTTGCTTCCACCCATTTGGACACATAGTCCACAGCCAACAAGATATACCGATTCCCATGAGAAGATGGAAACGGGCCCATGAAATCCATTCCCCAAACGTCGAAAATTTCACACACCATTATTGGTTGTTGGGGCATTTGATTCCTTTGTGAGATTTTCCCCGTCCTTTGATAGTTGTCACACGACTTGCAAAAAGTGTAAGCGTCCTTAAACAAGGTTGGCCAGAAAAACCCGCTCTCGAGAACTTTATGTGTTGTCCTTTTGGGACCAAGATGTCCCCCACATGCATAGGAGTGACAAAAAGCAAGTATCGATGGGCTTCTATTTCGGGAATGCACCTTCGTATGACTTGGTCCGAACCATGTTTCCATAAATACAGATGATCCCAAAATTAATGTTTCGCCTCACATTTCAATCTATCTCTTTGGGCCTTGTCATGCTATCGGGGTATACTCCTCTCACCAAATAATTTGCCAAGTTGGCATACCACGAGACACCCGAATCTGATGCCATGAATAACTGCTCGTCTGGGAAACTCTCTCGAAGAGGCAATTATGTCCCCTCATGAGTTATTCTGCTCAAGTGGTCAGCTACAGAATTATCAGTACCCTTATTTCCAAACCAAACTCCTGTAATAGCAAGATCCAACGTATCAGTCTGGGTTTGGCTTCCTTCTTTGCCATAAGGAATTTGAGAGCAGCATGATCAGTGAACACGATGATTTTTGTCCCAACTAGGTAGGATCTGAATTTCTCGAGTGCAAAGACAACAACAAGGAGTTCCTTTGCAGTAGTGGTATAGTTGGCCTAGGCTGGATTCAGTATCCGTGAAGCATAGTAAATTACATGTGCCACCTTTCCTATTCTTTGCCCTAGGACTGCACCCACTGCTTGATCACTGGCATCACACATTAGTTCGAAAGGAAGCTTCCAGTCGGGTGGTTGGATGATGGGAGGAGTGACAAGCCTTTCCTTAAGCACATCAAACGCAATCTTGCATTCTTCATTCATTTCAAAATCAACGTCTTTCTGCAATAGACGACATAAGGGCGAAGCAATTATTTCAACCTTAGCTTTATCTATTTCAATGCCTTTCTCAAAAATCAAATGTCCTAGTACAATTCCTTGTTCTACCATGAAATGGCATTTTTCTCAGTTCAACAAGAGATTTAAATCAATGCCTATTTTAAGGATTTTCACAAGATTCTCAAGGCAGTTTTCGAATGATTTTCCACATACACTAAAGTCATCTATGAAAACTTCAATGAAATGCCCAATAAATTCGGAGAAGATACTTACCATACACCTTTGGAAGGTTGCAGGTGCGTTGCAAAGCCCGAATGGCATGCACCTCCAAGTGAATGTGCCAAAGGGGCATTTGAAGGTCGTCTTCTTCTGATCCTCTGGAGCAATCGGGACTTGGAAGTAGCCGGAAAAACCATTCAAGAAGCAATAAAAGGGGTGGCCGGCCAATCTCTCTAGCATTTGGTCAATGAAGGGTAGTGGGAAATGGTCTTTCATTATCATAGTATTCAGCTTTCTGTAGTCGATACAGACTCGCCAGTCGGTCTGTAGTCGTGTAGGCATCATCTCCCCATCTTTACCCTCTATGACTGTTATACCAGATTTCTTTGGGACCACCTGAGTCGGGCTCACAAATCTGCTATCGGATATGGGGTAGATGATTCCCACATCCAATAGTTTGATGACTTCTTGCTTGACTACCTTCATCATGGGAGGATTGAGCCTTCGCTGTGGTTCTCTTCTTGGCTTCGCATCATCTTCGAGAAGTATGTGGTGCATGCATAAGGATGGACTTATTCCCTTGATGTCGGCAATAGCCCATCCTATTTCCTCCTTGTTCTGCTTCAGAACCTCAATCAATGCCTGCTCTTGACTGTGAGTTAACTTCGAAGAAATGATCACGGGGTAATGTCTTGTCCTTCCCAAGGTATTGTTAGCTGTTGTTTATTGGTTGTAGAAGATTCTCCATGGTATAGCAATATTGAAAATTACATAGTGAGTGTTATTTATCACCTCATAAGAAGAGAAATTTCTATCATGATGCCAAGTTCTACATATGGGATGATCCCTACCTCTACAGAAGATGTGCAGTCACTATAATACGAAGATGTGTTTCTTGTACTGAAGTAAGGGACATAATCACACAGTGTCCCTCTTCCCCTAGTGGGGGACATTTTGCATCAGCAAGAACAGCCACAAAGGTGCTCCAAAACGGATTTTATTGGCCTACGATCCACAAAGATTGTCTGTCATGAATTCATTCTGTAGTGTGACCGATGCCAAAGAACGGGAGGAATATCTCGAAAGCACGAGATGCCCCTCACCACAATCATTGAAATTGAGTTATTTGATGTGTGGGTTATAGACTTCATGAGACCGTTTTTATCTTCGAATGGGTTCCAATATATCTTGGTAGCTGTAAAGTATGTGCCAAAATGGGTGGAAGTTGTTCCGACTCTAGAAGCTAGAGGTTTTTCATCTATCTTTGTTGGCCACATTAGTTATATTCTTGAATCAGCAAGGCTTTCCATTATGATCAACATATCTCCTCATGGCTTCTTTTCTTGCTCTGGGGAGTTCACAAGTGGATACTCTATCCATTCTGCTTTTTTGTATTGTGAAAGAGGTGGTTGGTACACGTGATCGTGAACGCACTTTAGGTTGATTTAAGTGCCATTTTAGTTATAATTGTGTGCATATTCACATGTATTTTGGGCATTTGTTTCTTATTGAGCAGATTAACACCGTCAGTTCATTTCTGTGTCAAAACAGGTACAATTAGACAAAAAACGAGCATCATAGATTGCAAAGTTGACAGATCGAACGAAGTAAATAGAGGACAAGGCTGAAGAAGCATCTCGGCTGAGATAAACACAAATCTCGGCCGAGACATCCATCCAGAGGAATTGGGAAAAAAATCAAAGCTCAAGAATCTCGGTCGGGCCGAGACAACCTTCCAGGGGAAAATGAAGATTCTCAAGTTTTCAAGGACTTGGCTGAGACGAGCACTAATCTCAGCCATGGTGATACATAAACCCAAAACCCTGAAAATCCCCTTCTTACCGCCTCGGCCGAGACGAGTACATACCTCGGTCGAGGCCAGCCTTCGTGGAGAAACCCTATCTGCTTCATCTCGGCCGAGATGACTTGTGTCTCGGACGAGATCCGAATTGCTTTTTTAAAATTGCAAATGCGTTTCTGTTTAAAGACCTCATAGCAACTTCTCCCCTATATATATAACCTCTCATTCGAATTATAACCTATCTTTGGTCATTTTATCATCCATTTCTAGCCTCCATTCCACCAAGAAGAAGGGTTGGGCAAGAGGATTAAAGATCATCTTCTCCAATCACCATTTTTAGGTTCCTTTATCTTAGTATTATGTTTCTTTGCAATTCAATCAATTTTCTGCTTGTAATAGTTAATATAGGTGAGTAGCACCCTAATATGTACCCTTGATCAAATGTGGAACTTCAAGTCGACATTATTTATGTGATTATCACGGTTGATGTTACCTTTTGATGGTGTATTCAAGTGTTTTATTCTATTTGCTGCTATTGACTTACATTTATGTGTTGATTTTAGGATTAATCACCCTTTAGGAAGTTTATAAGTATATTGCTAGAAATCGGGATCACTATCCGTAATTGTAGGGTCTTCGATTCATGTGTAGCAAACAATGATTAATTTATTTGTGATAGTATAAAGTTTGACCTCTAAATCGAGCTTGTGAGTTTTATTTCTTATCTATCCTGTTGTCTTGGTGCTTCTGTCGTTTGGTTATAGAGACGGAGAGAGCTTGTTCGAAGGTTGGATTAAATGAAATAGGTTAGTCGAAGAGCTTGTTTTGGTGCTAAGATTAAGAGACAATAAGGCTGTTAGAGCTTGTTAATAGTCTTGAGATAGGGACTTGAATTGCAATTTATTGGGCATCAACAATAGTCACGTAAACGAATTAGACTGAAGAGAAACGAGATCAAGGGTGGATCCTTTTATATATTTGACAAACCGAAAAATCAATTTAATTATCCTTTGATCGCTTGTTACTTAAATCTTAATATTAATTGCTTTCTAGTTTATTTGTTGGTTTTGGTAATTGTTAGTAGTCGATTAGTTGGTAAACACATACCCTCCCCCCACAACCTTTATTGTTTTTTTCTTGTTTGTTACTATTTCTATTTCAAATTCCTAGTTTTTTTATTAATCGAAACAATATTATTCCTCCGTTCCCTGTAGGATTCGACCCTACTTGCCACTCTAGTTAGTAGAGTTGAGAATTCAGATATTAATTTGGTAACATGTAACGACGAGCGTCCTACCAAATTTTGGTGCCGTCTCCGCGGAGCGGTATTAAGATTAGTATTTTTTTGGTGTTCAAGCATTATCTTTATTTACATGGATAGTTATTTGCTTGTTTATTTAGTAATCTTGATACTTACTTTGGTTCCTTTTTTGATTGAGTTGTAGTGGATGTTCACACGTTTGCAAGGAGAAATCGGATTATTATTTAAACCCAATATCATTGAACGTGAGCAGGTGTTAAGAAGAAGAGCCCGGGTTTTTGAACAAATCTAGGAAGAATTTGAAGATTTGAACATCAGAGTGGAAACCACCGAACCGGAAGAAATGGCTGATGAACAAGTTCAGGAGAGGACTATGAAAGAGCTCGCAAAAACAAGGATTGCACATGAACCCTTGTGTATCACATTTCCGGAGATAGGGAACGACACTACTTTTGAACTCAAGTCGGGACTCATTCATGTCTTGCCATCATTTCATCCGGGGAAGACCCGCATAAGTATTTGAAAGAGTTCCATATGGTATGCTCAAGTATGAAACTAACAAGTGTAACCGCGGAGCAAATTAAATTGAGGGCGTTCCCCTTCTCGCTCAAGGACCTTGCAATAGATTGGCTATATTATTTGCCACCAGGTACTATTACCACCTGGGAGCAGATGGAGACACAATTCCTTGAGAAGTACTTCCCTGCATCCCAAGCCACCAACATCAGAAAGGAGATCAATGGCATTAGGCAAATGCAAGGAGAAACCTTATACAAATATTGGGAAAGGTTTAAGAATCTTGTGGCAAGCTGCCTACAGCATTAAATCACCGAGCAACTTTTTATCCAACATTTCTATGAGGGGCTTTGTCTGCCTAAATTGAAAATTAATTGACTCAGCCAGTGGTGGAGCTTTGGTCGACAAGACCCCTACTGAAGCCTGAGCATTAATTTCGAAAATGGCGATCAATACTGAACAATTTGGTTGTCAGGAATCTATGAGACCGGCTTGTGAGCCTCAAGATGCACATATTGAGGAAAGATTAGATCAACTCACTAACCTAGTAAGGAAGGTGGCCTCGGGTAGCATTCCTACACCTAAACCAAGAAGGATATGTCAGGTGACTGATCATACAACAGATACATGCCCTGTGTTAGGCGACGAGATGAAAGATCTTGCAAATTCGTGCCACAACTTCTACTATAATCCAGTAGCAAGGAAGCACGATCCATACTCCCAGAGATATAATCTGGGATCGAGAGATCATCCCAACTTCAAATATGGGAACTAAAATCTGAATGAGCAGCAACAAGGCGAACAGAGAGGGCATAATCGACCCCCTAGCCTAAGGGGATGTACCAGCAGAAATAGCCCACCAAACCAACACCCTCTGATCCAACATTGTCTTATATGGTAAAAAGTTTGGCAAGCAGTACCCTTCAGCTTCAAAATGAATCGAATTCGAGGTTCCAAAATATTGAGACCCAAGTCAGCCAAATCGCATCAGCAGTATCTCGTTTGGAAAGTGCTCAGAGTGGGAAGTTTCCAGCACAGCTATAAATAAATCCCAAGAACATCAGTGCGATCACCTTGAGAAGCGGGGTGATGCTTGGAGAGCCTGAAAAGCCCGGGCATCACTATAGGGGTGAATGTAAAGCTGAAAGTGAAGAAGTTAGTGCTGAAGAGGAGGCCTCAGCCGATACACACAACGAACTTGGCCGAGATGCTCTGCATTGTTTGGAAAAGAAAACACCCTGTAAACTCACCTCGGCCAAGGCAGATGAGGATCTCGGCCAAGATCAACAACACCCTGTTGAAGGGAATTCACCCTGTAAGATCATCTCGGCCGAGGCCACTCCAGTCCCGGCTGAGGCACCTCAAGATCCAAAAACTTACACTTCTACTCCGCCACTCCCCTTCCCTAGTCAAATCAAGAAGGTAGCAGATAGAAGGTACTCTGCCAATAAGATAAGGCTTCAAGGGAATGAAAAGGTACTCATTGGGGAGAGTGTATCTGCAATCTGTCAAAAGAAACTTCCACAAAACTGTAAGGACCCGAGGATGTTCGTGATCCCTTGCAAGATAGGTAACTGTAGGGTTGAGCAGGCTATGCTCGACTTGGAGGCATTGATCAATGTGATGCCTTGTTCGATATGTCACAGCCTGAATCTGGGACCCTTAAAAGATACAAGGGTTGTTATCCAAATTGCAGATCGCAGTACCTCATTTCTGGATGGGGTGGTTGAGGATGTGCTAGTTGAGGTAGAAAATCTTGTATTCCCAACTGACTTCTATGTATTAGACATGCAAGGAGACGCATCAAACTCCACACCAATTTTTTTGGGAAGGCCGATTCTGAACACTTCCCAAACCAAAATTTATTTGCGTGAGGGAACTCTCACTATGGAGTTCGATGGTCAAGTTGTAAAGTTTAATATACTCGAGTCCATGATATATCCTGAAGATGTACACAGTGTATTTTCTATCGATATCATTGACCCTATGGTGGAAGAAGTGTTTGAGTGTTATTGCAGGGATCAAGATTCTATGGAACTGGCAAATCATTTGGAGAAGATGGAACCTTGGGAAGCTAAGAGAGAATTAGTGGAAACAATGGCTCAATTGCAGTCCCCCAAACAACTCCGACTGAAGTTCGATCAAAAGTTCATTCCACTACCGAAGACGCATGAGAAGACCCTTCCCTCCACCATCAAGGCCCCGAGCCTCGAGCTCAAAGCTCTCCCGACCCATCTAAAATATGGATACCTTGGAGACACTACCGGTAATCATATCATCGATGTTAACTCCAAGGCAAGAAGATGCATTCATTGAAGTTCTTAAGGAGAATAAAGGTGCAATCGGGTGGACTATTGTCGACATCAGAGGCATAAGTACCTCCCTTTGCATGCACCAAATCCTTCTTGAGGATGATGCGAAGCCCATTCGAGAGCCGCTAAGAAGGCTTAATCCTCCTATGATGGAGGTGGTAAAAAAGGAGATCATCAAGCTATTGGATGTGGGCGTTATTTATCCCATATCGGATAGGAAGTTCATGAGCCCAACACAAGTTGTTCCTAAGAAGTCGGACATAACAGTTGTGGGAGGGAAAGACGGAGAGATGGTACCCACCCGCTTGCAAACCGGGTGGAGGGTCTGCATTGATTACCGAAAGCTTAATGTCATGACAGGCAAGTATCACTTTCCCTTGCTATTCATTGATCAAATGTTGAAAAGATTGGCAGGCCACCCATTATACTGTTTTCTAAATGGATTCTCCGGATACTTCCAAGTACCAATCGCACCCGAGGACTAAGAGAAAACAACATTCACGTGTCCATTTGGTACGTTTGCTTGGAGGAGGATACCCTTCAGGCTCTGCAATGCGCCGGCTGCATTCCAAATATGCATGGTAAGCATTTTCTCTGAATTCATTGGACATATCATTGAGATATTCATGGATAATTTTAGCGTATATGGTCAGTCATTTGAGAATTGTCTTGAAAACCTTATGAAAATTTTGAAAAGATGCATTGATAAAAACCTTGTTTTAAACTGGGAAAAATGCCATTTATGGTGGAATAAGGGATTGGTTTAGGGCATGTCATTTCTGAAAGGGTATAGAAGTAGATAAAGTAAAGGTCGATGTAATTGCTTCTCTGCCTTGCGGGAGGTTCGTTTGTTCCTTGGTCATGCAGGTTTCTATCGCCGTTTCATAAAAGACTTCTCGAAGATCGCTGCCCCCTTGTGTTGATTGTTGCAAAAAGATGTTGATTTTGAGATGACAAATGAATGTAAGGTTGCATTTGATGTGCTGAAGGAGAGGCTTGTTACACCACCAATCATCCAACCACCTGACTGGAGGCTTCATTTCGAACTCATGTGCGATGCAAGCTGTCAAGTGGTTGGTACAGTGCTAGGACAAAGGAAGGGGAAGGTTGCACATGTGATCTATTATGCTTCGTGCACTTTGAACCCTGCCCAGGCCAACTACACCACAACCGAAAAGGAGCTTCTAGATGTGGTCTTTGCACTTGAAAAATTCAAGTCGTACTTAATTGGATCTAAAATTGTTGTTTTCACGGACGATGCAGCTCTTACACTTCTGATGTCAAAGAAAGAAGCCAAGCCAAGGCTAATACAGTGGATCTTGTTGCTCCAAGAGTTCGATTTAGAGATTAAAGACAAGAAAGGTGCAGAAAATGTTGTGGCTGATCATTTGAGCCGGGTGAATCAAGAAGAAATTGAATTGCCTCTTCGAGAAAGCTTCCAAGATAGCATCCAACTCAAGTGCCCCATGGTATGCCAATCTAGTGAACTACTTGGTAGCGAAGAAGCTTCCTGATGGAATGAGCAAAGCCCAGAAGGACAAACTAATAAGCGAAGCAAAGTACTATATCTGGGACGATCCTTACTTGTGGAGATATGGGTCCAATCAAATCGAGGTTCAGTTTGTCCTCACATTCTATCACTCCTACGCTTGTGGAGGACACTTTGGATCGAAGAGAACATCACACAATGTTCTGGAAAGCGGATTCTTCTGGCCCAGCTTATTCAAAGATGCTTATGCCTTTTGTAAGTCTTGTGAAAGCTGTCAAAAGACGATGAATGTTTCCCAAAGGAACGAAATACCTCAAAACCCCATAGTAGTGTGTGAGATTTTTTACGTTTGGGGCATGGATTTCATGGGGGCTTTCCCCTCTTCCTATGGAAACTTGTTCATATTGGTCACGGTGGATTATGCGTCTAAATGGGTGGAAGCCAAGGTCACCCGGACGAATGATTCGAAACTGGTAGCAGATTTCATGAAATCAAATGTCTTTGCCCGATTTAGAATTCCAAGAGCCATAGTAAGTGATCGAGGCACCCATTTATGCAACCAAACAATAGACACACTCCTTAAAAAGTATGGTGTTTTGTACAAAGTTTCAACACCATATCACCCACAGACAAATGGGATGGCTGAAACATCAAAGCAGGAGATCAAGTCGATTTTGGAGAAGACAGTCACGCCAAACAGAAAGGATTTGAGTCTAAGGCTAGATGATGCATTGTGGGCATATCGAACCGCCTACAAGACCCTGATCGGGATGTCACCATATCGGCTTGTCTATGGAAAGCCATGTCACTTGCTAGCTGAGATCGAGCACAAGGCGTACTGGGCGATTCGAAATGCAATGTAAAATTGGATGAGGCCGAAACACACCAGAAGCTTCAACTTCAAGAACGTGAGGAAATGAGAAACGAAGCTTTCGCAAATTCCATGATCTACAAGGAGAAAACAAATTCACGATTCGAGAATTGCCTGGAAAACCTTCAATGTCGGGGACAAGGTGTTGCTAATCATTCAAGACTGAAACTATTTCCGGTAAAACTTCGATCAAGGTGGCTTGGGCCTTTCCTTGTTAAAGGAGTGTCTTTGCATGGTGCCATTGAAATAGAAAGCAATAAAATATGCAAGAGCTTCAAGGTGAACGGACATCTTCTCATGCCTTACTTTGAAAGTTTCCAAGGAGATTATGGAGAAGAGGAACGAGTGGAGAACCCACCAGTGAACTAACCGAACCACCGTTAAGCCAACGACCTAAAACAAAGGCACTTGTCGGGAGGCAACCCAGAGGTAAATTTAATTTTCGAAATCTAAATTCATAGTCTAAGTAGTAGTTTTAATATTGTCATGGTATTTTTGATCTTTTTGTTCAGATGTGTGCAGATACCAAGCAAGATAAACAAAAGATAGTGTACAATGGGGATGAAGGAGACGGAATTAGAGGAAAATTTGCAGGAGACTTCACCTTGGCTGAGGCACACACTGATCTCGACCAAGGCACATTGAAGGAAAATAGCTAAATTCCCTGTAAAGTCACCTCGGCCTTAGGTCCATCCATGTCTCGGCCGAGGCCCATCTGGAGTAAAAATGGCCAACTTCCCTGTGAAGTCACCTCGGCTGAGGCCAATTTTGTGCAAAAACTGGCCAGTTCCCTGTGAAGTCACCTCGGTCGAGAACACAACCCGTCTCAGCCGAGGCCTGCTGTTGAATTTCTAAGGGCCAAGATGAATGAATCATCTCCGCCGAGGCTAATTTGAGAAAAAGGTGCCTCGACCGAGGCGTACCCCAGGTATAAAGGGGCCTGTGTGAACAGGTTAGGTCACTTCTTCCCCCCTAATTCGCGAATAGCGCACAACACACACACCCACTCTCAAATTCAACCATTTTCGCTCGATTAAATTCACTCAAACTCTCACACACACTCACCCACATCATATTACGCACCTTCATCCAATTATTTTTGGATTTGGAGAGATTTTGAGTTCGAGTCGACAAAAGGGCACGAAATTGGCGATCCCAAGATCCTGAAGGCCATGGGGATCAAGGCAAACATTGATGAAATATTGAAGAAAGCGGGTCTTGCCAAATGCGTCGGCCCACATATGAGAGATTCATTTTGGAGTTCTTCAGCACCCTCGAAGTCCGGGCAGACTCGAATAAATGCGAGAATCCAGTCTACACCATCTTCTTCCAAATAATGAACGAGATGAAGACTCTCAATAGATCAGACTTGATACGCATTTACGGGTTCAAGGATAAACTCTCTACCTACGATCTTTACTCGAACGGAAAATTTGATGTGCAGACCTTCTGGGGCAAATCACAGTTGCCCCCGGAATAATCGAAGCTCAGGTTTTCGACTCCAATAAGTAAAAAACGACTTGGATTAGGAATCCGGCCGTTAAGTATATTCAGAAGATGCTGAGCTTAACGATTTTTAGGCGAAAGGAGATGAGTATCGCCTGGATGTTCGAGTTAGAGATCTTGTGGTTGATTATAAAAGGGCAAGACATGAGCTATGAAGAAGTCTGGTCGAAAGCTTCAAAAAAATCATGAAAGAACTGAAAGCAGATAAGAAGAGAGAAACAAAGCTTCCCGACCCAATCTACTATGGAGCCCTCATCACTCCTATCCTTGAGCACTTTGGTCTTCCCTTGATAGATTTCACTCCTATTACAGATGATTATTTTCAGGATTTTTTAGGACATGGAAAACCTCAGGATAGCGATGTTGGGATATTGCGAGGGTACTTCTGGGACAGCAATGCTGTATGTTTTACAGAATATGGGACCATACCTTCGACTCCCGAACCCCACTCTGACCTACATTAAGAAACTAGATAGCACGACAAACTTAGAGTTGAGATCGGAAGATCACATAAAAGAGTCAAGAGATCCAACCAGCGACGAGTTAACAAGGTATCAGAGAGGCAAGTGGCAAGGGAGAAGAGCATGAGGGATGCAGAAGGAAGCAGTCATCCGAACAGGCCATCTAAGAAGAGACCGGCATCTGCCGTGCAGTCTGAGCCTGAGATTCAAGAGCACCAAGACAACCGCTAACTGCAATGGCAGAAGGGATTCGAGAAATGAGAGCCAATATCAGTGAAATCAAGGGGAATGTCAGTAAAATGGGGGCCGAATTGATGGAGATTAAGGAGAGCCAGAATAAGTTTTTGGCCTTGTTCAACAGCATTCGAGGATGCTTCGGTGGCTCAAGCCCCCAACATGCCCGACCCTCAAAGTCGCTGTGAGTGAAGCACCAAGGGTGTCTCGCCTCTTCTCCACAAACTTAGTTGAAAACTAATTTTAGGGAGATAATGGCGGTAGGACATTCTTGGCCGCTGAAGTCCTCATCTCTCGTATCTCCCTTACTATCTCTTTACCTTGGCTAATTGTGATGATCTCATTGGCCTATGTGCCCTATTTCTTTTTAACTTGTACTTGCTTGGATTGATTGTCGCATTTGAGCCTAGACCACTTTGCCTTTATCTTTGTTGGATCAGTTTGACGGCCTATGTGCCGATTATGTTTGATGATTACTTGTGGTGACTATTTTGGATGGATAGTTAGAGTTGTGGATAAATTGGTGGGCCTGTGAGCCGTTGACAATCTATTTATTGGTTCGGTTGTATTGTATTGTTGATATTTTGGTTTTGGTATTGCTCATTTAGGAGTAGGAAATTTGATAGTTTTTAGTAGTCTTATTGGGATGGATGGTTTTGAATAATTGGTTGAGTTCGTTAAGCATCAATCCGTACCCCTTCTTTCCACAAACCTTGGTTTGCAACCAAGTTTGGGAGGGGTGGTAGGTGTACGGATTTGGCCGCTTGAAAAAAAAAAGTTGATTGGACCAATTTGGAACGAGAAATGTGCCAATGATTATTGATAAAAACAATTGTAAAAAATTTTAAAAATTGGCCATGGTAGAGCATGGTAGGCTTTTGAAGAAAAATTAAGCTTGCATTCAGAACTTGTGATCAAAATTAAGTGAGCTTTTGAGCCTTAAAAAGATACTCCCATTTTAAGAGTAATTTAAATCTCTTTCAGTGTGAATTTCATTGAATGCTTGTATTCGTCTCCAGAACTTGCCCTAATTCATTGGTTATAGTATAAAGTTTGACCTTTAAAGCCGAGGCATATTCACGTGTATTTTGGGCATTTATTTTTTATTAAGCAGATTAACGCGTTCAGTTCATTTCTATGTCAAAATAGGTATAATTAGACAAAAAATGAGCATCAGCGATCGCAAAGTTGACAGATCGAATGAAGTAAACAGAGGATAAGGATGAAGAGGCATCTCGGCCAAGACAAACACAGATCTCGGCCGAGACATCCATCCAGAGGAATTGGGAAAAAAATCAAAGCTTAAGAATCTCAGCCGAGACAAGCACAAATCTTGGCCGAGATAACCTTCCCGGGAAAAATGAAGATTCTCAAGTTTTCAAGGCCTCGGTCAAGACGAGCACTGATCTCAGCCAAGGTGATCCATAAACCCAAAACCCTGAAAATCTCCTTCTTACTGCCTCGGTCGAGATGAGTACATACCTCGGCTGAGGCCAGCCTTCGAGAAGAAACCCTATCTGCTTCATCTCGGTCGGGACGACTTGTGTCTCGACCGAGATCCGAACCCCTGTTTTAATATTGCAAATGCATTTTTGCTTAAAGACCTACTAGCAACTTCTCCCCTATATATATAACCTCTCATTTGAATTCTAACCTATCTTGGGCCATTTTAACATCCATTTTAACCAAGAAGAAGGATTGGGCAAGAGGATTGAAGATCATCTTCTTCAATCACCATTTTTGGGTTCCTTTATCTTAGTATTATGTTTCTTTGCAATTCAATCAATTTTCTGCTTGTTAGTTAATATGGGTGAGTAGCACCCTAATAATATCTACCCTTGACCGAATGTGGAACTTCGATTCGGCATTATTTATGTGATTATTACGGTTGATATTACCTTTTGATTGTGTATTCAAGTGTTTTATACTATTTGCTACTATTGACTTACATTTATGAGTTGATTTGAGGATTGATTACCCTTTTGGAAGCTTATAAGTGTATTACTAGAAATCGGGATCACTATCCGTAATTGTAGGGTCTTCGATTCATGTGTAGCGAACAATGATTAATTCAATAGTTATAGTATAAAGTTTGACCTTTAAAGCCGAGCTTGTGAGTTTTATATCTTATCTATCTCTTTGTCTTGGTGTTTCTATCGTTTGGTTATCGAGTCGGAGAGAGCTTGTTCGAAGGTTGGATTAAATCAAATAGGTTAGTCGAAGAGCTTGTTTTGGCTAGCTAGGATTAAGAGACAACAAGGCTATTAGATCTTGTTAATAGTCTTGAGATAGGGACTTGAATTGCAATTCATTGGGCATCAACAATATTCGGGTAAACCAATTAGACTGAAAGGAAATGAGATCAAGGGTAGATCATTTTATATATTTGACAAACCAAAAAAATCAATTTAATTGTCCTTTGATCGTTTTTACTATCTTAATATTAATTACTTTCTAGTTTATTTGTTAGTTTTGGTAACTGTTAGTAGTCGATTGGTTGGTAAACACAAACCCCCCCTCCCCCACAACCTTTATTTCTTTTGCTTGTTTGTTACTATTTCTATTTCAAATTCCTAGTTGTTTGATTAGTCGAAATGATACTATTCCTCCGTTCCCTATGGGATTCGAAACCGACTTGCCACTCTACATAGTGGAGTTGAGAGTTCAGATATTAATTTGGTAACGTGTAACGGTGAGCGTGTAGGAATTTCTGAATTTCCCTAGGACATTCTTGGTTGTCATAATTCAATATACACATTTATTAATCCTAAACATGCATATATTAATTTCAATACAACACATAGGTGTTCTAGAGTTGACCTGAGAATCGTGCACACAATGATTCGATGTTAGACTCCATAATTGATCTTCTGGACTATATCCCTGCTCGATCCTCAATGCCGAATGGACGATGAACCCAAGTGTAGGAACCAACACTGCCGCTGCCGCCCTCTCACTCTCTCTTTTCTGCTCTGTGATTTTTACGTTGTTCTATTCTCTTTCACAAACTGAGAGTTATGTATTTTAATACATAATAACTGAGTATGGGCCTAGCCTGGTAGTTTAATTCCCTACTGGGCTAGGATCCTGATGGGTCAGTCTAGGGATCAAATACAAGAAATAAAGATGGGCCTAACTATGAATTAATTCTTCTATGTTCGGCCCAGAACATAATTAATTCATGAATATTAATTCATACCTCTAAAGAATTAATACTGACTTACCCCCTTATTCCCGAATTGAGTTAGAGCTTGAATTATACTTAATTAATCCCCGTAATTAAGATATCGAATATCCATTAATTAATTAAAGTCTCTGACAACTTAAATTAATTAATTGCTTATTAATTCCTTAAGTAGTACCACTCAACTTCATTATTGTACCTAAACTTAATCAATCTGCAGGATTTAGTACAATAAACCTTTTGAGCTCCCTAAGGGGATATCATCATCCTAAACGGATACGGTTACCTAAACACAAATTACCAGTTATCATATGCAAACTGCTGTCACCCAAGATTCAGAGTATAAAGAGTTAGCACTTAACCCTCACCCATAGTAAACCAAAGTGACACACAAACATGCACACATAAATATAATCTTATTTAGGGTTTAGATTACAATAAGTCACCGAGATCTCTTGTTCTTCACTAAGGTCAGGTAGAAGAACTTATCTCGCCGTGATCCTATCAGTACGTAAAGACGTACCAGTATAAGTAAATAGTCAAGATAAATTATTCCTACTTGATACTACTACTTATATCAACAACTCGTCCTCAAGTTGTCTCAGTTGTGATATATATTTTATATCTCATTAAGTTTAACCAATCATATGATCTTCTGTGATCTACAACACACCATATGATCTCTTATAGAGAGAGATATAGGGACATATATAGTGTTAGTGATTTCAACTCCTAAACACACAGCTAAACAAGAATCTGGAAATCGAACAAAGATCAATTTGAAAAACACACACTGAGTTCGGCCAAAGTTGTAACCGAACACGACTTGCGCAGAACAGGAAAGATAAATGAATCACACACAAGTTTTACGTGGTTCGTTCAAGATGAACTACATCCACGGAGGCAAGGCACACCCCAATCCACTAAGAAATCCAATCAATTACAGAGAATACACTCAGAAACAAAAATGCCCAATTCTGGAACAAACTAGGGCAGAAACCGTTCCCTCTCAAAATATTCTCTCTAATCTAAGAAACAGGAAAATTGCTCGACGTAGTGTTGTTCTCCTTGATGAGAGCTTTACAATGATATAAGAATTGAAGCTCGAATGCAACCGTACAAAAAATTCTAACTGATTCAAGTTGAGCTCAGCTACCGGACAAAAGTGACGGTTTCCTTCGTCACAAATCCTGAACTAACTCGTCACAATCAGCGGTTATTCACAACTGCCACGAACCCGGCTCATCCTGACCAGCTTTGCTTCTTGATGCTCAAACCCGGTCTAAACCTCCGGTTCTTCACCTCTTGAACCCGGTTCCACATTCCCAACACACCATATTACCAAGTATAGCTCACTTTATGAGATTGAACACTACCTCACAAATCTCCACCTCAATGAATCAAGTGTTCCTCTTAATGCCTCACCACTGCCTGTCTGTTATTGCTCTTCATGACATTGCTCAAGCTGCAGCAAGCTCGAGCAATGCTCCACTTTGTTTCCAGGTACACCCTTTGTAAGAAAATCAGCAGGATTATGCAATGTGTGTACCTTCTTCACCTCCACAGAACCAGAATCAATGTTATCTCTAGCAAAATGTAACCTAACACCAATGTGTTTTGACCTTTCATGAAATGCTTGATGTTTCACAAGGTGTAGAGCACTTTGATTATCACAGTAGATTGCCACACACTTCTGCTTGATATCCAAATCTCTCAAAACCCCTTTCAACCAGATTGCCTCTTTGATAGCTTCAGTTAGGGAGATATATTCTGCTTCTGTTGTTGATAGTGCCACAACAGATTGTTGTACACTTCTCCAGCTGATGGCTGTTCCAAATAAGGTAAACACAAATCCAGAAATGGATTTCCTTGTGTCTATGTTTGCTGCAAAATCAGAATCAGCAAACCCCTCCAATGCAACAGTACTTACATCCATTCTTTTTTCAAACTTCAGTGACAAATTCACTGATCCTTTCAAATACCTCATCACATGTTTCAAAGCTTCCCAATGCTCAACTCCTGGATTTGACATGAACCTGCTTACTAAAGATACAGCATATGCCAAGTCAGGCCTGCTACAAATCATTCCATACATAAGACTTCCAACTCCACTTGCATAAGGAATATTGTTCATATGTATGATTTCCTCTTCAGTCTTTGGGCATTGTTCTTTGGAGAGTTTCTTCTGTAGATTAACTGGAGTGGAGAGAGGTTTGGCTTCATGCATATGAAACCTCTCCAATACTTTCTGTAGATATTGCCTCTGAGATAACCAAAGCACTCCAGCTTCTCTGTTTCTTAGAATGTTCATGCCCAAAATCTTCTTGGCTTCTCCCAGATCTTTCATGTCAAATTCAGCATTAAGTCTATCCTTCAACCATTGTACCCTCTTCTTGTTCCTACTGGCAATTAGCATGTCATCCACATACAATAGAAGGAAAACTTTATCTTGCTTTGAACCTTTGTTGAAGTAAACACAACTGTCATAAAGACTTCTTACAAAGCCAACACTGATCATGAAGTCATTGAACCTCTTATTCCACTGTCTTGGACTTTGTTTAAGTCCATATAGTGACTTCTTCAGTAAACATACTTTGTCTTCTTTCCCAGGAACAACAAAGCCTTCTGGCTGTTTCATATATATCTCCTCATTGAGTTCTCCATGTAAGAATGCTGTCTTTACATCCAGTTGTTGTAATTCCATGTCCTCTTGTGTGACTTTCGATAAAAGCAACCTGATTGAGCAATGCTTTACTACTGGAGAGAAAACTTCATTAAAATCAATCCCTTCTCTTTGTGTAAAGCCCCTAGCCACCAATCTTGCTTTAAACCTCACCTGTTTGGATCCTGCTGTCTCTAGTTTCTTCTTATATATCCATTTAGAGCTTACAAGTTTCTGACCTTTTGGCTTATCCACCAATATCCAGGTCTTATTCTTCTCCAGGGACTCCATCTCTTCAGTCATTGCCTGTATCCAGTGTTCATCTTCTTCACAGTCTAGTGCTTCTTTAAAACTACTAGGCTCTTGTGATTCCAGGTCTTCAGCAACACTCAAGGCATAATAAACACTCCCTGCTTGACCATAGAAATCAGGTTTGTTGATTGTTCTTCTAGGCCTGTCCCTTCCAATGCTGTATTCTCTGACATTTTGTGAAGGTACAGTTTGTTCTTCTTCTTCAGATGATGAATCACTATCTTGTAGATTTTCTTGTGGTTTAGGTGTGTGATTATCTTCAGCAGGATGCTCCACCTGAATTGATATCTCCTCTGTCTCAGTAGCACCATCAAATTCTTCCTTAGAGCCTGTTGAAGAGTAGGCCATCACATTCTCATTGAACTTTACATCTCTGCTTGTGATTATCTTCTGATTTCCCTTCTCTAAGCACCACAATCTGTAGCCCTTTATTCCATCCGGATATCCAAGAAATACACATCTTAGAGCCCTTGCATCTAGCTTGTCTTGCTTGACATGGACAAAAGCAAGACACCCAAACACCCTTAACCCTTCATAACTTGGTTTCTGTCCACTCCACACCTCTTCAGGTGTTTTGAACCCAATCACTGATGAGGGTGACCTGTTAATGAGATAACATGCTGTAGCAATGGTTTCTCCCCAAAATACCTTTGGTAACCCAGCATCCAACAGCATACACCTCACTCTTTCAAGAAGAGTCCTGTTAAGTCTCTCAGCAACTCCATTCTGTTGAGGATTCATTGGAACAGTCCTGTGTCTCTTGATTCCTCTTTCTTCACAGAAGTTTGTAAACTCAGTAGAGAGATATTCCAGTCCATTATCAGTCCTAAGGTGCTTTAGCTTCTTCCCTTTGACATTTTCCAGTTGAATCAACCATGTTTTGAACTTATGAAAAGCATCACTCTTGTTCTTCATCAACATGATCCACACCTTTCTGCTGTAATCATCAATCAAGGACATGAAATACCTTGCACCACCATGAGATTCTGTTCTTGCAGGACCCCATATGTCAGAGTGAACATAATCTAATGGCTCTTGAGTTGTGTGAACACCCTTTCCATAGGGCAGCTTCTTGGATTTGCCCAAAGCACACTGATCACAGAACTCCAGTTCTTGATTTCCCATATTTCCAATTACTCCACTTCTTGACAGTTCCTTCAACCCTTTCTCTCCTATGTGTCCTAGTCTCTTGTGCCATTTAGCAAGCTCTGAACTGCTCAAGACCATATCCACACTTCCAACTACAGGTGAACCAATCAAGATAAACAATCCATTATGCTGTCTACCTTTTATCACCAATTTCCCATGTTTTGTGATATGCAAGAATCCATCTATTGAGCTAAACTGACACCCACTGGTTACTAAAGAACCGAGAGACAAAAGATTTCTTTTAAGGCCAGGAACATATCTTACATTTGAGATGACTCTGACCACACCATCAAACATCCTTATGCTCACTGATCCAACTCCTTTGACCTTGCATGATTGGTCATTTCCCAGGAGAACGTTTCCACCATCTTCTCTCTTCAGTTCATCAAACCATGACTGGTGTGGACACATATGAAAAGAACAGCCTGTGTCCAAGACCCATTCCTTTACCATTCTTGATTCAGTAACATTTAATACCTCTGGAGGATCTTCTTGATGATCAATAGCAGCAGCTTCTGCTCCTTGATTTCCACCTTTCTTATTTCTCTTAGGACAGTCCTTCTTCAAGTGACCTGGCTGCTTGCACTTGAAGCATTTCCTCTTCTCAACCCAGTCATTCCCCTTCTTAGGATTAGAATCCCCTGACCTTGGATCCTTAGCATTTTGTCCCTTCTTGCCTTGCCAAGGTTTCTTGAATTTGACATTCAAACCTTCTCCAGATTGCACCATGCCTTTATCCCCTTGAGTCTGGAAGCATTTAGACCTCAGAGCCTTCACTATTCCATCATAAGATAGCTGCTCATCTCTCCCATACATCAAGGCATCCTTAAAGCTTTCCATGGATTTTGGAAGAATGTTTAACACCATCAATGCCTTTTCATCCTCCTCCAATTTCACATCCAGATCTTCCAATTCTTCAATCATCTTAATGAACTCATCAAGTTGATCAGAAATTACCTTGTCTTCAG
Organism: Ajuga chamaepitys; assembly: GCA_958295605.1. NCBI lineage: Eukaryota > Viridiplantae > Streptophyta > Magnoliopsida > Lamiales > Lamiaceae > Ajuga > Ajuga chamaepitys. Next base: position 35,363,956 of record OY282499.1, on the reverse strand, counting down.
TGATCTTGAAGGCCAACATCTTCTGCTTCAAGAACAGCTTGTTGGAAACTGACTTTGATTGATACAGTTCTTCCAATCTCCTCCATGCTTCTGAGGAACTCTTGCATCTTGAGACCTCCCTCAACGGTTTATCACCCAAACATAGGAAGATAAGACTTAGGGCCTTCTTATCCACTGATGCAAACTTGGATTTCTCAGTTTCTTCCCATGAATCCAGAGGTATCAATGCAAGATCAAGGCTATTGTGAACCAATACTGCATTCATCTTGATCTTCCACAATGTGAAATCATTCCTTCCTGTGAACTTCTCAAAATCCATCTTCATACCAGCCATTTCTCCTCTTCTTCAAGCTGTGAGAGTTGATTTCCCACAGACGGCGCCACTTGTTAGTGATTTCAACTCCGAAACACACAGCTAAACAAGAATCTGGAAATCGAACAAAGATCTATTTGAAAAACACACACTGAGTTCGGCCAAAGTTGTAACCGAACACGACTTGCGCAGAACAGGAAAGATAAATGAATCACACACAAGTTTTACGTGGTTCGTTCAAGATGAACTACATCCACGGAGGCAAGGCACACCCCAATCCACTAAGAAATCCAATCAATTACAGAGAATACACTCAGAAACAAAAATGCCCAATTCTGGAACAAACTAGGGCAGAAACCGTTCCCTCTCAAAATATTCTCTCTAATCTAAGAAACAGGAAAATTGCTCGACGTAGTGTTGTTCTCCTTGATGAGAGCTTTACAATGATATAAGAATTGAAGCTCGAATGCAACCGTACAAAAAATTCTAACTGATTCAAGTTGAGCTCAGCTACCGGACAAAAGTGACGGTTTCCTTCGTCACAAATCCTGAACTAACTCGTCACAATCAGCGGTTATTCACAACTGCCACGAACCCGGCTCATCCTGACCAGCTTTACTTCTTGATGCTCAAACCCGGTCCAAACCTCCGGTTCTTCACCTCTTGAACCCGGTTCCACATTCCCAACACACCATATTACCAAGTATAGCTCACTTGATGAGATTGAACACTACCTCACATATAGTGATTAGTGTAAACAAAATAAGATAGGAGATTAATAGTGAATAACCGAAAACATTGTATATAAAAGGTCTTGCTTTCAGTATACAATTTTAACAATCTCCCTTTTATACTAAAGTAAACTTTTAGTATACCAGGTGTCTAGCTATCTAGCTATTACATTCTCCCACTTATACTGAAAGTTTACTAAGTTGTTGGCATCAATCGCAGCCCTAGTCCCTGAGCATGCTTCTCGTAGACTTTCTGCGGTAAGCTCTTCGTGAATGGGTCAGCCAAATTCTCTGTCGTATAAATCTTCTCTATCCGCACATCTCCTTGTTTTACGATTTCTCGTATTATATGGTACTTCCTCTCTATGTGTTTAGTCTCCTTGTGGGTCCTGGGTTCCTTTGAGTTTGCCACTGCACCTGAGTAATCACAATAGATTGTGATACTCTTAGGCAAACTAGGTACCACGCCTAGATCCAAGAGGTAGTTACAGAGCCATACTGCCTCCTTAGTAGCCTCTGAAGCAGCCACATATTTGGCTTCCATAGTGGAGTCCGCAATGCATCCCTGTGTTGCACTCCTTCATGAAACGGCTCCTCCTCCCAAGGTAAACACATAGCCCGAAGTAGATCTTTTCTCATCCCAGTCAGCCTGGAAATCCGAATCCATATAACCCAAGGAATTTAGGCTGTCTACCTGGTAAACTAGCCTGTAATCTCTAGTCCTCTTGAGGTACTTGAGTACATGTTTTACCGCAGTACATGTTTTGCTTGTCCAAGGTTAGACTGATATCTTGCCACTATGCCAACTGCATATTAGATATTGGTCTCGTGCATAGCATGGCATACATAAGACTACCTACTGCGGAAGCATAGGGTACCTGCCTCATTTCCTCTTTCTCCTTAGGTGTCTTAGGAACATCTCCTTAGAAAGTGGAACGCCATGTCTGAAAGGTAGTAATCCTTTCTTGGCTGTTTGCATGCTAAAACGAGTGATCACAGTATCATTATAGGCCGCTTGGGATAAGCTCAACATCCTCTTCTTGCGATCTCGTATAACCTTGATCCCAAGAATGTAAGCTGCCTCTCCCAAGTCCTTCATTTGAAACTGTTCGGATAACCACATCTATATGTCTGATAATACTTCCACGTTTTTGCCAACTTGGAGAATATCATCTATATAAAGTGCAAGAAATACTTTATCTCTGTTGACATTTAAGCGATACACACAACTCTCGTTTTCACTTTGAGTAAATCCACATGATTTAATCACCTCGTCAAAATGTAAGTTCCATGACCTGGAAGCTTGCTTGAGTCCATAAATGGACTTCTTGAGCTTCCACACTAGCTGCTATTCGTCTTCCCTCACATAACCCTCTGGTTGCTACATATAGATGTCCCTACATTCTTCAAGGTAACCGTTTAAGAAAGCGGTTTTGACATCCATCTACCAAACCTTAAGGTTTAAGTGAGTTTCTATGGCGAGAAGGATCCGAATGGACTTGAGCATTGCCACCGGCGAAAAGGTTTCATCGTAGTCTTTACCCTGGATCTGGGTATACCCTTTCACCACTAGCCTAGCCTTATAGGCCGTGACCTCTCCATCCCCTCCTCTCATTCTCTTGTATGCCCACTTACTGCCTATAGCTTTACAGCCATCTGGCAGTACAACCTTCTCATATACATCCATAGCAGTTATGGATTCAAATTCAGAATCTATAGTGAGATGCCATTCTTTCGCATCTACGTCACTTGCTGCCTCGACGTATGTCTAGGGATCTAGAAATAGCATGTCCGTCTCCTAGGATCAAATCCGCAGATTCTCCCACAAACATTTATCGATTAGGTTGAGGAACAACCCTCCCACTACGTCGAGACTATGTAGGCATTATGTCAACAGGTTGTGCAGTACTTGGTATTATTGCCTCTTGCACTTGTGGATGTGGAACTGGAATCATATTGACATCCCCTTTGAGTTCTTGAAGGGCAATGTTTGTTCTGGACATGTGATTAATTATATAGTCCTCTTCTAAGAATCAGGCGTTACTGCTAATAACGACCTTCTGATCCTTAGGACTATAGAAATAACCACCCTTCGTTCCCTTTGGATACCCTATAAACAATCTCACCTCTGACCTAGATTCTAACTTGTCAGCATCCTTGTTCAGCACGTATGCTGGACTACCCCAAATTTGTATATGCTTCAAGCTAGGCTTGCGCCCAGACCATAGCTCGACATGGGTCTTGGGCACCGACTTGAATGGTACCAGGTTTAACAGATAAGAAGTTGTTTCTAAGGCATATCCCCAGAACGAAATGGGCAAAGATGTATAACTCATCATAGATCTAACTATCTCAAGTAGATTACGATTTCTTCTCTCTGCTACACCATCTCAAGTACTGTTGGAACTCGTTGCTGAGGTATTCGCCACCGCGATCAGACTGCAATGACTTGATACTTTCTCGTAACTTCTTCTCCACTTCTGCCTGAAATTCCTTAAATTTCTCAAAGCATTCAGATCGGCGAAGTAGGTAAATGTATCCGTATCTTGAGTAATCGTCAATGAAAGTGACGAAATACTGATACCCTCCACGAGGTTGAGTGGACATCAGTCCACACAAGTCATAATGGATCAGCTCTAACACCTCATTGGCCCTACTCCCCTTTGCCTTAAAAGGCCTTGTCGACATCTTTCCTTCTATACAAGATTCGCAAACTCGAGTCTCAACTGGTTGGAATGAATCCAACACCCCATCAGATACTAGTCTTTGGATCATGTTTAGACTTATGTGACCTAATCTTAGGTGCCAAAGATGTGTTTGATCCTCTGGAGAAGATACCTTTCTTTTCTTTAGGTTTGATGAAGTGGATGCAACTAAGTTTTGAGTATTATGCAAACAAGTTATATTATAAAGGGAATTGCTCAAAACACCAGTGCAGATAACTACATCATTTCTCATGATAGAAACATTACTACAAAAAACAACTGAATATCCATCACAATAAAGTTTCGAAACTGAAATCAAGTTCCGGCGAAAATCCGGCACAAACAAAACATCTCTTAAAACTAAAGCAGTGTCACTAAAGCATAAAGAAAAATCTCCAACTGCAACTGTTGCGACCCTTGCTGCGTTGCCCATGGAGATAGTGAGCTCGCCATCCCTAAGTTGCCTTGTCGGCTGAAAGCCCTGCAAGGTGTAACAAACATGATCAGTCGCACCCGTATCTACTACCCACGAATGAGTAGAAACAGAGGCCAAACATGTTTCAGTTACTAAAGCTAATGGTGTACCTTGGTCCTTTACCTTTAGCATCGGACAATCTTTCTTCCAATGCCCAGTCATACCCCACTTGAAGCACTTTCCCTTGGGCTTCTTTACTCCACCACTAGGGCCTGCTACTTTACTCCCACTATTTGCTTTGGGAAGTGTGTTGAGAATGATATTGACCTTGGCCTCGCCATCGATACCTCCTCCAATCAAGTCAAGCTTGTGCATGAGGTTAATCATGTGCATGACATGATTGTGCACTGAGCTGCCCTCGGTCATCTGACTTTCCATGATTTGCCTCATTAAGTCAAACCGAGCAGCTCAGTCCGTCTCCCCCCATACACCTCTTGAAGGTTCAGCATGATGCCATCGGCATCATCCATGGCCTGATGCTGGAGCTGCAAAGTAGATGACATAGTGTTCATAATGTAGCATTTAGCCACATTATTAGACTTATGCCACCTATCATACTTTTCCCACTCCTCATCAGTGGACTGATCAATAAGGGTATCCGGACGAGGAGTAACTAACACAAAATAGTGTTCCTCAACCATAAGAATATACTCCAGATTACGTTTCCATTCTTTATAGTTAGGACTGGTTAAAGTGTGTTGTGAGAGAATATTGATGAGAGATGACAAAGACATATCTGAAAAATATAGGAACAATAAACATGTAAAAACACAATCACATATAATTTGAAACAACAATATTGTAAGCTTTTGATAAAACAATATTGATAGAATCCTCCAATAGCCCAAAAGATTCTACATATAAGCCACGCGGGTGGACGTTTATTTGTAAACCTCTCGGCCAGACTAAAACACCTAGTCTTTTAATTTCAATCCATGTCAACCTATCCTTTTGACAAATGAAATTCATAATTGGACCTTTAAACTCGACCATATTATTATTAAGAAGGGACTCCTCGGGGAGTTGTACTTAATATAATATCTAAGCAATGACCAAAACCTAACCCTTGTAAATAAATTCTTGGATTTGACACACTTACGCGGACCATGTCGCTACCAACTTATTTAACCTTTGTGATCCCATTTAATTCCATTTTTCTAGAAAACTTGTGAAAATTATACGTGTAAGCCACGCGTGTGGACGTTTACGTGTCTAACTCCCACTTTTCTTTGGAATTAAAAGATTTATTTAGAAGTTTTAGCTGGCAAACTTATGAATAATAAATATTAGCAAGCCACGCGTGTGGACGTTTACTAATATTATTATTCACTTTGACTTGAGACCGGTTGTGGAGGTCTTTGACTATTTTAAATGAAATATTAAAAAAGTCGGGTTTTGCTTAGTCTTTTACTTCAAAAGGTTTGTCCATGCAACAACACGTAACCCTAAGCATAAATAAAACTAAACTCAACAAGTAAAGCATGCTCTGAGAATTTAAATATGCTAATAATACGTGATGTTACAAGCATGATTGTCTAAGCGGAATTAATAAATCATGTAGACATATTTGACATAATAATAAATATTAAACATCCATCAAGCGAAAAGAAATGATAAAAAATAAATAAACTTCATTTTTCGTGGCTCATCATGGAAAAAATAATAAATCCTAAATTATTACATAATTTAGAAAAAACAGGTCTTCAATCTTTTGGGCCTTCACGTCGGGCCACGCGTACTCGGGTATAGACCGGGCTAAGATGAAACTTCGGGCTAAAGACGAGCTGCGTGGGCCGATGGGCTGCCGGGCCGAAACCCTAGGGTCCGTACATGACAACGATCTACAAACCCTAGCCGCCGCCACCCCTCCAACTGCAACTTGCTGCTGCTAGGCGCCGGGGCTGCTTCTGCCGAGCGCCGGGGCCTGCTGCTGCCAAGCGTCGAGGCCGCTGCTGCTGAGCGCTGGGGTCTGCTACTGCCGAGCGCCGGGCCTACTGCTGCCCAACGCCGGGGCCTGCTGTGCCTCGGCCTCGGGTCCTGCTGCTGCCGAGCGCCGGGGCCTGCTGCCGAGCGTCGGGGCCTGTTGCCAAGCGTCGGGTGCCTGCTGACGGGTGTCAGGTGCCTGCTACCGGTTTCTTCACATTTTTCATGTTCTTCATTTTCGATTCTCGATTTTACAATTTTTTGTACAAAAATACAAGAAAAAACGAACCTATTCTAACCACGGATTTTCTTGTGGTGAATTACAATCACAACGTCAACAAACATGACGTATCAATAAAAAATGAGCCACAAAAAACGACAATAAAACAAACGCACATATAATCAACAATTAAATTATATCTGACAGAGCCAAGAAAACTGATACCAATTGTAGGAATTTCCGAATTTCCCTGGGACCTTCTTGGTTGTTATAATTCAATATACACAATGATTAATCCTAAACATGCATCTATTAATTTAAATACAACACATAGGTGTTCTAGAGTTGACCTGAGAATATGCACACAACGATTTGATGTTAGACTCCAGAATTGACCTTCTAGACTGTATCCCTCCTCGATCCTCAACGCCGGATGGACGACGAACATTGAGAAATTCCAAGTGTGGGAACCAACACTGCCGCTGCCGCCCTCTCACTCTCTCTTTTCTTCTCTGTGATTTTTACGTTGTTCTGTTCTCTTTCAATTGAGAGTTATGTATTTAATACATAATAACTGAGTGTGGGCCTAGCCTAGTAGTTTAATTCCCTACTTGGCGAGGAGCCTGATGGGTCAGTCCAGGGATCAAATACAAGAAATAAAGATGGACCTAACTATGAATAAATTCTTCTATGTTCGGCCCAGAACATAATTAATTCATAAATATTAATTCATTCCACTAAATAATTAATACTGACTTACCCCTTTATTCCCGAATTGAGTAAGGGCTTGAATTAGACTTAATTAATCCCCGTATTTATGATATCGAATATCCATTAATTAATTAAAGCCTCTGACAGCTTAAATTAATTAATTCTTTAAGTAGTACCACTCAACTTCATTATTGTACCTGAACTTAATCGACCTGCAGGGTTTGGTACAATAAACCTTTTGAGCTCCTTAAGGGGATATCATCATCCTAATTGGATACGGTTACTTAAAAAGAAATTACCAGTTATCATATGCAAGCTACTGTCACCCAAGATACAGAGTATAAAGAGTCAGCACTTAACTCTCACCCATAGTAAATCAAAGTGAGACACAGACATGCACACATAACTGTAATCTTATCTAGGGTTTAGATTACAATAAGTCACCGAGATCTCTTGTTCTTCACTAAGGTCAGGCAGAAGAACTTATCTCACCGTGATCCTATCAATACGTAAAGACGTACCAATATAAGTAAATAGTCAAGATAAATTATTCCTACTTGATACTTCTACTTATACCAACAACTCATCCTCAAGTTGTCTCAGTTGTGATATATATTTATATCTCATTTGTTTAACCAATCATATGATCTTTTGTGATCTACAACACACCATATGATCTACTTATAGAGAGAGATATAGGGACATATATAGTGATTAGTGTAAAAAAAATCAGATAGGAGATTAATAGTGAATAACTAGAAAATGTTGCTTTCAGTTTATAAATCCAACAACGCTTCCTACCAAATTTTGGCACCGTTGCTGCGAAGAGGTGTTAAGATTAGTATTGTTTTAGTGTTCAAGCATTATCTTTATTCACATAGATAGTTTTTGCTTGGTTATTTAGTAATCTTGATACTTACTTTGGTTCTTCGTTTGATTGAGTTGTAGTGGATGTTCACATATTCGCAAGGAGAAAGAGGATTATTATTTGAACTCAATATCATTGAATGTGATCGGGTGTTAAGAAGAAGAGCCCGGGTTTTTTAACAAATTCGGGAAGACTTTGAAGATTTGAACATCGAGAGTAAGGAAACCACTGAACCGGAAGTAATGGCTAATGAACAAGTTGGGGAGAGGACTATGAAAGCGCTCGCAAACACAAGGGTTGCACATGAACTCTTGTGTATCACATTTCCGGAGATAAGGAACGAAACTACTTTTGAACTCAAGTTGGGACTCATTCATCTCTTGCCATCATTTCACGGGTTATCCGGGGAAGACCCACATAAGCATTTTAAAGAGTTCCATGTAGTACTCAAGTATGAAAATGAAAAGAGTAATCGAGGAGCAGATTAAATTGAGGGCATTCCCTTTCTCGCTCAAGGACCTTGCAAGAGATTGGCTATATTATTGGCCACCAGGTACCATTACCACCTAGGAGCAAATGGAGACACAAATCCTTGAGAAGTACTTCCCTGCATCCCGGGCCACCAACACCAGAAAGGAGATCAGTGGCATTAGGACAATGCAAGGAGAAACCTTATACGAATATTGGGAAAGGTTTAAGAAACTTGTGGCAAGCTGCCCACAACATCAAATCCCTGAGCCACTTTTGATCCAGTATTTGTTAGTGAAGAACAACTCAGAAACACACAACTCCTAAGAATCTGGAAATGTGCGACGAAAAACAATCTGAATTCGCACTCACAATTCGGCCAGAGTTGTGACCGAACTGAACTTGCGCAGAACAGGAAATAGAAACGGATCAAACACCAATTTAACGTGGTTCGTTCAAGATGAACTACATCCACGGAGGCAAGGCACACCTCAATCCACTAAGAAATCCAATCAATTACAGAGAATACACTCAAGAAACGAAATGCCCAATTCTGTTGACAAATTAGGGCACGAACACTAAATCTCTAAATACTCTCTCTAATCTAAAGAACAAGGAAATTACTCGACGTAGTGATCTTCTCCTCAATGAGAGCTTTACATTGATATATGGATTGAAGCTCGAATGTAACTGCACAGGAAGTTCTAACTGAAAGAAGTTGAGCTCAGCTACCGGACAAATGTGACGGTTTTCTTCGTCACAAATCTGCAACTGCTTCGTCACAAATGACGGTTATCTCAAACTACCCTGAAGCCGGTTTATTCTGAACAGCTTGTCTTCTTGATGCTAAAACCCGGTTTAATCCTCCGGTTCTTCACTCCCTGATTCTGGTTCCACATTCCCAACACACCATATTGCAAAGTATAGCTCACTTGATGAAATTGAACATCACCTCACAAATCTCCACCTCAATGAATCAAGTGTGCCTCTTCCTGCCTCATCACTGCCTTGTCTTGTTAATGCTCTTCATGACATTGCTCAAGCTGCAGCAGGCTCGAGCAATGCTCCACTTTGTTCTCTAGCAAAATGCAACTTAACATCAATGTGCTTTAACCTTTCATGAAATGCTTGGTGTTTCACAAGGTGTAGAGCACTTTGATTATCACAATAAATTGCCACACACTTTTACTTGATGTCCAAATCTCTTAGAATCCCTTTAAGCCAGATTGCTTCTTTGATAGCTTCAGTGAGAGAGATATATTCTGCTTCTGTTGTTGACAGTGCAACAACTGATTGTTGTACACTTCTCCAGCTGATGGCTGTTCCAAATAAGGTAAACACAAATCCAGAAATAGATTTCCTTGTGTCTATGTTTGCTGTAAAATCAGAATCAGCAAACCCCTCCAATGCAACAGTGCTTCCATTCACTTTCTTCTCAAACTTCAGTGACAAGTTCACTGAACCCTTCAAATACCTCATCACATGTTTCAAAGCTTCCCAATGCTCAACTCCTGGGTTTGACATGAACCTGCTTACTAAAGAAACAGCATAGGCCAAGTCAGGCCTGCTACAAATCATTCCATACATGAGACTTCCAACTCCACTTGCATAAGGAATATTGCTCATATGTATGACCTCCTCTTCAGTCTTTGGGCATTGTTCTTTGGAGAGTTTCTTCTGTAGATTAACTGGAGTGGAGAGAGGTTTGGATTCATGCATATGGAACCTCTCCAACACCTTCTGTAGATATTGCCTCTGAGATAACCAAAGCACTCCAGCTTCTCTGTTCCTTAGAATGTTCATGCCCAAAATCTTCTTGGCATCTCCCAGATCTTTCATGTCAAATTCAGTGTTAAGTCTGTCCTTCAACCATTGTACCCTTTTCTTGTTCTTGCTGGCAATTAGCATATCATCCACATACAATAGAAGAAAGACTTTATCTTGCTTTGAACCCTTGTTGAAGTAAACACAACTATCATACAGACTTCTTACAAAGCCAACACTGATCATGAAGTCATTGAACCTCTTATTCCACTGTCTTGGACTTTGTTTGAGTCCATATAGTGACTTCTTCAGTAAACAAACTTTGTCCTCTTGTTCAGGAACTACAAAGCCTTCTAGCTGTTTCATATATATCTTCTCATTGAGTTCTCCATGTAAGAATGCTGTCTTTACATCCAGTTGTTGTAATTCCATGTCCTCTTGAGTAACCTTTGATAAAAGCAACCTGATTGAGCAATGCTTTACTACTGGAGAGAAAACTTCATTAAAATCAATTCCTTCCCTTTGTGTAAAGCCCCTAGCCACCAATCTTGCTTTAAACCTCACCTGTTTGGATCCTGCAGTCTCTAGTTTCTTCTTGTATATCCATTTAGAACTTACAAGTTTCTGACCTCTTGGTTTATCCACCAATATCCATGTCTCATTCTTTTCCAGGGACTCCATCTCTTCAATCATTGCCTGAATCCAGTGCTCTCTTTCTTCACAGTCTAGTAATTCTTTAAAACTACTAGGCTCTTGTGATTCCAGGTCTTCAGCAACACTCAAGGCATAATAAACACTCCCTGCTTGACCATAGAAGTCAGGTTTGTTGATTGTTCTTCTAGGCCTGTCCCTTCCAATGCTATATTCTCTAACATTTTGTGAAGGTCCAGTTTGTTCTTCTTCTTCAGATGATGAATCACTATCTTGTAGATTCTCTTGTGGTTGAGGTGTGTGATCATCTTCAGCAGGATGCTCCACCTGAATTGATATCTCTTCTGTCTCTTTAGCACCATCAAATTCTTCCTTAGAGCCTGTTGAAGTATAAGCCATCACATTCTCATTAAACTTTACATCTCTACTTGTGATTATTTTCTGATTTCCCTTCTCTAGACACCACAATCTGTAGCCCTTTATTCCATCTGGATATCCAAGAAATACACATCTTAGAGCTCTTGCATCTAACTTGTCTTGCTTGACATGGACAAAAGCAAGGCAACCAAACACCCTTAAGCCTTCATAACTTGGTTTCTGTCCACTCCACACCTCTTCAGGTGTTTTGAACCCAATCACTGATGAGGGTGACCTGATAATGAGATAACATGCTGTAGCAATGGCTTCACCCCAAAATACCTTTGGCAACCCAGCATCCAACAGCATACACTTTACTCTTTCAAGAAGAGTCCTATTCAGCCTCTCAGCAACCCCATTTTGTTGAGGATTCATTGGGACAGTCCTATGTCTCTTGATTCCTCTTTCTTCACAGAAGTTTGTGAACTCAGTAGAGAGGTATTCCAATCCATTATCAGTCCTAAGGTGCTTCAGCTTCTTCCCTTTGACATTTTCCAGTTGAATCAACCATGTTTTGAACTTATGAAAAGCATCACTCTTATTCTTCATCAACATGATCCACACCTTTCTGCTGTAATCATCAATCAAGGACATGAAATACCTTGCTCCACCATGAGTCTCTGTCCTTGCAGGACCCCATATGTCAGAGTGGACATAATCTAATGGCTCTTGAGTTGTGTGAACACCCTTTCCATAGGGCAGCTTCTTGGATTTGCCCAAAGCACACTGATCACAGAACTCCAGGTTTTGATTTCCCATGTTTCCAATTACTCCACTTCTTAACAGTTCCTTCAACCCTTTCTCTCCTATGTGTCCAAGCCTCTTGTGCCATTTAACAACCTCATAACTGCTCAAGACCATATCCACACTCCCAACAACAGGTGACCCAATCAAGATAAACAACCCATTATGCTGTCTACCTTTAATCACCACTTTATCATGTTTTGTGATATGCAAGACTGAGCTAAACTGACAACCACTAGTTACCAAAGAACCAAGAGATAGAAGATTTCTTTTAAGGCCAGGAACATATCTTACATTAGAGATGATTCTGACCACACCATCAAACATTCTTATGCTTACTGATCCAACTCCTTTGACCTTGCATGATTGGTCATTTCCCAGGAGAACATTTCCACCATCTTCTCTCTTCAGTTCATCAAACCATGACTGATGTGGACACATATGAAAGGAGCAGCCTGTGTCCAAGACCCATTCCTTTACCATTCTTGATTCAGTAACATTCAATACCTCTGGAGGATCTTCTTGATGGTCAATGGCAGCAGCTTCTGCCCCTTGATTTCCCCCTTTCTTGTTTCTCTTAGGACAATCCTTCTTCAAGTGACCAGGCTGCTTGCACTTGAAGCACTTCCTTTTCTCAACCCATTCACTCCCCTTCTTTGGATTAGAGTCTCCTGCCTTGGGATCCTTAGCATTCTGTCCCTTCTTGCCTTGCCAAGGTTTCTTGAATTTAACATTCAAACCTTCTCCAGTTTGCACCATGCCTTTGTCACCTTGAGTCTGGAAACATTTAGACCTCAGAGCCTTCACTATCCCATCATAAGATAGCTGCTCATCTCTCCCATACATCAAGGCATCCTTAAAGCTTTCCATGGATTTTGGAAGAATGTTTAACACCATCAATGCTTTATCATCCTCCTCCAATTTCACATCCAGGTCTTCCAATTCTTCAACCATCTTAATAAACTCATCAAGTTGATCAGAAATTACCTTATCTTCAGTGATTTTGAAGGCCAACATCTTCTGCTTCAAGAACAGCTTGTTGGAAACTGACTTAGATTGATACAGATCTTCCAATCTCTTCCATGCTTCTGAGGAACTCTTGCATCTTGAGACCTCTCTTAGTGGTTTATCCCCCAAACACAGAAAGATAAGACTGAGGGCCTTCTTATCTACTGATGCAAACTTGGGTTTCTCACTTTCTTCCCACGAATTAAGAGGTATCAAAGCAAGATCAAGGCCATTGTGAACCAAAACTGCATTCATCTTGATCTTCCACAATGTGAAGTCATTTCTCCCTGTAAACTTCTCAAAGTCCATCTTCATACCAGCCATTCCTTCCCTTCTTCAAGCTGTGAGAGTTGATTCCCACAGACGGCGCCACTTGTTAGTGAAGAACAACTCAGAAACACACAACTCCTAAGAATCTGGAAATGTACGACGAAAAACAATCTGAATTCGCACTCACAATTCGGCCAGAGTTGTGACCGAACTGAACTTGCGCAGAACAAGAAATAGAAACGGATCAAACACCAATTTAACGTGGTTCGTTCAAGATGAACTACATCCACGGAGGCAAGGCACACCTCAATCCACTAAGAAATCCAATCAATTACAGAGAATACACTCAAGAAACGAAATGCCCAATTCTGTTGACAAATTAGGGCACGAACACTCAATCTCTAAATACTCTCTCTAATCTAAAGAACAAGGAAATTACTCGACGTAGTGATCTTCTCCTCAATGAGAGCTTTACATTGATATATGGATTGAAGCTCGAATGTAACTGCACAGGAAGTTCTAACTGAAAGAAGTTGAGCTCAGCTACCGGACAAATGTGACGGTTTTCTTCGTCACAAATCTGCAACTGCTTCGTCACAAATGACGGTTATCTCAAACTACGCTGAACCCGGTTTATTCTGAACAGCTTGTCTTCTTGATGCTAAAACCCGGTTTAATCCTCCGGTTCTTCACTCCCTGATTCCGGTTCCACATTCCCAACACACCATATTGCAAAGTATAGCTCACTTGATGAAATTGAACATCACCTCACAGTATTTCTATGATGGGCTTTGTCTGACTGACAGAAACATGATTGACTTAGCCAGTGGTGGAGCATTTGTCGATAAGACCCCTACTGAAGCCCGAGCATTAATTTCTAAAATGGCAGCCAATACTCAACAATTTGATTGTCAGGAATCAATGAAACCGGATCGTGAGGCTCAAAGATGTACATATTGAGGAAAGGTTAGATCAACTAACTAACCTAGTAAGGAAGGTGGCCTCGGGTAGCACTCCTACCCCCAAACCATGCAGGATATGTCAGGTGATCTATCATACAATAGATACATGCCCTGTCTTAGGGGACGAGATGGAAGCTCATGCAAATTCGTTCCACAACTTCTACTATTATCCAGTAGCAAGGAAGCATGATCCAAACTCACAGACATACAATCCGGGATGGAGAGATCATCCCAACTTCAAGTACGGGAACCAAAATCCAAATGTGCAGCAACAAGGCGAATAGAGTGGGCAGAATCGACCCCCTACCCTAAGGGGATGTACCAGCAGAAATAGCCCATCGAACCAACACCCTA